>CM038679.1:763226689-763826689 GCA_021605205.1 Aegilops longissima
TACATAGTTGGCATATCGAGTGCTGGCACATAGATTTCTTTTTATGTCATTTCTCATTTATTCATACTTTTAGAAATAAATGAGGACACTTAATCATAGGAAACATGTCGAACAACGAAGAAACTGGGCCTTCTGACCAAGATGCAGACGAAATGGATTATGAGGGTGAACAAGAGTACCTCGACTATTTGACTGCTAAGCAAGGTTTGCAGGTCGGCCTCGATGATGGTCGACGCCGACATCGACACCGACGGGCGCCGGCACCGATGGCGGCGCCGAGACCGTGGGCAAGGTACCGGCGGGAAGATATCAAGGGAGATGCTTGGCCCGATGCCGCTACCAAAAGAGGAAGCATAAGAAGCGGAGGATCGAAAACCTAACAAACTAGGGATTGGACGACTTGTGATCACAAAGATGGCACCTGGCAAGTTTGAGCCGTTAGAGCCGGAAGAACCTCGCAAGTGCTATGGGAGCAGTAGGATGCATCCTACGGAATGCGCGAGCATCAACGGCGATGACTTAAGGAGTAAACAACATTTGACGCAGTTGCTCCTAACGGTTGCACAAGAGATTCAAGTTCCCCGACCGGGATGATAACATAGAACAACCGTGGGATGATCCGAAGATGAAAAAGATTAACAATCACGCCATGGGCATGTTCAGCAATGATTTGGCCTCCTGGAAAGGGAGGGTGAAACGAGCTATTGAGGCTGATGAACCCCTGTCCAAGATTCTGGAGGAAAATCCGACACTTACGAAAGAGGAGTTCGAAAAGTTCAAGGACACTTGCGCTACCGGCGCAGCCAAGGCTAAGGCTGCGAAATTCAAGACCTTCAACAAAGGAACACGGGAAGCATCGCCTCGAAGCCGTGGCTACCTCGGTAAAAGGCCCATATGGGATAAGGATGACGCGGGCGTGAAGCCGCGGGTCTCCCAGACCCCTTCGCGAAGTTCACCAACCCCTTGGGCGTGACTTCATCGGGGCCCGCTACAAGTGGGACAAGGAGAAAAGGTTTTTACGGACAAGATCACGAGGAGATTGATTAGACTCTCGGAGAAGCAACACCAGCTTGCGGCCGAAAACCCTACTTCTCGATGAGGCCCAAGTGGGACACCCCTCGAACTAGGACTTGAGCGAACTTAAGGGACTCCTTTGGGCCAGCGGCATAATATGGTCGTGTGCACGACGCTGGAGACGGCGCCACGTGGAAGGTGTTTTAAAACGAGGGCACGGAGGCCAAGAAGCAGAAAAAGAAGTTTAGTCAGGCGGACATCGACGCGAAGAGCTTGCGGTCGAGAAAAAAGCAGCTGAGGGCGAAAAAAGCAGCCGAGGACAAATATGAGTTGCTACAGCAGGCAGTCAATGCAAGCTGTAATCGCCTAGAGAAATGATTTCGCTACTAACTTGGTTCCGATTATCATCAAGCGGACGAAGGAAAATCAGCACAAGGCGGTACATGATTTCCCGTTGCCCGGTTTCGCCGGAGCAACTCCATGAACAACAA
The DNA here is from genome assembly GCA_021605205.1 of Aegilops longissima. Lineage (NCBI taxonomy): Eukaryota > Viridiplantae > Streptophyta > Magnoliopsida > Poales > Poaceae > Aegilops > Aegilops longissima. The sequence continues at coordinate 763,228,195 of CM038679.1, forward strand.
CACCATCGCACCATCACTTGCTCACGCAACGGGCCTCCTCTCGCAGCCGCTCCCGCTCATAGCAGCCGTCCTCGGTCTCGGCGCTAGGCGGCCTTTCGTCTTTAGCTGAGCTCGGCGCCGCCACGGTAATTACATGTCGCACCAACATATATATATATATATATATATATATATATATATATATATATATATATATATATATATATAATATTCCATTTTTGTTGCCTTTCGATTGTTTTACGCCACAGACATATGTGTTTGCAGGCGAAAGAAACCCCGTGCACCATACTCTACTTGATCAAAGGCCAGAAGGTGGACGTGGGAAAGGGGATGATAATGGACCCCTCGCAAACCACGTTCCACAACCAGCCGATCCCCTCTGGGCACTTCAGGGTTAGCTTGACCAGTGTGAAATCGGGGCACAAGGATTTGCCTCCTCCAGTACAGCATGTGGGAGCGGACGACGAGACCCCGCCGCAGATTGGAAACTGCAAGGGTTGGGTGCTGCTATGGCCGAAGAATCTTATTCGTCTGGAGCCGGCCGAGAGCACACCAATAACCACATAACAAGCATGTGCGGAGACCACCACCCCGCCTACGCAATTACCAGCTCCTGTAGTGCCGGCTGAGAGCGGCGGATGACATGATGAAGGGGGGGTGCAATAGTACTAGCTGATGTAATTTCTCCTGTAGAACAGAGAATGGATGATGAGACGGAGGTCAACCCTATGGATTTCCTCAATACAAACACGTATGACTGTGACATAGATATGATGAGTCAACCATATGACGAATCGGGCTATCAACTTGCTAATGAGGATATGGATGATATGCCCGGGCAGGGTCGTAGCAGGGACTGCAAAAAGTCTCTCTTCATGAAATCCTCACAGGACACGCCTGAAGATGCCGCCTCAACACAGGCTCAACTAGCCGGGCACAAGGGTCGTACAGTACTTAGCCCGGGAACAATGGGGCAGGGGTTAAGGAAGGGTCTGGAAGGTGTGCCCAAGAAAAAGGAGAGGAAGAGATCGGGGAAGATAACTGCCTCCAAACAAGCCAGAGCACATAGCAGCCAGACGATGCATTCTGAAGAGCGTGTACCCGTGAAAGGTGCGGTCATGTTCCATCTCACGGGTGAGCCGATGCTACCGCCGAAACCGCTGGAGGCACTATCAGGGGATCTCAGGAGACTACACGACCATGTGCTGTCGACTGAGAAAAGCCTACTAGCCTCGAAGGATCCAGGATATCCGACATACGTGGCTCGTGTGCCTGAGGGGAAGTGCTACGTCGAGACACGGCCCGCGGAGGTGTTCTTCCTGCGGTTTGACCATATCTTTGAGATGTTTCTAACAAGGCGGCTCGATTTTACAATCGTCCGCCTTTTTGCGCTACATATGAGCTCCGTCATGAAGAGTGAAGAAGTCTCGCAAATCTGTGTGCCGGATCCGTACTACATGCACGAGTCTTTCTTGAGTCTCGGAGACTTTGAGCGTGAAACTTCTAGGGAGTACCTCCAAAACTTCATGGTACAGAATAAGGACCGGGAAATTGTCCTCGTGCCTTATCATCCAAAGTAAGTCAGTTCCGGACAACCCTTTCGTACATTTCAATTATTCCTTCTCTCTCATATGGGGAATAATTTGAGGTGTCTTTTCCCCGCAGCAACGGGCGCGCCGTCCTTATCGTTCTTTACCCGCAAGTCTCCCACGCCGTGTATTTTGACCCTTCCAGAGACTACGAGAAAAAAGACTACACCCACATAATGAATATTCTAGATGATGCTCTCCAAGGCTTCAGCATTAGAGGTGGCCACGTGCAGATCAGGAAACAAAGGAACAAGAAGATGGGTTTGGCGCATAAAACTAACTTCTCCTGCATCCATGTCCCAAAACCAAGCAAGAAGGATGGATTCTACATCGTCCATCTCATGATTCAGTTCAACACGGATCACCAAAAGCTTCACATGAGAAGCAGAAATGATGATCATATCCACAAGTGGCTATAATCTCATGGAGAAGCGGATTATAAACTTAGAGATGACTTCTTTCGCATCCAAAGCGACATTGCGACGATCATCATGAAAGAAGTCGTCGATGAGAAGGGGATGTTCCACCATGGCCCTACATCGCGAGCTGACGTCTGAACTCGCATAGGCATGCAACGTCTAGACCTCACGCCGTTCAAGAAGCTAGGGTTCATCCTCGATGATATGGAAGGATGGAACTTCTAGTGATTTATGATGCCAATGATGATGATATGTGTCGGTTGAACTTGTATACTTTTTGTAGCGATGAAACTTTGTGATGTCCACGGTCCCTGCCGAACTTGCGTAACGCTACTTTGTTAGTTTGCGTACAATGACCTGCGTACCTCTAGTTAATTAATTTGCGTATTGTATGTTGCATCTAGTTTCTAACCCTTTCTTTTTCGGTGTTGCTCTAGTATATTTTGTTGCATATATATGATTGTATATCCTCTTCATGAACATGCATCTCTAACAAGTACCTAGTTTCTTGATGGCGAGATGGAATTGCTATGTCATGTACAAAGGGAAGGTTTCGGGGGTGTACAACGAGTGGCATGAGTGTCAGGCGCAAGTGAATGGGTTCACGGGCGCCAGCCATAAAGGCTTCAAAAGCAGACAAGAAGGAGAAGCTAGTTACTTGAGGTTCACGCTAGCGCGAGAGATGACTCGTAACCGCCACCTCATGTACTGCATAGTTCCGCTCTCGCTCATAGTGATAGCTCTTCTTGCGTATACCTTTGTTTAGATGGATGACGTTGTTGTAGTTGCAAGTATTCGAGACTTGCATGTATCGCTATTTTCGAGATGATGACAAGATACCACTTTGTGTTGGATGATGATTATGATGAGACTATTTGTATGTATATGCTATGATTACATTTGTGGTCTCGCAGGCATTTGTATGTGTATCATGATGACATTTCTATGTGCTAAAGATTCTTCTATAAAGCCTGTTCAAATACAAAACAAATATGCCGAAAAAACAAAAACTACTTAAATTAGCAGTAGCGAGTGTATAAAAGTTAGCAGCAGCGCCGCGATAGCAGTAGCGCGTCCAGGCAAAGCGCGCTAGAGCTACTAGCAGTAGCGAGCTTCCACTAAGCGCGCTGCTGCTACACTTGTGTAGCAGTAGCGCTGGTGAGCACGCGCTACTGCTATGTGTTAGCTGTAGTAGCGCCACTCCCCGCGCTACTGATACACCTAAAACCCGCGCTGCTGCTAGCCTTTTCCCTAGTAGTGAGAGTCTATGGTTGAAATGTACATGTCCTCGGCTGACTACTGCACATACTTGTACGTGCATTTTATATCACAATTTCATAAGATATATTACATTTAGTTACATATTTGATCACCATTGCATAATTTTACCACGGATTTATTCTAAATTATAAAATCATCTGAGATGGTATGGGAATTCAGAAGTGGGAATAAAAGCTACATGCAAAAATCACTTTTCGGGAGCAAAAAAAAAAAGAAAAACAGATGAGATGGTCACGAGGAGACTTGTGCCAGAAGATGATATCGTGTGTGTGTGTGGGGGGGGGGGGGGGAGCGCATGGCCTGCTGGACACAATTCTATTAGTTTTAGATTAACTCAAAACAGTTTATTCATAACCCAATAAGTTTAGGATTCTAGGTTTGGTCTACTCAGGTTATCCTATAAAAATATGCAAGTTCTATGACCTAAGCACTAACCTCATACCAACTGTACTAGTTGTACAAATATCAATCCCATTCCAATTGTGTTCCAACTCTAATGAATATAAGTGAATAACAAATAGTTCGCAAAAAAAAGTTTATAGTATTTCCATACTGCCATTTACACTAACATGATATAATTTAAGCATATAGAGTAAGTAAATGATCCCGAGCCATGCTAATCTCTCACCCATATCATTAATGACTTGTTGTTGCGATGATTGACTTTATTGAAAAAGAAAATTGATGCTCCAAGAATTAAGACATGACGCATGAATGAATAAAAAAGGTTTGATGAAGTCATACTGATATTTTGAACAAGAGGACAAAGAAGATGATAAAGATGGTACTTATGTTGATGACAATCTCCTTGAGGGTGGTCTGGATTGCTTAAAAACGATGAAGGAAAGCATCAACTGTGAGTTTGGTCCGGAGAATGTGATGTGCGAACTCCTTGGCATGCTCGAAGGGACATCAGATACAAGGATGGGTTGTTCAGTGTGTAGAAGTGTATGCTCTAGCCAATGCAACCAAAACACCGATCTGAGAGAGAGGGCCGGACATTATACTCCAACACTCCCCCTCACGTCTATGCTTATTTAGATCTATATGACTTGGGCAGCGGAAGCGGGGGCAAGCCACAATTATTTATTGCATTTACGGGGTTTTGAACCCTGAACCTCTTGGTTGTAAGTTTATGCACCTAACCAGTTCATCCATCAGACCGATCTTATGGAAGAGAGAGGGCTGGACATTACCCCCTCACGTGTGGCTCCCTCAGGCCTAAACGTGGACCGAAAGTGGGCTGCAATTTAATTGCGCCAGCCGGGTCTTCACAAAGATTTGCATGCCACCCCTGAGCCTGAGCACCAGATGGACATTGTCGATTGTGTCGGAAGACTCAACCTCGAGGGTGATGGTCTTGCCAGTGAGGGTCTTCACAAAGATTTGCATGCCACCCCTGAGCCTGAGCACAAGATGGACATTATACCCCAACACAGTGCTCGCGAGATCTTTGCTTCCAAGGACAGCAAGTCCAAATCAGTGATGGCACTTAGTGGCGGACCTAGGATCTTAGGACTGGGGGTGCTGCAGTTTACATTTATCATGCATACATAACATAATTTTAATATATCAGTTCAAAATTTGTGATATTACATTATAAATAATATTTTTTGGTTTAAGAATGATCATAGTTCCGCCAAATAGTTCTGCAAGATAAGTAACGTTAAATACATAGTACAAGTTATTTTGCATTTTTAGGCCTTGTGCAATGCAAGGTGCTTAGGGAAGATACTTGAGAAATAAACCGGGCTTTTCTTAAGCTTCGATGCTTATTTGTACATGATAGACACTTAATTAGGCGCCTCTCCTGTAGAAATATAGACAATGGTGTTTAAGAAAAAACTGATTTATTTTTGTAAGCACCTCCCTAAGCACCTAGCATTGTACAAGGCCTTAGGGGGGTGCCATGGCACCCATCCGCCCGCGACTTGATACACATCGGGTGGAGGTGGCTGTTGGTGCATGTCAGGAAGCTGTGAAGACAATTTCTAACTACTGAACTTCCAGTAATCTCAAGTTGACAAACTATCAAACACAAGAAGTCAAATATTCAACGTCAGCATTGTTTGAATTTGAGGCACGCGGTCATCTATTTCCAAAATCAGTATACATTGCTCCAATATGCAGACCAACAGGTGGATGTGCAATTTTTCTTACGCCACACCCGCAAATGGAAATGGTGCATCACCCTATACACGTCAAAACAAGCATTATTTTAGGTTGCCAACAAAGTAACTAATATGCATCCTCACTGTCACATTGTTCAGATAATTATGACTCTCTGCGCTACCTGCTTCTTAACTGCCACAATGTTCAGTGTATTCGAACCATTTTGCTGTAGTGTTTTTTTTGCAGGGTCATTTTGCTGTAGTGTTTGTTCAAATATTTGAAGCCACTTCATCCAGTTATAGCTCTGGAACAAAAAAAAACAGTGCAAAAATACCAGCAACAATGGCAGGACTAACCAAGAGGTACTTACCAATATATGCATCATTCGTGCTGTAGTAGCACCTACTTATCTCAATGAATGCACACGCTGACACGCACCTCCCGCGTCAATTATAAATCATGTGCCACCTTATTGAAAATTAGTGTGTCTTGTCAAAAACGTACTTAGATTATAGGACGGTTGGAGTACTTTTTTCTAAATACTCTCTCTGTCCCATAATATAAGAACGTTTTTGACACTTATATTATGGGATAGCGGGAGTAGAAAGTAAAATGGTACGTCTTCCTTAATCCTCTCTCTCGAATCCATCCAGAAGTCTGCATGGAGTTGGTTCACGCAGTTACTGTTTCATTTCTGTTATGCACAACCTCGCCAAAATAAACACAGTGGTCGCATGGCCTAATGGATAAGGCGCTCGCCTCCGGAGCGGGAGATTCTGGGTTCGAGTCCCAGTGTGATCGATCACTGTTTTTTTTTCCTCTCCTTCTTCTCTTCGTACGTTTGCACTTTACAAATATACATCTCTCTTCCCATTAGGTTATGGGAGGTTTCCTGGTCGGCGTATCCTTCTTCTCTTAGCATGTTTGCACTTTACAAATATACATCTCTCTTTCCATTAGGTTGTGGGAGGTTTGATGATCGGCGTTGGAGCATCGGAGCATCTCCAACGCTGACTCGGATATTTGCTCCTGCATCTGTTCGCAGATAAGGGGATCAGTCTGTGGACAAATATACATATCTCTTTCCACTATATTGCGGGAGGTTTGCTGGTCGGTGTTGGAGCATCTCCAACGCCTCGCATGGCCTAATGGATAAGGCGCTCGCCTCCGGAGCGGGAGATTCTGGGTTCGAGTCCCAGTGTGATCGATCACTGTTTTTTTTTCCTCTCCTTCTTCTCTTCGTACGTTTGCACTTTACAAATATACATCTCTCTTCCCATTAGGTTATGGGAGGTTTCCTGGTCGGCGTATCCTTCTTCTCTTAGCATGTTTGCACTTTACAAATATACATCTCTCTTTCCATTAGGTTGTGGGAGGTTTGATGATCGGCGTTGGAGCATCGGAGCATCTCCAACGCTGACTCGGATATTTGCTCCTGCATCTGTTCGCAGATAAGGGATCAGTCTGTGGACAAATATACATATCTCTTTCCACTATATTATGGAGGTTTGCTGGTCGGTGTTGGAGCATCTCCAACGCCTCGCATGGCCTAATGGATAAGGCGCTCGCCTCCGGAGCGGGAGATTCTGGGTTCGAGTCCCAGTGTGATCGATCACTGTTTTTTTTTCCTCTCCTTCTTCTCTTAAATACGCTTGCACTTTACAAATATACATCTCTCTTCCCATTAGGTTATGGGAGGTTTCTGGTCGGCGATCCTTCTTCTCTTAGCATGTTTGCACTTTACAAATATACATCTCTCTTTCCATTAGGTTGTGGGAGGTTTGATGATCGGCGTTGGAGCATCGGAGCATCTCCAACGCTGACTCGGATATTTGCTCCTGCATCTGTTCGCAGATAAGGGATCAGTCTGTGGACAAATATACATCTCTTTCCACTATATTGCGGGAGGTTTGCTGGTCGGTGTTGGAGCATCTCCAACGCCTCGCATGGCCTAATGGATAAGGCGCCGCCTCGAGCGGGAGATTCTGGGTTCGAGTCCCAGTGTGATCGATCACTGTTTTTTTTCCTCTCCTTCTTCTCTTCAGACGCTTGCACTTTACAAATATACATCTCTCTTCCCATTAGGTTATGGGAGGTTTCCTGGTCGGCGATCCTTCTTCTCTTAGCATGTTTGCACTTTACAAATATACATCTCTTTCCATTAGGTTGTGGAGGTTTGATGATCGGCGTTGGAGCATCGGAGCATCTCCAACGCTGACTCGGATATTTGCTCCTGCATCTGTTCGCAGATAAGGGATCAGTCTGTGGACAAATATACATCTCTCTTTCCACTATATTGCGGGAGGTTTGCTGGTCGGTGTTGGAGCATCTCCAACGCCTCGCATGGCCTAATGGATAAGCGCGCCGCCCGAGCGGGAGATTCTGGGTTCGAGTCCCAGTGTGATCGATCACTGTTTTTTTTTCCTCTCCTTCTTCTCTTCGTACGTTTGCACTTTACAAATATACATCTCTCTTCCCATTAGGTTATGGGAGGTTTCCTGGTCGGCGTATCCTTCTTCTCTTAGCATGTTTGCACTTTACAAATATACATCTCTCTTTCCATTAGGTTGTGGGAGGTTTGATGATCGGCATTGGAGCATCGGAGCATCTCCAACGCTGACTCGGATATTTGCTCCTGCATCTGTTCGCAGATAAGGGATCAGTCTGTGGACAAATATACATATCTCTTTCCACTATATTGCGGGAGGTTTGCTGGTCGGTGTTGAGCATCTCCAACGCCGCATGGCCTAATGGATAAGGCGCCGCCTCGGAGCGGAGATTCTGGGTTCGAGTCCCAGTGTGATCGATCACTGTTTTTTTTCCTCTCCTTCTTCTCTCGTGACGCTTGCACTTTACAAATATACATCTCTCTTCCCATTAGGTTATGGGAGGTTTCCTGGTCGGCGATCCTTCTTCTCTTAGCATGTTTGCACTTTACAAATATACATCTCTCTTTCCATTAGGTTGTGGAGGTTTGATGATCGGCGTTGGAGCATCGGAGCATCTCCAACGCTGACTCGGATATTTGCTCCTGCATCTGTTCGCAGATAAGGGATCAGTCTGTGGACAAATATACATCTCTCTTTCCACTATATTGCGGAGGTTTGCTGGTCGGTGTTGGAGCATCTCCAACGCCTCGCATGGCCTAATGGATAAGGCGCTCGCCTCGAGCGGAGATTCTGGGTTCGAGTCCCAGTGTGATCGATCACTGTTTTTTTCCTCTCCTTCTTCTCTTCGTGACGCTTGCACTTTACAAATATACATCTCTCTTCCCATTAGGTTATGGGAGGTTTCCTGGTCGGCGATCCTTCTTCTCTTAGCATGTTTGCACTTTACAAATATACATCTCTCTTTCCATTAGGTTGTGGGAGGTTTGATGATCGGCGTTGGAGCATCGGAGCATCTCCAACGCTGACTCGGATATTTGCTCCTGCATCTGTTCGCAGATAAGGGATCAGTCTGTGGACAAATATACATCTCTCTTTCCACTATATTGCGGGAGGTTTGCTGGTCGGTGTTGGAGCATCTCCAACGCCTCGCATGGCCTAATGGATAAGGCGCCGCCTCGGGAGCGGGAGATTCTGGGTTCGAGTCCCAGTGTGATCGATCACTGTTTTTTTTCCTCTCCTTCTTCTCTTCAGACGCTTGCACTTTACAAATATACATCTCTTCCCATTAGGTTATGGGAGGTTTCCTGGTCGGCGTATCCTTCTTCTCTTAGCATGTTTGCACTTTACAAATATACATCTCTCTTTCCATTAGGTTGTGGGAGGTTTGATGATCGGCGTTGGAGCATCGGAGCATCTCCAACGCTGACTCGGATATTTGCTCCTGCATCTGTTCGCAGATAAGGGGATCAGTCTGTGGACAAATATACATCTCTCTTTCCACTATATTGCGGGAGGTTTGCTGGTCGGTGTTGGAGCATCTCCAACGCTGACTCGGACATTTGCTCCCGAATCTGTTCACAGACAAGGGAACTAGTCCGCGAATACGCATGCGGGAGCCAGTCATCTAACGCTGCCCGCATATATTTTAACCTAAGTTTAAACTAACCGGACAAAATTCATGCAACCACGACAGATTTCATATAAACCAGACGTGGGACAATTTCTAACTAAAAGCTACATAGGACTAAGGTAAAGCTTGTTGGCGTCCGGTGCCGGCAGATATCCATGCCACGACACTGATACCTTGACTAGTCTACAGCTGGCCACAGCAGGACTCCCTTGTCATCCCCATGTCCGGCATCCTGCTCATCGGACTATCGTAAGCCCCGGAGGTATATGCTTCAACGCAAAGGACCGCTCTCCCTTATTCGGCAGTGCCGCTTATCGGAGTGGCACCGGAGCATCGGGCGAGGGGGTGCTACTTCTTGAGCTTGCGTTGGTTTTTCCCTTGAAGAGGAAAAGGTGATGCAACAAAGTAGAGATAAGTATTTTCCTCAGTTGAGAACCAAGGTATAAATCCAGTAAAAGGAACAAGCAAGTCTCCAATAGAGAGAAAATTCCTTATTTGACACTGTCTTAAAATCTGCTTCCTTATTTAACACTGGAAAAGTTTTTCTTCCCTATTTGACACAAGTTCTAAATTTTATTCCCTATATGACATTTCCGTCCATTTTGAGCCTAAATGACACCTGAAAAGACTCTTTTACCCCTCATGTAGTATCTCTGTGTGCGGGGCAGTAGCGCACACACGCAGCATCAGTGCGAGGGCAGGAGCGCACACGCAGCAGCACATACACATGCAGCAACACACACGCACGCACGCGCGCACACACAGCAACACACGCGCAAGCGCGCACACACACACGCATGCACACACACGCAGCAACACACATGCACGTGCACACACACACACACGCACACACACATGCAGCAGCACACACGCATGCAGCGCATAGGCATGCAACAGCACACATGCACACGCGCACGTACACACGCAGTAGCAAACACACACGCAGCAGCACACACGCGCGCGCGCGCACACACACACACACACACACGCAGCAGCACACATGTGCGCGCGCACCCACGCACGCAACAGCACACACGCGCACATACACACACATACCACATGAGGGGCAAAATGGTCTTTTCACGTGTCATTTTAGGCTCAAAATGAACGGAAGTGTCGTATAGGGAATAAAATTTAGGATTGATGTCAAATAGGGAAGAAAAACTTTTTCAATGTCAAAAAAGGAACCAAATTAATGTCAAAAAAGGAACCAAATTTTAAGACAGTGTCAAATAAGGAATTTTCTCTCCAATAGATGCACCTGCACAAACAATCAAACACTTGCCCCCAACGAGAGAAAGGGGTTGTCAATCCCTTCATGGTTACTTGCAAGTATGAGATCTAATAGAGATAGATATAAATGATAACTAAAAGGTAAAATAAAGTAAATATAGATAAATCGCAGAAAGGTAGTTTTAGGTTTTTGGTTTTATAGATCTGAAAATATATAATGGAAAATAGACCTCGGGGCCATACGTTTCACTAGAGGCCTCTCTCTTGAAAGATAACATACGACGGGTGAACAAATTACTGTTGAGAAATTGATAGAAAAGCGCATAGCAATGATCATGAATATAGGCATCACGTCCGTGACAGACCGAAACGGTTCTGCATCTACTACTATTACTCGACACATCGACCGGTTCCTTCCTGCATCTAGAGTATTCAGTTCAAGAGAACAGAGTAAGGCATTAAGCAAAATGACATGATGTAGAGGGAAAAAGTCAAGCAATATGATATAAACCCCATCTTTTTATCCTTAATGGCAACAATACAATACATGTCTTGCTACCCCTACTATTTCACTGGGTGAGGACACCGCAAGATTGAACCCATCACAAATCACCTCTCCCATGGCAAGATAGATCAATCTAGTTGGCCAAATCAAATCAATAGATCAGAGAGAAATACAAAGGTATTTAAATCATGCATAAAATAGTTCAGAGAAGACTCAAATAACATTCATAGATAATCTGATCATAAACCCACAATTCATCGGATCTCAACAAACACACCACAAAAGAAGATTACAACGGATAGAACTACAAGAACATCGAGGAGAACATGTTGTTGAAGATCAAAGAGAGAGAACTAGCTATGGGCCCGTAGGTCTGTGGTAAACTACTCACACATCATCGATAGGGCAACAAGGTTGATGTAGAGGCCCTCAGTGATCAAATCCCCCTCTGACAGATTGCCGGAAAAGGCTCCAAGATGGGATCTCACGAGAACAGAATCTTGCAGCGACAGAAAATTGTTTTTGTGGACGCTTCTGATGTTCGGGGGATATTTGAGAATATATAGAGCTGGAATTAGGGTTAGGGGACACTCAAGGGGCCCACAAGCCAGCACCCCCTAGGGCGAGGCCTCAGGGCTTGTGGCCTCCTTGGGACTCTTCTGGCCCTCTCTCCAAGTCTCGTAGGTGTTTTCTGGTCCGAGAAAAATCATCGTCAAATTTTATTCCGTTTGGACTCCGTTTGATATTCCTTTCTGTAAAAGTCAAAAACAAGAAAAAACAGCAACTCGCACTGGGCACTAGGTTAATAGGTTAGTCCCAAAATATGATATAAAATAGTATCAAAATGCATATAATACATCCAAGATAGATAATATAATAGCCTGGAACAATAAAAAATTATAGATACATTGGAGACGTATCGGGGGGCGGCGGTGGCTGACGAGAGCGAGCAAGTCACCGGCTGTGCACGCCGTTAACACCGTGGCGATGGCCTTCCTGGGACCCAAGCAACAACGACCTCCCATGCTCTACCTTTTCTCGTTGATGGCGGCAGGCAAGGACGTGCTAGCCGCCATGCCATCGATATCCGCAAAGCCAACTTCTATCTCCACCAGCAGGGCGGGGTTCCATCAACGTTGGCAGCGGATGGCACGGTCACAGGCATGAGGAGCGGTACGACATAGCCTTGTCCACAACAGCCACGATGCCCGTGTCGCCATGCTTCCCCGCGTGCTGTCCTGGAGCAAGTTGCCACCCCACGACGAGCTCGCTTGGAGCGGCAGGTTGCTGAACGACGGGCCGGGTTGGAGCGGCCTCCTCTGCAAGCTGGCCTGCAGCGGCCTGGAGCGACGTGGGATGTGGAGAGGAGAGATGCCTGGTTCGCATCCGATGCACTCGGCGGGCCACCTAGCCGGCTTTTATGCCGGAGAACTCCTCTTCCTGCTCGCCGAATGCCATGGAGAGTGGGATGCAAGGAGGAGATGGAGAGCGGAGACGGAGGCCCAGAGCCAACCGACGTTGTGTTTAATGTCGGCCGGTTAGCTTAACAGACGTGTGGCCGAGTAGGTTTCTCGGCACACGCGCGGGTTTTATGGAGTAAGGCGGGCAGACTGTGCCCATTTGAATGCATCGAGGAGGCGTATTAAACCGGGCATGCATCGGGCAGGCTCTCTCGACCGGCGCAGCGTTTCAGTGTCAGCAGTGAGAGGTCGTGTCCTCTGGGCCAGCTTCAATGCATAGAGGCCTCTCTACATCAACATGAATACGGGCAGGTGGCCACGCGTGCCGGCGAGGGAGGGGTGGGTTTGGGTGGGCCAGGTCAGTCAAAAGCGGACATGGCAGTGGTCCGACGCTGCTACCCCCTTCACTTTGTCTCTGGTCTACGGGAAGAAGCATGTTCGGACCGTTGGCGGACCAATGCAGACCCGCGTTGATTAGTTTCAACGGTCTAGACCGTGCGTTCCAGACGTATGCAGGCGGTTTGAGGGTCGGCGTGTCCCTAACCTATTTGTAATGCTCTTGTTCTTCCCTTCTACTCCAATGAAAAGGCAAAGCTCTTGCTGTTTGCACCAAAAATAACAACCCAATGTGCTTCGACATTTTTATCTCATGACAGGCGCATATCCGGAGGTTCTTGTCCAGGTTTACTGAAGGGCAACTGTCGTGAAACACATTTGCCAAATAAGAATCTGTTGCTATTTTTTTGGGGAAGAATATGTTGTAGTTGGGTCATCACAATGCATCATCTCCGAGTCTAGGATGCCATCCATATGAGCAGTGCATACACATTTTGGAAATGCATGTCCGGTCGCCTCAAATTCAAACAAGTAATCCTCTCATATACTGATGACTCTATGCTCTACATGCATTTTCGCCGCCACATTGTTCAGTCTAATCGAACTAGTTTGCTGCAGTGTTTGATTTGAACATTTCAAGCCACTTCATCCAATTAAACGTTTGTAAAAAAACTGGAAGCAACAGATGAAGGCAACTGTGATTCTTTGTCGGTGTCGTCAGAACAATTCTCCTTCCAAACTTCAGCAAAGAAAAGCATACGCGCGCCATCGGATATTGATTTGGTAGCAATGTGAGGATATTTCAGATGGTTTTCAGCATATATGTTGGTTCCTGCATCAACCAGAAATCGTGTCACCTTATTGAAAATTAATGTGTCTTCGGAATAAAATTGATCGTGGCATCATTTCCTTGAGTCTCCTTTCTCTCGAAATCACCCAGAAGTAGCCACATAGCTGGTTCACGCGACCACATTCTACTTATAAAATCAAAGTCTGAAATTCAACAAAGTGGTCGCATGGCCTAATGGATAAGGCGCTCGCCTCCGGAGCGGGAGATTCTGGGTTCGAGTCCCAGTGTGATCGATCACTGCTTTTTTTTTCCTCTTCTTCTTAACTTTACAAATATCTCTCTCTCTTTCGGGGGTTATTCTTGCAATGCAATTTTTGAGTGATCTGTGCCAGTGTCACAAATTCTTTCGACGCGTTTGGTTCAATTCAGGTAATGTATTCAACTTTGTAATCGGACTGCACTGTATTAGGTGGAGGATTGATTGACTCCCTGATCTGTTTGGTTCAGCATTGGGATGATTTCTGAATTCAAAGAGGAACACCGAAGAACATGGATGATCCTACCACCACGAGGAACCTGATGGGGGAGGGAGGAAGAGGTGGATACGCTGGGGGGCAGCTGCCGCCTGGCTGGCCAAGGGAGGTCACGGCGGCGAGGGAGGGGCGATGGTTGGGAGTCGGGACGAAGAGACGGAGATGAGCGTTTTCGCTTCCCACTCGGTGCTTCCCGTTTTGGGCTTTGTGAAGCGGTGTATCCGATTACAGCGGGATCGAATCCGGCTCAGTCGAAACAAACACCTGTAACGTATTCGGGAGGCAGTGTAATCGATAGACGGAGTAAAAGTTGCGAACCAAATGCGTCGTTTCTTCCTTAGAAAACTTAACAATTTTGATTTTCTTTTAGTTTTTATTTCATTTCTTTCTTCTTCAAGGGGTACCATTAATTAATAATTCTTAGAAAAATGAATTATTTTGATTTGTTAGTTTTATATTTCATTTCCTTAGTTATTTAGCTGTAATACCAATTTGACTAATTCATTCTTCCTTGTAAAACCTCATAATTTTTATTTTTCTTCGTTCTTGTTAGATTTTCTTTCTTCTTAGACGGTAAGTGCATCTTCAATACTGACCCTCAAATCGTTTGCAAGTGTCCGGAACACATGGTCTAGACATGTTTTGCCATCCATCACGGTCCTATATCGGTGCGCCGACCAGTCCAAACGTGCCTTTTACTATCAATCGAAAACAAACTGGGGGAGGGGGGGGGGCTTTGCGGTCGCTCGGACCGCCGGCACGCCCAAACCAAAAACCCTCTGCCGCGCCCGCACCCTTTTCCTCACGAAGCCAACTACCCGCATTCATGTCGCTAGAGCGGCCACTCCGCATTGACGCTGGCCCAGAGAGGATGTGACCTCTCACTGAGGTCATCATTGAAGCGGCTCGTCGGCCTAGGGCGCCGCCCATGCCACGTCTCCGGTGTCCGCGCCTATTCAAGACGTTTACTAGACGGGATGAGACGGATTTCTACCGCGCCTGTTCAATGCACGTTCGTTCGTCCGTCTTCCGCCATTAAAGAGGCTTGCCGTGTAGTCTTGGCGTACACACCGGTCTTCAGAAGATTTCATAGTGGTTGTTTCATGGAGGCCCACAAGCGTGGCCCGCAGTTTGGTGATTTGTGGATGCTCGACCCAACCCATCTTGGGGGAGCCAACATAGTTAGTACCCCCATATCCATAACACTATCAGTGGGCGACGTGACCCACTCGCAGAGGAGGGGTCTGCTACAGCAGCCCACGAATACAAAGTCGTGGGTATAGCCGCCGGTATCCTCACAAAGGAAATCCAGAGACGGGGTGACCAGGGGCCGACCGCTGGGTCACCCCGAAAAACCGAGGAAACGGGCATCACTGAGGGCGTAACTAAAAAATCCGGTGAAGGGTCTGCGGCGGAGCCTGAGGAGGAAGGGGTCGGTGCAGAGGGCGTGCCATGATGGCGTCGGCGCGCACCTGAAGTGGTAGAGGGACTTGTATGGCACCCACGCCAGGGTCTCCATGAGGACATTTTCTAGGAGGCTCGCCGCCGGTGGCGGCTGACTCTCCTCCCTGGAGATCTCTACCATCTCGTGCCGTAGAAAACAGGGGTGGGCAACACTATCAGCATAGTTTTTTTTTTTAAATTATCGGATGTGTTCTCCTTTTGTCAAAATGTCTAAACTTGTTCTTCTCAAGAGAAGCTTTGTTGGATTCAAAACCTAGTTATCAAATACAAACCGGAGAGCGAACCAACATGTGGTTAGGTGGTTATTATGACAGCGGTATCCTAAGCCCACCAAAGTTTGAGTCCTAGACTTGACATACGAAGGCATGTGTGATAAATTCATTAATCTCTAGATGATGTGTCGGATCAGTTTTTCGGAAAGTAATAGCAGGGTGCTGTCCAATATAGGATAGATAGATAATTTTTTATTGGGGTAAATTATCCTTTTGCCCTCAGTGGTGTTCATGTGCTTAGTTTTGCCCTCAGACGCGAATTGTCCTCAGTTTTGCCCCTAGTCCGTGCGCACCGACTCGTTCCGTGAACTCTGCGCCTCCGCCAGGTCAACCTTTTGACTCGGCCTTACAGGTGGGACCAGGTGGCAGAAACGCCAATTTTATTCAGACCGCAGACGCGTGGCTTGTGGGACCCAACAAAGAGCCGTTGAGCAGAGAGCCGTTGGCGGGTGTGCTATATAAGCAAGCGACACATGGCGGTGACCACGGCGACAGAGAGCACGGCGGTGACCACGGCGAGAGAGAGCACGGCGGCGGGAAGCTAGCTGTGGAGGGCGAAGTGGGAAGCTAGCAGTGGAGGCGCGGCGGCGTTGAGATCCCCTTCGCCCGAGCTCCATGTCTTCCTCAAGCTCCCGCGCCACTCGCTGGATGCAGAGCAGGGCGCTGTGGACATGCCTGTCTTCGCCTGTTCGCGGTGCCGCGCGGCGTTGATCGAAGGGTTTTTCGACACCGAGGAACCAGAATCGTCCGCTCTACGTGTGCAGCGAGAATGGGGTAAGAATCGGGCAATTGCACCATTTTCGCTCGTCGGGATGTTTGAGCAATGGGTTTTGATCTGTTTGGTGTTCATGCAAGTGACATGCTTTTTTTGGGTCGATGCTCGCCAAGACTCGATGAATGAACTGCAAGAAGAGCATGAAGAATGGTTGCGATGCTGCCACGAACGGCAGTGGCCACACCACGAGCTCCGAAGAAGAGATGGATGGCGAAGCACGACCGACAGAGAGCTAGCTATTGAGCTTAGGATGTTGAAGAAGAAGGTTAGGAAGCTTGAAGATCAAGCACTACCAATACCCATTTGCAAATACTTTTGGGCATTTGTAGGTATGGTAATCGACTGGTTGTAATGTTGAAAATGTATGGAAAGGCATGAATTATGAAGGAATTTGTAATCTTGAAATTGTTTGAGAAATTCACCTAGTTTAAATGTTGGTTAAAGTTGTTTAAATGTTGAAACAAAAGAGAAGAAGTGACCAACATTTAAATATGTTGGAAAAAAGAGAAGAAATTAGGAATTCAGAAACTTTTGATCAATGAAATGCAGCTCTCTGCTCTGCCTTTCTGTCCAAAAAAAGGTTGCTCTTGGGCCAAATTCAGAGCGAGAGCCAAGTGTAGGCTAGACTAATGGGCCAACTGCATCCAATTAGGCCCATTCAGGGTTTTCTTGTATTTTTCTATTTTCTATTCTGGTTAAATTAGGCAGTAAATCTAATGCTGAAACTTTTTGTGGAAGCTAATTGAATTATTCCGGAGCCAAACAATTAAGGTTAGAATTTTTTTGGAGCTGTTAATTAATCCAATTCAAATACACCGTGATTTAAATCAAAGACCAAAATGTCATGGAAAATGTGCCTCAGCTCGTAGAGGTTTATGCCAGGTGCCAAAATAAATGAACATTTTTAAGGGCATTACATTGAGAAAAACATAATATGTCTAAAAAATGAAGGTGGAAAATACACAAAAATTGGTGCGGCTGGGGACTCAACCCATGACCGCGTGGGTTTGTGGTGTTTAGGGCTGCGCTGATAACCGCTAGGACAGATGGCAAGACTTTGACATGGGTAGGGAAGGAAGGTATACATAGTGAGACTGTGATTTTTTTTTTTAAAAAATAGTGAGACCGTGAATGTTTGCACACGCGTGAGAGTGGTTTTCCTTTGTTTTGCACTTAAATTTTGGAGGGTTGGAAGGTTGAAAATGTATGTTGCATTACCACATGATTTTGGTCAGAGTGGCACTTGGTTTAGGGTTAGAGTGGCACTTGGTTTAGGATTTAAAGGGAATAAATTTGCATGTTAGTTCATGACTTTTTGTTTGAATGAAACAGAGGGCTTCTCACCCCCTCCGAAAACCACAAGTTCTCGAACTTCATGACTTGTTTAGGGAAGAAATGATAAGTTTGGGCACGGACATTTTCTAACACACATAATAAGATGGAACACACTGCACCATTACAATAACTTAGATAAGTTCACGGACAGTTCACGGACACATGACGTAAACATGACACGGCTACCGACCACTACATAGAAAAGCAACAAAATAAAAACCAAACATGACGAGCTTGACTGGCTTGAACATCTTCATCTTGACCTCCTTCTTCCACCTTGGCTGCCCCCTTCAACACCGTCTTCATCTTCACACCTCCTCCTCGCCGTCAGAGGGAAGGGAGTGCATCTGGCCCGGAGCGGGAAGATGTGCTCGAGTTGGTGTAGATGTTGTAGATGGTGAAGAAGATGGCCTCGCAGCCGCACTCAAAAGACTTGGCCGAGGAGCTCGCAAGGCCAAATGGGTTGGTGAAGGTGACCGTGAGCAGTAGGAGGACGCCGCCGCGGTCACGAACCTCGTTGAGGGTGAACATCCTCGGCGAGCCCGTGGGAGGTGGGCATAGCCGGCTCGAGGAAGGCGCGGGTGAGTTTGACGGAACCCTCCACCTTGAAATAGCCACACACGGAGCTCCTCTCCACGAGCACGCCGGTGGGTAGCGCAGCTCCCGCACCACAAAGCGGACGGCTGAAGGTCGGCCCGCTGAACTGCATCTTCTTCACTTGGTCTCGCTTGGGGAGGGCTCGGCCGCTTGGGTGTTTGAAGTTGAGAGGATCGGATCTGGCTTGTGGGTGGAGAGGAAGAGAGGCACCCCATTTATAGGCCTGTGGGTGGGAGAGGAAGAGAGAAGGTAGAAAGGATGAGAACGGTGCGTGTGTGAACTGGATGCGTGTGAATCCGGACGCGTGTGTGTATCCGTTACGTTTTGCACACTTAAATTTTTGCACGAAAACGATGCATCTTTGACCGGGCAGTGCATGTGAATCGCTGCCTGAACCACCGCCTGAACCACCTAGCTCGCCTCGCTAGCCTAGCTCGCTTAGCGCGCCTCGCCGCCTCACTGCATGCATGCATCGCCGCCTCCCCGCGCATGCAAGAAACCCACGAGCCGCCTCCATGCATGCAAGGCCTGGAAAGGCTGAGACGGGCTATTTATTGTGGTCTCAGCCCGCATAACGAGACGGTCCAACGGTCCATCCAGTAGCCCGATATTTGTTAAAAACAATCTCCCAGCCAATCAGATTGCATCTCGTGGATCGCCCCCCTCCTCCTCACAGATTCCTTCTAGAAGGGTTAGATCGACGGCCCTTGATTGCCGCTAGGTTAGATGAACGGTCCTTATTCAGCGCTAGGTTAGCGGGGTTTGGGAGGGTTTGGAGCAGTCAAAGCTATGTTTGACCATATTTCAAATGAGCATAATAAATTAAATAAAAATCAGAAAAATGAAAAACCCAAGCACATAGTCTTCTTATGTCATATACTAATGATTTAAGTTGATAAACAAACTTTACATACATTTAAATGATAAGTTCATGTGTATTGTATGATATCTCGAGTATTTCAAACTCTCTTGTATGAAGTGAAGAGAAGTGTTTTGGGAAATGAACATGAAAATTTCAAAAACTCACCACAGCTTCATTTTGGAGTGACTAAGAAGGATCCAGGCTTAGTTTTTCATTTTGATGTTTTACACTTGTTTAAATCTTGGTCAAAGTTAAGTTTGACCAGAATTCAAATGAGCAAAACAAATTTAAAAAAATCAAAAATGGAAAAACCAGCGACATAGTCTGTACATATAGAATATATGTGTAGGAAAGTTATTTGGCTGATTTAGATAAGGTCGAAAAAACTTTGCTTAGAAATGAGGCCGTTTACCTACCTTTGGACCCTCTTTTAGCACATTTTTCATGAAAATTTCAAAAACCTCACCACAACTTTATTTTGGATTGACTAAGAAGTATCCAGGCTTAGTTTTTCATTTTGATGTTTTAGACTTGTTTAAATCTTGGTCAAAGTTAGGTTTGACCAGAATTTAAATGAGCAAAACAAAATTTAAAAAATCAAAAAAAGGAAAACCATGTGCTCATTCAAACATCATCCAACAGATATTTAAACATCATGTCAAACATACTTCTAACATAGGTCCAACATCATCCAACAGAAATACAACATGTCAAGTGATAAATGTTTCATAATACAACATCATTCCTTATTCATAATGTTTCATAGTTGTTCATAGATAGCGTTGGGGCTTCGTCTGCATTCCTTGAGCTTCTTGCCATCACTTTGCTCCTCGTGCACCTAGTGCTCATTGTTTCTTTCTTCTTCTCTTGGTTGTCGGTACTTTATGCGCCTTCTTCAAACCTACCATAGAGCTGTGCAAAACATAAAGGGTCCAAACATAAACGGTAATGAGATCGTGTCAAGTGATAGATGTACAGTAGCATTTGACCCTTGCAAGATTTACATACCTAGCATACCTCACAACAACAGAAGGTTGGTCACCATTTGAGCCTCACTTGGATCATCATTTGAAGCCTCACTTGGATCATCATTTGGAGCCTCACTTGGATCACCATGATCACCATTTAGAGCCTCACTTGGATCACCATTTGAGCCTCACTTGAATCATTATTTGGAGGATATTTTGGATCATCGTCAAAATCATCACAAAATCATGCGGCTGTTGACCATCATCATTTGGAACCTCGTCAAAATCCTCATCCGATGCAACCCGCTGTTGACCATCATTTTCATCATCTGTTGAGGCAACCGCCGTCGACCAACATTTTCATCGAAGCCTTCATCGAAACTCTCTCCTAACGCTGGATCTACTGTGTTATCACAATACTTACCAAAATGACCAGACCCACCACACCTTGTGCACCCACGCTTCCTCGCCCAAGTCCAGCTCCTTCGCTGCGAGGTCTGATTCGACTCTTCCTTGGTCTACCTGCTGCTCTCTTCGAACTGGAGCGCAAAGCTTGAATCCAGGGTCCACCATGTCCCATTATTGTTTTCCTCCATAGCAGGCAAGGCATAAGCATATGTGGCTTTGAACCTTGCAACAGAGTAGTAATCATGCACATACTGTTGTATGTTCCTTGCTGGACCTGGGAGAGAAGTGATGAAAAACAAGGCATGAATGCATGGCAACCCAGTTATCTGCCATTGCCTATAACTGCAAGTTCTAGCTTCTAAATCCACTGGATATCTCCATTCCCTCTTCTCTTTATCCAAATATGATATCTCTGCTGTGGTACCCGAGCAAAGCGTTATGTTCATTTCTAAGCCTGTTGTCTTCTGCTTCAGTTCATTCATCACGGCAGGGATGATAATGTGGCCCATGAATTTTGCCTCGGCTATTCCTGCACGATAATGAAATTTCTGCATGTATTCTATCCTTATCCTGTCAAGCAAATCCACCACATAATGACCCTTTAGTTTTCGAATCGTTGAGTTGAAAGACTCGCTAGATTATTGTGCACATAGTCAACTTTGCTCACTTCATCGAATTGGCTTCGCTCATAATTTGGAGTGGTGTGTTTCCAAGTATTCTTTCACTTTGGGATTCATGTATAACTGCCTCAAGTGGTAGTTGTGCTTCTTCACACTGCATGTCAAAGATGCTGGCCATAAATTGTCGGTATACACCTTTCCTTTGAATTTCTTCATGAAATTTGCAGCAAGGTGACGCATGCATTCCCTATGCTCTACTCCAGGGAACACATTGTCCACGGCCACTTCTAAACCTTTGCAGGCATCTGTATGAATGACCAACCCATTGGGATGTGCAATAGCCCATGGAGATTATGCAAAACCAAGTCCAGCTCTCCCTGACTGTCTCCAGACACCATAGGCAACTGAAAATACAAAACTATGTGCATCAACTGCACAAGCTGCTACTAACTGTCCTTTAAACCTCCCTGTGAGAAAAGTGGCATCAATAGCTAAATAAGGCCTGCAGCCTGCCAAAAAACCCCGGCGACAAGCCTCAAAGCAGACAAAAACCCTTCTAAAGCATTCCTTGGTCTTTGTCACTCCCCTGAATGTGTACTCCACGGTGTGGTGATCAATATCTACAATACTACCTGGGCTTGTCCTCTCCACTTCACCTTTGAATGAATACAACAATTGAAAACTTTCCTGCCAGTTACCATAAATAGAATCCATAGCATGTTGTTTACCATTGAACAACCTCATGTATGGTAAATCTATCTTGAACTTATCTTTGATGTTCTTCTGCAATTCCTTGGGACCCACTTGCTGGTTTTCTTTCACCCACTTTTTTACTTCTTCTGCCACCCATCTTGACTTGGCTCTACTGATTGTATCCTTCCTAAGGGTTGATTCCTGGCATGTGTGCTTAAAAGGGTTCACTTTGACCTGAACATTAGTGCTATTCCGCATTTTAGATGCAAGCAGCCTCCATGGACAACCCTCAGTCGGACAGTGCACTCTGTAACGTACTTGATCGCTCTTGTCAACTTTGAAAGTACGTTCTACCTTGATGCAGTATGTCACAAGTGCATTTCTACACTCATTCATGGATGCAAAAACTGTACCTTCTTCCATTTGAGGGTTCAAAGGGTCCCATTCAACAGCTGCAAGGTCTTCGCCCTCACCCATCGCGCCATCATCCACACGGACTGCATTGTGAGCCTCATCTTGGTTTTCAGTCCGAGGTGCCCGTCAGAAATTCCTAATAACATCAGAATATAACTTCTTCATCAACCCCAGAATTGTAGCCATCAGGCTCCACTTCAAGGGGACCCTACTGCTGTTGCCCACACTTGTCGAGCCACCACGTCGCGGCACCAACTGAACTGTTCTGGCTAGAGATGCCATTACGACGACTTGATTCTCCCGAGATGTTGCACCCGCCATCCTAGGTCCAAATGCCTGCTCAAGCACATCAACTTGCAGCCTCACATGAAAATTATCTTTCTCTTTATGCCTAACAAACATGGTAGCTAGCTCTTCATCATTACTAACTGTCACCCAATTCTTTTCCCCATCATAGTATTTGTATACCACTTCATCAAGCAAACCCCAAGGATATTGGCTACAAATTACCTCCCCAAATTGTCTGAAACTCCAATTACTAGCCATAGGCCGTGCAGCTTGTGGCGGGGCAGGTGCTGGCCGCGGCGCAGGTGGCGGCGGCGGTGGCGCAGGACAGCCGGCCGGGCGGATGGGTGTGAGCTAGAATGATTTGGGGATTTAGTTGCACGGGCCTACATGTCAGCTCCGGACCCACGTCCACGCGGTCCCACGGTAAGCTCCGGACCCACAACTACTAACGCCGCGGACGGAATGGACTCAAATATGGCCGTTTGGCCTCGTCGTAGTTGCTGTGCTCGGACTAGGGGCAAAACTGATGACAATTCGCATCTGAGGGCAAAACTGAGCACATGGACACCACTGAGGGCAAAAGGATAATTAACCCTTTTTATTGCCCTGTACTGTGTACACAAATATCAATGCAACGCTCATAGTAGTGGGCTAACATGTAGTACAATGGCTGTAATATGACAATGTGATGTACTCGTATTAAGCAGTACACCTTTTATTTATGCGGCCGTATATCTACGTACGCCTTTTATTGATTCGCGGTGCGACGTAAAGAGGCTTCATGGGCAGAAGGTGATCTGGTAGTTACTGTTGCCATTGCAGGCGTGTGTGGCTTTGTCGTTGGGGTGTTGGTAGGCTTGCGGCGGCGGGCAGCTGGGATCCCTGCACCGGAGCGCGTCGCCGGTGCTGCACGAGAAGTCCATGGCAAGGTTGAAGCCGTCGATCACCGAGATGTCGTAGAAGTCCTGGGTGCTGCCGCCGCCGATGGTGTACTCGGCCAGCGTTGCCGGTGGCCGCCCGGAGAGGGAGCAGGACAGCTGGCCGCCGCAGTCGCCGGTCCGGCAGCTCCCGCTGCCGCCATTGAAGGAGCACCCGGTGCGAGCCCATATCCTCCCGGTTTTGGTGCCCGCGGGCACGTTGATGCTGGACGTCTGCCCTGCGCCCAGCGCGAAGCCCCCACCCACCGGGATGCCCGCCGGCCAAATTGTGGAGCCGCAGTTGTTCTTGATGTTGAAGGTGGCCGCGCTGGCACCGGCGGCGAAAACAGCCAGGAGGAGGAAGAGCACCGCGGAGGTCGCCATAGCTGCAAGCTCTAGTTAGCTTTAGAGTTGTTGCTGTGCTCGAGCTTTGCTGTAGGAGGATGAGTGAATTTGTTAGGACAGAGCCATGCGTATTTATAGATAGCCGATGAGAAGAAAAGTATGGCCAATGAAGCCAAAGCTTGAGAAATTATCAAGATGCTGCCAATATTGGCATAAAATTCTACATGAGTGGACAAACTAGCAGCAGGTTTGACAATTACTTATCGGGAAACTAGAACCACACAATACATATTTGTAGACAGCAGATGAGAAGAAAAGTATGGCCAATGGAGCCAAAGCTTGAGAAATTATCTAGATGTTGCCAATATTGGCCCGGAAATTCTACACGAGTGGACAAACTAGCAGTAGGTTTGACCATTACGGTGACGCTAGAACCACATAATACATTGCATTTCGTGCATCCAACATTTTGCACGGGTTGTGTATTTGGATGCTTCTTGCCGTGTTTGAGTGGTCCTAGGGCATCTTCAAGCTGGACTCGTAAACCTTGCGCAACCGTTCAGATCGGCATGTCCGGACCGTGTAAGTCATCCAACGCCGACCTATATCGGTCCGCGGAGCTGTCTGGAAGCGATTTCTCCCGGTTTGCAGGAGTCCGGACCGCTTTCAATCCTGCTTCTGACCGCCCTGGCCCACCAAAAAAAACTTACCCCTCCCGCGCGCGCTCCTGCCCTGCTTCAGCTGTCCGCATTAATGCCGCTGTAGAGTGTGTTGGTCCACATTGAAGACCGCTCAGGGCAGACGTGACCTCTCATCTGATTGCATCCCCCATCAGTTTCTGAGTCTTGCCAGGAGGTGCATCTTGCTCTTCATCTTCTTCTGGGTCTCTGATAATAGAAGATCTCCCAGTGACTCTGGCTATTGTCTTCTTGATCCTCTCCTTCCTCTTCTTGCTCTCACCAGCCTCTTTGGGTTCAAGAGTGAACACTATGGTCTCTTGGGTTGAGACTTTGGCTTTGGACATGGGTGTTGGGGAACGTAGCAGAAATTCAAAATTTTCCTACGTGTCACCAAGATCTATCTATGGAGAAACTAGCAACGAGGGGAAGGAGAGTGCATCTACATACCCTTGTAGATCGCTAAGCGGAAGCGTTCATGAGAACGGGGTTGAAGGAGTTGTACTGCCCTGATCCAAATCACCGGAGATCCTAGTGCCGAACGGACGGCACCTCCGCGCTCAACACACGACAGCCCGGTGACGCCTCCCACGCCTTGATCCAGCAAGGAGAGAGGGAGAGGTTGAGGAAGACTCCATCCAGCAGCAGCACAACGGCATGGTGGTGATGGAGGAGCGTGGCAATCCCGCAGGGCTTCGCCAAGCACCAAGGGAGAGGAGGAGGAGGAGAGGCAGGCTGCACCAAGAGGAGAAGTTCTCATGTGTTGGGCAGCCCAAAACCTCAAGTATATATAGGGGAAAGGGGCTGCGCCCCTTTAGGGTTTCCCACCCCAAGGGTGCGGCCAGCCCTAGATGGGACTTGGGGCGGCCAAGAGGGGAGGAGTGCCTCCCAAGTCAAGTGGAGGCCCTCCCTTAGGGTTTCCCACCTCCCATGCGCATGGGCCTTGGGGGCTGGTGCCCCTGGCCCATTAAGGCTAGGGCGCCCCCCACAGCCCATGCTACTGTATTGATGTGGTGGAACAATTTCCGGACCTCCGGACCCTCCGAATCCTCCGAACCTTTCGAAGCTTCCCGTACAATACCGAAAAAATCCCAACTTTTCCTAACCCAACAACAACTTTCCATATATAAATCTTTACCTCCGACCATTCCGAACTCCTCGTGACGTCCGGGATCTCATCCGGACTCAACAACATTCGTAACCACATACAAACTTCCTTTATAACCCTAGCGCCATCGAACCTTATGTGTAGACCCTACGGGTTCGGGAGACATGTAGACATGACCGAGACGTTCTCCGTCAATAACCAACAGCGGATCTGGATACCCATGTTGGCTCCTACATGTTCCACGATGATCTCATCGGATGAACCACGATGTCAAGGACTCAATCAATCCCGTATTCAATTCCCTTTGTCTAGCGGTATTGTACTTGCCCGAGATTCGATCGTCGGTATCCCTATACCTTGTTCAATCTCGCTATCGGCAAGTCTCTTTACTCGCTCCCTAACACATCATCCCGTGATCAACCCCTTGGTCACATTGTGCACATTATGATGATGTCCTACCGAGTGGGCCCAGAGATACCTCTCCGCTTACACGGAGTGACAAATCCAGCCTCGATTCGTGCCAACCCAATGACACTTTCGGCGATACCGTAGTGCACCTTTATAGCCACCCAGTTATGTTGTGACGCTTGGTACACCCAAAGCATTCCTACGGTATCCGGAGTTGCACAATCTCATGGTCTAAGGAAATGATACTTGACATTAGAAAAGCTTTAGCATACTAACTACGATCTTTGTGCTAGGCTTAGGATTGTCTTGTCCATCACATCATTCTCCTAATGATGTGATCCCGTTATCAATGACATCCAATGTCCATGGTCAGGAAACCGTAACCATCTATTGATCAACGAGCTAGTCAACTAGAGGCTTACTAGGGACATGGTGTTGTCTATGTATCCACACATGTATCTGAGTTTCCTATCAATACAATTATAGCATGGATAATAAACGATTATCATGAACAAGGAAATATAATAATAACTAATTTATTATTGCCTCTAGGCATATTTCCAACAGTCTCCCACTTGCACTAGAGTCAATAATCTAGTTCACATCGCCATGTGATTAACATCGATAGGTCACATCGCCATGTGACCAACACCCAAAGAGCTTACTAGTGTCTCAAACTAGTTCACATCATCATGTGATTTAGACTCAATGAGTTTTGAGGTTTGATCATGTTTTGCTTGTGAGAGAGGTTTTAGTCAACGGTTTTAGTCAACGGTCTGAACCTTTCAGATCCGTGTGTGCTTTGCAACTTTCTAGGTCATATTGTAAACGCTGCTTCCACGCTCCACTTGGAGCTATTCCAAATGGTTGCCCCACTATACGATCCGGTTTGCTACTCGAGTCACTCGGATAGGTGTTAAAGCTTGCATCGACATAACCCTTTACGCGAACTCTTTATCACCTCCATAATCGAGAAACATGTCCTTATTTATTCCAAGGACAATTTTGACCGCTGTCCAATGATCCATTCCTGGATCATTCTTGTACCCCTTGACTGACTCATGGCAAGGCACACTTCCGGTGCGGTACACAGCATAGCATACTATAGAGCCTACGTCTAAGGCATAGGGGACGACCTTCGTCCTTTCTCTCTTTTCTGCTGTGGTCGAGCTTTAAGTCTTAACTTCATACCTTACATCTCAGGCAAGAACTCCTTCTTTGACTGATCCATCTTGAACACCTTCAAGATCATGTCAAGGTATATGCTCATTTGAAAGTACCATTGCGCTTTTGATCTATCCTCATAGATCTTGATGCTCAATGTTCAAGTAGCTTAATCCAGGTTTTCCATTGAAAAACACTTTTCAAATAATCCTATATGCTTTCCAGAAATTCTACATCATTTCTGATCAACAATATGTCAACAACACATACCCATCAAAAATTCAATAGTGCTCCCACTCACTTCTTTGGAAATACAAGTTTCTCATAAACTTTGTATAAACCCAAAATCTTTGATCATCTCATCAAAGTGCACATTCCAACTCCGAGATGCTAGTTTCAGTCCTTAGAAGGATCGCTGGTGCTAGCATACCTTTTAGCATCCTTAGGATCGACAAAACCTTTCTGATTGTATCACATACAACCTTTCCTTACTAAAACCGGTAAGGAAACTCATTTTGACATCCATCTGCCAGATTTCATAAATGCAGCTTATGCTAACATGATTCCGACGGACTTTAAGCATCGCCACGGATGAGAAAATCTCATCGTAGTCAACTCCTTGAACTTGTGAAAACTCTTCGCCACAAGCCGAGCTTCATAGTCGGTGACATTACCGCCCACGTCCGTCTTCTTCTTAAAGATCCATTCATCTCAATGGCTTGCCGATCATCGGGCAAGTCCACCAAAGTCCATGCTTTGTCCCGATACATGGATCCTATCTCGGATTTCATGGCTTCTAACCATTTGTCGAAATTTGGGCCCACCATTGCTTCTCCATAGCTCGAGATTCATTGTTGTCTAGCAACATGACCTTCAAGACAGGATTGCGCACCACTCAAGTAGTACACATCCTTGTCACCCCACGAGGTACGCTAGTGACTTGATCCAAACTTCATGATCACTATCATAAGCTTCTACTTCAATTGATGTAGGTGCCACGGAACAACTTCCCGTGCCCTGCTACACACTAGTTGAAGTGATGGTTCAATAACCTCATCAAGTCTCCACCATCCTCCCACTCAACTTCTCGAGACTAACTTTTCCTCGAGAAAGGACCCGATTCAAGAAACAATCCCTATTGCTTCCGGATCTGAATTAGGAGGTATACCCAACTGTTTTGGGTGTCCTATGAAGATGCATTTTGTCCGCTTTGGGTTCGAGCTTATCAACCTGAAACTTTTCCACATAAGCGCCGCAGCCCCAAACTTTTAAGAAACGACAACTTAGGTTTCTCCAAACGGTGTCGCCTCAATGGAATTACGTGGTGCCCCATTAAAGTGAGTGCGGTTGTCTCTAATGCCTAACCCATGAACGATAGTGGTAATTCGATAAGAGATATCATGGTACGCACCATATCCAATAGAGTGCAACTATGATGTTCGGACACACCATCACACTATGGTGTTCCAGCGGTATTAATTGTGAAACAATTTGCACAATGTCTTAATTGTGTGCCAAAACTCAGAACTCAGATATTCATCTCTATGATCATATCATAGACATTCTATCCTCTTGTCACGAAGATCTTAAACTTCACTCTGAAATTACTTGAACCATTCAATATTTCAGACTTGTGTTTCATCAAGTAAATACACTCAAGATCTACTTAAATCATTCGTGAAGTAAGAACATAACGATATTCATCTGCATGCCTCAAGACTCATTGGACTGCACACATAAAAATGTGTCACTTCAACAAGTTGCTATCTTGTTCCATCTTATCAAACCGAGGCTTTTAGGTCATCTTGCCCATGTGGTATGATTTGCATATCTCAAGTGATTCAAAATCAAGTGAGTCCAAACGATCCATCTGCATGGAGTTTCTTCATGCAGATACACCAATAGACATGGTTCACATGTCTCAAACCTTTCAAAATGAGTGAGTCCAAAGATCCATCAACATGGAGCTTCTTCATGCGCTTTACACCAATATGACTTACATGGCAGTGCCACAAGTAAGTGGTACTATCATTACTATCTTATATCTTTTGGCATGAAAATGTGTATCACTACGATCGAGATTCAATAAACCATTCCTTTTAGGTGCAATACCATTGAAGGTATTATTCAAATAAACAGAGTAACCATTATTCTCCTTAAATGAATAACTGTATTATGATAGACATAATCCAATCATGTCTATGCTCAACGCAAACACCAAATGACAATTATTCAGGTTTAATACTAATCTTGATGGTGGAGGGAGCGCGATGTTTGATCACATCAAACTTGGAAACACTTCCAACACATATCGTCACTCACCTTTAGCTAGTCTCCGCTTATTCCGTAGCTTTTGTTTCGAAGTTACTAACTCTTAGCAACCGAACCGTATCTAATACCCTGGTGCTACTAGGAGTACTAGTAAAGTACACATTAACATAATGTATATCCAATATACTTCTATCGACCTTGCCAGCCTTCTTATCTACCAAGTATCTAGGGTAATTCTGCTCCAAAGTGGCTGTTCCCTTATTACGTAAGCACTTAGTCTCGGTTTGGGTTCAACCTTGGGTTTCTTCACCGGAGCAGCAGCTGATTTGCCATTTCATGAAGTATCCCTTCTTGCCCTTGCCCTTATTGAAACTAGTGGTTTCACCAACCATCAACAATTGATGCTCCTTCTTGATTTCTACTTTCATGTGTCAAACATCACGAATACTTCAAGGATCAGCATATCTATCCCTGATATGTTATAGTTCATCACGAAGCTCTAGCAGCTTGGTGGCAATGACTTTGGAGAAACATCACTATCTCTCCTGGAAGATCAACTCCCACTCGATTCAAGTGATTGTTGCACTCAGACAATCTGAGCACAAGCTCATCGATTGAGCTTTCTCCCTTAGTTTGCAGGCTAAGAAAATCGTCGGAGGTCTCATACCTCTTGACGTGGGCACGAGCCAGAAATCCCAATTTCAACCCTTGAAACATCTCATATGTTCCGCGACGTTTCGAAAAACGCCTTTGGTGCCTCAACTCTAAACCGTTTAACTGAACTATCACGTAGTTATCAAAACGTGTATGTCCGATGTTCGTAACATCCACAAATGACGTTTGGGGTTCAGCACACTGAGCGGTGCATTAAGGACATAAGCCTTCTACTGTCCGCATAATTGCTACTGTCAACTTTCAACTATATTTTCTCTAGGAACATATCTAAACAGTGGAACTAAAGCGCGAGCTTATGACATAATTTGCAAAAGGTCTTTTGACTATGTTCAAGATAATTAAGTTCATCTTATGAACTCCCACTCAGATAGACATCCCTCTGGTCATCTAAGTGATTACATGATCCGAGTCAACTAGGCCGTGTCCGATCATCACGTGAGACGGACTAGTCATCATCGGTGAACATCTTCATGTTGATCGATCTACTATACGACTCATGCTCGACCTTTCGGTCTCGTGTTCCGAGGCCATGTCTGTACATGCTAGGCTCGCAAGTTAACCCTAAGTGTATTGCGGTGTTTCGAGGCCATGTCTGTACATGCTAGGCTCACAACACCCGCTGTATGTGAACGTAAGAATCCATCACACCCGATCATCACGTGGTGCTTAGAAGTTTACTTAACTTTGGCAACGGTGCACGCTTAGGGAGAACACTTCTTGAAATTGTTGTAAGGGATCATCTTATTTACTACCGTCGTTCTAAGTAAACAAGATGCATAAACATAATAAACATCACATGCAATTATATAGTAGTGACATGATATGGCCAATATCATATAGCTCCATTGATCTCCATCTTCGGGCTCCATGATCATCATCGTCACCGCATGACACCATGATCTCCATCATCATGATCTCCATCATCGTGTCTTCATGAAGTTGTCTCGCCAACTATTACTTCTACTACTATGGCTACCGTTAGCAATAAAGTAAAGTAATTACATGGCGTTGTTTAATGACACGCAGGTCATACAATAAATAAAGACAACTCCTATGGCTCCTGCCGTTGTCATACTCATCGACATGCAAGTCGTGAATCCTATTACAAGAACATGATCAATCTCATACATCACATATCATTCATCACATTCTTCTTGGCCATATCACATCACATAGCATACCCCGCAAAAACAAGTTAGACGCCCTCTAATTGTTGTTTGCATGTTTTACGTGGCTGCTATGGGTTTCTAGCAAGAACATTTCTTACCTACGCAAAACCACAACGTGATATGCCAATTGCTATTTACCCTTCATAAGGACCCTTTTCATCGAATCCGCTCGACTAAAGTGGGAGAGACGGCACCTGCTAGCCACCTTATGCACCAAGTGCATGTCACCGGTGGAACCTGTCTCACGAAGAGTACGTAAGGTCGGTCCGGCCGCTTCATCCCACAATACCGTCAAACAAGATTGGACTAGTAACGGTAAGCATATTGAACATCATCAACGCCCACAACTACTTTGTGTTCTACTCGTGCAAAGAATCTACGCAATAGACCTAGCTCATGATGCCACTGCTGGGGAACGAGCAGAAATTCAAAATTTTCCTACGTGTCACCAAGATCTATCTATGGAGAAACTAGCAACGAGGGAAGGAGAGTGCATCTACATACCCTTGTAGATCGCTAAGCGGAAGCGCTCATGAGAACGGGGTTGAAGGAGTCGATTGCCGTGATCCAAATCACCGGAGATCCTAGTGCCGAACGGACGGCACCTCCGCGCTCAACACACGCGACAGCCCGGTGACGCCTCCCACGCCTTGATCCAGCAAGGAGAGAGGGAGAGGTTGAGGAAGACTCCATCCAGCAGCAGCACAACGGCATGGTGGTGATGGAGGAGCGTGGCATCCCAGCAGGCTTCGCCAAGCACCAAGGGAGAGGAGGAGGAGGAGAGGCAGGGCTGCACCAAGAGGAGAAGTTCTCATGTGTGTTGGGCAGCCCAAAACCTCAAGTATATATAGGGGAAAGGGGCTGCGCCCCTTTAGGGTTTCCCACCCCAAGGGGTGCGGCCAGCCCTAGATGGGACTTGAGGGCGGCTAAGAGGGGAGGAGTGCCTCCCAAGTCAAGTGGAGGCCCTCCCTTAGGGTTTCCCACCTCCCATGCGCATGGGCCTTGGGGGCTGGTGCCCCTGGCCCATTAAGGCTAGGGCGCCCTCACAGCCCATGCTACTGTATTGATGTGGTGGAACATTTCCGACCTCCGACCCTCCGAATCCTCCGAACCTTCCGAAGCTTCCGGTACAATACGAAAAAACCCAACTTTTTCCTAACCCAACAACAACTTTCCATATATAAATCTTTACCTCCGGACCATTCCGAACTCCTCGTGACGTCCGGGATCTCATCCGGACTCAACAACATTCGCAACCACATACAAACTTCCTTTATAACCCTAGCGCCATCGAACCTTATGTGTAGACCCCACGGGTTCGGGAGACATGTAGACATGATCGAGACGTTCTCCCGTCAATAACCAACAGCGGATCTGGATACCCATGTTGGCTCCTACATGTTCCACGATGATCTCATCGGATGAACCACGATGTCAAGGACTCAATCAATCCCGTATTCAATTCCCTTTGTCTAGCGGTATTGTACTTGCCCGAGATTCGATCGCCGGTATCCCTATACCTTGTTCAATCTCGCTATCGCAAGTCTCTTTACTCGCTCCCTAACACATCATCCCGTGATCAACCCCTTGGTCACATTGTGCACATTATGATGATGTCCTACCGAGTGGGCCCAGAGATACCTCTCCGCTTACACGGAGTGACAAATCCCAGTCTCGATTCGTACAACCCAATGACACTTTCGGCGATACCTGTAGTGCACCTTTATAGCCACCCAGTTACGCCAGGACGTTTGGTACACCCAAAGCATTCCTACGGTATCCGGAGTTGCACAATCTCATGGTCTAAGGAAATGATACTTGACATTAGAAAAGCTTTAGCATACGAACTACGATCTTTGTGCTAGCCTTAGGATTGTCTTGTCCATCACATCATTCTCCTAATGATGTGACCCGTTATCAATGACATCCAATGTCCATGGTCAGGAAACCGTAACCATCTGTTGATCAACGAGCTAGTCAACTAGAGGCTTACTAGGGACATGGTGTTGTCTATGTATCCACACATGTATCTGAGTTTCCTATCAATACAATTATAGCATGGATAATAAACGATTATCATGAACAAGGAAATATAATAATAACTAATTTATTATTGCCTCTAGGGCATATTTCCAACAATGGGAACTCTTTTCGCAGGAGCTTTTGTCTTCAACCCTGGCTTAGCAGTAGTGCCAGTTTCCTTCTTGTCTCCTTTCCTCTTAGAAGAGACTTCTTCATCAATCACAAAATCTTCATCCTCAGAATCATATGTCTTCTTCCTCCTCTGCCTAGTTGCAGCTTTTGGCAGGTTGCTGGGAGTGCTTCTGCTCCCATCATCTTGACTGCTCTCATAGGGACTAGTGCCCTCACTCATCTGAACCTGTTCCTCTGACATATTCTGGCTGTCACTGTTGTCAGACATGCTGCAAGCTGAAAGCTGACCCTGTGAATAGATATAGATGAGATAGAGTGGATGAGCATCGCAAAGTGCAGAGATTTTGCAAAACAAATGAGTCAAAAACTTAGTTTTAGTTTTCTACCGAAGTCATTTCGGAGCTACCGATTTGCTGAACTCGGTGACACCGAAGCAACATTCAGTGTCTAAACTGGTGAATTCGGTCATACTAAGGCACAGTTCGGTGACACCGATATTGCTAGGGTTTCACAAAGTTCTGAACTCGGTCACACTGATTTGCGAGTTTCGGTCAGACCGAAAATCACAGTGCAATGGCCTAGGCCAAATCGGTGGGACCGATTTCTACAACTCGGTCGGTCCGAGATGAGATCGGCGGAAACCTAAACCTAAATTTTTGAATCAAAACTAATCTAGAGGAAGTTTCTACTGGATAGAATAGTTTCAATCGTGGCAAGAATCATGGCATTAACTTTGTGCTGAGAATCGGAGTGAGAAAGCACAAAGGATTGAACTCATACCCTAACTTGGCGGTGAGTTCGCTACGGTGACAACGGCGGAGGAGATCCCGTTGACGGTGGTGGAGACCAGCGGCAGGAGGATGCTAGCGACGAAGGCGACGATCCGGAGACCTAGGGTCGACAGAGCTGGACAGCGCAGGCAAAGGGTTTTCGGAGAAATTTCCAAAAATTCAATACGTGAGTATATATATCCAGACTCTGTCGGTGTGACCGAGTGGAACAACTTGGTGAGACCGAAGTGTTCAAATCGGTTGCACCAAGAGTGAAACCTAGATCAACTTAATGAAATCGGTGTGACCGAAAGGAATGAATCTGTCATACCGAGATGCATCAATAGGGTTTGGAAGTTTAAGTCTATGAGGAATCAGTGGCTCCGAGTGCTCCTAACCCAGAGGGTTCGAATCTGACTTAGATCAAACTTTGTGATGTAGCATGAATATAGTTTGAGACGAGAAAAGCATATATAGCTAGAGGGAGTATTTAGGCATTCTTGTCCATCCATTTTTCAAAAGAAAAGACCAAACAATCAAAACAACAAATGGATGTCCTCGAATGGAGAAAATTATGCAACCAACATGCTCACACAATAAGATAGCAAATGAAATATGTGGCAAGCATGCACAAACACTATAGCATCTATCAAGCAATTGGCGATGACTAGGTCATCTATATATGAGTATATTGACTTAGGAGTCACCGATGTGATATCCCCTTTTAGAGGGATGAACTAACCTTGGGTTTTCTCGATGATGACTTCATGTAGGTATTGAAGATGTGGATGCTTAATGTTGATGTAGATCATTTGGAGCAATCCATTAGAGTGAGTTGCACTTTCAATACCTACATGGGTTAGTCCCACAAGGAATAAACAAGGATATCCATAGACATAGAGTGAAGTACACATACACGATGATGTCCATGGAAGCATTAGGTTACCTTGTCCCTTGACTTACTATCAAGAGGGTTTGTGACTCCTTGAACTAGTGCAAGATGTGGAAGTTGATTGCACTTGTTCTTGCCAATATGAATATGAGTGAAGTATGTTGGCGGAGTCACCCTCAAGAACTCTCTAGTTCTTCTTCTTTGGGATCCACATCATCTTGATGGGAATCCTTGGGGTTGTAGATGTACTTGATGAAGTTGAACTTGAGGTAGACTTGGGAACCCACTTGACCAAGGCCTTTGAAGCATCTTCAAATGCATCAATCTCCTCTTGAAGCTTGTCCTTGCCTTTTAGCTTGTGGTTTTGTGGTGGAAGATCATCTTCAGCTTGTGTCCCCTTTCAAGAAAGTAGGATCATACTTCTTGTTGAGGAACAAACTTCGTCTTGGGGTATTGATCTTCTTCCCACTCAAGTCCATTGGCATTGAACTTCCATTGAAAACCAACACCTTGATTCTTCCGATGCCTTCCTTGCTTGCGTACAATTTCCTCAAATTGCTTACTTCCGGCAAGGCTCTTGTAAACACCTTTCTCTATAATTCCCTTCCATAAGCTATTTTCTTGCTCAAGTGTAACTTGGCTAAGAGAATCATTATTGGAATCAAGAGAACTACTAGAAGCAACAATATTGAATTTAGCATGGTTATTGTTACTACTAGAAGAAGAATCTTTCTTACTCTTGTTGCTAGATTTTACTTGTGGCATGTAAGTAGACAAGAGTAAACGTTTGGCAATGTATGAAGAACTTTTCTTTCGAAAATCATCATTGATGGCTTTTAAGAACCCATGTTCTTGCTCTAGGTTGATCTTCTCGAAGCGTAGCTTCTCATGAGTTTTTAAAAGTTCTTGATGATCTTCTAAAGTAGTTTCATGAGCTAACTTAAGAGTGTTTAGTTCTTTAGTTAGACGCTCAATCTCCTTCTTATCATTGTCATTCATTTCATCTTGATTAGCATGGTTAATAGCAATTTCATCATAGTTTTCATCACTAGCATTGTCAACAAGTAAATCATCATCTCCTAGCAAAGCATCTTCATCACTATTGAAATAAAAATACTCGGGGTGTGATACTGATACGTCTCCAACGTATCTATAATTTATGAAGGATTCATGCTATTTTATTATCCGTTTTGAATGATTATGGGCTTTATTATACACTTTTATATTACTTTTGGGACTAACATATTAATCGGAGGCCCAGCCCATATTGTTGTTTTATTGCCTGTTTCAGTATTTCAAAGAAAAGGAATATCAAACGGAATGAAACCTTCGGCAGCGTGATTTTTGGAAAGATTATGATCCAAGAGAGTTGGAGTGCAAGCCGGGGGGTCATCGAGGAAGCCACAAGACAGGGGCGCCACCCCTCGGGCGCGCCTCTACCCTCTGTCAGGGCCCTCGAGGCTCCCCGGCCGACTTCTTTCGCCTATATAAGTTTCACGACCTTAAAAACATCGAATATCAAGATAGATCGAGTTCCGCCGCTGCAAGCCTCTCAGAGCCACTAGAAACCTCTCGAGCCCTTCCCAAGACCGCCGAGGGGGGATCCTTCACCGATGGCCATCTTCATCATCCCGGCGCTATCCATGACGAGGAGGGAGTAGTTCACCCTCAAGGCCGAGGGTATGTACCAGTAGCTATGTGTTTGATCTCTCTCTCGTGTTCTCTCTCGTGTTCCCTTTATGGCACGATCTTGATGTATCCCGAGCTTTGCTATTGTAGTTGGATCTTATGATGTTTCTCCCCCTCTACTCTCTTGTGATGAATTGAGTTTTTCTCTTGAAGTCATCTTATCGGATTGAGTCTTTAATGATTTGAGAACACTTGATGTATGTCTTGCCGTGCTTATCTGTGGTGACAATGGGATATCATGTGCCACTTGATGTATGTTTTGGTGACCAACTTGCGGGTTCCGCCCATGAACCTATGCATAGGGGTTGGCACACGTTGCCCTTGACTCTCCAAGAGAAACTTTGGGGCACTCTTTGAAGTACTTTGTGTTGGTTGAATAGATGAATCTGAGATTGTGTGATGCATATCGTATAATCAAGCCCACGGATACTTGAGGTGACAATGGAGTATCTAGGTGACATTAGGGTTTTGGTTGATTTGTGTCTTAAGGTGTTATTCTAGTACGAACACTTGAATAGATTGATCCAAAATAATAACATTGAGGTGGTTTCGTACCCTACCATAATCTCTTCGTTTGTTCTCCGCTATTAGTGGCTTTGGAGTGACTCTTTGTTGCATGTTGAGGGATTGTTATATGATCTATCTATGTTATTATTGTTGAGAGAACTTGCACTAGTGAAAGTATGAACCCTAGGCCTTGTTTCCTACCATTGCAATACCGTTTACGCTCACTTTTATCGCTTGCTACCTTGCTGTTTTTATAATTTCAGATTACAAATACCTTTATCTACCATCCATATTGCACTTGTATCACCATCTCTTCGCCGAACTAGTGCACCTATACAATTTACCATTGTATTGGGTGTGTTGGGGACACAAGAGACTCTTTGTTATTTGGTTGCAGGGTTGTTTGAGAGAGACCATCTTCATCCTACGCCTCCTATGGATTGATAAACCTTAGGTCATCCACTTGAGGGAAATTTTCTACTGTCCTACAAACATGTGCACTTGCAGGCCCAACAACGTCTACAAGAAGAAGGTTGTGTAGTAAACATCAGATACCTTGGGGCCTTTAGCCATGAAGCATCTTCCAACTCCTTCATTTGGTGACTCAAATATGTCATAGGAGTTAGTTGACACAAGTGCAAGACCGGCAACACCTTCATCTTGAGTATATTCGGAGTCGGAGGGATAACTTCTCTCGGAGTGGTGGTCGGATTCAGAAGCGGATACCCATTCACTAACATGAGCTTGATGTCTTTGTTTTGTGTAGCTCTTTGATGACTTGTCCTTCCTTTCCGAGTCATTGCTTCTGCGAGAGGTTCTTCGTTCATAACGATCATCTCTACTCCTTCTCTCTCTTGGAGGTGATTCTTCTATTATACTTCTTCTTCTAGGTGAGTCTTCTCTTCTTTTGTAGGGAGCCGTACACTCATTGGAGTAGTGTCTGGGTCTTCCACAATTGTAGCAATTTTGCTCATGACTAGAAGATCTTTTGTCATGGTAGGATCTTGACTTGGACCTTCTTTCTTTGCTTCTACTCTTGTAGAATTTGTTGAAGTTCTTCACCATTAAGCTTAATTCCTCATTGAAGACTTATTTTTCACTTGATGTTGCAGGAGCATCACATGAGGCTTTGTATGCACAACTAGACTTGTCGTGAAGCTCTTCTTTATCCTTGAGTGACATCTCATGAGCAACAATTCTTCCAATGACTTCCGTTGGCTTGAGATCTTTGTAGTTAGGCATCATTTGGATCAATGTGCACACGGTATCATATTTTCCATCCAAGGCTCTTAGGATCTTCTCGATGATGAATCTGTCAGTCATCTCTTCACTTCCTAAGCCGACAATCTCATTTGTGATGAGAGCAAGCCTAGAGTACATTTCAGCGACACCTTCACCATCCTTCATTTTGAACTTGTCAAGTTGACTTTGAAGCACATCCAACTTGGATTCCTTGACGGACTCGGTACCTTCGTGCATATCAATCAAAGTATCCCAATTTTCCTTTGCATTCTCAAGACGGCTGATTTTGTTGAATTCTTCGGGGCACAATCCATTGAAGAGGATATTGCAAGCTTGAGCGTTGTATTGCAACATCTTCAACTCTTCCGCAGTTGCTTCACGATTTGGTTCTCTCCCATCAAAGAATTCACCTTGCAAACCAATGCACACAATAGCCCAAATGGCGGGGTTATGTCCAAGAATATGCATTTTCATCTTATGATTCCAACTAGTAAAATTAGTACCATCAAAGTAAGGACCTCTACGGTGGTAATTTCCCTCGCAAGACTCCATACTCTCCTAGGTTGTGAAACCAAGGCTATGATCACCAAAGCTATGGAAATCAAGGCAAATGGAGACCAAAGCTCTGATACCACTTGTAGGATTGAAAGTATGTCTATAGGGGGGTGATTAGACTACTTAACCAAATGAAAATCTAGCCTTTTCCCAATTTTATATCTTGGCAGATTTTAGCAACTTATCACAAGTCAAGCAATCAACCTGCACATGCAATTCTAAGAGTATAGCAGCGGAATGTAAATCATTGCATATGAAGGTAAAGGGTAGGAGTTCAGAGGGAGCAAACACAATCTAGACACGGAGATTTTTGGCGTGGTTCCGATAGGTGGTGCTATCGTACATCCACGTTGATGGAGACTTCAACCCACGAAGGGTAACGGCTGCGCGAGTCCACAGAGGGCTCCACCCACAAAGGGTCCACGAAGAAGCAACCTTGTCTATCCCACCATGGCCATCGCCCACGAAGGACTTGCCTCACTAGGGTAGATCTTCACGAAGTAGGCGATCTCCTTGCCATTACAAACTCCTTGGTTCAACTCCACAATCTTGACAGAGGCTCCCAAGTGACACCTAACCAATCTAGGAGACATCACTCTCCAAAAGGTAATAGATGGTGTGTTGATGATGAACTCCTTGCTCTTGTGCTTCAAATGATAGTCTCCCCAACACTCAACTCTCTCACACAGATTTGGCTATGGTGGAAAGATGATTTGAGTGGAAAGCAACTTTGGGAAGGCTAGAGATCAAGATTCTTATGGTTGGAATGTAATGTCTTGGTCTCAACACATGAGTAGGTGGTTCTCTCTCAGAAAATGAGTAGTGGAAGTGTAGGCACGTTCTGATGGCTCTCTCTCTTGTGGAGAAGAGGGCGGAGGGGTATATATAGCCTCCACACAAAAGCTAACCATTACACACAAATTCCCAAACTCGGTGGGGCCGAATGGTTAAACTCGGCCAGACCGACTTGGTTCAAAATGTGAATGTTAGGCATTTCAGTGGGACCGACAACATCTATTTGGTGAGACCGATGCGCTTTGGTTAGGGCAAAACCTCATCTCGGTGAGACCAATCACATGAACTCGGTGAGACCGATTTCAATAATAAGCAAACAGAGACTTGCTCAGGCAAACTCGGTGGGACCGATCGCTCATCTCGGTTAGACTGAAATGTTACGAAAAGGAAACAGAGAGTTTACAATGCCAACTCAGTGGGACCGATCGCTCACTTTGGTTAGACCGAAACGTTACGAAGGGGAACAGAGAGTTTGCATTCCCATCTCGGTGAGACCGAGATCCCTATCGGTAAGACCGAACTGATTTGGAATTGTGGATAGGGCTATGTCAAGTGAACTCGGTGGGGCCGGATGAATCAAAATGGTGGGGCCGAGTTTGACTTTAGGAGCATATCACTAAGCATTTTGAGCAAGCAAGCCATTAAGCAACACCTCATCCCCTTTTAATAGTATTGGCTTTCCTATAGACTCAATGTGATCTTGGATCACTAAAATGAAAATGTAGAGTCTTGAGCTTTTGCCAATATGTGTTCATAGCATTTGAGGGGTCCACATCTCTAGTCAATGCCATACCAATCATTGAACTTTCTGAAATATCGATCTTGAAAGAGTATTAGCTCAATGAGCTATATGCTGTTATGAATTACCAAAATCACCAGGGGATTAGTTGCACTTTCAGTGTGCATGCACATGACACAACAATAATAGACTGTGCTCTTCCGCACGATTACCTTTTCACATGGTAATAATAACTTAGGATGGATACTATCTTACAAAATGATTTCCTAACATGTTACATGTTTTTGATGCACTGGTCTTGGTCCCCAGGAGGCGTAGATGGCTGCTCTATTTTTTAGTTTGGCTGCCAACAAAATCATATAAGGGGAAAATAAGGCAAAAAATGAATTTTGAATATACAATCTACAAAACATAACAACAGTGATAAGAATGACAACTCATCTGCTATATATATATGCATCATACTAAAGGAAGTATAGAGGTCAACACAATAGCATAACCGAAATTGTACCCAAAAGGAAACCATTATGAAGTGCAAACCAATTATACAAAAAAAAACTCTCTATTTCCTTAGCTGCTCCAGCATGCCTATTTGCATATGTAATCAATACAGGAGATGCATATACATACCAATCCTAGTTACTATTTTATGTGTACCAATAATGACTGGAAAACACAACAACACAATACTTCAGAATTCATATACAAAATTCCCATCGCTCTGCTTTCAAGTTCAGTGACAAGATGATGGCTACCTAGGTGTCATGATGTACTCTATGGGGGCATAGCCATAGGTGCCCAAGATGCGGGTCAAGATGTGTGACTTCTCACTGACCGGTTCAGTCTTTTGCTAGGCTGAAGTCAGAGAGCTTTGGGTTGTACTCCTGATAATGAACGTTGCCAGAGGGATTCAAAGAAGATAAATACAAGAAAGAAGTATTAGTTTCATGCTACCGGTCATGAAAAATGATAGGTGTTCATTCTGCTTTCTGAACCATTTATGTGAATCATTCTACTATTTTTCATGTATAAAGAGTCTTGAATTTGTACGAATGGAAGCAAACATCAAAGAGATCAAACACGGTTCATATACCTCATCGGACAATATGTTGGATGTCTTGAAATCCATGTAGGTGACGGGCTTCTCAGCTTCGTGGAGGAAGGCAATCCCCGTTGCAGCACCGAGTGTGGTGGACCATGGCAGTGGCAGCATTACCCCTGCATTAGTAAATCACAAGTACTTGAAGAAATCTACCTAATGTGGTGTTTTATAGCCTGTGAATAAATAATAGTGCATACTCGACCACACTGGTCATGCCGTTATGAAGAAATACGGCAAAAAGTTT
Organism: Aegilops longissima; assembly: GCA_021605205.1. NCBI lineage: Eukaryota > Viridiplantae > Streptophyta > Magnoliopsida > Poales > Poaceae > Aegilops > Aegilops longissima. Next base: position 763,270,592 of record CM038679.1, read on the forward strand.
GACTGGACTTAAAAAAATCACTGAGTAAATAATACAAAATTGCACAAGTTTATTACTCAGTGATTTGGAACCAAATTCACAGTAGATGCAAAGCTCGCATAATTGAATGATAGAATGGTTCATGTGAATTAAACAGGTAGGCGACATAATCAAGAGATAATCTTTAGCAAAACAAGCAACAATGCAAAGAATATGCGCCTTACTCGAAAACAGATGCGATTACACACTTCATAGGGACATCAACTTGTAAACAAGAAACCGGTGATCATGTTCGAAATAATAACCGACCAACTTCACAAGATTTGGGTGTGAGAGCTGCCTAAGGAAAATGACCCCAGCCTGAAAACATAAACACACAAAAAATCAACTTCATGTCTACAACCAGTAAACTAGAGCATACCCAAAATACATATATCGCACTGAGAAATTGTAATCGCCAGCCACTCCCTGTGGCCTTGGTAGCTATTGTCTCCATCATGGACCTTTACCGCAACTTGCAGTGGCTCCTCGACCGCTAACCCTTCACGAAGATCATTGGTGACACACCCTTTGTAGACACTACCAAAGCCACCTCCCCCTAGCACCAGAGTCCTGCCTCAAGTTCTTGCTGATCCTCCTGCGCTCCTCAAACGTGAATGCTATCAGAGGGTTCTTCCGAGCCAAATTAGTGCGCAACTCCTCCACCTCATGTGGTTGGACGGCAGCAGGCCATCGTCCTTCTCGGTTCCCTCCGGTGGGCTCTGCAATTTTGGATATTCCGCAAAAGATATAAGGGGAAGTTGCAAATGGTTCAAAATACTTTGCACAGGTCACTGGATTTTGTATCACTAATTTGGTTGGAGAAAAATAACTTGAAAATAATGCATGATGAATGGATTGGATCAGACTGAGACCTATTTATGGATTGAGAATTAATTGCTCGAAGATGCCAGCGAATAGTTATTAAAAGGTAAAGAATCAATATATATATATCTAAAAAGCTAACAGTATTGGGGGATCAAAGAAATAAAAGAAAGTATTGCACTTCGTAGTCACATAAGCCATACCAGGAAAGAACATGAGTAGTACCCACTTTGTTGAACTGCAAAAAACCCTGTTAAAGTATAGATTCCCTTAAACCAGCAGTCCCTCTTCACTCGATTATAAGGGACTAAACACTAAATCCCCTTGACATGTGACATCTCACGGTTGGCCTCCTTACTGCCAATAAAGTTTATTGCTCAATAAATCATTTTATGACTTATAATTTGTACCACCACACTAATTCTATCATAGATAACATGGCCTTCCCATGGTCATGCATAATACATCAGCCTAATCAGATTCCTGACTTGAAATCAGCCAAATCAAAGCTAGTACTCCCTCCGTCCGGAATTACTTGTCGCATAAATGGATAGAAATGGACGTATCTAGAACTAAAATAGCTCTAGATACATCTACTTTGCGGACAAGTATTTCCGGACGGAGGGAATACATACTAAAATCACAAATACTAATTATATTCCAGGAGGCTAAAATTAGTTGTGTTCTCTACCTGACTGAAACGAGTCAAGTCACAGCTAACACATACAAAAACTACATGGAATAATCACACTGTACGAAGGGCAAATTATTGTTTGTAACATCGGACCATTTCAATTGCAGAAGCTCCAAAAGAAGGGGCCGATTTTACTCACCTTGCCTAGGACCATGAATCCCTTCTCCTTGGCATCAGTGATTATGTTGTATCCTATGTTGCACCACCACGAAAGCAGCATCACAGATAACAAATCGCCAGCTCAAATCCAAAAACAAGAGAACAAACTATGGGGATATGAACCCCCACGGTCAGCTCACCTGGCCTTCACGCTGGAGCGGGGCTCCATGAACTCGAGGTTGGCAGCGACACGAGGTGTCTTTCTGATCAGCTACATCATAAACACCAAACAGAGGAAGAAGTCCAACACCGGACAACCCGCTTGGCTGGACAGTCATCTCCAAACAAGAGACACTGAGGAGCCGAGTAGATTGCCACTCAACTAGGTGGCATAGTTGGCGTTTGTATCCTAAGCTGCAGTTAAAGTCTTATCAAATATCATGCGTACATAACTTGAATTTTTTCATAGGAAAACTGATTTGAACTACATGAGACAAAATCATAGATCAATCCTACCAAAACCTACGAACAGGAGAGGGGTGATCTTGCACACACCTTAACCAAAATCACATATGCAATCGTACTGGTATGGTCATTGAGGGGAAACATGCTAATGGAGAAAGCCACTGGAAAATCTGAAAGAAACGTAACCAAGCACCAACTTAGCACTTTGTAAAATTGGAAATAGAGAAATCATACAGATCAGCACATCCTCGGCGCCCTTCTCCATGCCGCCACCAAACAGTAGCCGGTGGTGAGTCGCCGACCAGCCGGTGTCACCTCTCCCACTGCACCCTAGATCTGCGTCTCCGGTGACCCAACGCCGACAGTCACAATTGAGCGACAGTAAAGGAATCATGCGGCCCAAAAGGCTTGGCGCACGCGGTAGCTCCAGAATGGCGGGTTGGCTAGCGTGATTTATATGTTCAACTAGCAAACATGTCCGTGCATTGTAACAAGAGAGAAAACTATCACCTCTCATGCACACTCTCGAGACATCAGTAAATCTCTTAAAATCATGCACGATGCCACATGAAAAACAACATGATAAGTGATGTTGTGCAAAAACATAAAAACGTGATGATTTTTGAAGTGTATTCAAGGTGTTTCCAATTTATATATAATATAAATATCTATTTAGTTGCAAGTGTCTCTTTACTCATTTGTTGTCGTTCCTCCTCGATGGTGCCCAACAAATATTTGCAATACGATGAAAATAACAAAGTATGCTTTATTAAAAAAAATTGCGGGGTGAAAATAAATCTCCATTAAGCTCACGGGGGCTTTTCAGCCGCAACCAGGTTTACAACAAAGTCCATACCGGCAGCAAGCCATACTGTTGTACGGGGGTGTTACGGCCATAGGCGGCCAACTCAGGACTAACAATGTTCTGAGAGTGGCTATAGTGAATAAAAGAGATCTCCCTAGTAGCTAGACTAGCCATGCTGCGAATATCCTCTACTAGTGCACGATGAACCGATCTATCCCGCTGACGTCCTGTAAGCATGGCTGTCAGTGTCAAAACCGGCGGATCTCGGGTAGGGGGTCCCGAACTGTGCGTCTAAGGCTAATGGTAATAGGAGATGGGGGACACGATGTTTACCCAGGTCCGGGCCCTCTCTATGGAGGTAATACCCTACTTCCTGCTTGATTGTTCTTAATGATATGAGTATTACAAGAGTTGATCTACCACGAGATCATAGAGGCTAACTCTAGAAGCTGGCCTATGATTATGATTGTTGTTCCTGTCCTACGGATTAAACCCCCTGGTTTATATAGACACCAGAGGGGGCTAGGGTTACATAGTTGTTACAGCGAAGGGAATCTACATATCCGAATCGCCAAGCTTTCCTTCCACGCAAAGGAGAGTCCCACCCGGACACGGGACGAAGTCTTCTATCTTGTATCTTCATAGCCCAACAGTCCGGCCAATGTATATAGTCCGGCTGTCCGAGGACCCCTTAATCCAGGACTCCCTCATTAGCCCCTGAACCAGGCTTCAATGACTATAAGTCCGATGCGCAGATTGTCTTCGGCATTGCAAGGCGGGTTCCTTCTCCGAATACTCCCAAGTAGATCTTGAACACAAAAATCGTGTCCGGCTCTGCAAAACAAATTCCACATACTACCGTAGAGAGTACAACTTTCCACGAGTCTAATTTGCTGACAACTTTTCCATAGCGTGACATCATGCCGCGGCCCGGTCATTATTCGAACCATTTTTTCCAACCTGCTACTCCATGTTTCGCGAGGCAGTTTTGTTGACACGTCTTGTCGAAGCAGAGATCGTGTCCCCTTATTACGGGATTCTCATCAAGACGGGCGTTGTCAACCAATAGAAACCATGGCGGAATGCTTTGGCCACCAGGGACTTTGAACCGGCGTGGTGACCACAATCCCCTTCATGAATCTCTCGCAATATCTCACAGCCCTCTTCAGGGGACACACAACGCTGAAACGCCCCTGACACACTGCGACGGTGCAACTCGCCATTAACAATGGTCATAGACTTAGACCGCCGAACGATCTGCCGGGCCAGCGCCTCATCCTCCGTAACTCGCCGGTTCATGTATGCCAAATAAGGAGCGCCCAATCCGAATGACATGCAAGGCCGCCACCAATTGAGCCTCCGGATCAGGGATAGCCAAATCAATTTCATCAGAAGCTTAATCGACGGTTTGTGCAGCACATCAAGGAAAACGCTAGGCGGGACGGTTTACTGGGAACCCAGCCGCTCAAAGCATCAGCCGCTTGTTCTTCCGACGATCCACATGGTCCACCTGATACCCTTTAAAATGTCCTGCAACAACATCCACTTCCCGACGATATGCAGCCATGAGCGGATCTTTGAGTCCCAAGTGCGGATACTTGCCGGGCCACCAAGTCCGAGTCACCAAAGCATTTAACCCGCTAAGATTCATTTCTTGGCCATCCGGAGACCATGGAGCAAAGCTTCATACTCAGCTGCATTGTTAGTACAAGGGAACATTAGGCGGAGAACATAACAGAACTTGTCACCCGTGGGGAAGTTAATACGACTCCAGCCCCGAGCCTCCAATTGCTCGGATCCATCAAAATGGATGGTCCAATAGGTATGATCCGCTTCTTCCGGGCGCTTGCAACTCTGTCCAATCATTAATGAAATCCACAAGTGCTCGAGACTTTACGGCCGTCTGGGCACATACTTTAAACCGTATGCCCAAGTTCTATAGCCCACTTAGCAATCCGCCGCCGCTTCCCGGTTCAAAGATGATATCACCTAAGGGAGCCGAATCGACCATCGTGATGGGGTGCCCTTGAAATATTGCTTCAGCTTCCGCTTGCCATAAAAACTCCATATACCAGCTTCGCCAATGTGGATATCTTTGTTTAGATTCGATGAGAACTCGCTGATGTAGTAAATCGCCGCTGAACCGGATACTCCTTCCCTGCCTCCTTGCGCCCACCACAATGGCTACACTCACTGCCCGGCATTAGCAGCAACATATAACAGAGCGGCTCCTCGTCAATAGGGCAGCAAGAACAGGCGGTTGGCCAGCTGCCGCTTTAAATCCTCCAATGCCTCATCGCGGTGAGCCCGTAAAAATTGATCCGCCTTCTTCAAAGATCTCGTACAAAGGAATGGCCTTCTCCTAGGGCGATCGATAAACCGGCTTAGCGCAGCAATCCGGCCTGCCAAACGTTGGACATCGTTGATGCACTTTGGCTTAGCTAAGGAGGTGATAGCTGTAATCTTCTCCGGATTAGCCTCAATCCCCCGGTTGGACACGAGAAAGCCCAACAATTTGCCTGCCGGAACACCAAAGACGCACTTGGCCGGGTTGAGCATCATCTTGTACACCCGCAAGTTGTCAAAGGTTTCCTTTAAATCCTCAATCAATGTTTCCTTTTGCCTTGATTTCACCACGATATCATCCACATAGGCGTGCACGTTACGGCCGATCTGCTCATGCAGACAATTCTGTACGCAACGCTGATAAGTTGCTTGGGCGCTCTTGAGCCCAAAAGGCATGGACACATAGCAGAAGGCTCCAAAAGGGGTGATAAACGCCGTTTTCTCCTGGTCCTTAACCGCCATCTTAATCTGATGATAACCGAATACGCATCCGTAAAGCTCAGACGCCACAACCCGCCGTTGCATCAATGATCCGTCAATGCGGGAGGGCGAAAGGATCTGCCGGACAAGCTTTGTTAAGATCTGTAATCCACGCATTACGCGCCAAGTGCCATTCTTCTTAAGGACCAAAACCGATTAGCAAGCCACCGGGTGAAAGACTTCGACGATAAACCCTGCTGCCAAAAGTCTAGCAACTTCTCTCCGATGGCCTTTGCGCCTTTCCTCGTTAAACCGCGAAGAAACTGTTTTACCGGTTTGTATCTCGGTCAACATTAAGAGTGTGCTCACGAGTTCCCTCGGTACACCCGCATGTCAAGGCTTCCATGCAAAATGTCCCGATTCTCACGGATGAACTCGATGAGCGCTTTCCTATTTAGGATCCAGTTGGCACCGATGGTGAACTGCTTGGACGAATCGCCGGGCACAAAATCGACAAGCTTCGCCTCAGCCACCGATTTGAACTTCAAGTCCGGATCATGCTCAGAGTTGGCTTCTTCAAAGGGGTCATATCCGCCGGATCAACATTATCTTTATAGTACTTTAACTCTTCCGTGGCACAAACCGACTCTGATAAGCCGCATCACCTTCCTCGCACTCCAGAGCGATCCGCGGCTCCCATGAACCGTTATCGCTCCTTTGTGACCCGCATTTTCAGCTGTAAGTAAACATAACAGGGCCGTGCCATGAACTTAGCATAAGCCGCCCAAAGAGGGCGTGGTAAGGGCTTTGAATTTTCACCACCTCAAATGTCAACGCTTCGCTCGAGTCATGTTCGCTCCAAAGGTCACCTCCAGAGCTATCTTACCGACCGGCACGCCGACTTACCGTGCACCACTCCATGAAACATCGGCTGGGACGGCCTAAGGTGCCTATCCGCTAACCCCATACGCCGGAAGGTCTCGTAGTACGTGATGTTGATGCTGCTCCTCCATCCATGAGAACCTTGGTAAACTTGTACCCTCCTACCGGGTGCCACCACCAGGGTTAATCGACCCGGATTGTAAACCCGGGAGGATGGTCCTCTCGCCCGCATAATCGGTTGCTCGGACCAGCGAGGTAATGCGGCGCAGCCGCTCAACAACACCGACCGCCCGCTTCAAGTTTTCGGTCTCGCTCGGTCCAAGTTGGTGGTAAAGACGTGGTACTGTCCACCATTCAACCGCTTTGGGTTGCTCGATAACCCGACTGCTGCTGTTGTTGATTGTAGCCCCCTTGGTTCTGACTGTTCTGATTACCTTGATTATTCTGATTGCCTTGCCCGCCCGGATTACCACCGAATCCCGGGCCGGAATTTTCTCCACGTAACCGGGCAGACCTCGAACCGCCACCGGCCCTTGATCATACCGGAAAGAGTTGGAGTTTTGAACTCCTGCATAATATAACAATCCTTCCAAAGGTGGTTCGCCGATACCTCCTTCGCCCCATGATTCGGACAAGGTTGATTCAATATGAAATTCAAACGATCCGGATTGTGACCGCCCGGTTTGACTGCTTACCTCGCGCCATGGACCCTTGTCCCGCGCTGGTGTTGGCCACAAAGCCCATGTTGCCGTCGCTTACGCTTGTTCCTCCATTGCTCGCCGAATGATGCTGCTGGCCTCGGAGTTGCCGCTCTGTTTTCCCTTCCCACTTCATCATTCTCAGATTCGGGATCCTTGGTACTATCGTAATCAGCGATTTTACCAAAACGCCCATTAGAGTGCCCATGTCATGGCAAAACGCTTCATGCGACTCCAGCTTCAATTTCAATGGCTCGAACCGCAATTGGCTTCCAAGGTGAGGATCGCGGAATCAGGGTTGATCCGTCCAAGAATGTAAAACTTCCAAACGCTTGGCGCACCCAATGGGTTGTAGATTCTCCTCCGCTGGACACAAGCTGCCGATCCACCACAGACATGGGCTGTTTACAGGTGTCTTTGAAATTTTGATGAACCGGTTTATGAATCGGGTCCACGAGCTGATAGAGTTGGGCGGCAAGTTTTTCAACCAAGTCCGGCCGCACCTTCCAAAGATCATTGTGAAGTACCGCACATGCGGCTTCATCCACGCCTAGCATCTCCATGGCCATCTCGTAGCTTTCATCCACGCCCGAGCCAAGTCGGCGGTGTAATTTGGCACCTTGCGGGCCCCTTAAAGTCCTTGGGCAAGCGACGCTATGTAAAGCGGGACGAGGCAAGGCACCCCAAAGAGCCGACGTGACCCCTGGTTCAAGATGGTCGGGCGAACCGCGCGGGCGGATGATCCTCTCGCTTGTGCTGCTAACTCGGCCTCTACGTTCTGGCGCGTCCACTACCACTTGAGCATCTTCAAAGCCGCCCGCCGGATTGTTGCCGCGGCGGACCACGCCGCGCATTGCTTGATACGGCCGGTTAAATCGACGCGCCGGCTATAGCTCCGGCTCGGGCGGGGGTGGAATGGATCCGATCCCGACCGCACGAGCACGCTTCTTGCCGAGCAGGGCCGCCCCGAGGAGCTCCTTAACCCGGCGTGTCTCTACCGCCGTGGTGAATCGCCTTCAATTGAATCGCCTCCAACCGTGCCGCAGCCGCCACAAGATTATCCATCGGGTTGGAGTAGTGACCGGAGGTGTTCAGACGGTCTGGGCGCACCGGCATGATGGCGAGGTAGATCTACCACACGGGCTGAACGGTGCGGCCGCCCCTGTGCTTCCGACTGGTTTACCAACGGCGGCGGATTATGGTCCCTGCTCTGGGGTATTGAAAAGCTCCCTACCTCAAAACTGAAGGTAAACGGACCTGTACTTCCTTTTCATGACTTCTCGCGGACGCGCTCGTCCATCTCGAGCCTATAAGCTCGCGATCCAAAGCGGCTCGCTCCATCGCCATCCGCTCGTCGCGGCCGCCAGTCCGCCTAGCTTTAGTGATCTGCTCCTCACCTTTGCAATCTCTGCGCAGTGCAGGTCCTGATCCGTGGATTGGCTTCGCTATGAGCACCGCCAATGCGTCAAGAGCTCGACAAAACTTGAGCGGTGGGCGACAGGCCTCCGCCCGGCCGCCATCATCGCTGTTGAACCGGCGACCAGGGCGCCGCGTCAAGAGTGAAGCGCCTCCTGCATCGCCATGAAGACCCCAACCCGTTGGGTAGATCGGAGGGTCCGAATGCTCACCTTCGAACAGCCCCGATCCGCCATCCCGCAGCTGGTATAAAGACTCGTTTCTCCGCCGACGATTCGTCGCCAGAGTAAACGACGGTTTAAATCACCAGATGCTGATCCGCCAGAACCTCCGTGGACGACTCCCACGAAAACATGCTTGACCGCCGGTTTGGCCAGGAAGGACTCTTCTTCGCCCGCCAGCCGCCTCGACGAGGACGGTGCAGACGTCCGGCCCAGCCCCGACTCGCCAATCTTGCCGATGAACACGTACGCCGCCAAAGGGGACCCAGACCAGACTAATCGAGCCGGCCTCGGGCCCCAAATCCGCATCGTCGATGTAGAGCTTGCCGCGACGACTCTTAGTGATCCGCCCATTGATAGCCTTCGAGTCCTTCGAACTTGCCTCTAAGATCATCAAACCATCATGCGATAGCCCCACGGTGGGCGCCTAACGTCGTGGGGTTGTCACGGCAGATGTCCTCATGAAAGGACTTAGTCGCGGGGCCATCGTGACGGGTTAACCTAGAGGGGTTAAAGCGGACACAAGACACGGAATTATACTGGTTCGGCCCCTTCGATGAAGGTAAAAACCTACGTCCAGTTGTGGTGTGATTGATATGGTTTCGACGACTAGGGAGCAATAGCTTTGCCTTAGCCTCGAATCCTCTCGTCCCTAACTTCGCCGCCGGTCGCCCCTTATATACACGGGTTGACGCTTACCGTTTATAGAATCCCAATCCGCTCATACAAGAGTCCGCTTGGTTTCTCCTTTCTTGTCTTACAATACAAGCTACAATACTAAGGCGGTTTACATGTATGGACCTTAATTCGCCTCTGGGCTCCAGGCCTCCATATGGGCCTGGATCACGCACGAGGGTAAACCGGCCCTTCCGGGGCGGTTCACACTCCGTAGTTGTATCCCCAACAGGCGTGGATAACCCAATAGTTCCATGGGTAGGATTCCTTGGGAATAGGCAAGTTTCAAAGGCCACGCAGGAGATGTTTGATATTCATCATCTTTATAAAGAGACCAAGGCATGTCTTTTTCTCCCACGCTTAATCCTCTCCTTCTCCCACCTCGAGTTCCAACACCTAAGGCTTAGCCCAAGCGCTTCGGACCTCCGACCATGTCCGGATACAGCCTTCAAGGCCGGTGGACGACCTCTTCTGTCACAGAGGAGGACATCACGAAGCTTAGGGAGGCAAGGTATACTTGATTGCGGAAATCCTTCACAGGCTTCCTGCTCAAGGGCAGGTTATTCCTACTCCCAAATCCAATGAGAGTGTCGTGTTTATCTCTCACTTCCTCCGAGGGATAGGCCTCGGTCTTCATCCCTTTGTTAGAGGGCTCATGTTTTATTATGGGCTAGATTTTCGTGATCTAGCTCCGGATTCCTTCCTTCACATCTCGTCATTCATCATCGTGTGTGAGGCCTTCCTCCGCATTACTCCACACTTTGGCTTATGGCTCAAGACCTTCAATGTGAAGCCGAAGATGATCGACGGGAAACACGCGGAGTGCGGAGGCGCTATAATAAGCAAAATTACCAATGTTTTATGGCCAAAGGGTTCCTTCCCAGAAGCTTCCGACCTATGGCAGCGGGAGTGGTTTTATATCACAGCACCCCGTGGTAGAAAGTGGGCGACCGCTCCTGCCTTCTGGTCTGGTCCTCCGCCACAGCTTGCATCATGGGTCAACAAGGGGCTAGACTGGGGATCACCTGATGAAGTGCGGACATTGCAAAGCCGCATTTAAGATCTTATCAAGAAGGACATTAGTCTCGTTAAAGTAATTCAAGTAATGCTAGTCCGTCGGGTCCTACCATGCCAGCGACGACCTCTCTGCATGTGGGAGTTTAATCCGGAAGGACCGCGGACCATTCAGCACTTCTTCGGCATGACGCTCGAAGAGATGTACAAACTATTCTTCAGATCACGAAAAAAGTGTCCGGACACTTCAGAGGACGCAGGCCTCGATTGCAACCATCCGGATACAGCGTAAGTATTCAACGACCGAACATATCTCCGTTATGTTTATCATAATATTACCCTAAAAACCATCCTTGGTCAGGGCTGGATAAAGAAGGCAGAGAGGATCAGGTGTTCGGCCCCTCTTCCCGAAGATTCTCCGGATTCGTTACTAACCAGGATGCTGGCTCATGCACCCCTTCAAGTGCCATCGGGAGAGGTCAAGGAGAGGAGTGCGGAGGTCAAAAGCGGCCTCCATACCGGAGGTACATCACGCACCATATCCGGGGAAATTGGGACTCCCGTGTCAGAGGTCGAGCGGGGAGGAGAATCTAATATTCCCTCCACCCATGGGAAGAAAAGGGCCGCCTCTGAAGACTTGAAGGCGGAGGCCTCCAAGCGAGGGAAGAAATCCCTTCCAGGGGGCCCTGATTCGGGAGGCAATACTGTCGTACCGTGCCCACAAGGGGGCCAGCCTTTAGCTGAACCGTAAGCGAACAAAGGTGTTTTATAAGCATACCCCGTTGTTTTCCTGTTTGTGAGAGTAACATTTGAGGCGCATGTTTTGTAGTTCGGCCTATAGCCTTCCGCAACAATCTTCGTCCTTAGGGGATCTTCTTCCGGAGATGATGGAGAGCGAAATGCATCCTCATACTTCCCCGCCCCATAAGGCGGATGACCCTAAGGTGTCGTCCTGGAGGATCTCTCCCGATCCACAAAGGAGGATGAGGCCAGAAGGTGACTCTTCAGCCGCCCGTGGTCCGGGGTGTTCGGCTCCTAGAGAGACCAAAAACAAAAGCCCCGGATTATCCGACCTACAACCGGATATGTTGACGGGTCTTCTGCGGCAAGCGCCTGTCTCAGAGGAACATCGTACCTTAATGGGTATAGTGGTTAAGAGAATTTCGTCCGCAAAAAGTGGATTAAATGAAGCCTTTACGAGCCTGCTAAGAGGCTTTGAGGTACGTAATGTGGCATTTTTTAATTGCACCGTAAACGCAAGGTGCACTGTGTATAGATAGTAGCCCCTGAGAATCTGGTTGCCATCCGAACAGGGTGATCAGAGGATCAAAATAGAAATAATCTCAGGTAATAATTTTGCCAATTTTGTATACACGCGGTTGCAGCCCTGACAACTGCCCAGGCTGCCGAATTTGTCGAACTGAAGCGGCAACTTGATGTGGCGGATGAGGACATCACGCTCGTAAACAAGCATCTTGACGAGGCGCAAGGTATGTCTTTTAGGCGGCCAACAAGTATAAATAAGAGCATGGTGCTGGGATTTATAATGTGCTTTGACTGCAGATGGTGCTGCCGCCATGGAGACTCTTCGGGCTGAGCTTGCCCGGGCCAAGGAGCAAGCCAGGATAAGCAACGCGGCTACCGAAAAGGTAGCTGGTGAATTAAATGCCGAACAGGCTGCTCATCGCTAGAGTGAGGAGAGAATAGCCAACATGGCTCTTGAGCTAAAGGATGCCGCTGGCCGATACGAGCTTCTGGAGAGGGAAAACCAAGAAAAAACGACTGACCTAGAAAAGGCCTTACAAGCGGCAAAGGAAACTCGATCTGAGATTAGAACGGCTCGGGAGGAGCTCCGGCAAGCCGGCGAGATCGCGGCTGGGAAGCCCTTTTTATTGCGAACTAAATTCGGTGATCCGAAGTATGCCCCTCTCGATCAAGCGTGGAGTTCTCCGGATACGTACTTGGACTTATCGAAGAGTGCTGCCGATGCGATGCAGTTTTTGCAAGACCAAGAAGACCACGAAGCGGAAAGACTGTTCTGGTCGCAGTTCAGCATGCCAAGGCATCCGCTGCTATTGAACGAGCAGATGGCCGAATGGGCAGAGCTCCACAGGATATCCGGACTTACCATGAAGGCTGTCGTGGACCGGCTGTGGCCTAGGGAACCAGGTCCGGATAGTTATTTTGGTTTGGTGCAACGACTTGTGCGTGCAGTGACGCATATCGACGCTGTTAAGCGTTCGGCGTGCATAGAAGGTGCGCGGATGGCCCTTGCCCATGTGAAGACATACTGGGCGAAGATGGAGGCCACCGATATTGCGACTAGGGGTCCGCCCGAGGCCCGGGACCCGCCAGAGCACTATTTGGACGAAGTCTTAGAAGGTGTCCGCTTGATAGAGGGTCAGTGTTCGAAAAATATCATGTTCGAGTAACATGTATGCGAACTGCAAAAACAATGCTTATGATAATGAAGGCTTTATTTATACTTTTGCGTGTAAAGTATTGTAGTACCTCCTATGCGGCCGTTTATGTATATATGTATATAACCTGAAAGTTTGCAGTCGTCGGCTTCAGCCCCCTCTCGTATAATGCGGGGGTGTTCGAAAAAACACTTAATCACACTTCAATCCAACGTCTTGGTCCGTTAAGGAGGTGATAGTGCGGCGAACTAGGCAATCAGACTATATAGTTTTAACACTTTCACTTAGCCATAGGAGTTTGACGTTGGGGCTACTATATAGCCCCTGGTATGTCCGTGTTTATCCGAATACGGTGCGTTTACATACGTGACCGGGAAATCGGTCCTTCGTTAATGCGTATGAATCGTGAAGATTCCGCCGAGTCGTCGAGTGGTTGACTAGCTCTCGCCTTATCATGACAGTCAGTTTTCGGCTTTCTCTACTGAGGTGCTCATCCGGATGAACCAGGGCACAATCGCAGTAGTTCTTCCTGTACCACCTTAGCCGATATAGCGGAAACGGAAGGTATCAAACATGGGAGCCGGGAAAACCCAACATTTGACCAAAGACATGATTCGGAGCTGATGCATATAAGGCCAAACTCGCGACGCCGAACACTCCCGAAGGTATTCGGACTTTACAACATATACCGTTTTGAATACATCCCCTGGTAATGAACCCTGAATTTCAAGGTACGTGCGGCAATCCGGCGTGGCGAGAGAGCGCCTGTGGTGAGAGCATAGATCTCAAAATACACTTGTCGCTGCTTCTATAACGTCTATTTTAGTACGGTGAATCATAAGCTCGCAAGTAAACGCCGGTATCTCTCTTGGTCATTTTAAGTGCCAGGAGAGTATAAGACAACAAGAGATGATAAAAAGGTTTACACAGGGTCTTAATCTAAAAAGAAACCTTTGAACGGGGCCCTGCTGCACGTCTGCGCCTTTGTCTCCGTTGTGCCGTATTCTTGAAGGGTATAACATGGTGGCCATCTATCAAAAAGAAAAAACAAGGTGAAAGAATCGGGTGTGACGATGAGTAAAGTTGGTTTGTTTTAATGAAGCGTGAAATGTAATTTCTTGAGTCCGAATAGGGTCAAGCCGAACTATGGACTTCTTACATGTAGGAAGCCCCCAGCGCCACACAGGGAATTTTGAGTGTATATTTATATATACGGGGAGACATGTACTGTCTTCTTATGGGCTGTTCTTATGGGGGCATAGTCGCTAATCAAGCTCAGGTTTATCTGAGCTGCTACACCTAGGTATGCGCCGGACACGCTTAGCTGCGTCCGCGGTCTTGAAGACCGATGGGTTGCTCGGCTTCAAAAGGCCGCTTCGTGATTCGGCTGTCAGAGCCGCCACGTATTCTTCTGTATGAAGAGAACGCTCCGTGTTTCTGCTGACCGTGATCATGCCACGTGGACCGGGCATCTTAAGTTTGAGGTAAGCGTAATGCGGGACTGCATTGAAACGAGTGAAGGCCGTTCTTCCGAGTAGTGCATGATAACCACTTCGGAACGGAGCGATGTCGAAGATTAGCTCTTCGCTTCGAAAGTTATCGGGAGAGCCGAATACGACGTCCAGTGCTAGAGAGCCCGTGCAGCGGGCCTCTACGCATGGTATTACTCCTTTAAAAGTAGTGCTGCTTTGGTTGATTCTTGACGGGTCTATCCCCATCTTGCGGACAATGTCCTGATATATCAGATTGAGACTACTGCCGCCGTCCATAAGGACTCGGGTGAGGTGGTATCCGTTGATTATTGGATCGAGCACTAAGGTGGCCGAACCCCCGTGACAGACACTTGTCGGATGATCCCTGGGATCGAAGGTGATCGGGCAAGCCGACCATGGGTCTCGGAGTGCGTGTTTGCGCTCCCTCTTTGGGATATGAGTGACATAAATCATGTTCACTGTTTTGACCTCCGGTGGAATTTTTTTCTGCCCCCTGTGTTCGGCTGGCGAGATTCGTCCTCGTCTTCGCTTTGTGGTCCCTTCCCCTTGTGTTTGGCGTCGACCTTGCCGGCCTGCTTAAAGACCCAACATTCTCTGTTGGTGTGGTTAGCTGGTTTATCGGGGGTGCCATGAATCTGGCAGGACCTGTCTAGAATTTTATCTAGGCTGGATGGACCATCTCTGCTGCCTTTAAATGACTTTTCCATTGACCGGGTTTAGAGCCCCTGAATCCGGCGTTTACCGTTGTATTGTCTGGGCTATCTTCATTTTTTCGGTGTTTGTTATTATTGCGCCGTGGTTTTCCATTGCCATCCCTGATTTCGGATGTGCCAGGATCACTGGTGCTGCTACGTGCCAGCCAGTTGTCCTCGCCCGCACAAAAGCGGGTCATTAGAGTAGTTAGGGCTGCCATTGTCCTTGGCTTTTCCTGGCTGAGTTGTCTGGCCAGCCATTCGTCCCGGAAACTTTGTTTGAAAGCTACTAGGCCTTCGGTGTCCGGACAGCCGACGATTTGGTTCTTCTTGGTGAGAAATTTATTCTAAAGCTTACGGGCTGACTCTCCGGGTTGTTGGGTTATGTGGCTTAGATCGTCTGCATCCGGAGGTCGGACGTAGGTCCCTTGAAAATTTGCCGTGAAAGCATCCTCGAGCTCCTCCCAGCTTCCGATGGAATTTTCGGGGAGGCTTTTCAGCCAGTGCCGAGCTGGCTCTTTGAGCTTGAGGGGTAGGTATTTGATGGCGTGGAGATCATCTCCGCGAGCCATGTGGACGTGAAGAATAAAGTCTTCAATCCAGACCGCGGGGTCTGTCGTTCCGTCGTACGCCTCGATATTTACGGGTTTATACCCTGCTGGAAATTCATGATCCAGCACCTCATCGGTGAAGCACAGGGGGTGTATAGCGCCCCTGTATTTGGGTATATCGTGGCATGAGTCCGACGGTTGTAGTGTCTGATGTTGGTTCCGAACTGGTAAGCGACCGGCATATCTGGTTTGATGGCCGCGATCCTGCGTAGGAGCACGTTCTTTAGATCCATAGATGGACCTTGTTATGCCAGCCCTTTTGTCCAGGTCCTCACGTAAATCATGTTGATGGTCCTGGGTTGCTACCTCCCTTCTGTTATGGGGAGGGGGTGCGGATTTGTGTGCGGCATTATTTGCCGCTCTGTCTCGACCACGAGGTGGTCGGTCTGGTTGGTCGGCCGTATAGTTATTTAGCCGTATGGGCGCTATAGCCTCATCGTCAAACTCGGACAGTAGTTTACGCTTGGGATAGCTCTTTGTTTGGCGATTAGCGCTGTATTTTTCCTTAGTGTCGAGCACTTCGTTCATCTATCATTGAGCGTATCCTGTGCAGCTTTAAGCTGTTTCTTCTGCTTCTTCAAGCTCCTCGCAGTGGCGACAAGTCTCTGCTGGAGGCGTTCTTGTTCCACTTTTCTTTCCGGGATGATGAATGCATCGTCGCCCAGACTGATCTCCTCTTTGGAGACTGGTTGGTAACTTGTGTCTTCGGCATCACTGTGATCAGCCAGCGGCCCCGGACTGTGTCGCCGTCTCCCTGCTCGTCCTGCTTCATGGTTGGGTCTGTGGGGTCTTTATTGCCTTCGGCGTTGTCCGGGGTGTTATTTTCTCTTGTGCCGGTATCGCTATTTTTACCATGGCGTGGTTTAGAGCGGCGCCGCTGACGTCGGCGCTTCGGCTGCTTCTCAGGAGGCTTATCCTCAACTAGGTCCTTTTTTTCATCGCCATTGTTATCTTTGGGTGTATCCACCATGTATATGTCGTATGAGGAGGTGGTTGTCCAGCGCTCTGTGGGCGGTGGTTCTTGTTCTTCTCTCACATCACCGTCCATGCCATCGATGTCTTCGGAGTCGAAATCAAGCATGTCAGTTAAGTCATCGATAGTGGCTATCAAGTGGGTGGTGGGTGGGTAACTAAGTTCTTTGTCGTTCGTTTCCCACTCAAGCCGGACGTAGTTCGGCCAAGAATCTCCTGACAAGGAGAGAGATTTTAATGAGTTTAACACATCGCCCGAGGGTGAGTGCTAGAAGATGTCCGCAGAGCTAAACTCCAAGATCAGCGCCCTGTCAGATTCGTTGGGCACGGATACACGCAGTTCGGAGCCTATGGCCGAAGACGAGTCCGAGGTTCCGATGACCCAGGCCTCATTAGAGGTCAGATCTGTGTTCGGCACTAGCGCCGTTGAGTATGCGGCTTCCGTGGTGGGGTCCATCCTCCCATCCTTGGATGGCACGATCTGCCCTGGATCTAGGGCCAGGGCAGTTACAGGCGCTGTCTCCTGAGCATGATCCGATGACGGATTTAAGCCATGTTCATCGTGGCTATAGGGTGCGGCTGTCATGGTTTCGAATCTGTCGAAGACCAAGTCTCCGCGGATGTCGGCGGTGTAGTTCAAGCTTCCAAACCTGACCTGATGGTCAGGGGCGTAGCTGTCGATCTGCTCCAGATGGCCAAGCGAGTTGGCCCACAGTGCGAAGCCGCCGAATATGAGGATCTGTCCGGGGAGAAAGATCTCACCCTGGACCGAGTTGCTGTAGATGATTGAAGGAGCCATCAAGCCTTATGATGACGACGCAGTGGAACTCTCAATGAAAGCACCAATGTCGGTGTCAAAACCGGCGGATCTTGGGTAGGGGGTCCCGAAGTGTGCGTCTATGGTAACAGGAGGCGGGGGACACGATGTTTACCCAGGTTCGGGCCCTCTCTATGGAGGTAATACCCTACTTCCTGCTTGATTGATCTTGATGATATGAGTATTACAAGAGTTGATCTACCACGAGATCGTAGAGGCTAACCCTAGAAGCTGGCCTATGATTATGATTGCTGTTCCTGTCCTACGGACTAAACCCTCTGGTTTATATAGACACCAGAGGGGGCTAGGGTTACACAGAGTCGGTTATAGAGAAGGGAATCTACATATCCAAATCGCTAAGCTTGCCTTCCACGCAAAGGAGAGTCCCACCCGGACACGGGATGAAGTCTTCTATCTTGTATCTTCATAGCCCAACAGTCCGACCAATGTATATAGTCCGGTTGTCCGAGGACCCCTTAATTCAGGACTCCCTCAATGGCCACCACCTCCGTGCTATCCATCTCGACCACGATCGGTAGGTTCGTCCGATACAAGGCCAACTCTAGTCCTTCTCTGCATGCCACTAGCTCCGCCTCGAGGGCATTATTGCATTTGCGGAGCTCCCTGCATGCACTATAGATGATGTCACCTCTATCATCTCGCAGGATCATGCCACCACCCGCCGTGCTCGTGGCCGCGATATAACTCCCGTCCATCTTCAACTTTCCCCAGCCCGGCATAGGGGGGCCAGCTCGCAATCGCCTTGGTCTCCGTGCACACCTGGGCGCATTGTGGTGATGTAATGACCACCATCTTTCCCTTCACTAGATCATCCATAGGATGTTGTTGTATGCACAAGAGTGAGTTGATGTACCCGCGCAAAAAACACCTGGAAGCTTCAGCAGGGGGTGGCGCCTTGGCGTGAGTGATCTCGTTGCGGACATGCCATATTCGCCACATGGTCATGAGCACCACCAGTCTTGTCGTGTCGTCCAAGGGGTCCAACAGTGAGAAGACCCACTCTGGGCCTGTATCGTGGATGGACTCCACCTTGGGGATGTTCCAGTCCAAAGCCATGATGCGCCAGAGCTCCCTTGCCAAGGGGCACCTGCAAAGCGCATGGAATCCGTCCTCACATTCCATAGCACAGAGGGGGCATATGTCAGTAAGCTCGAGATGCCGTGAGAATTTATTGGCCCAAGTAGCAAGTGAGTTGGTGACGATTCTCCAGTCGAAGACTTGTACCTTCGGGGGAGCAGGGCAGCCCCATATGATCTTCCAGATGGCGCGACGACCATCCGGTGCCCTGCTCATGGCTAGGCGGTAGGCGGACCGAACGGTGAAGATACCGTACCTCTCAAGTGCCCATGCAATGATGTCATCCAGGACGCGAGGCGAAGTACGGATGCTGGCGATGACGTCAATATCCGTCGGGAGGAAGTAGCGATGAAGAAGGTCCATGCGTCAGGACCCGTCGCCGTCCAAGAGACGTGCCACCCTCCTGAGGCGGCACGTGCCCTGCTGGGACACGGGTTGACGCGACGGCTCCCTGGGTAGCCACCACTCACGCCATATCCGGATGTTTTGCACATCCCCGATGCGCCATATGATGCCCTTCTTCAAGAGCTCAAGGCCATGCTGAATCACCTGCCAAGTCGGGGACGCATTCTCCGAGAAGACCGTGTCTTCGAGGCGCCCCTCTGGGTAGTACCGCGCCTTGGAACCCGCGCACACAAGTTGTTGGGATTAGTTAATAGGCGCCAGGCTTGTCTTGCTAGGAGAGCCTGGTTGAAGAGGCGAAAATCTCTGAATCCCAAGCCACCCTTGCTTTTCTGAGCTTGTATCTTCGGCCATGCCAACCAATGTGTTTTCCGTTTTCCTTCCGATACACCCCACCAAAAGTTTTGTACCATCCTATTCAGGTCATTACAGACAGACAAAAGGTAACTTGAAAACACCCATGACATAAGTAGGGATGGCCTGCGCAACTGCCGTAATCATAGTTTCCTTGCCCGCGAGAGAGAGGGTGTCCCCCCATGCAATAATCCGTTTCAACAGCCGAGACTGCAAGTTCTGAAATTTACCACGTGACATACGACCTTCAGGCGTCGGCAGGCCTAGATACTTCTCTTCGAAGGTAATAGTGCCTATATGGAGCGTATTTCTCACCACATCCTGCTGATCCGTGGGGCAAGAGGAGCCAAACAATGCGCTGCACTTGGCCGGATTAATATATTGCCCTGTTGCATTAGCATAAACACTTAGCACTTCGTGGATCTTGTTTGCTTGATCCTCCTGCGCTTTGAAAAATAGCAGTGTATCGTCTGCGAACAGAAGGTGAGATACGCCCAATGCTCTGCGACATATTTTTAGCGGGGTATAATCACTTTTTTCCTCCCCATCTTTTAACAAAGCGGATAAACCATCAGCCATAAAAAGAACAAGAACGGGGATAAAGGGATCACCTTGCCGCAACCCACGCGATGGTGCAAATGATTCCAAGAGGGTTCCATTGAATTTAACCGTGTATCTCACCGAGGTGACGCAAGCCATAATCCAGTCCACCCATCGGTGAGCGAAGCCCATCTTTTTCATCATTCACTCCAAGAAGATCCAATCCATCCTGTCATAAGCTTTTGACAAATCTAGCTTATACGCACAGAAGCTCTTACTAGGACGATCCTTCTCCTGCTGAATAAAATGAAAGCACTCAAAGGCAATTAGAGCATTGTCTGTAATCATCCTACTAGGAACAAAGGCACTCTGCTCAGGGGAGATAATATCATCCAGTATAGGTCTCAGCCGGTTCACTAGGCACTTCGCCACCACCTTATAAATGACGTTGCATAGGCTTATTGGACGAAACTCAGTGAGCCTCTCCGGGTTGTCCACCTTCAGAATGAGAACGATGGAAGTGTCGTTCACCCCCTCAGGCATACTCCCGGACCGGAAAAACTCCTTCACCCCTGCAATAACCTGCTCCTTCATAACAGCCCAGTTTCTCTGGAAGAAGCGAGCGGGAAATCCATCCGGGCCTGGCGCCTTGAGCAGCCCAATCTGGAATAGAGCATCAGCAATTTCCTTGTCTGAAAAATCATTAATTTGTTTTATAAATGATAGCATATGCATAAGATCATTATTCTTGCCTCCCTGATATATTTATCTTCTTAATCCAAGTCAAGTCTTAATTTGGTTGCAAACATATTAGACAGCTCCATCGAAAATAATCAATTTGTAAAGACATGCATACCAATGTTGAAGGTTGCATATCAACATCGATATTCGTATTACTTTTTTATGGAAACAATTCGAAACAATATGAAAATTAAAGTCAAGCCATTGGTTTACGTAAAGCTTGTCTCAACAACATTGTACATTTTTATACATGAGAAACATTTTTATATACATGTTTAATACTTTTCCAATTTCATGGTCAACATTTTTAAAAACATATTTATTTTATGTCTACTTTTATATAGACATTCTAAAAATTTTGTATACATCAGGAATATTTTTATATACATGTTTAACATTGTCCAAGTACATGATAATATTTTTGTAAATTTAAAATTTTTAATGTCTACTTTGTTCCATACACATTGGTATTTTTGTATACATTTTTCTTATACATCAGAAACATTGTTTCTATTCATATTTAACATTTTTAAATGCATGATTAACATTTATTAAAAATTGAAAATTACATTATTATTTGTCTATACGCACTGTACTTTTTTGTATGTAATGGAAACATTTTTTTCTATACAAGTTTGACATTTCTTTTATGCATGATTATTATTTTTCAATGTCTGCATATAAGTGATTTTTATAATTTAAATATTCATAGTATTTCGAAATAAAGCCAAAAGAAATAAAATATAAAAAATGTAAAAGAAGTGACAAAAGTAAGAAAAAAAGTGCTGAAGGCCGCGTTGGGCCGGCCCCATCAGGCATCAGGGGAAAAGTGGGATCGAGCCTGGGTATTCTGGGTGAAAGAGCAATGGTCCAGCCAGTCGGGCTGGCCATTGGCTTGTGATTTGTTGGGGGGCAAGGTTGAAGTTTACACAAGACTTCTTTGACTATTGAAGGTCTTTTTTTTTCATAAAATACGCAAAGCTTGCGTATCATTCTATTGATAGAAGAAAGAGTGAGTACAAAATATTGAACAACACATGAGACGAACGCAAGAAGGCACGACATGGTGCCCTGAGCAGACAGACATGGAGTGCTCAGCCCAAACATAGAAAAAAAACACGGCAAAACTCTCCTAGCCCCGAGAAGTAGCTCAAACTAGACTATGACAACCAACTAAACCAAATCCACCATTGGGGACGCCGCGAGCGAACAAGACAATGCCTTCATGAAGGAAAACAACGTCAAAGATGCCTTTGTTGTCCGGCCCGAGTATCTGGACCTAGATTATCCGGACTATTGAAGCTCTCATCGCTCAAACTTTCCAGTCTTACACTAATGTGTCCCAAGTTTATTTGCAGCATGTGTGTAAACATGTACTCCCTCCGTTCGGAAATACTTGTCATCAAAATGAATAAAAGGGGATATATCTAGACGTATATTAGTTCTAGATACATCCCTTTTTTATCCATTTTGATGACAAGATTTTCAAACAGAGAGAGTACTCTATAAGAAATTTTTTGTTCTATTGTCTTATCAATGTTGACTGAATAAAGTCATTATATATGTTCCAGTGTCTTATTGTACAAAAGACCCCAACTCAGTGGCTTATATAGGGTGAGTTTGCACAAAATCCATATGAAAAGGGGGTCAAAAGTCACGCAGCAATTCGACACTCGACACTCAAATGCGTGATGTCCGTGCCAAATTTTATGGTGATTTGAAATATTTGTAGCTCTTAGTAGAAAAAGGGGGTTTGTGAGAAAGTTTATTGTTCACTCACTGTCCGGGACAGTTTTTCCTTTTTTTTTTTGGCACGAGCTCCTCAGATTTCCAGACATGATGAAATTTTGCCCGGACATCACGCATTTGAGTGTCTTGGTTGACAAAAAAAAAATGAGTTTTTTTTTTAATTTATTACTCCCTTTGATCAAAATTAATTATTACTGCTTTAGTACAACTTCCTACTAAAATTGTAATAAAGCTACAACAATTAACATGAAGTTTGTGAATACTTAGCTCCCGCCCAAACATCAAAGCTTTGCGACATGCCAACAGTTCAACCATCGCCGGCTTTGAAATGTTTGGAAAAGAGCTGGGCTAGGGCGCCCTGGAAAGCACCACCATGGTCGCGGAGAACCACCCCTCCTCCTCCATTACCCGTAACTCTAGACACCGCACTATCCACATTTGCCTTTACCCAATCATTCTCCGGCGGCACCCACTTTTCAGATGGTGGCTTGTTAATAGTTCGGATCTTCTTGTGAACGGCATCACTCCACTCGTCCATGAAGCGCGACACCGAGCCAGCAACCTCTCGCCATCTTTCGTATAGTTCCAGGCCAAGAAATCCTGCACTCCATTTCCTCCCACCGAAAGTTGCTCTGTTTTGGTATGTACTATGTCAGACACTGTTTTTCATGGGCATGCGCATAGGTACCATCATTTTTCAGTTCCCTCTCTCCCAGCATGAGATCCTGATCTCACGGATGATGTTTCCCCTGCAAGTATGTTTTTCCCCATCTCAATCTGGCCATCATGTGAATATGCATGGCATGCTCTTAGAGTGATTTTTTAATAGCTTAAATTGCTTACCACATAGTCTCATTCAAATTAGAGACAGTCCATGTCTCTTGTCACATGCCATGCCACGCCCATGCGCATAGCCCTTTTATCAAAATCGAAGTATCAGAGATGGGCTACTCCTAGTTGGTTGAGTTATTTTCCCTACAAATAGCAGCTCGCTGTCCTAGACCTAGAATTCAACTTCCACTTGCACTCCACAAAGCGCAGGCACGATGGACGGCGAGGGGTGTGGGTGGCAATGGCATGTGGTGATGGTGCCGTTCCCGGCGCAGGGGCACGTCGCCCCGCTGATGCAGCTGGCGCGTCTCCTCCACGCCCGCGGCGCGCGCATCACCTTCGTCCACACGCACTTCAACTACCGCCGCCTCCTCCGCGCCAAGGGCGAGGCCGCCGTCCGCCCGCCGCCCGCCGCCGCCGCCCGCTTCCGCGTCGAGGTCATCGACGACGGCACGTCCCTCTCCGTGCCGCAGCACGACGTGGCGGCCCTCGCCGACGCCGTGGGCCGCAACTGCCCCGGCCCCTTCCGCGGCCTGCTGAGGAAGCTCGCCGACGAGGAGCGCGCCGGGGCGCCCCCCGTCACCTGCGTCGTCGCCGACACGGCCATGGCGTTCGCGGCCACCGCGGCCAGGGAGGCCGGCGTTGCGGACGCGCTTTTCTTCACGGCGTCCGCGTGCGGCCTCGTGGGGTACTCGCAGTTCCAAGAGCTGCTCAGGCGAGGGCTCCTCCCTCTCGAAGATGGGAGCTGCTTGACCAACGGATATTTGGACACGCCGCTGGACTGGGTGCCGGGGATGCAGCAGCACATGCGGCTCAGGGACATGCCGACCTTCTGCCGCACCACGGACGCCGACGACACCATGGTGAACGAGATCATCGGGCAGATGAAGAGCGCCGTCGGCTCCAAGGCTATCATCCTCAACACCTTCTACGAGCTCGAGAAGGATGTGGTGGACGCGCTCGCCACCATCTTCCCGCCGCCCGTGTTCACCGTCGGGCCGCTAGCCCAGGTCGTCGCCTCCTCCGCCGCCGCGAACGACGGCCTCGACGCCATGGACATCAGCATCTGGCAGGAGGACGCGCGATGCCTCGCATGGCTCGACGGAAAGCCGGACAAGTCGGTGGTCTATGTCAACTTTGGCAGCGTCGCCGTCATGTCGGCCGAGCAGACGCGCGAGTTCGCCCTCGGCCTGGCGACGAGCGGGTTCCCGTTCCTGTGGGTGAAGCGACCCGACATCGTGGACGGCGAGGACGTGGCGCTCCCTGAGGTGTTCCGCGACGAGCTGGAGCGCGGCGGCGGCCTCGTCGTGCCGTGGTGCCCGCAGCCGGCGGTGCTGAAGCACGCGGCGGCGGGCCTGTTCGTGACGCACTGTGGGTGGAACTCGCTTCTGGAGTCGGTGGTGGCTGGCCTGCCGGTTCTCGCCTGGCCGGTCTTCGCCGAGCAGACGACCAACTGCAGGCAGGTGCTTGAGTGCTGGCGGAACGGCATGGTTCTTCCCGCGGAGGTGGAGAGCGGCGCCGTGTCGAGGCTGGTGAGGGAGATGATGGCCGGGGAGCTGGGGAAGGAGAAAAGGGCCAAAGCGGCGGAGTGGAGAGCGGCGGCCGAGGCGGCCGCCGTGGAAGGCGGCTCGTCGTTGCGCAGCGTCGACCGACTGGTCAACGATGTGCTGCTGCTCGGGAACAAGTGAGACTGTATCCATTGCTCACTTGTGTTACCACTGTTATTCATGTTGATTGAGTAGAACATCTACAGAAATCCGACGCTCCGCGGACAGTCACCGCTCACCTCTTAAATATTTAATTCTACGACTAGATATTTCAAATTAGAAATCCCGAACACATATTATTACATGCAACGTAGATCAATCTTTAAGCAGATCTCGTCCGGCTCCGAGGTGTCCATGTCTGGCGGCTGGCTGCGATCCCGGAGTGTTGGTCCAGTCGCCTGCAAGGCAGGGTAGGGCATGAGACACGAGCCGGCTCACAGGACTCAAGGTGCCGCCATCTCCCATGCTCTAGTCTTCCTCGTTGGAGCTCGGAGCCCGGACGGTACCGGTGGACGTTAGATCGATGATGGATCCGTCCTGGGACGAGCCGGCTACATCCACCACGATGCGGTTGCGGCGTCCGGACTGGTGCACCATACGGGGCACCGGATAATGTGACTCTGCCTCGCCAACGTCCACCGTCGCAAGGGTTCCTGCCGCCTCCCGCGCCTGCTGCCTTGCGCGGCGGGAACGCTGCGTCATGGTTGCGTCGGACGACACCCATGGTGCGTCCATGGCCTCGGCGCGCCAACGGAGGAGTTGCGCGTCCGCTATCGCGTTCGGACGCCAGACTGACCACACCGCCTTCGGCGAGGCAGCAAAGACGCACCTAGCGCCGAATCCATGGGATATTTGGGCCGACGCAATGGATTCCCGACAGAAGGAGGCCGAGTGGTGCCTCGCACGGGCCTCCTCCCGGGAGCGGTGCGCAAGCCGGACGACCATGTCCTCCTCACGTCCGCGTGGGATAGCTCGGGGTCGATGGATCTGGAGGTGAAGGACTTAGATCCGCTGCCCGCCGTGCCGCAGATCGCCGAATGGGAGCTTGGGTGGCGGAGGGGAGATGATTGAAGTGGCTAGCATTGGCCCGAAGCTCTCGACGGATGTGCTGGTTCAGTTCTTGTGGCTGTGGTCTAAGTTGGAGGTGGTGCAGCTCAATGAGGAAGTGGAAGACACGGTGCGGTGGAGTTGGGAGAGCAACAGGCAATTCTTGGCGCGTTCGGCCTATGCTGCGAGGTTTTTGGGTCTTCAAGTTTCACCGGAGGCTGAGTTTACTTGGGGCTCCCGGGCACCGCTTCGATGCCGCTTCTTCATGTGGTTAGCCTTAAAAAACAGGTGCTGGACCTCGGATCGGTTGGCTAGACGTGGGCTACCTCACCAAGCCGCCTGCCCCCTTTGCGACCAGGAGGAAGAAACCATCCATCACGTCCTGCTTGGTTGTGTGTTCGCGAGACAAATCTGGCATTGGTTGGGATTGATCACCGGTAGACCTGGCCTTGAGCCACGGATTAGCGAGGAGTTAAGTGCTTGGTGTCTTCGGCAGGATTCGGATGGGCACAACAAGAAAGCAATGAGGGCCAAGTGCTTATTGGTAATGTGGCTAATCTGAAAACATAGGAATGACGTTGTGTTTAACGGAGCTACGCCCTCCCTCTCGAGAGTGCGGCAGAGAATTAGGGAGGAGGCCACATTATGGGAGAAGGCAGGGCTGTTCAAGGATGGCACCGGCGGAGTGCAAGATGGAGTAGAGGTAGCCAGGTGGGAGGAGGAGACATAGGAGGTAATGAGCCTTGAGTGAGTGGGTGGTGTCGGAAAATCCAGCATGTAAATATTACTTGTAAATATGACCTTGGGGAGTCTTTCCCCCTTCTCCTTTAATGAATGATACGCATGCTTATGCGTATTCGAGTTTTTTTTTTTTTTTTGAAGTGGCTAGGGTTTAGTTTGGCGAGCGGATAAGGCGAAATATATATGGGGTTGGGTGGTCAGCGTGGGCCGGATCCGACGTGACAGACACGCCCGGGCGCACCATATTCATCTCAGATTTGGTCTCGATATGAGGGGCGCCGGTCAGCCCGACCGTTTGAGGCCCGTTTATGACGCCCGTCTGAGTCATATTTTTATTTTCGTGACCGGTCAGCGACCGGGCCGTCCGCTGGGCGTTCGAGGCGTGTTTAGTGCACCCGGCTGTAGATGATGTTAGATAGCAATAAATTAAAACGTGCCAGTGCAGCGTGTGATACGGAGTACGTACACGATAGCCTCTCTTTTTTTCGAACACATGTGGCGGCAAATTAGGACAGAGGATTGAGTGGCTTCGCTTTGGAAGGTGAGATATCGCTTTTCTCTTGCAACGCGGACAAAGGAAGGTGAGACGTCGCTTGCAACGCGGGACCGGTCACTGTCACTAGCTAGCTCTGTCTCAAATCATATTCAGACCGGAACTTGATTAATTTATCTATTATACGATTCGAATTGCCGATCCGTCCAAATTGTATTTTGCCCTGCTAGCGGCCCTGGGTGCATGTCTAGTGTACGATATGGATAGACTTAATTTGGTGATCGACCGACTTTAAAGCATCTCTAGCAAACAGTGACGTAGCCAGGGTGTGGTCCAACAATGAAAATTTTCATGTAAGTCTATGTATTTTCAAAAATTACTTCTTTTTTCTATCCTATATACAGGCTATGGGGAAAATACCATCCTGTCCGGCCCCCTAGCTATGTCGCTACTAGCAAATCGCCTTGTCGCTATAAAAACCACTGTTCTAGGGACTGCGAAGAAAAATCCTCCCACGCAGGTCCCGTAAAATGGACCGCCCCGGAAAAAATCATCCCCGCACCAATGGTCCCGTTCCTTGCCGCCCCCACGCCGTCGTCGCAGATCTCCCTGGCTTCGTGCAGTCTCCCCTCGCGTCACCCCCAACCGGCGGCATGGAGTACCGCAGCCATCGGTCGTCGGATTTCATGCATCGCTGCTCCCATTGGTGTCGCCTCGTCCTCCTATGCCTCGGCCAACTCCTTCCGCCATCGGCGTGAAGCAGAAGCAGCAAGGGAACGACGTCGTCCATGGAGTCGTGCCCACTGCCGCGCCACATTCTTCTGCCGTGCTCCCTCCCATCCCGCGAGCACGCTCGAGGACGGGCGCCTCCTCCACTCCCTCTTGCGGACGACCAAAGTAGCAAGCCAAGGGCCCGAAAAAGACTCGAGGATGGGCGCCTCCTCCACCCAATCTGGCGGCCCATGTGCACCGCGTCTCGTCAACTCCACTGGCGTCCACAACATGCACCAAAGGGAGGAAGAAACAAGAACAAGCCTAGTGGAAGAAACTTGGAAGAAGATAGTGTGAAGAGGTTGGCCGAGGCATCTAGCTTGTGGGAGCAAATTAGTGGCATGGTGAAGGTCAGAGAAACCATGTTGGCTAAGCATTTGAAAACCAAGGTGGCCTTGGCCGAGAAGAAGGACCAACAAAAAGAGGCAAAGTGGGAGAGAAGATGTATCTTCGAGGAGCAAAAGTGGAGGGACAAGAATACCATCGAGGAAGATCGATTCTTGATGATGAATCCAAATGGCATGGATTTGATGTTACAGAGGAGGCAAGAGCTTCAACATCTTATGGTCGGTGATTGTGGCTTCGGCAATGGAAGTGGTGATGGTGGTTTCGACAAGAAGGTGGTGGTGGTGGTGGTGGTGGTGGTTTCGGGAATGGAGGTGTGATGGTGCTTTCGGCAATGGAGGTGGTGGTGGTGATGCTTCCATCAATGGAGGTGATGGGGATGATGCTCCAGCCAATGGAGCTGGTGATGCTTTTGGTCGATGGACTTCGTGGTAGTTTCGGCAATGGAGGTGATGGTGGTGGTGCTTTCGGCAATGGTGGTGATCATTCTTCGGCCAATGTTGTTGAAGAAGGTGGTGCTATGGTGGTGGTGGTCGGGATCATCTTGCCAACAAGGGTGTTGCTTGATTTGATCCCGTTTAATTGTGCTTGATTGCACATTTGGACAAACTTGCTACCTTATATATTGTGCATTATTTTGGATGTGAACTATTGTCGTATGAGTTTTTATTCTGTGTATTGCATATATTATACAAACTTATAGTTGATCTCAATATAAAATTCAAAACTGATATGTGGTACCGCTTGGGCTCCGCACTAGCTCAAGCGGTACTGCAAATCAGTTTTGAGGGAACCATAAACTCATTTTGCGGAGGCCGTTTTGTGGGATCTAGACATGCTCTTACCTAGAAAGTTGTTGGCTGGAGGAAAGCACGTGCACGTGCATAAGAATTATTGGGTTGGATCTTACTTTATCAAGTGGGAAGAAGAAGAAGTCATCAGAGTAGAAAGCTGCGGATTTAATAAAAAAAATTGTGGGCAGTAGAAAGCCGAGAAGCAGTAAACGGATCACGAAGATCACAAAACAATAATAATAAGAATAAAGAGGTATATACCAAATCAGACGAATTATCTGAATAAGAGATATTTATTTCAACAGTAACTCATTATAATCATTCCTAAAAAATCAACATTATTTCCTCAACTTTTCTGAAATGTCTATCATTCACTGTGAGAGCATGTCATGCATGCAAGCTAACGTGAGACGTCATATTCAGATCGTCGTGCACACAAGAGATTGAGTTGACTCCATCTCAGATTCAGATCGTCGTGCACACATGCATGCTCAGCTGTCACCTCACCGCATCTGAACGTTGTTTTTTCTGATCTGCTGCTGCCGCAGCATAGCAGCTTAGCTACCATGTGGTTCTTTTCATTTTTTTTCCCTGATAGCTACCTTGCCCATGAAAAACAATGTCGATAACAGAGCTACTGTTTATACAACTGGAATAGTGGCCCACTCTATGCTGAATATTAGTTGGGCTACAGGCCCACTTAACAATTTTAGAAAAATCCCTAAGGGCCCACACCGTCAATTGAGTGGTGGAAAGTTTAGTCCCACATGGCTAGTGGAGAGAGATGTACACCAATTTATAAGGTGAGCTCTTCTCGGAAAATACCCAATGGTTCCTTGTTGTATATGCACCCTATATGGAGATTTATTTTAAATATTTTTTAAAAAAGTCAAAATAGGTCAGAACTATTTTGATAAAACACTTGACTTACTTTTGCACTAGTATATACATTTTCAGGAAAAAAAACAAAAGTTGACCTCACAGCAAAAAAGACAAAATTTATTTGCTATTATAGGTCACTATTCACACTATTTTAGCCAAAAAATTGTCTTTTTCTAAAAGAAGTCAAAGGGATATTTTTTGTGTGGATCTTCTCTCATGGGTACAGCAGAAGGTCAAGTTTATTTCAAAAATATTTTCAGGAATTTTTGACTTTTTGTTGAATTACTATTTTTTTTACATATAGGGTGTATATGTCCCCATAGACCACAAATCCTCCTCCAGCTCTTCTCCCACTAGTATGAGTTGGTGTGAAGGAAGGAGAGGTGTTCCACACACGCGCTCCTCCTCCGCCGCCCGCCTCGTCCCGACGCGCGCGCGCCGCTGGTTACGGGAATGAGCCGAGCCGATGCAATGTTTTGCCGGTCAAAATTGGAGAGTCCATTACAGACACAAAATGAATGTGAGACGTCATATTCATTGCAGAAATGAAACGTCCATAATTAAACGTGTTTTTATGGAGATGAAACGTCTGTAATTAAATGGTTTTATTGCTGGACCGTTCTCCCATCTGACTGGCTATATATACGAGGCGTCGCAGCTCAGACACAACGCTACTGCTGCTGCCCTCGATGATCCCATCCCGTCTACCGCGTACACGGCTGACGGGAGAGCAGGCCTCCGAAACCCCGCTTCTACAGATCCTGTACGGGAGAGAGGCGATTAGGTTTTTGGGGGAGCGTCTCCTACGCGACTGCTCGCCTCTGTTCAACTACTTCATCTACGTCGACTACTTTCGCGTCACCTTCGTCTTCACCATGAGCACTGACGCCGATCGTGCAGCTGCCGAGAAGGCCGCTGCTGACAAGAGGATCGCCGACGCCTCCGCTGCTGCTACGGCCGACTGGCCTACTGGAGGGTATAACATAATTACCCCGCTCCTGTTTACTTTCATGTGTGCAGTACTAGTGGTTTGCGTAGATGTTTCTACTATCTGCCTAGTACGTGCGTACATCATCAAAATTCAGTATGTCATTAGCACTGCCTATGTCATGTTGATGATTTATTATTGGATTAAATTAATCAAACAATTTCTTAATTTCTCAACAATCCAAAAACCTAATATGTGTAGGCAATTTTCGATCCATGGGTTTGCTGCTGCACTGAAACCAGCCCCATTTACGGGGACGTACTTTAAGCGTTGGCAGACTAAAACCGTCTTATGGCTCACGGCGATGAACGTGTTCTGGGTCGCCGGTGTTACTCCCACGGGAACAATCGCTCCTGAACAGGAGAAGGCGTTCAGGGAGGCCACCGTCGTCTTTGTTGGATGCGTTCTGAGCGTGATCGGAGATAAGCTGGTTGATGCATACTTACATATGCGGGTTGCCAAGGACTTGTGGGAGGCGCTCGAATCTAAATTCGGCGCAACGGATGTTGGAAGTGAGATGTATATTATGGAGCAGTTCCACGATTACAAAATGGTCGAAAACCGTTCTGTATTGGAACAGGCTCATGAGATACAGTGCATTGCTAAGGAGCTTGAGCTTCTCAAGTGTGTGCTGCCGGGCAAATTTGTCGCGGGTTGCATTATCGCTAAGTTACCCAATTCCTGGAGGAACTTTGTCACTACTCTAAAACATCAGAGGCGTGAATTCTCAGTTGAGGATGTCATTGGCCATCTGAGTGTCGAGCAGAATTCGAGGGCAAAGGACTCGCACGGAAAAGGGACCGAAGGGACCTCTGTCGCCAATGTGGTGCAGAAGAACTTCCACCCCCACAAGCCCAAGGGGAAGACTGGTGTCCAACAGAATACTGAGTTTAAGAAGAAGGGCAAGAAGACCTTCAAGAAAGATAAGAAGAAGGGTGGCTGTTTCACTTGTGATTCAGATGAACATTGGGCTGCCAAGTGCCCAAACAAGTTTAAAAAGCCAGGACAGGACTCGAAGACTGTCAACATGATTGTGAGCAACAATGAGAGTGGGCCATCTGGGTACGGTAATTTGTTTACTGTATTTTCAGTTTGTCAGTCTACCGATTGGTGGATTGACACAGGTGCAAATATTCATGTGTGTGCTGACATTTCATTGTTTTCTTCTTATCAGGCCACAGGGAACGGGTCCATACTGATGGGGAACGGCGCGAGTGCTTCTGTTCATGGTGTTGGCACGGTCGATCTGAAGTTTACTTCGGGAAGGATCGTGCAACTGAAGAACGTGCAGCATGTCCCCGCCATCAAGAAGAATCTTGTTAGTGGTTCCCTTCTATGTAAAGAAGGGTTTAAATTGGTATTCGAGTCTAATAAAGTAGTTGTTACGAAATATAGACTGTTTGTTGGAAAAGGTTATGAATGGGGAGGTCTGTTCCGCTTTTCCCTCGCTGATTTTTGTAATAAAGTCGTGAACAATATTCATTCGAGTGTTAATGAAACAGAAGTTTGGCATTCACGTCTTTGTCACATTGGTTTTGGTAGTATGACGCGGTTAGCAAAATTGAATTTAATCCCAAGTTTCACTTTAGCCAAAGGTTCTAAGTGTCATTCGTGTGTGCAAGCAAAGCAACCTCGCAAGCCCCATAAGGCTACGGAGGAGAGACATTTGGCGCCGTTAGAACTCATACATTCTGATCTTTATGAGATGAATGGTGTATTGACTAAAGGAGGAAAAGGATACTTCATGACACTGATAGATGATTCTACTAGATATTGCTGTGTATATATTTTAAACACTAAAGATGAGGCTCTACACTACTTTAAAATCTATAAGGAAGAAGTTGAGAATCAACTTGAAAAGAAAATAAAACGAGTTCGGTCAGATCGTGGTGGAGAGTATTTCTCTAATGAGTTTGATTCTTTCTGTGCGGAACACAGAATTATTCATGAGAGGACGCCTCCCTATTCACCTCAGTCAAATGGGGTTGCTGAGCGGAAAAACCGTACTCTAACTGATTTGGTTAACGCCATGTTAGATACATCGGGTTTATCCAAGGCATGGTGGGGGGAGGCTATATTGACGACATGTCATGTCCTGAATAAAGTTTCGACAAAGGATAATGAGATCACTCCCTATGAGAAATGAGCGAAGAGAAGGACAACACTTTCGTACTTGCGTACTTGGGGCTGTTTGGCGAAAGTCAATGTGCCGATCCCAAAAAGCGTAAGCTTGGACCCAAGACTGTGGACTGCGTTAATTTGGGCTACGCTAAGAACAGCGTTGGCTATAGATTTCTAGTAGTGAAATCTGAGGTACCTGACCAGAAGGTTGGTACAATTATGGAGTCTAAGGATGCTACATTCTTTGAGGATATTTTTTCTATGAGAGATATGCAAAGCACTTCTAGACAGGAATCTGAGGAGACTCCTGAGCCTGCCATTCCTGTGAATTATTATGAACAAACACATGATGAAAATCCTGAAGAGGATGACGAGGAAACCCTTGGTAGGGGCAAGAGACAAAGGACTGCAAAGACCTTTGGTGATGATTTCATCGTGTACCTCGTGGATGATACTCCCACTTCCATTTCAGAAGCGTATGCCTCTCCAGAAGCTGACTACTGGAAGGATGCGGTCCGTAGCGAGATGGATTCCATCATGGCTAACGGGACATGGGAGATCACTGAGCGTCCCTATGGTTGCAAACCATTAGGATGTAAGTGGGTGTTCAAAAAGAAGCTTAGGCCTGATGGTACAATTGAAAAATACAAGGCTAGGCTTGTGGCCAAGGTCTATGACCAGAAAGAAGAGGAAGATTTTTTCGACACTTATTCACCTGTGGCTAGACTGACCACCATTCGAGTATTACTCTCGTTGGCGGCCTCGCATGGTCTTCTCGTCCACTAGATGGATGTTAAGACGACTTTTCTGAATGGAGAGCTAAACGAGGAAATCTACATGCAACAGCCAGATGGCTTTGTGATAGATGGTCAGGAAAGAAAGGTGTGTAGGCTGCTGAAATCTTTATATGGCCTGAAGCAAGCACCTAAGAAATGGCATGATAAGTTTAATACAACTCTGGCATCTGTTGGTTTCGTTGTTAATGAGGCTGACAAATGTGTATACTATCGCCATGGTGGGGGCGAAGGAGTTATACTATGCTTGTATGTTGATGACATACTGATATTCGGAACCAACCTCAAAGTCATTGAGGAGGTCAAGTCGTTTCTGTCTCAGAACTTTGAAATGAAAGACCTTGGTGTGGCTGATGTTATCTTGAACATCAAGCTACTGAGAGATAATGAGGGTGGGATTACATTGCTGCAATCCCACTATGTTGAGAAGGTGTTGAGTCATTTTGGATATTCGGACTGCACACCATCTCAAACACCATATGATCCTAGCGTGTTGATTCGAAAGTCCAAAGGAACGGCTATAGATCAATTGAGATACTCTCAAATCATTGGTTCACTGATGTACCTAGCGAGCGCAACGAGGCCTGACATCGCGTTTGCTGTGAGCAAACTGAGTCGGTTTGTTTCCAAACCGGGTGATGTACATTGGCATGCTGTTGAAAGAATTATGCGCTATCTGAAGGGTACTATGAACTATGGACTTCACTATACCGGATACCCGTCGGTACTTGAAGGGTATAGTGACGCGAATTGGATCTCTGATGCTGATGAGATGAAGGCCACAACTGGGTATATGTTTACTCTTGGAGGTGGCGCTGTTTCCTGGAAGTCTTGCAAGCAAACAATCTTAACGAGATTGACAATGGAAGCAGAATTAACAGCATTAGACACATCTGGTGTCGAAGCAGGATGGCTTCGAGATCTTTTGATGGACTTGCCAGTGGTGGATAAACCGGTTCCGGCTATCCTTATGAACTGTGACAATCAGACTGTCATCACTAAGGTGAAGAGTTCAAAGGACAATATGAAGTCCAACAAACACATAAGAATGAGACTAAAAGCTGTCAGAAAATTAAGAAACTCCGGAGTGATAGCGTTGGAATATGTCCAAACGGCTAAGAATCTGGCAGATCCCTTTACAAAAGGGCTATCCCGTGTGGTGATAGATAATGCATCAAGGGAGATGGGTATGAGACCCACATGAGTTGCCATGGTAGTAACCCAACCTATGTGATCGGAGATCCCGTGAAGTAGGACCTGGGAAAACAAGCTAGTAGGTTAACTGCGGAGAGTATTTTAACTAACCCACTCCATTGGAGATGCACAACTCTCGGTAACTGTATGGCAGGTTGACTTTTGTCTTAATGTGTTCCAAGGCTTATCAAAGCAAGATGCTATCCTACAGAGCGAGCTTTGGAGGAACACACCTATATGAACCTGACTATTGGTCATAGTCTATGAGATTAGGGTGATATCTAGTAAGTTCATGAAAGGCCAGGAGTGACCAATATGCTCCACCCAAGGGGTCAGCCTTCGGCAGCCTAGTACTGGTAAGACACTTGGTGAAACTCCTTCACGCCAAATTGACAATTCAAGGCCTAGTCCATTGTTCAGTTGTGGAGTAGTGTAGCTATTTGTTCTAGGTGGATGTTCAACCTTAACGGGTTTCCACTGAAAATACTGGCATATCAAAACAGAGTTTGGAACAGAGGACAACACCATGGGCCTTTGGGATCTGGTGGGGGATTGCTGAAATATTAGTTGGGCTACAGGCCCACTTAACAATTTCAGAAAAATCCCTAAGGGCCCATGCTGTCAATTGAGTGGTGGGAAGTTTAGTCCCACATGGCTAGTTGGGAGAGATGTACACCAATTTATAAGGTGAGCTCTTCTCCCACTAGTATGAGTTGGTGTGAAGGAAGGAGAGGTGTTCCACACGTGCGCTCCTACGCTACACACCTCCACTGCTCCCTGGTCGTTCCGTTCACTGCTGCTGCCCTCGGTGATCCCATCCCGTCTACCGCATACACGGCTGACGGGAGAGCAGGCCTCCAAAACCTCGCTTCTCCAGATCCTGTATGGGAGAGAGGCGATTAGGTTTCTGGGGAGCGTCTCCTACGCGACTGTTGGCCTCTGTTCAACTACTTCATCTACGTCGACTACTTTTGCGTCACCTTCATCTTCACCATGAGTACTGACGCCGATCGCGCAGCTGCCGAGAAGGCCGCTACTGGAGGGTATAACATAATTATCCCGCTCCTGTTTACTTTCATGTGTGCAGTACTAGTGGTTTGTGTAGATGTTTCTACTATCTGCCTAGTACGTGCGTACATCATCAAAATTTAGTATGTCATTAGCACTGCCTATGTCATGTTCATGATTTATTATTGGATTAAATTAATCAAACAATTGCTTAATTTTTCAACACTCTATGCGTGGGCAACATCTTTTGACTCCTTTTTCATCTGGATTTTGTGCAAGCGGCCCTATATAAGCCACTGAGTCGGGGATGTTTCATGAGACACAGGAACATATATAATGACTTTCTTGAATCAACATTGATAATAAACGAATAAAAATGTCACATAGAATACATCTTTAGGAACATACTGCAAATAAACTTGGGACACATTACTATAAAGTCGCATATTTTGAGCCATGTAACCTTGAATAGTCGAAGAAGCCGTGACTTGTGTAAAAACTTCAACCTTCCGCACTCTGACTTTGGCACATTGAAAACAAATGGCACACAACAAAGATTCTCCGAAGAAAGACTCTACATTGGAAAGAACATATATGGTTGAATATTTTAATTTTATGAGTCTGACAAAAATTAAATGATTACGCTCACGGTGTAAATCCATTAGTTGAGGAATATACGATGTTGTAAGTAAATGCTAGAATTAAAAGTTTGCTTTCAATTACACCAATGAACTAAAATATACACATATATCCTCTGCTACATTGCTAATGACATCGTGAACAACCTCACATCACCATGAGTACGAAAGTGATCCATATCTAAAATAAGGCTTTATCCGTCTAATTTGATTATGTGACTACATACAAAATGATCCTAAAAAAGAAATTTTCAATATGACATGATAAATAAATTCAAGTGCAAACTATACTATCTCGGATAATATTCAATATGAAGTAAATATTTTGTAAGAACAAAATCAGTACTTCAACTAGCACCTTTGAATTATTACTCCAAATCCGCATGCCCCTTATTATTATATTGTCGAGGAGTAAGAAATGTATGTTAGAAATCCATCATTACTATCATCAATGCCAAATCTGTGTTACATTCTCACTTTTTCCCATCACACAAACTTATAGTACATATACAAAGGTATATATTGGCACGCAACGAGTGCCAGAGCACATATGAAAAATTAAAATGCAGTTAATTATTTCATTTTTTCAAGGAAAAATGTGGCGTACATGTGACCCGTCATGGGTCCCCTCCCCAAAGCTTCTAGATCGTTCTTCAACTCGGCAATATGCCTTCTAGGACCCTTCAGCACTCGTTTATCCCATACATCAAGCTCTTGATGCACCTCCCATGGTTTCTACAACTACAAGAGCGTGGCCTCGTCCCCTCGCAACTTTGCTCTATCACATGCATACTTGACCATCTCATTGACTGTGTATTCATAGATACATCGAGCCTCAGATTTCTTTGGCCTCGGATGCCCTCTACCTTCCACATTTATCAAATACTCCATATCAAGGATTAGTGGCCTATGTTTGATGTCAAAGTTCCTTTGAAAATAAAAGTGTTTATGTGGTTTGTCCATAAACAAGTCATTCTAACAAAGGACAATTTATTAAAGCGTAATTGGACAGGACCTACTAGGTGTAGTTTCTGTGATCGGGATGAGACGATTAAGCATCTCTTTTTTGATTGCCCGTTGGCCAAGGTCCTTTGGCGGACGGTCCACATTGCTTTCAACATTACTCCACCGAATACTGTTAATGCTTTATTTGGGATTTGGCTAAATGGGATTGAACCTACCTTAGCAAGACATATTCGGGTTGGAGTCTGCGCTTTGCTGTGGACCATCTGGCTTTGCAGAAATGATTTGGTTTTTAACAGAACATCACGGATTCATTTTTTGCAGGTTATTTTCCGAGCTACGGCAGTGATCCGTTCGTGGTCGCTACTCACTCCGATGGAGGCCAGGGAGCATTTGGTTACTGGATCTATCCGTTGGGAGATGGTAGCTCGGGATATCTTCAACCGGTTTGGATGGCGGTCATGTAATAGGATAGACAATTAGTTTTCCTACCCTTGTTTAGCCAGCCGGTTGTGGCATCGTTTGTTGGCTAGTTTGTGTGTCTAGCCTTTTGCGCTCTGTGTGAGCTGCCTTTTCTTTTTTTGAGACTCTGGAACTCTGTTGGCACAATTTGATTTCTAGTTAATAAAATGGCCGTATGCATCACCCTTGATGCAGAGGCCGGGGAACCCCCCCTTTTCGGAAAAAAAACTGTGCCCCCACACCAGGGAAGCCGTACATTCCACTCTTCACTCACACCACTCTGTCAAGTCCCTCTCTATTTTTAATATCTTTACCATGTAAATAGATCGCCAAGTTCCTCACCCATGATATAAATTTTGATCCATTAACTGTCCAATGTAGTTTGATTATTGTTAAGAATGTGTTGTCTTCTTTCTAATCTAATAACTTAGGAGTTGTTCTATATACAGATTTGCCATGAGCGTCATGAACTTCTTCACTCATGATTTAAATCTCGATCCATTAAATATTTAAATTGCATGCACGGTAGGAGATTTACCATCTGCTAACAGATTTTGATGACTATTGTGTGCATATCTACACGGATGTCTGCACGCAAGCTTTAGCTATGTTTGTACTCATCTATTGATTTTTCCTAGTCCTATTAGCAATTTTAAGGTGCATGATGCATGCTACTGGCATACACTATACATTTCTAGACAACTAACCTCATGGTATGTATATATTGGCTCCATACATTGTATATCCTGCAGAGCCCATAGGACAGTGTGATTCCTTACAATGGCATCTACCCGGTTGGAGCATACGGCTTGAGAGGTTTTTTCAATCATAGATGGCAAGGTGGTCTCCAGACATGACCAACCTCCTCCATCCTAGTTATTTTTTTCTAGTTCATTTCAGACGTTATTCATTTTAGACATGTGGGTTGTGTGCATCATGTTATGCAGAGGCCAGGTATTCGCTCAGTGCGATTGTATCATCTCGATATAATGATTGAATAAAAATATTTTCAACAAAACCTCATGGTATGCAAAGTTACAGTGACCATTAATATTAAAATAAGTTATTATGTATACCTTTTATGTAATCTCTTAATATAAAGTGTACTACATCTCGAAAAAGAAATGTATTGGTGCAATATTCTAGGTGTAATATGCCTCCGTGCATCAAAGAAACACTTTTTTTGCAGGGTGTATCAAAGAAAACTTGTCATGATGTATTTGCATCACTCAGATAATTATTCTTTCATTTTAATCGAAAAATGTTTAATTTACTTGAGCTAATTAGCATATCTACTCGTGTGTGGTACGGGGGCATCCAAGCAAGCAGAGGGGACATGATGAACACAACTATTTGTAGCAAATCTTGAAAAATAAATTATTGCGCAATATTGTAACAATAATATGCCACTATGCATCAAGAAAACATTTGTTTTGATGTATTCTACATCACTGAAATCATTGTTCTTTCAGTTGAAAAGAAATAGGTTTACTTGAGCCAATTAGCATATGTACCAATGTGTAGGTAGTGGGCATGCAGGCAAGTAGAGAGGACAAGAGGAACTAAACATTTACTAATCCAGCATCCCATATTGGTCGCACAATGTTAGCTCTTTTATACAGTTTATTATTGATGAAATTGATATATATATATATATATATATATATATATATATATATATATATATATATATATATATATATATATATATATATATATATATATATATATATATATATATATAGTTTTCCACTTGAAATAGGGGTACATAGAATTTACTTTGACCATACTGATTCTTTAAATCTTAGACTTATCTTATGAATCATCCATGTAATGCCATTTATAGTTTTCCACTTGTTCTTTGTAAGACTATCTTCTGGTATGCTAGTGATGACTTATTAGAAATTGAACGTTCATTGGTAACAACAAAAAGTATCCACCATATGACGGCAACAACAAAAATGATCCACCATATGACGAAGTTATAACAGTTTGAATCAGTTCCGGTTGATTTAAACAGCGCTAGGCATTGTGTCGGGCACCTCCCACATCGTCAGATCAACCAAACATTAAAATTTGTTTGTCTGCATGAAAAGAAAAAAGGGATAAAAAGCAGTGTTTGACTAACTTTAAAATTTGTTTGTCGGACAATGTTAGCTCTTTTATACTCCCTCCATTTTTATTTACTCCGCATATTAGAGTTGACTGAAGTCAAACTTCGTAAAGTTTGACCAAGTTTATAGAAAACAATAGACATTTACCACAACAAATCTATATGATGTGAAAGTACATTCAACAATAAATCTAATGTTGTTGATTTGTTATTGTATATGTTAATATTCTTGTTTATAAACTTCATCAAAGTTTATAAAGCTTGACTTTGACCAAAGCTAATACGCAGACTAAATAAAAAACGGAGGGAGTACTGTTTATTGATGAAATAGAAAATCTATGTATGGTGCAAATAGGTGTACATAGAATTTACTATGACCATATTGATTCTTTAAATCTTATACCTACCTTATGATCATCCCTATAATGCCATTTATAGTTTTCCACTTGTTCTATGTAAGACTATCTTCTATGCTTTTTTGCGAGGTTATCTTCTAGTATGCTAATGTTGACTTACTAGATCGGGATTGCGCCTTGGCGCGAGGGTGCTGGTCCCAACATTTTGATCAAGCAGGTAATGCCAAGGTAGTAGTAATCCAGATTTAGGATACGGCATTCATACAGGATACCAATACAGTAAAGAAAAAACATTCAATTGTGATAGCAGCAAGACATAGTGGTGCTCAATAAGAAGCCACCTAACAATTCCGTATAGAAGCACGTGAGGGTGCCAGTTCCAACGATATAGTAAGCAGGTATGCTCATGTTGGTAGAAATCCTGGTTTAGTGTACGTACTCAAACCATATATAAGCAAGGCAGTATATCCATAGATAGGAATGCGCATCTTGCCGTGCGCTTGCCTGTCAAAGCGATGGGCAAACCGGCATGACTAATCAGATTGAATTCCAATAAGATTTAAATAGTGTAAGCATCCTAATTGGTATAAATGGACACTTAAATTCTTTTCTCAAGGAATTTACATTTACTTTTTCCAAAGACCTTACTTTCAACATGTAATAAATCTATCAAGTAATAATCAGAAAATGAGGTAATATTAACATAAGTTGGAAGCCAAATCATTAATGTGATAGAGTCGCTCCAATGTACTCCCTCTGTAATAACTTAATGTATAAGACGTTTATTGGTATAGAAACTCTGTTGGAAAAGGCAGTGCCTAGGAGGCGCTTAGGCACGCCTAGGCGCTAGGCAATGGCCAAACGCCTCGCCTAGGGCATAAATGGAGGTCTAGGCAGGGCAAGCAAGGAATTGCCTACCGAAACAAGAAATCATGCCACATACTGCACTGATATGCCAAACGGGTTATATTCCAATGGTAGTAGACGGTAATTAACTTATTTATATGCCCTAAACTAATTTCAACACCCATATAATAATCACAAATACACTACAAGTAAAAACTACATTACCGCCTAGGCCGCGCCTAGGGCGCTTAGGCACCGCCTAGGCACTAGGCGAAGTCCAACCGCCTCGCTTACGCCTACCGCTTTTTCCAACCTTGTATAGAAAAGGTCTTATATTAAGATACAGAGGTTGTAGCTTCCATAATTTCATTTGAATCTCATAAATAGAACGAACCACACAAACAGTTACTGATTATGTTCCAATCAATAAGGTGTTAATTGGAAGGACTGGCTAAAAATAAGCTACTTCTATGAAAAGGTGCCCCTTTCATGCCTGATCATATAAAAATGTACATTAATAGTAATATTATTTTAGCACCCAAAAAACACAAATTATCAAATCACACTACTCAGATCCCTAGTTTCCTGATCTCCTTTTCCATTTTAAGAGCAGGAGTAGGAGAGGCCTGGTGCTTGATGTATTGAGCAAATAGTTAACTCAAAAGCAGTTCATGATTAGTCTACAGTTCTATCTTTATGCTAGTGCTGCATCCACTGTTTTACGGGCCTTGCAGAAAGTTTGGAGGGCTCATCATACACAATACTCACTCGCCTTATATTCCATGTTGGCATGCTTATTCTCATCGAACATGTTTCTGTATGCATCACTTCATTATCACTGAACATGGCGAGAGAGAGAGAGAGAGAGAGAGAGAGAGAGAGAGAGAGAGAGAGAGAGAGAGAGAGAGAGAGAGAGAGAGCAGTAAATATTTAAATTGTTGTATCCAAAATAGGCAGAACAATGGACTCTATAGAGGAAGCATCTATGTTCAGGCAGAACATAAGATCATATCTGAAAGAGAAGAAATGGAGCTCATTTGCATGCTAGCAAATCATTCAAGTAACATGTAGTGCCGACTCCATAACTAAAATAGCACTGCATTTTTCTACTTTATGATACCTGGCATTAGTACTGTAAAACAGTAACAACATGCATTTGTGTATTTAGAAGAAATATCAATAAAATAGAATGGGTGGAAGAGGGATATTTGAAACATAAACATGCTACTACATGAACTGTACAGCAAGGCAAGGGGACCAAGAGTAAGCAA
The DNA here is from genome assembly GCA_021605205.1 of Aegilops longissima. Taxonomy (NCBI): domain Eukaryota; kingdom Viridiplantae; phylum Streptophyta; class Magnoliopsida; order Poales; family Poaceae; genus Aegilops; species Aegilops longissima. The sequence continues at coordinate 763,313,264 of CM038679.1, forward strand.
TTGCTGCAGATCGGAAGGATTAGTATATCATCCCTACTAATTCTTATAGCCTCAAAGTATCAAAGTGTATATTGTTGTTTTTCACATCCAAAATATGCAAGTGACCATCAATATCTTGTGGAAATTATAAGCACAATGACATGTCAGATCTAAATGGAAATTAAAATTGGATGGGTTCATAATAGATTAGCAACAAGAAATTAATGAAGGGGAGTAATACATGAATGAAAAATTAAGCAGCATGTCAAGGCGCAGTCTTGGGTGAAACAACACACCTGGAAACCTTTGGGTACTTTAGCTTTATTTCCATATGTAGTTCAAAGGGAAGCCTATAATGTGCCATCAATATCACTAACCTAAGAATGGTCTTCTGAGCGGCGGGCTGCGCCTATAGGTGCAGGTGGGTCATCCCTCAACCATGCGGACGGCGAGGGGCGACGGGCGTGGGCTGCATGGCCGCGGTGGCCCGTGTTGGCCATCCACTCAATCTTGGAGCTGCTCCACCCTTTGCCCTATCTACTCTATTCCGCACCGGCTCCGTCTTCCTGCGGCTTTGGTCGTCCTTCCTGTGTGCTGGCTCCATGGATCTGGTGGGAGGGTGTGGATCCGGAGGAAACTTCAGGTTGGTGCAGTGGCCACATTGAAGTCAACACCTTTGGGTACCGATCCCCTCCTCAGAGGCTCCGGTGAGGATCCTCCCCTGTCCATCAATGAGAAATTAAGCAGCATGAGAACAAAAAAGAAGGGTTTGTACATAGGTATGCCCAAATCTCGCCATTGTGCGGCAGCCATAGGAGTGTTCCCCATCAGCTACAATAGCGAGGAGCCTGGCACTAAACCCTAACCACAGGTTGTGGAACACAAGAGAATAAACATACATGTGCCACAACCCGACACACAACGAGCAGAAAAAGGGGAAAAGTTGAGAGGACGCCCACCACTTCCTTGTCGGTGTTGGTGTCGATGCCTCCCTGCTCTCGGAGGCATCAGCGGCAGTGTTGAGGCTGAGGGCGAGGGAGAAGGACTGGTCACCGGAGGGGAGGCCGGAGGGGAGGCCGGTGGTTCCTCCCACATCTCTTCTCTCTGCTTCCTTCTTATCCTGCATGCTCTCACCAGCAGCAACACACCATATCAGCACCACGAAGGAGAAGCCCATGGAGGGACGCGAAAAGGATGAGGGGGCTCACCTCGGCCCGATGCAAGTCTGCTGATGGCATCCTCCTAATGGATGTCCTTCGGAGCTCAGTGGAGGCTCATGACCACAACGACACATGTTGCCAAATTAATGAGCAAGCACTGCCTAGTTTACATCAGGGGTATGCAGATGTTACAATTCACTATCTAAAACAGTCTGCCGTATACAGTAGCTACTGCTTTTAAATAAAGACTAAACCTATGGCTACCGCTTTCTGATTTTAGAGCAGCATAGTTCAATTCATGTAAGGAAAAACACACATCAGTTTGAGGCTATTAGGACCAGGGGCTCAAGTGTAGTTTCAAATTGAAACAACTAAATGTACTCTCTCTCTCTCTCTCTCTCTCTCTCTCTCTCTCTCTCTCTCTCTCTCTCTCTCTCCTCCCCCTCCCTCTCTCTGAAAATTACAGAGTTATAAGATATCATCATAGATGGTACGACATATAGAGAGAACAAGGAATAAAGCACATGCCACTTATGCATTTTATCTAAAATTTGAAAATACAAAGAAAGAAACAATGGATGCCACTATTAATGCATGCAGGGATATAATAATTTTCCAACGCACGAGTAGCCTAAGCAATATATTTACTGGACATGCATATATATAGAACTTAGTAAGTATATATGTAACACTTATTATTGATTAGAGTAACCATTATATAAAAGGTTTTAGCTCTTATGAATCATAGTTTCTCAATAACAGTTTCAGGATAAAATTAAAAGATTGTGAAAATCAATTGTTGGCTGCACTACATTAACATTCTTCTTTGGGACATTATCATGTTATTCCAACAATACCCAAAAAACTCCAAAAGAACACCTTTAGGAAGGAAAGGAAACAAAAAGAACATGAGATGCAAACCAAAGTCCCATGAGCGTGGTCCTCATCTCCACCGTCGCCAGCGACTATAATCACTCTATGATGTCGGAAGGCACAAGAAAGAGGAGGCGTGGGGAGGGGGCTCACCTCGACCAAAGGATGTCGAACGGTGTGGTGATGGGAGTGCTGACTAGGGAGGAAGAAGAGCGCATTGATGGCTCAGTTAAGCCATTAGAATTATGCCCAGTTCAGATAAAAAAGAAAGAATCACTGATTGTTTCCATACACCGGAATTACGGCTGAAAATATAATTAGAGTTATGTCTCTTGAACAAAGCTAAGGCCCATGAAACACACACTTTGAAACCAAGGGTGCTACTAATTTATCTATGCAAAACTACAACAAAATTATGGCTGTAATGACATGCCATGAAACTGGAGGTGTAGTGCATGTTTCCGAAAAATGACAGAGGTTCCCTAATCCTAGTAATGTGAGCATGAACCCCTGTGTGATAACCTACCTTGAGTGGCAAAGCTATAAACTACCAAATGGACCAAAATGAAGCTATCGATAAAATCAGTCACTTATCTAGGTAGAGAAACCAAACAGGAAGTAAAATCACAGAAGGAGGCTTTCATATCCACGGATAATCATTATCTATCAACAGAGCCAACAGAGCATAGGTACAGAAACCTCACTTGCTGACATTGCCAAGAGTAACTCAAGTGGGCCTTGGAACTGCACACACCACCATGGAAGTTCTGTGCACCGGGGATCAGTCCCAGAGGTGTTGTCACTTCGGCCTTTTACCTCGCAAACACACTCGTACCCCGCATTCAGGAGCCGCTAGAGGAAAAAGGTGAACGTCAATGAACATACATTGTTTGCCATAATGTAGAAATTTCCAATGAACACTAAATAACAAATTTTAGACTAACATTTGTTTTATTGCAAAATGTAAAATAGAGCAGAAACACCTTAAAACTATTTGATCTCGGCCATCACATTCTTCCAAACAAATGCTTAGAATAGAATGTCAAAATATAACAGGCGAAGTCTAATACTTATGTGTGCAACATAAACTGATTCACACTAACTATGACAAGTGAGGATTAGATCCATTTTTTGCTATTTCATAGCTCAATTTATATATAGCTTCAACCCACATGATAAGACGAAACTAAGCACGTGCAAATGGAATTTTCTTTAGGCATAACCAAGGAAGCAATAATGGCAACTCGGTGAACAATAAATATAGCAAAACAGGAACAAAGCAAAACAAGAAGAAGAGGCATGCAAGAGCAACACCTAGCATTCGAGGCGACCTGGAAGTGCTCACTGAGTTCCTTTATCTGAACTACAACCCAGAATGCAAACATATGTGAAGTTTCCTCTAAATGTTAACATATCTAAATTTTCCAAACAATGAATACTATAGCACAAAATCTCTCCAAAAGTTCCAGCGTGATATTGTAAAGAGGTGTTATTCACAAATCAATTTAAAGGGTGGATCTGGTACCTAGAAATGTTAACCTTCATTCCGATCAAATGCTCCATTACTTTGAGATATTCAGTGGTATTTTGTACCTGGAACAAATACATTGGAATAATTTATAAGGTCATCTGAACAAATGAGGGATACAATTTGTGATTGTGGTAACAAAGAGTGAAAAGAAAGGTACTGATAGAGACGCAGTGACCGCAAGCTCGAGATAGAAATTCTAAGATGCTCACAAGCCGCAAGCTTTCTATTTGCAAACATGGGTTGGAGAGGGGTTCTCAGAAGTTCCAATAACTGGCAGTCAGCGAACAAATTATATACACACTCCGGATAGAGATGGAGGCATTGCCCTGATTGAATAACAAGAGAATGGTTGAATGACATGATAGAAGTGTGATGACCAAAGACACTTTTACAGGTAAATCACGAGTTGCTTGGTTAGTTAGTCATATTCAGAATACTTGGATATCTAGTCCGGTAGTAGACATCAAATAGGGTATATTGTTCAGCACATCGTAATATCTAATATGTCTCTTTTGATTTTCCACAACCAAATACAAAAACAGATTAGAACTATGTGTGTATGAGCTCCTGTAAGAGAGAGGGGCTTGGGATGCAGTACGTGAGCGCACACACATCACAAGGATGACGGTTTGGTGATGGCGACCCTGGCAGAGCAGAGGAGTGAGGCCCTACCTGTGCTTCTCCTGTCGACGGCGAAAGTGTGCTGCTCCCGGAAATAGCGATGGGGAAGGGCGTGTAGCCGACCTATGCTGCCAAATCTCGAGTTCGGCCATGGCTACCGCCGTGCTCAGAGCTCGGCCACGACCACCGCCGCGCTCACCAAAGCGCCCACATGCCCGACCTCGAGCTCGGCCATGGCCGCCACCGTGCCCGGATCCGGATCTGGAGCGCCCCTCGGCACTCAGCAAAAAGTGCGCTCCTCACCGCCGGGCCTCACGGGAGTGGTCTCCATCCCGCCGTCTTTGAATCTTGATCCCCCTACGCGCACTCCTCCTATGGCGGCGAGAGAGTGAGCGGATGAGACCTCTACCGTCTCTGTGGCCGGCACACCTCCAGCTGGGCCGTGAGGTACGACGACGGCGCCCAGGCAGCTCGGCCACCTCGTCTTCTCCGTGGCTCGCACTGCTCCTCCTCTGCCTAGTCCCGATGGGGAGGAAAATGGATGCGCACAGGAGAGGACGTGGCTTGGGCTGCAGAAAGGGAGGACGAATTAGGAAGAACGCGGGACGGAGATGGCCCTCCTCACGTCGACGGAGGCGCGAGAGAGATGTGTGGGAGAGAGAGACATGAGAGGAGAGAGAGGTGACCTAGGTCTCACCCGATTGGGGACGAAGCAATGAATCGGGTGAAACTGCATGACAAGGGGTTACGTGAAATCCCAATAATGCCCTCGGCGCAGCACCGAATTTGCAGGCGGTGGCAGTAGATATTTACCACTAGAGGTAACTATTCATTGCTATAGTGCTTTGGTTCTGATCCGGCGGTCCAGATCGCCTGGAGGCTTGATTCGACGGTCAGAAACACATCAAGCAAATGCATCGGACGACCAGGAACGCGTAATCTCTGAGGAGCTAGGGTTCCTCTTGTGATTCTTGTTCTAAATTAGAAATTGTAACGTATGATGAAGTTATAATGTTGGACCAACATAAATATTTGTTTGTCGGACAATGTTAGCTCTTTTATACTGTTTATTATTGATGAAATTCAAAATCTATGTATGTGCAAATAGGTGTACATAGAATTTGTTTGCCTGTACGAAAAGAAAAAGGGAATAAAACAGAAAGCGATCGATCACACTGGGACTCGAACCCAGAATCTCCCGCTCCGGAGGCGAGCGCCTTATCCATTAGGCCATGCGACCACTTTGTTAATTTTTCGACTTTGACTGTAAAAGTACAATGTGGTTTGCGTCAGCCAACTATGCGCCGACTTCTGGTTGGATTCGAGAGAAAGGAGACTCGAGGAAATGATGCCATGATCAATTTTGTTCAAAAGACACATTAATTTTCTATAAGGTGACACGATTTCTGGTTGATGCAGGAACCAACATATATGCTGAAAACCATCTGAATTATCCTCACATTGCTACCAAATCAATATCCGATGGCGCGCGTATGCTTTTCTTTGCTGGAGTTTGGAAGGAGAATCGTTCTAACAACGCCGACAAAGAATCACAGTTGTCTTTATATGTTGCTTCCAGTTTTTCTACAAACCTTTATTTTTTGCGAGGTACAAACATTTAACTGGATGAAGTGGCTTGAAATGTTCAAATCAAACATTGCAGCAAACTAGTTCAATTAGGCTGAACAATGTGGCGGCGAAGATGCATCCAGAGCATAGAGTCATCAGTATATGAGAGGATTACTTGTTTGAATTTGAGGCGACCGGGCATGCATTTCCAAAATGTGTATGCACTGCTAATATGGATGGCGTCCTAGACTCGGAGATGATGTATTGTGATGACCCAACTGCAACATATTCTTCCCCTAAAAAATAGCAACAGATTCTTATTTGGCAAATGTGTTTCACGACAGTTGCCCTTCAGTAAACCTGGACAAGAACCTCCGGATATGTGCCTGTCATGAGATAAAAATGTCGAAACACATTGGGTTGTTATTTTTGGTGCAAACAGCAAGAGCTTTGCCTTTTCATTGGAGTAGAAGGGAAGAACAAGAGCATTACAAATAGGTTAGGGAAACGCCGACCCTCAAACCACCTGCATACGTCCGGAACGCACGGTCTAGACCGTTGAAACTAATCAACGCGGGTCTGCATTGGTCCGCCAACGGTCCGAACATGCTTCTTCCCGTAGACCAGAGACAAAGTGAATGGGACGGGGGGGGGATTGCAGGCGTCCGGACCACTGCCCTGTCCGCTTTTGACTGACCTGGCCCACCCAAACCCACCCCTCCCTCACCGGCACGCGTGGCCACCTGCCCGTATTCATGTTGCTGTAGAGAGGCCTCTACGCATTGAAGCTGGCCCAGAGGACACGACCTCTCACTGCTGACACTGAAACGCCGCGCCGGTCGAGAGAGCCTGCCCGATGCATGCCCGGTTTAATACGCCTCCTCGACGCATTCAAATGGGCACAGTCTGCCCGCCTTACTCCATAAAACCCGCGCGTGTGCCGAGAAACCTACTCTTGCCACACGCCTGTTCGCTAGCCGGCCGACATTAAACACAACGCCGGTTGGCTCTGGGCCTCCGTCTCCGCTCTCCATCTCCTCCTTGCATCCCACTCTCCATGGCATCCGGCGAGCAGGAAGAGGAGTTCTCCGGCTTAAAAGCCGGCTAGGTGGCCCGTCGAGTGCATCGGATACGAACCAGGCATCTCTCCCCTCCACATCCCACGTCGCTCCAGGCCGCTGCAGGCCAGCTTGCAGAGGAGGCCGCTCCAACCTGGCCTGTCGTTCAGCAACCTGCCACTCCAAGCCAGCTCGTCGTGGGGTGGCAACTTGCTCCAGGACGGCACGCGGGGAAGCATGGCGACACGGGCATCGTGGCTGTTGTGGACAAGGCTATGTCCTACCGCTCCTCGTGTCTGTGACCGTGCCATCCGCTGCCAACGTTGATGGAACCCCGCCCTGCTGGTGGAGATAGAAGTTGGATTTGCGGATATCGATGGCGTGGCGGCTAGCACGTCCTCGCCTGCCGCCATCAACGAGAAAAGGTAGAGCATGGGAGGTCACTGTTGCTTGGGTCCCAGGAAGGCCATCGCCACGGTGTTAACGACGTGCACAGCCAGTGACTTGCTCGCTCTCGTCAGCCACCGCCGCCCCCCGATACGTCTCCAATGTATCTATAATTTTTTTATTGTTCCAGGCTATTATATTATCTATCTTGGATGTATTATATGCATTTCGATACTATTTTATATCATATTTTGGGACTAACCTATTAACCTAGTGCCCAATGCGAGTTGTTGTTTTTTCTTGTTTTTTGACTTTTACAGAAAGGAATATCAAACAGAGTCCAAACGGAATAAAACTTGACGATGATTTTTCTCGGACCAGAAAACACCTACGAGACTTGGAGAGAGGGCCAGAAGAGTCCCAAGGAGGCCACAAGCCCTGAGGCCGCGCCCTGAGGGTGCTGGCTTGTGGGGCCCCGAGTGTCCCCTAACCCTAATTCCAGCTCTATATATTCTCAAATATTCCTCGAACATCAGAAGCGTCCACAAAAACAATTTTTCGTCGCTGCAAGCTTCTGTTCTCGTGAGATCCCATCTTGGAGCCTTTTCCGGCGATCTGCCAGAGGGGGATTCTATCACTGAGGGCCTCTACATCAACCTTGCTTCCCTACCGATGATGTGTGAGTAGTTTACCACAGACCTACGGGTCCATAGCTAGTTCTCTCTCTCTCTTTGATCTTCAATAACATGTTCACCTCGATGTTCTTGTAGTTCTATCCGATGTAATCTTCTTTTGTGGTGTGTTTGTTGAGATCCGATGAATTGTGGGTTTATGATCAGATTATCTATGAATGTTATTTGAGTCTTCTCTGAACTCTTTTATGCATGATTTAAATACCTTTGTATTTCTCTCTGATCTATTGATTTGATTTTGCCAACTAGATTGATCTATCTTGCCATGGGAGAGGTGATTTGTGATGGGTTCAATCTTGCGGTGTCCTCACCCAGTGAAATAGTAGGGGTAGCAAGACATGTATTTTATTGTTGCCATTAAGGATAAAAAGATGGGGTTTATATCATACTTCTTGACTTTTTCCCTCTACATCATGTCATTTTGCTTAATGCGTTACTCTGTTCTCTTGAACTGAATACTCTAGATGCAGGAAGGAACCGGTCGATGTGTCGAGTAATAATAGTAGATGCAGAACCGTTTCGGTCTGTCACGGACGTGATGCCTATATTCATGATCATTGCCTTAGATATCGTCATAACTTTGCGCTTTTCTATCAATTTCTCAACAGTAATTTGTTCACCCACCGTATGTTATCTTTCAAGAGAGAGGCCTCTAGTGAAACGTATGGCCCCCGGGTCTATTTTCCATTATATATTTTCAGATCTATAAAACCAAAAACCTAAAACTACCTTTCTGCAATTTATCTATATTTACTTTATTTTACCTTTTAGTTGTCGTTTATATCTATCTCTATTAGATCTCATCCTTGCAAGTAACCATGAAGGGATTGACAACCCCTTTCTCGCGTTGGGGGCAAGTGTTTGATTGTTTGTGCAGGTGCATCTATTAGAGACTTGCTTGTTCCTTTTACTGGATTTATACCTTGGTTCTCAACTGAGGGAAATACTTATCTCTACTTTGTTGCATCACCTTTTCCTTTTCAAGGGAAAAACCAACGCAAGCTCAAGAAGTAGCACCCCCTCGCCCGATGCTCCGGTGCCACTCTGATAAGCGGCACTGCCGAATAAGGGAGAGCGGTCCTTTGCGTTGAAGCATATACCTCCGGGGCTTACGATAGTCCGATGAGCAGGATGCCGGACATGGGGATGACAAGGGAGTCCTGCTGTGGCCAGCTGTAGACTAGTCAAGGTATCCGTGTCGTGGCATGGATATCTGCCGGCACCGGACGCCGACAAGCTTTACCTTAGTCCGATGTAGCTTTTAGTTAGAAATTGTCCAACGTCTGGTTTATATGAAATCTGTCGTGGTTGCATGAATTTTGTCCGGTTAGTTTAAACTGAGGTTAAAATATATGCGGGCAGCGTTAGATGACTGGCTCCCGCATACGTATTCGCGGACTAGTTCCCTTGTCTGTGAACAGATTCGGAAGCAAATGTCCGAGTCAGCGTTGGAGATGCTCAAACACCGACCAGCAAACCTCCCGCAATATAGTGGAAAGAGAGATGTATATTTGTCCGCAGACTGATCCCCTTATCTGCGAACAGATGCAGGAGCAAATATCCGAGTCAGCGTTGGAGATGCTCCGATGCTCCAACGCCGATCAGCAAACCTCCCACAACCTAATGGAAAGAGAGATGTATATTTGTAAAGTGCAAACATGCTAAGAGAAGAAGGATACGCCGACCAGCAAACCTCCCATAACCTAATGAAAAGAGAGATGTATATTTGTAAAGTGCAAACGTACGAAGAGAAGAAGGAGAGGGAAGAAAAAAGCAGTGATCGATCACACTGGGACTCGAACCCAGAATCTCCCGCTCCGGAGGCGAGCGCCTTATCCATTAGGCCATGCGACCACTTTGTTATTTTCGGCAGGGCTGCCTATAAGAAAAATGAAACAGTAACTGCGTGACCATGCAGACTTCTGGATGTATTCGAGAAGGAGGACTAAGGAAAAGACGTACCATTTTATTTTCTACTCCCTTTATTCCATAATATAAGTGTCAAAAACGTTCTTATATTATGGGACAGAAGGAGTATTTAGAAAAAAGTACTCCAACCGTCCCATAATCTAAGTACGTTTTTGACAAAACACACTAATTTTCAATAAGGTGGCACATGATTTATAATTGATGCGGGAGGTGCGTGTCAGCGTGTGCATTCATTGAGATAAGTAGGTGCTACTACAGCACGAATGATGCATATATTGGTAAGTACCTCATGATTAGTCCTGCCATTGTTGCTCGTATTTTTGCACTGTTTTTTTTTTGGTTCCAGAGATATAACTGGATGAAGTGGCTTCAAATATTCGAAGAAACACTACAGCAAAATGACCCTGCAAAAAAAACACTACAGCAAAATGGTTCGAATACACTGAACATTGTGGCAGTTAAGAAGCAGGTAGCGCAGGGAGTCATAATTATCTGAACAATGTGACAGTGAGGATGCATATAGATATAGAGCAGTGCATTTTAGTTACTTTGTTGGCAACCTAAAATAATGCTTGTTTTGACGTGTATAGGGTGATGCACCATTTCCATTTGCGGGAGTGGCGTAAGAAAAATTGCACAGCCACCTGTTGGTCTGCATATTGGAGCAATGTATACTGATTTTGGAAATAGATGACCGCGTGCCTCAAATTCAAACAATGCTGACGTTGAATATTTGACTTCTTGTGTTTGATAGTTTGTCAACTTGAGATTACTGGAAGTTCAGTAGTTAGAAATTGTCTTCACAGCTTCCTGACATGCACCAACAGCCACCTCCACCCGATGTGTATCAAGTCGCGGGCGGATGGGTGCCATGACACCCCCTCTAAGGCCTTGTACAATGCTATGTGCTTAAAAAATAAATCAGTTTTTTCTTAAACACCAATGTCTATATTTCTATAGAAGAGGCGCCTAATTAAGTGTCTATCATGTACAAATAAGCATCGAAGCTTAAGAAAAGCCCGGTTTATTTCTCAAGTATCTTCCCTAAGCACCTTGCATTGCACAAGGCCTAAAAATGCAAAATAACTTGTACTCCCTCCGTCCGGAAATACTTGTCGAAGAAATGCATAAAAATGAATGTATCTAGAACTAAAATACATCTAGATACATCCATTCTTCCGACGAGTATTTCCGGACGGAGGGAGTACTATGTATTTAACGTTACTTATCTTGCAGAACTATTTGGCGGCACTATGATCATTCTTAAACTAAAAAATATTATTTATAATGTAATATCACAAATTTTGAACTGATATATTAAAATTATGTTATGTATGCATGATAAATGTAAACTGCGGCACCCCCAGTCCTAAGATCCTAGGTCCGCCTCTAAGTGCCATCACTGATTTGGACTTGCTGTCCTTGGAAGCAAAGATCTCGCGAGCACTGTGTTGGAGTATAATGTCCATCTTGTGCTCAGGCTCAGGGGTGGCGTGCAAATCTTTGTGAAGACCCTCACCGGCAAGACCATCACCCTCGAGGTTGAGTCTTCCGACACAATCAACAATGTCCATCTGGTGCTCAGGCTCAGGGGTGGCATGCAAATCTTTGTGAAGACCCGGCTAGCGCAATTAAATTGCATCCCACTTTCGGTCCACGTTTAGGCCTGAGGGGGCAACACGTGAGGGGGTAGTGTCCGGCCCTCTCTCTTCCATAAGATCGGTCTGATGGATGAACTGGTTAGGTGCATAAACTTACAACCAAGAGGTTCATGGTTCAAAACCCCGTAAATGCAATAAATAATTGTGGCCTGCCCCTGCTTTCGCTGCCCACGTCATATAGATCTAAAGGAGCATAGACGTGAGGGGGAGTGTTAGAGTATAATGTCCGACCCTCTCTCTCAGATCGGTCTTTTGGTTGCATTGGCTAGAGCATGCTACACACTGAACAACCCATCCTTGTATCTGATGTCCCTTTGAGCATGCCAAGGAGTTCGCATATCACATTCTCCGGACCAAACTCACAGTTGATGCTTTCCTTCATTGTTTTTAAGCAATCCAGACCACCCTCAAGGAGATTGTCATCAACATAAGTACCATCTTTATCATCTTCTTTGTCCTCTTGTTCAAAATATCAGTATGACTTCATCAAACCTTTTTTATTCATTCATGCGTCATGTCTTAATTCTTGGAGCGTCAATTTTCTTTTTCAATAAAGTCAATCATCGCAACAACAAGTCATTAATGATATGGGTGAGAGATTAGCATGGCTTGGGATCATTTACTTACTCTATATGCTTAAATTATATCATGTTAGTGTAAATGGCAGTATGGAAATACTATAAACTTTTTTTTGCGAACTATCTGTTATTCACTTATATTCATTAGAATTGGAACACAATTGGAATGGGATTGATATTTGTACAACTAGTACAATTGGTATGAGGTTAGTGCTTAGGTCATAGAACTTGCATATTTTTATAGGATAACCTGAGTAGACCAAACCTAGAATCCTAAACTTAGTGGGTTATCAATAAACTGTTTTGAGTTAATCTAAAACTAATAGAATTGTGTCCAGCAGGCCATGCGCCCCCCCAACACACACACACACACGATATCATCTTCTGGCACAAGTCTCCTCGTGACCATCTCATCTGTTTTTTTTTTGTATTTTCCTTGCTCCCGAAAAGTGAATTTTGCATGTAGCTTTTATTCCCACTTCTGAATTCCCATACCATCTCAGATGATTTTATAATTTAGAATAAATCCGTGGTAAAATTATGCAATGGTGATCAAATATGTAATTAAATATAATATATCTTATGAAATTGTGATATAAAATGCACGTACAAGTATGTGCAGTAGTCAGCCGAGGACATGTACATTTCAACCATAGACTCTCACTACTAGGAAAAAAGCTAGCAGCAGCGCTGGTTTTAGGTGTATCAGTAGCGCGGGGAGTGGCGCTACTAATAAGGCGCTACAGCTAACACATAGCAGTAGCGCGCTTAGTGGAAGCTCGCTACTGCTGGTAGCTCTAGCGCGCTTTGCCTGGACGCGCTATTGCTATCGCGGCGCCGCTGCTAACTTTTATACACTCGCTACTGCTAATTTAAGTAGTTTTTTGTTTTTTTCGGCATATTTGTTTTGTATTTGAACATGCTTTATAGAAGAATCTTTAGCACATAGAAATGTCATCATGATACACATACAAATGCCCGCGAGACCACAAATGTAATCATAGCATATACATACAAATAGTCTCATCATAATCATCATCCAACACAAAGTGGTATCTTGTCATCATCTCGAAAATAGCGATACATGCAAGTCTCGAATACTTGCAACTACAACAACGTCATCCATCTAAACAAAGGTATACACAAGAAGAGCTATCACTATGAGTGAGAGCGGAACTATGCAGTACATGAGGTGGCGGTTACGAGTCTTCTCTCGCGCTAGCGTGAACCTCAAGTAACTAGCTTCTCCTTCTTGTCTGCTTTTGAAGCCTTTATGGCTGGCGCCCGTTAACCCATTCACTTGCGCCTGACACTCATGCCACTCGTTGTACACCCCCGGAACCTTCCCTTTGTACACGACATAGCAATTCCATCTCGCCATCAAGAAACTAGGTACCTGTTAGAGATGCATGTTCACGAAGAGGATGTACAATCATATATATGCAACAAAATATACTAGAGCAACACCGAAAAAGAAAGGGTTAGCAACTAGATGCAACATACAGTACGCAAATTAATTAACTAGAGGTATGCAGGTCATCGTATGCAAATTAACAAAGTAGCGTTACGCAAGTTCGGCAGGGACCGTGGACATCACAAAGTTTCATCGCTACAAAAAGTATACAAGTTCAACCGACACATATCATCATCATCGGCATCATAAATCACTAGAAGTTCCATCCTTCCATATCATCGAGGATGAACCCTAGCTTCTTGAACGGCGTAAAGTCTAGACGTTGCATGCCTATGCGAGTTCGGACGTCAGCCCGCGATATAGGGCCGTGGTGGAACATCCCCTTCTCATCGACGACTTCTTTCATGATGATCATCGCAATGTCGATTTGGATGCGAAAGAAGTCATCTCTAAGTTTATAATCCGCTTCTCCATGAGATTCTAGCCACTTGTGGATATGATCATCATTTCTGCTTCTCATGCGAAGCTTTTGGTGATTCGTGTTGAACTGAATCATGAGATGGACGATGTAGAATCCATCCTTCTTGCTTGGTTTTGGGACATGGATGCAGGAGAAGTTAGTTTTATGCACGAAATCCATCTTCTTGTTCCTTTGTTTCCTGATCTGCACATGGCCACCTCTAATGTTGAAGCCTTGGAGAGCATCATCTAGAATATTCATTATGTGGGTGTAGTCTTTTTTCTCGTAGTCTCTGGAAGGGTCAAAATACACGGCGTGGGAGACTTGCGGGTAAAGAACGATAAGGACGGCGCGCCCGTTGCTGTGGGAAAAGACACCTCAAATTATTCCCCATATAAGAGAGAAGGAATGATTAAAATATACGAAAGGGTTGTCCGGAACTGACTTACTTTGGATGATAAGGCACGAGGACAATTTCCCGGTCCTTATTCTGTACCATGAAGTTTTGGAGGTACTCCCTAGCAGTTTCACGCTCAAAGTCGCCGAGACTCAAGAAAGACTCGTGCATGTAGTTCGGATCCGCCACACAGATTTGCGAGACTTCTTCACTCTTCATGACGGAGCTCATATGTAGCGCAAAAAGGCGGACGATTGTAAAATCGAGCCGCCTTGTTAGAAACATCTCAAAGATATGGTCAAACCGCAGGAAGAACACCTCCGCGGGCCGTGTCTCGACGTAGCACTTCCCCTCAGGCACACGAGCCGCGTATGTCGGATATCCTGGATCCTTTGAGGCTAATAGGCTTTTCTCAGTCGACTGCACATGGTCGTGCAGTCTCCTGAGATCCCCTGATAGTGCCTCCAGCGGTTTCGGCGGTAGCATCGGCTCGCCCGTGAGATGGAACATGACCGCACCTTTCACGGGTACACGCTCTTCAGAATGCATTGTCTGGCTGCTATGTGCTCTGGCTTGTTTGGAGGCAGTTATCTTCCGCGATCTCTTCCTCTCCTTTTTCTTGGGCACACCTTCCAGATCCTTCCTTAACCCCTGCCCCAGTGTTCCCGGGCTAAGTACTGTACGACCCTCGCGCCCGGCTAGTTGAGTCTGTGTTGAGGCGGCATCTTCAGGCGTGTCCTGTGAGGATTTCATGAAGAGAGACTTTTTGCAATCCCTGCTACGACCCTGCCCGGGCTTATCATCCATATCCTCATTAGCAAGGTCATAGCCCGATTCGTCATATGGTTGACTCATCATATCTATGTCACAGTCATACGCATTTGTATTGAGGAAATCCATAGGGTCGACCTCCGCCTCATCATCCATTCTCATTCTCTGTGAGAAATTACATCAGTCAAGATTATTGCACCCCTTCATCATGTCGTCCGGCGCTCTCACCGGTACTACAGAGCTGGTAATTGCGAGGGCGGGTGGTGGTCTCCGCAAATGCTTGTTGTGTGGTTATTGGTGTGCTCTCGGCCGGCTCGCATTTAATAAGATTCTTCGCCATAGCAGCACCCAACCCTTGCAGCTTCAATCCATGGCGGGGTCTCGTCGTCCGCTCCCACATGCTGTCTTCGAGGAGGCAAACTCGTGCCCCGATTTCACACTGGTCAAGCTAACCTCAAGTGCCCAGCGGGATCGGCTGGTTGTGGAACGTGGTTTGCGAGGGGTCCATTATCATCCCGTTTCCCACGTCCACCTTCTGGCCTTTGATCAAGTAGAGTATGGTGCACGGGGTAATAAGTTTATCCCTAAAGTCGGGAGCAATCACGTGAGCCAGCTTTGCGCCAAATTCTTGGTGGATTCGAGAGAGAGAAGACAGCATTATATGATAACTTAATAAGCATTTTAATTACTTGTTATCCACCTAATGTAATTCTTGTCGTGATTTCCTCTCTTTTTTCATGTACAAGGGTTGTTATTTTTGGTGCAAACAACAGAAGCTCTACTTTTTTCATTCCAGTAGAAGGAAAGAACACGTTACAAATAGGAGGTTAGACCCGATTAGAAAATATCTCTTGGATGTACAGGGAAACAAATCTCTCAACTGTCTAATTTAATGGATGGATTATTCATTATGCCGAGTCGTCTTTGCCAAGTGTAGCACTAGGCAACGTCTTTGCCGAGGTGGATTTGACTTTCGCCGAGTCTGTTTGCTAATGTACGTAGCTTATACTTTCTCCGTTTCTAAATATAAGCCTTTGGAGAGATTCCACTATAGACCACATACAAAGTAAGATGAGTGAATATATACTCTAAAATGCATCTATATACTACATCCGTATATGATCTATCGTGTAATCTCCAGAAAGACTTATATTTAGGAACGGAGGGATTACATTGTGCAATTAGCATAGATGTATTGTTGGCATCATATTCTGCACAGCCTGATATAAGCAGAACTTGGTCACTTTTTGTGGATGTATTCCTAAAACTTAATAACAGACTCATGCTAATTGAGCTTGGTCGCTTTTGTCGAATGTATTCCTAAAACTTAAATCGAGCTCGGCGAGAACGAGGCCAGTGCATTGCTCCTCTACAAGCCATTTCCTATTTAGCGCTTATAGAGCGACCATTATTACGTCCACGCTAGCTTCCTAAATGGGCTGCTGGCCCAAGTTGACTTCCCCGTCGGCTTAAACCTTGTAGAAACTTTTTAGTGCCGGGGGTATATCTTGCTTATGGCGAGATACAGTCTGGCCTCACCGCAAGCTTCCTCGCACGGCTATAGTACTGGGCTGACCCAGTGCTATAATTCGTTTTTTTTCACTGTGTTGCACTGTTCCATTTTCACTGTGTTGCACTGTCCTTCCTTTTTCTTGGTTTCTTTTGTTCTTTCTCCATTTTATTGTCTTTTTCCATTTCCTTCCTATTTTCTTTATCTTTCTTTGATTTAGTTTCTTTCTTTCTTGGGTTTCTTCATTTTTTTCTTGTTTCTTTCTTAGTTTTCATTGCTACCATTCTTTTGCATTTGTTTTTATTTTCTTGTTCAGTTCTCTTTGTTGTTATTGGCTTTTTATTTTTCTTTGGATTATCTTGGTTTCATTATTTTCAACAGATGGCAACAAAATGCAGTAGACATTCTACATTATTCGTATACATAAAACATATTTATATAAATATTATTGAAATATATGATTTCACTTTTTGAAAAATATAATAATATTTATAACTACAATTTTGCATACACATCGTACATTTATGATATATCTAATACATTTTTATATACGTGTTTAAAATTTTGCAAATACAAGATTAACATTTTTTTAATATACTTGGTCACATTTTTTAACACGCGGCAAATATTTTTTTCATGAATAAACATTTCTACATACACAATGTACATTTTGTGTATACTCTAGGAAGAATTTATATACAAATTTAACATTTTACTTGTTTTATACTCCCTCCGTCCGGAAATACCTGTCAAAGAAATGGAAGTTGTCGTGGAATTAACACGGCAGATGTCCTTAGCGTCAGGACTTAGTCGCGAGGCCAACGCATCTATGTGGTAGCTTGAGAGGGGTTGAGTGGGACGAGAGACGCAGGGCGGATCAACACGCAAGACAAGGGTTTAGACAGCTTCGGGCCCCGGGAAACATCATCCGGTAACAACCCTACATGCTGTTTGAGGCTAGGTCTCATTATGCTCATGAGGAAGTCGCCGTAAGCCGGCTCTCCTCCTTGTGTCTGCCCTAGATATTGTTTCTTGTTGCTTGTCGCTTGTCCCTCTTTGGGGAGCCCTGCCCCTCCTTATATAAGTTGAAGGGGCGGGTTACATGTGGAGTCCTATTAGGATTAGGACTAGTCAATCTCTAATACAAATCGGATACAAGTCCAGGTCTTAACTTCTTGTAAGACAAATATTCCTTATATCTTTCCTCTTAAACCGGCCCACCATAGTTGAACCGGCCTTCATGAACCGCCAGTCGGGCCACCGGGTCTTGTCGCTCCTCTGTCCCGCCTGCCGGATTACCAATGAACCGTAAACCGCCGGGTCGCCAGTGAACCGCCAAGTGTCTGCGGGTTCTTCAGGTAAACTGCCAAGTCCGGCCGGTTTACGCCACGGGGTATATCCCCGACATTAGCCCCTAGTTTAATTTGGATTTATCCATGTTAAACTGATCCTGTGAAATAAACACAAGAACAAACTTGACAGATTATGCTCCGGGTTAAGAATTCTTGTAAACCGGCATCTGATCATCCTTAAATCCTTGTCATTTCCTCCTTCTAGAAAATAAGGTTTAATAGGCCAGCTTCATAATCAACTTGCTGACATTGGTTTCTCATAGAAAATATATTGTGAAGAATAACTCCTTTGATTCAGCTCCCAATGCTTAAAAACAATATCGGTCCTTGAAATACTCATCCAATCTTCAGCCGGTTTAAGGACGTAGAACTTGCCGGTTTATCATTGCCAAGATCACCGTTTTAATAAATATTGATGGTACCGGGTCATACTTGTAGTTAACATCCAGCTTGAAAATATATCTCTTATATACCTATCACTTGTAGCCCCCAAGTCTTAAGAAGGTAGCATAGCAACAGCTTAAGACTTGTTTCAATATAAATATCACAATCTTGAATAAATCCAGGTTGTTCATCTCAATCACTAGTCAGAATTGAGTATTCCACATATGTAGCCCCCAAGTGCCGGGTTGTCATGCTTGCAGCAACCTGGAACTTGTAATTGTCTGATGCTCATAAAAACTTCAACCAGTGTAGCCCCCAAGGGCCGGGTCATTATGCAATAATGAGCTGGGACTTGATGTATACTTCAATGAAAATAACATCATATGATGTAATCCCCATCATGGGGCTTGAATCCACGTCCACAAGGTTAAGAGCCTTGTGCTTTACCAACTGAGCAGTGGACCCTTCAATATAATGGATAAAATGCTTTGTACCTTCAACTGTTGATAGGAGCCATTGGTAGCCCCCAAGTGCCGGCTCATTACGATGTGATGAGTCGGGTCTTCAATAAGGTGAGCAAAAAAATGACTTTGCATTAGCCCCCAAGTGTCATGGTGCATGCTTGCAGCGACATGAGACTTGTGTATTTGATGTAATTTCAACTGAAATAATGTAGCCCCCAAGTGCCGGGTTAACAAACACCGGATAATTTCTCATTATATAATGGCGACTTATCGTCTTAAAGCCAGGCCGGTTTAATAAACACCGGATAATTTATCATCATGCTTTATTCAACCTGTCTCTGCATACAACAAGTTTAAAGTGTCCTGGCGGTTTACCACCGGACGGGTCATAATGCCCAACATATAACCCAGGTTTATAACCAAGGCTGCACTTTAAGAATAATCAATGAAATATATCATACCTGTGACATTGAATCACATCATTGGTTTACCAATTTTTTTGTAGTAAGGGTGATAACCCCAATCTTGAGTAATGATAACTCCTTTCATACTGTGTCGGTTTATGATAAAACCATACCGGGTTGTGATAAACACCGGTTTAACCATATATAATACTGGCGACTCGTAGTCAAACCAGACCGGGCTGATAGTCTCCGGAGTATGATTTGATCATGTACTGACAACTTGTAATTGAAAGTCAAACCGGGTTAATGAACACCGGTTTACTCCATAATAAGATGGTAACATAGAATCAAACCGGGCAGATAGTCTCTGGATTAGGATTTGACCGTGTTCCGCCAATTTGTAATTGACAGTTTGAACCGGATTAATAGTGTCGGTTTAAAAAACGCAACAAAAAGTAAATAACAGCTATGAAAAGAATATGGAAGCAAAGACAATGATAAGACCGTTTGCAAAAAAGAGGCTTTACTGAGCCGATTAGATGGTGTTACCATGGTCGGACACGACCAAGCTCCCAATAAGGTGTAGCTAGGGTTCAAGTCAGCCAGGTCCCCAACTGAAACCGTGGCATTATGCCGATCAAGTGGCGTGGCAATGGTTCGGGTTCACCAAGCCCCCTGTGACTCTATGGCCTTAGGCCGATCAAGAGGCGTGACTGGTTCAGACTTGACCATGTCCCCAAGTGATTTGGTGGCTTTCGCCTATCAAAAGGTGTTGCATTGGTTCGGACACGACCAAGCCCCCAAGTGATGTTGTGGCACTAGGCCGATCAAAAGGCGTGGCTATGGTTCGGATACGACCAAGCCCCCAAGTGACCAATAATATGATAAGCCAATAAGACATGATACCCATGTTTGAACCGCGCATCATGGCAGCAGGCCCTCTTTGGCACCCTTTAACTTTTTGCAAGAGATAAATCCTTCTTGAACCGGAATTTTGAACCGGATTTGAGAGCTTCAAAGCTTTGTGGGAGATATCTTCCCCTTGAGCCGGATTTTAAACCGGAATCCCTCTTTTTAAGCCGGAAATTTTCGAACGGCCTTTAAATTTGCACCAATATGGCGGTTTAGGGTCCTGCATTAGACAACTTTGCAGGCAAAAGGAATTGCTCTTTTTAAAGAAGGCAATATACAATATAAAATATATTGGATAGATTTCACCTGATATATCATGCCAGGGGCTATTCATCGCGGGTTGATGATCACCATGGTGAAGCTGAAATCAATCATGTCCGAGTCGGTCGCGTCACAAGAGCAGATGAGTCATCCACGACATTGACGGACGAGTCAACCACGTCATGCTGATGTGGCAGGGGCGGCGACTTGCACACATATTCATCGAGCAGCACGGCATGGATAAGCGCCAGTGCAAAGATACTGTTTGGCACATGCCCCTTTGCGACACCTTTGTAATGAATAGTGGTCCCGCGAGCGAAATAGCACCATCCCAGAATAATTGTTCTTTTAACAAATAAAAATATATCATAAAATAGATCAGACAGATTTCACCTGATATATTTGTCAGAAAATATCAGTTGAAGGGTTGATGATGACTGCAGTGGAATTGAAATCAACCGCGGCTCTCCCCCAGTTTATTAACTCATCTGACCTTGCAAACATCAGGGACACATCTATCCGATTTCTTGTCTTCAACTACCTCGGAAGTTGAACCCGGCTGTGGACGTCACAATCCGATTTTTTAAAGGAAATCTTCTCCTCTTTCGTTTGGTACATACAACATCACGGACGAACGTAGGTACTTCTGGTGCGTTGATGTGCATTCCTGATCGTCCTGGTTTTGCGTCGGACGTAGCGATCGAAGCAAAATTCATCATGCAGAAGGCCTTCCTATCCACCCATGCATCCATCAAGCTCTGGAGGACGTGCCCAAATAGCAGTTTTTTTTTAAACGCCAATATATAATTGCCTTGGCCGAGGCTAATCATGTTAGCTTTGGCGGATTCCTGCATGCATCGTTAGAGCTGTTTGTTCCTGCACTTTGAGACAGCAGCATACGGTGTATTTTGACTTTGATCTGCTGCAATTTTTACTAGTTTGGTACTTGCCCGCTGGACTCCTATTCCATTATTGTAGGCAGATTGGACTTTGACCCATCATATATGCATGCACTGCCCTGGGTATCTCCTTCGCCGTACCCTTCATCTGCATACTAACCTCTGGGCCTTGTACACCTTGAAACCATCGACGCTGCGGTAACTGAAGCCAAAAACTATCACAACCCACAGGTGTTGGATGCCAGCCTTCATCGGCAACTTGCAGGAGAGGTGAGACGAGGCTCGGGGCATGGCAGTTCTAAGGCCAGACTAAGCGGGAGCGAGGGGCGGGTGGCCGGGTCAACGCTGCTAGCTGGTGCAGGGGCGGGTCAGCACGGCGACTCGACATAGCGGCTGAGGGGCGCCGGTGGCTCGGACTCGGGCGCGGGCGGGTCTCCTGCAGCCTGCGAGGCGGCTTGGTGGAGTCCGGCGGCCCAACAGTCCGGCGGCGATTTGATGAAACCGCAACAACGGAGACGGCCGACCCAACGCCCACGACCTGGGATCACGGCCACACACAGCAGAAGCTTGCCGAGCGGAAGCGAAAGCCAGCCAAAAGAGACCCGGGCATTTTGAGATTGGACCTGTTGATCTGTCAGTCCGACCCGGTGTTGTAGTCTTTGCCCAAACATGCACGCTCACGTGAGGCAGCTTCAACAAATATTATTTCTTTCCTGGACAGGCTGCCTCCTCAAAAATCCGAGCTTTTAATATGGGCAGTACTCAAGTATCTGATGGATCACTTTATGCGAATAGCAGCAACAGAGTAGTAGAATAGTCGTTTAGTAGAAGTAGTACTACCCCGAATAACAGTAGCAGCAGTCTTTAACAGGTCACTTTATGAAACCGCCTCGGGATTTGATCATTGTCTCCTTACGAGCGTGTTGATACAGATTAATCCGACCCGTCGTACGGTAGCTATAGAAAAATTCCTGTCAGCCTTGGCGATACGCAGCAAAAATTGATCTCCAAATCGGATTCGACGGGTCGCGTCGTATCGGCGACACACAGAACATCAAACTCTAACTTCCTTTGAACTCCTGTCGAACTCAGCGACTTGCGGCGATGCCGTAGAAAAAATTGATCTTTGGTTAGATTTGATGGATCGCCAAAGACGGGCGCAGCATACTGATTCCGTGAAACTCAAAATTTCTTTCTTCTCAAAAAACTCGTATATGTCGTCCCGGCTGATTGCCATGGAGATGATGTAGATCCTCTTAAACCGGTTCTTCTTCATTCAAAAAATTGCAAACTTCTCGATCCCTGATAGAGATCCCTTTAAGAACTCAACACCACCATGCGCAGGCCCCATGGTGGGCGCCAACTGTCGTGGAATTAACACGGCAGATGTCCTTAGCGTCAGGACTTAGTCGCGAGGCCAACGCATCTATGTGGTAGCTTGAGAGGGGTTGAGTGGGACGAGAGACGCAGGGCGGATCAACACGCAAGACAAGGGTTTAGATAGCTTCGGGCCCCGGGAAACATCATCCGGTAACAACCCTACATGCTGTTTGAGGCTAGGTCTCATTATGCTCATGAGGAAGTCGCCGTAAGCCGGCTCTCCTCCTTGTGTCTGCCCTAGATATTGTTTCTTGTTGCTTGTCGCTTGTCCCTCTTTGGGGAGCTCTACCCCTCCTTATATAAGTTGAAGGGGCGGGTTACATGTGGAGTCCTATTAGGATTAGGACTAGTCAATCTCTAATACAAATCGGATACAAGTCCAGGTCTTAACTTCTTGTAAGACAAATATTCCTTATATCTTTCCTCTTAAACCGGCCCACCATAGTTGAACCGGCCTTCATGAACCGCCAGTCGGGCCACCGGGTCTTGTCGCTCCTCTGTCCCGCCTGCCGGATTACCAATGAACCGTAAACCGCCGGGTCGCCAGTGAACCGCCAAGTGTCTGCGGGTTCTTCAGGTAAACCGCCAAGTCCGGCCGGTTTATACTTCCGGCCGGTTTACGCCACGGGGTATATCCCCGACAGAAATATCTAGATGTATTTTAGTTCTAGATTCATCCACTTTTATATATTTCCGCGACAAGTAATTCTAGACGGAGGGAGTATATAGTTTTTATAGACATGACAAACAATTTTTCTAAACACATTTAACGTTTTTCAAATGCTTGTTAAAAAAACAAAATACGATTAATTTAGAAAAATACTTGAGTAATAATTTTTTAAAGACGTGATAAACATTTTTCATACACATTGTATATTTTTGGTGTACAGGTTTCCGTAGACATGAGAAAGATTTTCTCTATACACATTTATCATTTTTAAACACATGATCAATATTTTTAATACACATTATTTCATTTTATAGATATTTTCATGTACATGGCAAACATTTTCTCTATGGACATTTTTTAAACACAGGATCAATATTTTTTCGTACACATTGCTTTTTCTTTTTTTTGTATACATGACAAACATTGTGTCTATAGATATTTAACATTTTTCAAATATTTAATTAACACTCTTCAAATACTTGATTAATATTTTTCAAATGCTTGATTAATATATTTTAAACACATTATCAACAATTTTCATACACATTGTATATATATTTTATATGTTTTCGTATATGTGAGAAACATTTTCTCTACACAAATTTAGCATTTTTCAAATGCTTGATGTGGGTGTGTGTGTGTGTGTACGCATCTAACATTTTCTACATACACACTTAGCATTTTTCAAATGGTTATGTAGGGCGTACATACTCTCGCTCGTCATATACAACATAGATGACTCTTTTATACCTCTTTATTATTTTTAATATATACTCCCTTCGTTTGTAATTATCAGTATTTCTAGAGATTTCACTTTGGACTATATACAGATGTATATAGACATAGTTGAGAGTGTAGATTCACTCATTTTGCTCCGTATGTAGTCTCTTATTGGAATAACTAAAAGACTTATATTTAGAAATAGAGAGAGTACTTCATTAATAATTACTAGATACCACAAAATGAGTTTAATGAAAAATTCATGTGAGTCTACATATTTTTATAGGTTTACGTACATACTGATTTGTTCGTACATGTAAAAAGTATATTACAAAATGTACTTCACAAATGATATTTTTTTCCACACAACTCATATAGGGGTATTTTAGAATATTTCATGAACTATATTGAGATTGATATAGAGGTATAACTAATGCGTATATGAGGTATATTGAAGACGGGAGTATATACTCCCATGAGTACAGAAAAGTAGTTATATTGGTAAAACTATGTCTGTCATAGTTTACCACAGAACTTGTTAAGGTTTGCTAAACATTTAACGGTTTGAAAGTTACTAAAAAAATATGACATAAATAGGGGAGCATCACTCCAATATAATAAGAGGATCCAAATGGTGTGATTGTGAAAATATGCATTTTCGTGTCCTCATGGAAAAACAAGCATTTCAGCTCACTGCAACATCAATATATATATATATATATATATATATATATATATATATATATATATATATATATATATATATATATATATATAATATTTGGGAATTTAAATAAAAAATGAAGGAAAAGAAAAACGTGAAGAAACAGAAAAAATCCTAGACAGTGGCCTGTGGCATATCGCGCTGGGGCGCTTGAGACGAGCGCAACCACCTCATAGAAGGTTCCCAGAAATTTTCTGGGCCGAGTTTCTCTGGTTTTCATTTTCTTCCAATTTGAGTTTGGTTTCTACGTGTTTCCTATTTTTTTTCCTTTTTCTTTTTAGTTATCCATTACATTTATTTATTTCAAATCAGTAAAATTTTCAAATTCATGGAAGTTTTTCAAGTCGCAAACTTTTTTTTTCCAAATTCATGATTTTTTAAATCTGCTGTTTTTAAATATTTGTGGACTTTTTGAAATTAATGAACTTTAGAAAAATTAAACTTTTTCCTAAAATTCTTGAACAATTTTCTGATTCGTAAACTTCTTCCTCAAATGCATGAGTTGTTTTTCAAAAAATTGAATTTTCTGCTTCAAAATTGTGAACTTTTTTTAAATCCGCGTAATAAGGGAGCTTTTTTCAAATTAGTGAACTTTTTAGAAATTCAATTTTTTTTTCTAAATTCGTGAGGTCTTTCTAATTCATTAACTACTTTTGGAAAGATCAAGAGTAAACGAACTTTTTGAATTTTTCAACTTTTCCAAATGAACAGTCAACTGGTGTGCGAGCGAGCAAACAATCACGAGTGAGTGTGCGAGCGAGGCGTCATGGCGAGGGAGCGTGCCTACCATTGCCGGGCCAGCCCATGGCAACGCGAGCTTGCTAGCTAACATTATAAAAACTGGGGAAACGTATAACACCGGCTGACCGGCCGAAGCCAACGCCGGTCTCCTCGTGTAGTGGGCTCGCAGCACGTGGCCTACACACCGCTTTGCGTTGCCTTTATCTTATCCACGGGACGCCCTCCTCCACTCATTTTTTCAACCCAAACACAATCTATCTTCCTCTTTCTCTGTGCTTCCTCCAAATGACACAAATCCATGGCAAAACAAATCACGCACAACTTGCAGCTCCGGCGAGAGCAGCATCTGCTGGTCGCGGACACGCGCAGCTCGCGCTCTGCCCCAGTAGCACGCTGCATGCAGCTCTGGCGAGGGCAGCATCTACTCGCCGCGGCCTTCCCCAGCAGATGACTTGCTGCAGACGAAGATCTGCACGCCCCGCTCCGCTCGCAGGAGAGGGCAACCATCAACAGAAGATGATGCAACCTTGGCTCGGCGGAGCTACAAGCATAGGCTCGCAGAGCTACAACCAGCCACACAAATGCTGGAACCGGCGAAGGCCGTGCTGCGACGGCTTCAGCGGCGGTCCAGCTTTGTTGGAACCAGCTACTTTTTTTTCTGGAACCATCATTAATTTTTGCTACCACCCACCCGCCCAAATTTTTGCTACCAGGTGATTTTTGCTGCAACCGATGAACCATTTCGCAACAACCGTTTCGATTTTTTGTTACTATCGGTGTTTGTCGATTTTTGCTACATCCATCTTCTGTTTTTCCTGTCTTTTTTGCTACAACCATATTTTGATTTTGCCGGAACTGAAGACATTTTTTGCTACACGCACCCACGGCGGTGTTGCTCAACGGCGGCGATGGATTTAGGTGCTTCATGTATTGTGTTAGCTAGCTAATTAATAGAGAGAAGTGTCCTCTCTTATGTCCGTGCTTGGTCGACGCTACGTACTATATACATAGAGAGGCCCTCAACACGCTAGCTAGTAAGGAAATGAAGGAAACCATTAAGTACAGAAGTTCGTCATGCATACCGAGAGAAGTGATCGATCGACCTCTCCTTCTCCGAGAGATTGGTCGAACAATAAGTTTTTGTATTATCTATCCGACACTACTGGCTACATACATATACAATATGTAAGATCTCTTACTATCCCCTAGTATTTGAAATCAACTTCCACATGGTATTCTCCGGCTTTATTGATGACGTGGTCAAGAAAGAATCCCTCCAATTCCTCTTGAATTGCTTTCATGCGATCTTGTGGTAGGAGTTCATTCCGCATCTACCACGTCTAATTTGAAGAAGGGGGCTAATACATATATATGAATGAAACTCAACAGAAATGATGGTGTAATAAAATGAAATTGTGAATATTATTGCTTACGCACTTCATATTGTCTTTTAGAGTAGCCCCGCTTATTTTTAAAAGTCGCGTTGTAGATGAACTCGCACACGTAGTATCCACAGAAATTATTCCCTTCTTCCTGCCACAAGCACTTTACGAGAAATAGAGGTCAATCAAACTGATAATGAAGCATTATAATGGAATTGATGAAAGTATAGCTATAGAATCAACGGGAGATGCGTGCAACTAGCTAGCTAGTAGTACTTACTTTCGGGTATGTATATCGCAGCTCCTTCGGCAGTCCCGGAGCTTCTGCGGTGAACTGTTTCCAAACCCTGCAGGACAAAGAAACTAATAATTATTACTTGAGATATAAGGAAATGAACAAAAAGTTGCCGATATTGTGCGATAATGATCGATTGCACTTACTTGTTGAGCAATTTAGTCATGTCCGCATAGGTTTCGGGATCTTTTCGTCTCGAGTCTAAGACGGTTACTAGTCCCCGCTCAAGCTTAATCTCCAGAAGAACATAGTGGAAGCTGCGCACACATGCATAACTCATCAATTACATTACTATAACCTCGCTCGAGTAATAAGGGAAACCGAATATGCACACAACAGTAACACTCACTTGAAGTTGTTAGGAAAGAGTATGGTATCTTTGTTTTGATTTTTGATCAACGATTGTAGCAAGTTGGCCTCGGCCTCTTCGGCGTGCTTTTTAACCTGAATTTCATCTATGATATTTGTGTTAATGAACCCAATATCATATATTTCTTGTTTTCTGCACTCGACGATCTTCAATCTGCATAATATAGTGAGGACAATTAATTATAAATACATGCAATGAAAGAGCTGAGCTATATATAGAGACTTAATGACAGAAATAGTACTTACAAACAGTAGCAAAAGACCGTTAATTTATCGAGGGCCTTTTGATTGAAGAACTCGAAGAACTCCTCAAATGGAACAGTCAACAGATCAGTTCCAACGAGGTAGTGCTCCTCTTCAATTCTCAGATACAAAGTATTCGTCCCCCTAGACTCTCTGCAGGTTTTCATGTACCAATTATGGAATCTTCGCATCATCGTTGTTAGAGATTTTTCATCTTTGACGAAAGGCTTCCCGTACTCGTATCTGTGTTCGTCCACCTCCATGAAATCAAAATGTACATCGTCCGGCAGTTAATCTGCAAGATTGCCATAACCGGGCACCGTCCCCGGAGCACTAGCGACGATGTCGCTAGACACATTGAGCGGGGGGCACGATTGGTTCGCTTGTTCGCCGAGCTGGGCAATGTTTTTCCCAGCTGCTCGTCGTT
The DNA here is from genome assembly GCA_021605205.1 of Aegilops longissima. NCBI lineage: Eukaryota > Viridiplantae > Streptophyta > Magnoliopsida > Poales > Poaceae > Aegilops > Aegilops longissima. The sequence goes on from CM038679.1 coordinate 763,341,481, forward strand.
CTTTTAACCTTTGATCACTGACAATAGTTCCCGACCGCGACGCTTCTTGATATGCCTTTTGAGTAATACGCTCATAGTTGGTTTTCGGCGGAGACTTTGGTAGTTTCCTCAGGGCATCGATAGTGCGGTTTGCTTTCACCGGGTCTACCTTCTCCTCCAGAGGTGGATGTCTCTGCGCTTTCAACCCTTCAAAGAAGTCCTTCACTTCGGTCCACACGATCTTCTTGTTTTCCTCCACGGTCATCTTGTACGGTAACTTCTCTAGAGGCTTGAGAGGTGGATCGTATTTGTATTGCCTCCCGCCTCTGCCTGTACTGCTAGATGCCGGAGCAGACGGAGCGGCTACGGCTGTCTTCTTTCGTGCTTGCTTACGAGGCGGAGGAGAAGGACTACGACACGCCGGAGAAGCCGCGCGGCGGAGGGTCTCTTCCGCCCTTGCTGGCGAGGCGGAGAAGGAGGAGGCTGCTGGCTGCTCGGGCGCGTCGGCGCAGGCGGAGAAGGAGGCGGAGTGCCGCCACGCGTCGGAGAAGGAGGCCGAGTGCCCTGATCGTCACTCGCCGGAGGAGGAGGCGGTGGAGGAGGCGGAGTGCCCTAACTCGCCGGAGGAGGAGGAGGAGGCAGAGGTGTCCAGGTCGGAAGGTTGATGAGCTCCTTCCGCCATAGGCATGGAGTCTTCAGAGCAGAACCCAGCCTAGTCTCCCCTTCACCGGTAGGGTGGTCAAGCTGGAGGTCCTCAAATCCCTCCGTTATTTCATCCATCATCACCCTAGCATATCCTTCTGGGATCGGCCGGCAGTGAAAAGTTGCGCCGGGTTCAGTAGGATAAACAGAGCCAACAGCCGCCTTGACCTTCAAATTCATCCATTGCGTAATAATGTGGCAATTTTGAGACTCCGTGATAGCATCCACGGGATAGCTGGCAGGAGGCGTCAAGACATGCTCCGGCTGAAGCAGCTCGGTGGAAGCCACGCTGCTTCTCCGCTGAGATGGCGGGGTAGCTTCGGGGGAAGCTTCGGCAGTTTGTTTGCTGCGATTTGCTTCTCGTTCCTCTATCGCTTGTACCCTTGCGTGCAGCGCCTGCAGTTCGGTTTGCTGCACTTTTTACCTCCTCTCCTGGCATTTGTAACCGCCTGCGTCCGGAAAACCAGCATTCCACGGAATGGAGCCTGGCGTGCCTCGTGTCCGTCCAGGGTGCTCAGGATTCCCGAGGGCCATTGTGAGCTCGTCGTTCTCTCTGTCTGGAAGGAACTTCCCTTACTGCGCTGCATCGATATAATGCCGAAGCCTCTTGACTGGTATTTCCAATTGCGCGTCCGTCCAAATGCACTTCCCTGATACAGGGTCCAAGGTTCCGCTAGCCCCGAAGAACCAAGTCCGGCAACGGTCTGGCCAGTCCCTTTATAAACCAGATCATTCTCAACCTTGGCCCACTTAGGCCGGGCTTTGAGGTAGCCACCTGACCCCGTGCGATGGTGAAGCTTCTTCTTCGCAGCATTTTGCTTGTTTGTCGCCGACATCTTCTTACTCTTTTCCGATGTCTTGTGGGCCACAAATGCGGGCCAGTGATCTCTGATCTTCTCATATTTGCCCTTGAATTCTGGTGTCTCTTTTTTGTCGAGAAACGTATTCAGGTCTTTCTTCCACCTCCTGAATAGGTCTGCCATCTTCTTAAGAGCAAAAGACTTGATTAATTGCTCTTTAACTAGCTTCTCCAGATCATCCTCTGGCGGTAGGGTGAAATTTGACTTCAGCTCAGTCCAAAGATCATTTTTCTACATATCATTGACATAAGACACCTCAGGGTCTTTGTTCTTAGGCTTATACCATTGGTGGATGCTGATCGGGATCTTGTCCCTAACTAGAACCCCGCACTGAGCAACAAATGCGTTATTTGTACGGATGGGTTCAATCGGTTGGCCGTCGAGCGCGATTGCTATGATCTCAAACCTTTCATCCGAGCTCAACTTTTTCTTCGGGCCTCGTCTCTTTACCGAAGTTGTGCTCGATCCGGAGGGCTAGAAAAAAGAACTAAGACGAGAGTTAATTAATATGTGTACATACCAAAACAATGAATGCATCAATTAGCCAGTCAGCACAGGCTTAACTAATATATATACCTGGCCGGACTCGGTTCGGTCACCGGAGCCGTCATCACGGTCTACTTCTTGCACCATCATTGAGTCACCGGAGCCGTCCTCACGGTCTCCTTGCACCGGAATGGGTCACCGAAGCCATCATAATCATATCCAGCTGCTTCTTCACCCTGTCCTTCCAGACCATTGGTGTCGTTGAGAAACAACGAGCAGACGGCATCACTTCCTTGTGCGATTATGTCCCCCAACAACACTTCTTGTGCTTCATCTCGGGGAGTGTCCATAGTTTCTACAAATATTTACAACATGACAATTATTATTCAAACATGACAGATGGATATATTAGTGGCAAACGTAGAACTAGCTAGCTAATCACAATAAGGAATCATATTAGTGGCCTCGACGCTGCTTCTCTAGGGTTTGGGGTGGCCTCGATAACGCTTCAAGGGTTTGGGGTGGCCTCGACAACGCTTCAAGGAGGGGGTAATATCGACAACGACGAGATACATACACGGGAAAATAATGTTATATCGACCCCCCCTCGTGTTTAAGTTATCGGGAGGGGGTATATCGACCCCCCCCCCCACGTGTTGAAGTTATCGGGAGTTTATATCGACACGACATACGTACATGAAAATAATATTATCGGGGAGGGGGTATATCGACCCCCCCCCCCCACGTCCTTCTTAATATCACTTAGAAACTTTTGCAACGATAGGGAGGGGGTGCTCCCGTGGTCTAAAATCCGTCTATGCACGATAGAAAATTCTGAAAAAATACATCTATGATCCCTCGACGTCCCCGCCTCTCTCATAAACAAAAAAATCTGTGAATAAAAAAACATCATGTTCTATGAACAGAAAAACATCATATTTCATCCACATCCGTGTATACATCATATATGTGATCATCTATGAAAAAACATCATATTCTATAAAAAATCATTACTTATATATGAACAAAAACAATTACGATAACAAGCATATATATCATCATATATATAAAAACAAGCATATATATGAAAAAACAAGCATATATATGAAAAAATGCTAGGGAAGGCGCCCAATGCACTCAAGGTGGGGAGGACAGCGGGTCGGGTGGCGAGGATGGCTACTGAGGCAGTGGCGCTCGGGCGGGTAGGGGGCGGCGCCAACGAAGGGCGAGGCAGGGCGACGGCGACGACGACTGCGGCGGGCAGGGGCGTCGGCGGGCAAGGGCGCTGGCGATGGTGAGGCGGGCGGGCGTGGCTGGCGCAGGGGCAGGGCGCGTGACGACGACGGGGTGGGTGGGCGGCGCTGGCGCAGCAGGGCGCAGCGGCGACGGGACGACGGGCGGGCGGGCGGCGCAAGGGCAGGGGCACAGGCGGCGGCGGCGACGACGGCACAAAGCGACAGCGACGGTGACGGGGGCGGCAGGCGGCGTCGGGGTAGCCTAGCGGCGTCGGGGCAACTCCGAGATGAGAGTGAAAATTTCCCAAGTGTGAACTTATATAGCAAAGCCTTTAGTCCCGGTTCGTGGCATCAACCGGGACTAATGCACCCAACAGGGACCAAAGGCCTCTTTTCAGCAGCCCAAAGGGCGGGAAGCGGCGCCCTTTGGTCCCGGTTGGTGGCATGAACCGGGACTAAAGTGGGGGCATTGGTCCCGGTTGGTGCCACAAACCGGGACCAAAGGGTGGCATTGGTCCCGGTTCGTGCCACCAACCGGGACCAATGGCCTTGCACAACGGCGTGGTGGTGGGAGTTTAGTCCCACCTCGCTAGTTGGGAGCGCCGATGACCTGTTTATAAGCTCTGCTGCCTCCTCACTCTCGAACTCCTCTGAACTGCAGGCCTATGGGCCTAATGTGACACTGCTTTGCCTGTGGGCCTGCTGGACCTTCTGCGGGCTGAATCCTGGCCCATGGTAGGGTTTCTAGTCGTATTCAGGCCGTGGGGGCCCAGTAGGAGGCACTTTTTTGTTTTCTTTACTTATTGTTGCAATTTTATTTTTTTCCAGTTTTTTTTTGTTTTCTGCATTATTTATTTTCTTTTGTTTTTTGCTTTATTTTTTAATTCTTTTTGCTTTTAGTTTTAGAAAATTATAAAATTTCTGTTAGTGCCATTAGTTTTCAAATTTGAAAACACTTTTTTGTTTTTTGTTTTCTTTGTTGCTTTATTTATTTTATTTTGTTTCTACTTACAACAAAATACTTATTGTTGCTATTTTTATTTTGTTTCAAGTTTTTTGTTTTGTTTTCTGCATTATTTATTTTCTTTTGTTTTTTCTTTATTTTTAATTCTTTTTTGCTTTTAGGTCAGCAAAATTATAAACTTTCTGTTAGTGCCATTAGTTTTAGAAAAATATAAACTTTCTGTTAGTGCCATTAGTTTTCAAATTTGAATAGTTAAAATTTGAATTCTTTGAAATTTGTGTGAATCACAAGTTTGTGATTAACTTTACTAAAATGAATATAGATGCGCTTATAGAGAAAATTTAACCTAAATTCATAATAAATTTCTATGAATTTCAGAGAAATTCACTATGAATTTAGGTCAAATTCCCTATATAGGGGCATCTATTTTCACTTTGAGATGAGCTCAACAAGGCAGAGAGGGACGGGCTTATAAACCGGTGTGAGTGCCCTTCGGTTGGCGAGGTGGTACTAAACTCTGGCGAACGAGGACCAACCCTTTAGTCCCGGTTTGTGGCACAAACCGACTAATGGTCATGGGCTGGGGCGGCGCGATTGGTCCCGGTTCGTGCGTGGAACCGGGACCAAAAGGTCTGCATTTAACCGGGACCAATGGCCCACGTGGCTGCCCTCTTGAGAGTGTTCTTGGTGAGAACATAGTTGACAAGGAGAGAACCGGGATTAAAGGTATTATGAGGGCCGAACCATAAGACATTAAAGCATTTCAAATGAACTCTGAAAAATTTGAAAGTTGGCATGGTATCATAATTTCACCCACATAGCATGTGCATGTAGAAAACGGACAATGGTATCATACTCGTCTGTTACAAAGTTGGCATGGTATCATCATAATAGTTGCGGGAGTAAGTCTTCACTTTTTCTTCGCTTGTGCCATTTGCTTATTGGGCCGTAACCATGGATAATCTTCATCGTTTATCAGGATGCTTGGGTCAGCCTTGACTTTGAAGGGAGGAATTTCATGAAACTTTTCATAATCTTCAGACATGTCTGTCTTGCCCTCCACTCCCACGATGTCCCTTTTTCCTGAAAGAACTATGTGGCGTTTGGCTCATCGTATGATGTATTCGCTTCTTTATCTTTTCTTTTTCTCGGTCTGGTAGACATGTCCTTCACATAGATAACCTGTGCCACATCATTAGCTAGGACGAACGGTTCGTCAGTGTACCCAAGATTTTTCAGTTCCACTATTGTCATTCCGTACTGTGGGTCTACCTGTACCCCGCCTCCTGACAGATTGACCCAGTTGCATTTAAAAAAAGGGACCTTAAAATCTACTCCGTAGTCAAGTTCCCATATGTCCACTATGTAACCATAATATGTGTCCTTTCCCCTCTCGGTGGCTGCATCAAACCGGACGCCGCTGTTTTGGTTGGTGCTCTTTTGATCTTGGGCGATCGTGTAAAATGTATTCCCATTTATCTCGTATCCTTTCCAAATCATTGCAGTCGAAGATGGTCCCCTGGACAACAAGTACAACTCATCACAAACAGTGCTGTCACGTCTGAGACGTGTTTCCAACCAACTGCTGAAAGTCCTCATGTGTTCACATGTAATCCAGTCGTCGCACTGCTCCGGGTGTTTGGAGCGCAGACTGTTCTTGTGTTCATCGACATACGGGGTCACCAAGGTAGAGTTACAGTAGAACTGTGTAGTGTGCTTGAGACCAAGAATATCCGCCCCTGCATATTATTGAGTCCTTCCGAGCATGTTTTTTCGGTCAGTCTCCCCTCATACCGCGATTTAGGGAGACCTATCTTCTTAAGGCCAGGAATGAAGTCAACACAAAACCCGATGACATCCTCTCGCTTGATGGCCCATGGAGATGCTTCCTTCGGCCTAGCGCGTTACGTACATAATTCTTTAGGACTCCATGAACCTCTCAAAGGGGAACATATTGTGTAGAAATACGGGCCCCGAATGACAATCTCGTCGACTAGATGAACTAGGACGTGCGCCATGATATTGAGGAAGGATGGTGGGAACACCAGCTCAAACCGACAAGACATTGCGCCACATCACTCCTTAGCATTGGTACGATTTCTGGATCGATCACCTTCTGATATATTGCATTGAGGAATGCACATAGCTTCACAATGGCTAATCGGACGTTTTCCGGTAGAAGCCCCCTCAATGCAACCGGAAGCAGTTGCGTCATAATCACGTGGCAGTCATGAGACTTTAGGTTCTGGAACTTTTTCTCTGGCATATTTATTATTCCCTTTATATTCGACGAGAAGCCAGTCGGGACCTTCACACTGAGCAGACATTCATAGAAGATTTTTTTCGCTTCTTTCGTAAGAGCGTAGCTGGCAGGACCTTCATACTGATTCGGAGGCATGCCGTCTTTTTCGTGAAAGGGTTGCAGGTCCTCCCGTGCCTCAGGTGTATCTTTTGTCTTCCCATACACGCCCAAGAAGCCTAGCAAGTTCACGCAAAGGTTCTTCGTCACGTGCATCACGTCGGTCGAAGAGCGGACCTCTAGGTCTTTCAAGTAGGGTAGGTCCCAAAATATAGATTTCTTCTTCCACATGGGTGCGTGTTTCTCAGCGTCATTCGGAACAACTAGTCCGCCGGGACCCTTTCCAAAGATTATGTGTAAATCATTAACCATAGCAAGTACGTGATCACCGGTACACATGGCGGGCTTCTTTCGGTGATCTACCGCGCCTTTGAAATGCTTGCCTTTCTTTCGACATTGATGGTTGGTCGGAAGAAATCGACGATGGCCCAGGTACACATTCTTCCTGCAGCTTCCCATGTATATATTATTGGTGTCAAGTAAACAGTGCGTGCATGCGTGGTATCCCTTGTTTGTCTATCCTGAAAGGTTACTGAGAGCGGGCCAATCGTTGATGGTCACAAACAACAACGCCTTTAGGTCAAATTCCTCCTGTTTGTGCGCATCCCATGTACGTACACCGTTTCCATTCCACAGCTGTAAAAGTTCTTCAACTAATGGCCTTAGGTATACATCAATGTCGTTGCCGGGTTGCTTAGGGCCTTGGATGAGAACTGGCATCATAATGAACTTTCGCTTCACGCACATCCAAGGAGGAAGGTTATACATACATAGAGTCACGGGCCAGGTGCTGTGATTGCTGCTCTGATCCCCGAAAGGATTAATGGCATCCGCGCTTAAAGCGAACGATATGTTCCTTGGGTCACTTGCAAACTCATCCCAGTACTTTCTCTCGATTTTTCTCCGCTGCGACCCGCCAGCGGGTACTCTCAAATTCCCGTCTTTCTTACGGTCCTCACTATGCCATCGCATCAACTTGGCATGCTCTCCATTTCTGAACAGACGTTTCAACCGTGGTATTATAGGAGCATACCACATCACCTTCGCAGGAACCCTCTTCCTGGGGGCTCGCCGTCAACATCACCAGGGTCATCTCGTCTGATCTTATACCGTAATGCACCGCATACCGGGCATGCGTTCAGATCCTTGTACGCACCACGGTAGAGGATGCAGTCATTAGGGCATGCATGTATCTTCTGCACCTCCAATCCTAGAGGGCATACGACCTTCTTTGCTGCGTATGTACTGTCGGGCAATTCATTATCCTTTGGAAGCTTCTTCTTCAATATTTTCAGTAGCTTCTCAAATCCTTTGTCAGGCACAACATTCTCTGCCTTCCGCTGCAGCAATTCCAGTATGGTACCAAGCTTTGTGTTGCCATCTTCGCAATTGGGGTACAACCCTTTTTTGTGATCCTCTAACATGTGATCGAACTTCAGCTTCTCCTTTTGACTTTCGCATTGCGTCCTTGCATCGACAATGACCCGGCGGAGATCATCATCATCGGGCACATCGTCTGGTTCCTCTTGATCTTCAGCAGCTTCGCCCGTTGCAGCATCATCGTGCACATCGTCTGGTTCCTCTTGATGTTTAGTAGCATCACCGTATTTAGGGGGCACATAGTTGTCATCGTACTCTTCTTCTTCGTCGTCTTCCATCATAACCCCTATTTCTCCGTGCCTCGTCCGAACATTATAGTGTGGCATGAAACCCTTGTAAAGCAGGTGGGTTTGAAGGATTTTCCGGTCAGAGTAAGACATCGTATTCCCATATTTAATGCATGGACAACACATAAAACCACTCTGCTTGTTTGCCTCAGCCGCTTTGAGAAACTCATGCACGCCCTTAATGTACTCCGAGGTGTGTCTGTCACCGTACATCCATTGCCGGTTCATCTGCGTGCATTATATATATAATTAAGTGTGTCAAAAACCATTACAGAACATCATGAATAGATAAATAAGTGACCAAATTAATAGAAGTTCATCATCACATTAAAACCAAAGTACATACATAGTTCTCATCTAACAACATATAGCTCACTAGAGCATCTAATTAATTAAACCATACATTGAAACTATGTAAAACATTTCAATGCGAAAACAAATGCGATCATAATCGCAATCAAGGTAACAACTGATCCAACTGCATAATGATACCAAGCCTCGGTATGAATGGCATATTTTCTAATCTTTCTAATCTTCAAGCGCATTGCATCCATCTTGATCTTGTGATCATCGATTTACATCCGCAACATGCAACTCCAATATCATCTTCTCCTCCTCAAGTTTTTTTATTTTTTCCTTCAAGAAATTGTTTTCTTCTTCAACTAAATTTAACATCTCGACAATAGGGTCGGTTGGAATTTCCGGTTCAACAACCTCCTAGATAAATAAAATCTATGTCACGTTGGTCGGCATAATTTTCATAAACAATAAATGAACCAATAGTTATGAAAAGATAATATATACCACATCCGAATCATAGACAGGACGAGGGCCGACGGGGGCGGATACCAAAACCATCGCACTATATAAGATGCAATAATAAAAGTAAGAAAATAATACAAGTATCTATCTAAACATACAAGTAAGAATATTTTTCCTTTCAGAAAGAAGATAAGAACAAGAGGCTCACCACGGTGGTGCCAGCGATGAGATCGGCGCAGGTGATCGACGGCGGTGAAGACGGGGACGGGGCGTGACGGACCGCTAAACCTAGACAAATATTGAGGAAAATGGAGCTTGGAGGTCGAGCTTGGAGAGGAGAAAGCTTAAGTAGTGTGGCTCGGGCATTCCATCGAACACCTTGTGTGCATAGGAGGTGAGCTAGAGCACCACCAGCCCTCTCCCCTCGGCAGCCAGAAAAAACAGAGCAGTGTGCTCGCTCACGCTGTGGGGTATATATAGGCACCTCATTGGTCCCGGTTGGTGGCATGAACCGGGACTAAAGGGCAGCCTTTGGTCCCGGTTCAAGCCACCAACCGGGACCAATGGTGGTGGGCCAGGAGCGAGGCCCATTGGTCCAGGTTCGTCCCACTAACCGGGACCAAAGGGGCTAGACGAACCGGGACCAATGGCCCACGTGGCCCGGCCGGCCCCCGGGGCTCACGAACCGGGTCCAATGCCCCCATGGGTCCCGGTTCTGGACTGAACCGGGACTAAAGGGCTGACCCGGCCTGGACCATTGCCCCCTTTTCTACTAGTGTTAATAAAAAATATTGAGCGAAAGAAATACCAGAGGGGGCCCACCACCATCCACGAAGGTGGGGGGCGCGCCCTACCCCCCTGTGTGCGCCCCCTGCCTCGTGGGCCACCTGGCAGCCCTCTGGTTCCCATCTTCTGCTATATGAAGTCTTTTACACTGGAAAAAATAATAAGGAAGCTTACGGGATGAAACTCCACCGCCACGAGGAGGAACCTTGGCAGAACCAATCTAGAGCTCCGGTAGAGCTGTTCTGCCGGGGAAACTTCCCTTCGGGAGGGGGAAATCGTCACCATCGTCATCACCAACGATCCACTCATCGGGAGGGGGTCAATCTCCATCAACATCTTCACCAACACCATCTCCTCTCAAACCCTAGTTCATCTCTTGTATCAAATCTTTGTACCCAAGTCTCGGATTGGTACCTGTGGGTTGCTAGTAGTGTTGATTACTCCTTGTAGTTGATGCTAGTTGGTTTATTTGGTGGAAGATCATATGTTCAGATCCTTTATGCATATTAATACTCCTCTGATTATGAACATGAATATGATTTGTGAGTAGTTACGTTTGTTCCTGAGGACATGGGAGAAGTCTTGCTATTAGTAGTCATGTGAATTTGGTATTCGTTCAATATTTTGATGAGATGTATGTTGTCTCTCCCCTAGTGGTGTTATGTGAACGTCGACTACATGACACTTCACCATTATTTGGGCCTAGAGGAAGGCATTGGGAAGTAATAAGTAGATGATGGGCTGCTAGAGTGACAGAAGCTTAAACCCTAGTTTATAAGTTGCTTCGTAAGGGGCTGATTTGGATCCACTTGTTTCGTGCTATGGTTAGGTTTACCTTAATACTTCTTTTGTAGTTGCGGATGCTTGCAATAGGGGTTAATCATAAGTGGGATGCTTGTCCAAGTAAGGGCAGTACCCAAGCACCGGTCCACCCACATATCAAATTATCAAAGTAACGAACGCGAATCATATGAGCGTGATGAAAACTAGCTTGACGATAATTCCCATGTGTCCTCGGGAGCGTTTTCCTTTATATAAGAGTTTTTCCAGGCTTGTCCTTTGCTACAAAAAGGATTGGGCCACCTTGCTGCACTTTATTTACTTTCATTGTTCGTTACATGTTACAAATTATCTTATCACAAAACTATCTATTACCTATAATTTCAGTGCTTGCAGAGAATACCTTACTAAAAACCGCTTGTCATTTCCTTCTGCTCCCCCTTGGGTTCGACACTATTACTTATCGAAAGGACTATGATAGATCCTCTACACTTGTGGGTCATCAAACACCATCTCGAAACTGACAAGACATTGCACCAAGTCATTATTTAACCTTGGTAGGATTTTTGGATCGATTACCTTCTGAGAGATTGCATTGAGGAATGCACATAGCTTTACAATGGCGAGAGAATACCATATGGAATTGCAAATGGACTTAGGTAGATGATGTTAGAGATTGTAAGAGATGTTATATTGTATATATGTAGTAGCGTCGGATAGATATACGAAAACTTGTTGTTCGACCAATGACGGAAAAATAGAGGCCACTTCTCTCTATATATGTTCATGACGATGTTGTGTAATTAATGGTTCTTTCATTGGCTTACTAGCTAGCGCCGATTTCTCTCTATATGTGGTAGCTACCGTCGACCAAGAACGGACAAAGAGAGGTCACTTATCTCTATATGTAGTAGTGAGCTAACACAATATGAAACCCCTAAACCCTCCAAAACCCCTAATTAAGCACCCCTTTAAAAACAAAAACCCCAGTGCATGCGAGATGCTGACACGTGGCTGCCTTTTAGTCCTGGCCGGTGTTACCAACTAGGACTAAAGGTCCTCCTTCCTGGGCACCCCACAGCGGCCACGTGGAGCTCCTTTGGTCAAGTTCGTAAGCCAACCGAGACTAAAGGTTTTGGGCATTAGTCCCGACCGTTTTGTCCCGGTTCCAGAGCTGGGACGGAAGGCCCTCTGAAACCGGGACTAGTGCCTTGTTTTCTACTAGTGATACCCCCCAATCCAACTGGAGGGGAAGATTCTCTGGCATGGACTTTGGAGAAGTCAGGACACTACAGTGTGAAATCGGTGTATCACTCTTTAGTGACTCGGAACGAACTTAGTACTCCAGAGGAAGGGATTTAACTTCAACAGCAAACAAACAGTTGTGGACTGCACTTTGGAAGCTAAATGTGGTACCGAAGGTTACGGTATTTTGGTGGCGAGTCCTTCGTGGTATTCTCCTCGATTCCATGACGCTAAAGTACAAACACATCAAACAAATTGTTCGTTGTGACATCTGCCAGGCCACAGATAAGGATCTAATGCATGCGCTCATTTCATGTTCACATGCAAAACAATTCTAGGTCGCGACAAATGATCATTTTGATCTCCATCTCCCGATTTTGTACCCAGGTACTTGAGCTTGGGATATTGTGTTGGATCACATGTTTACAGATGAGACGAGATGTAGGATCATTACAGTCATGCACGCTATCTGGACATCTCGCAACAACTGGACTCATGGCAGGGATGGATACAATCCGGCTCAAGCGGTAAAGTGGATACATGAGAAGCTGTCACTGGCTCACTGCTAGAACTATCTGATCGCCGGTCTAGGACATTGGCTGGCCATGGTTGGAGGCCCCCGGATGTGGGGTGGCACTAGTAGAAAAAGGGCCATTTGTCCCGGTTCATAAGGGCCTTTATTCCCGGTTCTGGAACCGGGACTAAAGGGTCGGTACTAAAGCCCCCCCGCCTTTAGTCCCGACTCTTACACCAACCGGGACAGATGGGGCTCCACGTGACCACTGCAGCTTGCCCAGGCAGGGGGGGGTCTTTTGTCCCGGTTGGTAGCACAACTGGGACTAAAAGGCATCCACGCGTCAGCAGTACAGGGGTTGTTTTTTTTTGAAAGGGGGTGGGGGTTTGGGGGTTTTCGGGGGTTTTGTAGGGTTAATTTAAGTGTTTCATATATTGTTTTAGCTAGCTAATTAATAGAGAGAAGTGTCCTCTCTCATCTCCGTGCTTGGTCAACGCTATGTACTATAAGTATAGAGAGGACTCGACACGCTAGCTAGTAAGCAAATGAAGGAAACCATTAAGTACAGAAGATCGTCATGAACATATGCATACCGAGAGAAGTGATATCGACCTCTCCTTCTCCGAGAGATTGGTCGAACAACAAGTTTTCGTATATCTATCTGACGCTACTGGCTACATATATACAATGTAAGATCTCTTACAATATAATCCCCTAACATCCGAACTCAACTTCCACATGGTATTCTCCATCTTTATTGATCACGTGGTCAAGAAAGAATCCCACCAATTCCTCTTGAATTGCTCGCATGCGATCTCGTTCTAGGAGTTCATCCCGCATCTGAAACATCTAATTTGAAGAAGGGGGTCAATACATATATATGAATGAATGAAACTCGACACAAATGATGGTAATAGAATAAAATTGTGAATATTATTGCTTACGCACTTCATATTGTTTTTTAGAGTAGCCCCGCTCACAGGTCGTGTGGCGGATGGACTCGCAAACGTAGTATCCACAGTAATTATTCCCGGTTTCCTACCACAACCACTTTACAAGAAATAGAGGTCAATCAAACTGATAAGCAAGCATGCTAAATGGTATTGATGAAACTAGCGCTTGAATCACTAGGAGATGCGCAGAACTAGCTAGTAGTACTTACTTTCGGGTGTATAAATCGCAGCTTCCCCGACAGTCCCGGAGCTTTTGCGGTGAATTTTTTCCAAACCCTGCCAGACAAAGAAAACAATTACTTGATATCAGGAAATGAACAAAGTTGCCGATATGGTGCGATAATGATCGATTTAACTTACTTCTCGAGCATTTCAGTCATGTCTGCATACTCCTGGGGATTTTTTCGTCTCGAGTCTAAGACGGTTACTAGTCCCTGCTCAAGCTTAATCTCTAGGAGAATATAGTGGAACCTGCGCACGCATGCATAACTCATCAATTACATTACTATAACCTCGACTAATAAGGGAAGCCGAATATGCACAAGACAGTAACACTCACTTGAAGTTGTAAGGAAATAGTATTATATCTTTGTTTTGATTTATTACCAACGATCGTAGCAAGTTGGCTTCGGTATCTTTGGCATGAAATTTAACCATATATTCATCTATGAGATTTGTGTTAATGAACCCAATATCACCGATTTGTCTTTTCTTCAATTTGGCGATCTTCAATCTGCATAATATAGTAAGGATAACTATATGTACATGCAATGAAAGAGATGAGCTATATATAGAGACTTAATGGCAGAAGTAGTACTTACAGACAGTAGCAAGTGACCATTAATTTCTCGAGGGCCTATTGATTGAAAAACTCGAAGAACTCGTCAAATGGAACAGACAACAGATCAATTCCAACGAGGTCATGCTCCTCTTTAACTCTCAGCGTCAAAGTATCCTTCCCCCCAGAGTCTCTGCAGGTTTTCATGTACCAATCATGGAATCTTTCCATCATCGTTGTTAGAGATATTTCATCTTTGACGAGAGGCTTCCCGTAATGGTATTTGTGTTCGTCCACCTCCATTGTATCATAATGTACATCCTCGGGCAGGTAATCTCCAAGATTGGTACCGGGAAAAGTCTCCGGATGATTAGGGACGATATCGCTGGACAGCTTGAGCGGGGGGCACGATTGGTTCGCTTGTTCGCCGAGCTGGGCAATTTTTTCCCAGCTCGTCGTTCTGCTAACCTTTGATCACTGATAGTACTTCCCGAGGAGGCCGCTTCGATATATGACCTTTGAATAATGCAATCATAGTTGGATTGCGGCGGAGAAGGTGGTGGTCGCTTCAGGGCATCGATAGAGCGCTTCAATTTCACCGGATCTATCTTCTCCTCCGGAGGTGGATGTTTATTTGCTTTCACCGCTTCGAAGAAGTCCCTCACTTCGGCTTTCACGATCTTTGCGTTTTCCTCCAAGGTCCTCTCGTATGGTAACTTCTCTAGAGGCTTGAGAGATGGACCGAATCTATATTGCCTCCCTCCTCTGGATGTACTGCTAGACGTCGGAGCAAATGGAGTGGCTGCGGCTGTCTTCTTTCCTTGCTTACAAGGCGGAGGAGAAGGACTACGACGCACCGGAGCAGCGACGGGTCTCTTCCGCCCTTGCTGATGAGGCGGAGAAGGAGGAGGTTGGCTGCTCGGGCGCGCCGGCGCAGGCGGAGAAGGAGGCGGAGTGCCGCCACGCGTCAGAGAAGGAGGCGAAGTGCCCTGATCACTCGCCGGAGGAGGAGGCGGAGGAGGAGGCGGACTGCCCTAACTTGTCGAAGGAGGAGGAGGAGGCGGATGCGTCCAGTTCGGAAGGTTGATGAGCTCCTTCCGCCATAGGCATGGAGTCTTCAGAGCAGAGCCCAGCCGAGTCTCCCCTTCACCAGTAAGGTGGTCAAGCTGGAGCTCCTCAAATCCCTCCATTATTTCGTCCATCGTCAACCTTGCATATCTTTCTGGAATTGGACGACAATGAAAAGTTGCGCCGGGTTCAGGAGGTCGAACAGAGACGACAACCGCCTTGACTTTGAAGTTCTGCCATTGCATCATAAGGTGGCAATGTTGAGACTCTGTGATAGCATCCACGGGGTAGCTAGCAGGAGCCGTGAAGACAGGCTCCAGCTGAAGCAGCTCGGTGGAAGCCACGCTGCTTCTCCGCTGAGATGGCGAGGTAGCTTCGGGGGTAGCTTCGGCAGGTCGCTTGCTTTGAACTGGTTCTCAGTCCTCTAGCGCTTGTACCCTTGCGTGCAGCTTCTGCAGTTGGGTATGCTCCACTTTCCTCCTCCTCTCTTGGCATTTGTAACCGCCTGCGTCCGGAAACCCAGCCTTCCAAGGAATGGAGCCTGGCATGCCTCGTGTCCGTCCAGGGTGCTCAGGATTCCCGAGGGCCATTGTGAGCTCGTTGTTCTCTCTGTCTGGAATGAACGTCCCTTCCCGCGCTGCGGCGATATAGTCCCGAAGCTTCGTGACGGGTATTTGCACTTGCTCCTTCGTCCAAACGCACTTCCCTGTTACAGGGTCCAAGGTTCCACCAACCCCAAAGAACCAAGACTTTGAATGGTCTGGCCAGTTCAATGTCTTTGGTTCGACCCCTTTATCAAGCAGGTCATTCTCAGCCTTGGCCCACAATGGCCGGGCTTTGAGGTAGCCACCTGACCCCGTTTGATGGTGATGCTCCTTCTTTGCAGCATTTTTCTTGTTTGTCGCTGATGCTCCTTCTTTGCAGAATTTTTCATGTTTGTCGCTGACATCTTCTGACTCTTGTCCGATGTCTTGTGGGCCACAAATGTGTCCCAGTATTCTCTGGTCTTCTCATACCGGCCGGTGAATTCTGGTGTCTTATCTTTGTCGACAAACGTTGTTTTCAGCTCATTCTTCCACCTCCTGAATAGATCTGCCATCTACTTAAGAGCATAGGACTTGATCAATGGCTCTTTAACTGGCTTCTCCGGATCCTCCTCTGGCGGTAGGGTGAAATTTTCCTTTAGCACGGCCCAAAGATCATCTTTCTGCCTATCGTTGAGATAAGACACCTCAGGGTCTTCCTTCTTATGCTTCAACCATTGGTTGATGCTGATCGGGATCATGTCCCTAACAAGAACCCCGGACTGAGCAGAAAATGCTTCCTTGGTCCGGATGGGTTCAATCGGTTGGCCATCGCGCGCGATTGCTGTGATCGTGAACCTTTCATCCGAGCACAACTTTTTCTTTGGGCCTCATCTCTTTACCGAAGTTGTGCTCGATCCGGAGGGCTAGAGAAAAGAAGAAAGACTAGAGTTAATATGTGTACATACGAAAACAATGAATGCATCAATTAGCTAGTCAGCACAGGCTTAACTAATATATATACCTGGCCGGACTCTGTTCGGTCACCGGAGCCGTCATCACGGTCTCCTTCTTGCACCGGCATTCGGTCACCGGAGCCATCACAATCATGTCCTTCCTCCTCCATTGTTTGATAACCGTAGCCTGCTTCACCCTCTCCTTCCAGATCATCGGCTTCGTTGAGATACGACATGACATCAGCTCCGGCTGCGATTATGTCCCCCAACACCTGTTCTGCTTCCTCGCCGTGCTCCATAGTTTCTGCAAATATTACAACATGGCAATTATTATACAAACATAACAGACAGATATATTAGTGGCAAACATAGACCTAGCTAGCTAATCACAACAATGAATCATATTAATTAGTGGCATCGACGCTTCTCTAGGGTTTGGGGTGGCCTCGGCAACGCTTCAAGGGTTCGGGGTGGCCTCGACGACAACGCTCTTTTAACTTGGTAAATTTGGGTGGCCTCGGCAACTCTTCTAGGGTTTGTATCAACTTGTGCACATTGCCAGACCCTTGACCCTCGACCTCTCAGTGATCCACGACCCTCTACGTACCCTATTTCCCGACCCTCGACCCCCTCATGTCACATTTGTATAGTGTCAAAGGATTCAACAAAACCATGTCTTCATCATTAGGCGAAAGTAACAGGCGCATGACGACCCTCGAACCCTCGGTGACCCTTGAACCCTCGGTGACCCCCCTCATGTCGAAGTTATCGGGGAGGGGGTATATGGACCCCCCCCCCTCATGTAAGAAGAGGAAAAAATATCGAAGAAGAAAAAAGAGGAGAAGAAGAAAGGAATAGAGAAGTTCAAAGAAAAAAAAGAGGAGAAGAAGAAAGAAATAGAGGACCCTCGAACCCTCGGTGAACCCTCTTTTTTATTCTTTTTCTCCCTTCTTATTTATTTCTCCTCTTCTTCCTCTCCTCTTCTTCTCCTTTCTTCTTCTCCTTCTTCCTCTTCTTATTTTCCTTTTTCCACTCCTTCTTTTTCTTCTTCTTCTTCCTTCTTACTTCTTCCTCTTTTCTTCCTTTTCCATATTTTACTTTTTCCTCTACACTAACCTAAAATGCACTAACCTTCCTTTTCCACTCCCTTTTTTCTTCTAAATATGAACATATACATAAATTGACAAAAATATGCACAAAAATATATATATATATATATATATATATATATATATATATATATATATATATAGATATATACACAATTGTTTTACAAATATGCACATATATATGAACATATACATAAATTGACAAAAATACATTTATGAAAAAATGCTATGAACATATACATAACTTTTGCATATATGAGCATATATACACAGAGAAGATACATACATGTATACATTTTTATAAAATGCAAAAAACATTTATACACAAAACTTCTCCTCTTCCCTTTTTTTCTTCTTCTTCTTTTTTTCATCGTAAACCTTTATGAACAAAATTACAACAGAAAAAATCATAAAAATTTTATGAACAGAAAAAATCCTAACTTTTGCATATGAACATACATACATCATCATCATCATCATCTACTACTACAATATGAACAAAAAATCTATATATAACAGAGGGCCTTCGTGTCGTCGGTGTTGGGGCGGGTGGCAGCGTTGGGGCGGGTGCGCGGCGGTGTTGGGGCGCAGGGGGGAAGGGGGGAGGAGGGGGAACGACGCGGTGAGGCTCACAGTGTAGGCGAGCGGCGGCGAGGTCGGGGCAGGGTCCTCGGCATGCGTGACGGCGAGCTCGGGGCAGCGCGCAGCGAGGTCGGGGCAGGGCTCGGCAACGGCGAGGTCGGGGCAGGGCGCGGCGAGGCCGGGGCAGGGGCGACGGCGACGACGGAGACATCGGACTGGGGCGGCAGACTGGCGGCATCGATATCGTCGAGGCGCCAACTGCGAGATGAGAAGTGAAACTTTTCACAAGTCTTGCTTATATACACGAAGCATTGGTCCCGGTTCGTGGCAACAACCGGGACCAATGCCCCCCTTTAGTCCCGGTTGGTGCCACCAACCGGGACAAAAGGTCTCTTTTCAGCAGCCCAAAGGGCGGCAAGCAGAGGCCTTTGGTCCCGGTTGGTGCCACCAACCGACTAAACGAACAATAGTCCCGGTTGGTGCCACCAACCGGGACCAAAGGTGGGTATTGCTCCCGGTTGGTGCCACCAACTGGGAGGAAAGGTGGGTGCTGCTGCCGCGGCCAAAACTTTAGTCCCACCTTGCTAGTTGAAAGGGTCTCGGAGTGGTTTATAAGCCTCACTCCCGCTGCCCTCTCGAGCTCCTCCCAAATGTAGGCTTACGTGCCTAAACAGACTGTATCTTCCCGTGGGCCTACTGGGCCTTCTGCGGGCCTGAATCCTGGCCCATTGGTGGGTTCTAGTCGTATTCAGCTCGTGGTGGCCCAGTAGGTGACATTTTTTTTATTTGTTGCTTTATTTATTTTATTTTGTTTCTACTTATAACAAAATACTTACTATTGCTATTTCATTTTACTTTGTTTCTACTTATTTATTAAATTTTATTTTGTTTCTACTTATTTATTTTATTTTTTTTCTATTTATTTATTCTATTTTGTCTACTTATTTATTTTATTTTGTTTCTACTTATTTATTTTATTTTATTTTTGCTTATTTATTTTATTTTATTTTTGCTTATAATGTTTTGAACAGAAAATACTTTGATAATTTTAGTTGCATAATTTTTATATAATTTTAGTTTCAATAATACTAGAGGTTTATAAAACTTTTAGTTGATTTCTTTTGCTATTAGAGTTTCATTAATGTTTTCTAGTTCATTCTTTTTTCTATTAGAGTTTCATTAATGTTTATTTTATTTCTACTTATTTATTTTATTTTATTTTTTTATTGATTTTATGAAAGAAAACCCTTTCTGACTTCATTTGTGATTTTTCATGCATTTACTGATTTTTTTGAGCTATAAGACCCTGAAATTCAAAAGCATTTCAAATGAACCCTGAAAAGGTTGAAAGTTGGCATAGTGTCATCATTTCACCCACATAGCATGTGCACAAAATTTTAGAGGGTTACTGCAAAAACTAGATGCACCTCGTGTACAAAACGGACAATCTCTTTCGAAGTATCAGGGTTTCATAAGGAGACTCATCTGTTACAAAGGGATTTCATTTTTTTGAACTTATTTGAACTCCGTACTTTTTGGGTGTTCAAAATGCACCATTCAAAGCCACATCATCAATTTTCAACCCTTTCTGACTTCATTTGTTATTTTCATGCATTTACTGATTTTTTTGAGCTATAAGACCCTGAAATTCAAAAGCATTTCAAATGAACTCTGAAAAGGTTGAAAGTTGGCATGGTATCATCATTTCACCCACATAGCATGTGCAAACAAGTTGAGAGGGTTACGGCAAAAACTGGATGCACTTCGTGTACAAAACGGACAATCTCTTTCGAAGTATCAGGGTTTCAGACAAAAACTCATCTGTTACAAAAGGCATTTTATTTCTTCACATGTAACTGCAGTGATATTCTAGATCAAAGGCATCATCATTATAGTTGTGGAGAGAAAGTCTTCACTCTTTCTTCGCTTGTGTACTTTGCTTATTGCGCCGTAACCATGGATAATCTTCATCGTTTACCATGGTGCTTGGGTCAGCCTTGACATTGAAGGGAGGAAATTCATGAAACTTTTCATAATCTTCAGACATGTCTGTCTTGCCCTCCACTCCCACGATGTCTCTTTTTCCTAAAAGAACTATGTGGCGCTTTGGCTCATCGTATGATGTATTCGCTTCCTTATCTTTTCTTTTTCTCTGTTTGCTAGGCATGTCCTTCACATAGAAAACCTGCGCCACATCATTGGCTAGGACGAACGGTTCATTAGTGTACCCAAGATTGTTCAGATCCGCTGTTGTCATTCCGTACTGTGGGTCTACCTGTACCCCGCCTCCTGACAGATTGACCCATTTGCACTTAAACAAGGGCACCTTAAAATCATGTACGTAGTCAAGTTCCCATATGTCCCCTCTTGGTTGCTGCATCAAAGCGGACACCGCTTTTTTGGTTGGTGCTCTTTTGATCTTGGGCAATCGTGTAAAATGTATTCCCATTTATCTCGTATCCTTTGTAAGTCAATACCGTCGAAGATGGTCCCCTGGACAACGAGTACAACTCATCACAAACAGTGTTGTCACCTCTTAGACGTGTTTCCAACCAACTGCTGAAAGTCCTGATGTGTTCACATGTAATCCAGTCGTCACACTGCTCCGGGTGTTTGGAGCGCAAACTGTTCTTGTGTTCATCGACATACGGGGTCACCAAGGTAGAGTTTTGTAGAACTGAGTAGTGTGCTTGAGACAAACAATGACCGTCCCTGCATATTTTTGAGTCCCCTCCAAGCGTGCCTTTTCCAATAAGTCTCTCCTCATACCGCGATTTAGGGAGACCTATCTTCTTAAGGCCAGGAATGAAGTCAACACAAAACCCAATGACATCCTTTTTTTTGATGGCCCATGGAGATGCTTCCTTCTGGCCTAGCGCGGTTACGGACATATTTCTTTAGGACTCCCATGAACCTCTCAAAGGGGAACATATTGTGTAGAAATACGGGGATCAGAATGACAATCTCGTCAACTAGATGAACTAGGACGTGCGTCATGATATTGAAGAAGGATGGTGGGAACACCAGCTCGAAATTGACAAGACATTGCGCCACATCACTCCTTAGCCTTGGTATGATTTCTGGATCGATCACCTTCTGAGAGATTGCATTGAGGAATGCACATAGCTTCACAATGGCTAATCGGACGTTTTCCGGTAGAAGCCCCCTCAATGCAACCGGAAGCAGTTGCGTCATAATCACGTGGCAATCATGAGACTTTAGGTTCTGGAATTTTTTTCTCTGGCATATTTATTATTCCCTTTATATTTGACGAGAAGCCAGACGAGACCTGCATACTGAGCAGGCATTCAAAAAAGATTTCCTTCTCTTCTTTGGTAAGAGCGTAGCTGGAGGACCTTCATACTGCTTTGGAGGCATGCCGTCTTTTTCGTGCAAACGTGGCAGGTCCTCCCGTGCCTCCGGTGTATCTTTTGTCTTCCCATACACGCCCAACAAGCCTAGCAGGTTCACGCAAAGGTTCTTCGTCACATGCATCACGTCGATTGAAGAGCGGACCTCTAGGTCTTTCCAGTAGGGTAGGTCCCAAAATATAGATTTCTTATTCCACATGGGTGCGCGTCCCTCAGCGTCATTCGGAACAGATAGTCCGCCGGGACCCTATCCAAAGATTACGTGTAAATCATTGACCATAGCAAGTACGTGATCATCGGTACGCATGGCGGGCTTCTTCCGGTGATCTGCCTTGCCTTTGAAATGCCTGCCTTTCTTTTGACATTGATGGTTGGTCGGAAGAAATGGACGATGGTCCAGGTACACATTCTTCCTGCATTTTTCCAGGTATATACTTTCGGCGTCAGCTAATCAGTGCGTGCATGCGTGGTATCCTTTGTTTGTCTGTCTTCAAAGATTACTGAGAGCGGGCCAATCGTTGATGGTTACAAACAGCAAGGCGTGCAGGTTAAATTCCTCCTGTTTGTGCTCATCCCACACACATACACCGTTTCCATTCCACGGCTGTCAAAGTTCTTCAACTAATGGCCTTAGGTACACATCAATGTTGTTGTCGGGTTGCTTAGGGCCTTGGATGAGAACTGGCATCATAATGAACTTCCGCTTCATGCACGTCGAAGGAGGACGGTTGTACATACATAGAGTCACGGGCCAGGTGCTGTGATTGCTGCTCTGCTTCCCGAAAGGATTAATGCCATCCGCGCTTAAACCAAACCATACGTTCCTTGGGTCACCTGCAAACTCACCCCAGTACTTTCTCTCGATCTTTCTCCACTTCGACCCATCAGCGGGTGCTCTCAACTTTTCGTCTTTCTTACGGTCCTCTCTGTGCCATCGCATCAACTTGGCATGCTCTTCGTTTCTGAACAGACGTTTCAACCGTGGTATTATAGGAGCATACCACATCACCTTCGTAGGAACCCCTTCCTGGAGGGCTCGCCTTCAACATCACCAGGGTCATCTCGTTTGATCTTATACCTCAATGCACCGCATACCAACCATGCGTTCAAATCCTCGTACGCACCGCGGTAGAGGATGCAGTCATTAGGGCATGCCTGTATCTTCTGCACCTCTAATCCTAGAGGGCATACGACCTTCTTTGCTGCGTACGTACTGTCAGGCAATTCGTTATCGTTTGGAAGCTTCTTCTTCAATATTTTCAGAAGCTTCTCAAATCCTTTGTTAGGCACAGCATTCTCTGCCTTCCACTGTAGCAATTCCAGTACGGTACCGAGCCTTGTGTTGCCATCTTCGCAATTGGGGTACAACCCTTTTTTGTGATCCTCTAACATGCGATCGAACTTCAGCTTCTCCTTTTGACTTTCGCATTGTGTCCTTGCATCAACAATGACCCGGCGGAGATCATCATCATCGGGTACATTGTCTGGTTCCTCTTGATTTTCAGCATATTCCCCCGTTGCAGCATCACCGTATTCAGGAGGCACATAGTTGTCATCGTTCTCTTCTTCTTCGCTGTCTTCCATCATAACCCCTATTTCTCCGTGCTCGTCCAAACATTATAGTGTGGCATAAAACCCTTATAAAGCAGGTGGGTGTGAAGGATTTTCCGGTCAGAGTAAGACTTCGTATTCCCATAATTAGGGCATGGACAACACATAAAACCATTCTGCTTGTTTGCCTCAGCCACTTTGAGAAAATTATGCACGCCCTTAATGTACTCGGAGGTGTGTCTGTCACCGTACATCCATTGCCGGTTCATCTGCGTGCATTATATATAATTATGTGTGTCAAAAACCATTACAGATTCACATGGTTAGATAAGTGACCAAATTAATAAATTAATAGAAGTTCATCATCATATTAAAACCAAAGTACATGCATAGTTCTCATTGAACAACATATAGCTCTCCAGAGCATCTAATTAAACCATACATTGAAACTATGTAAAACCTTTCAATGCAACAACAAATGCGATCATAATCACAACCAAGGTAACAATTGATCCAACGGCATAATGATACCACGCCTCGGTATGAATGGCATATTTTCTAATCTTTCTAATCTTCAACCACATTGCATCCATCTTTGTGATCATCAACGACATCCGCAACATGCAACTCCAATATCATCTTCTCCTCCTCATTTTTTTTATTTTTTCCTTTAAGTAATTGTTTTTTCTTCAACTAAATTTAACCTCTCGACAATAGGGTCGGTTGGAATTTCTGGTTCACATACCTCCTAGATAAATAAAATCTATGTCACGTTGGCCGGCATAATTGTCATAAACAATGAATGAACCAAATAGTTATAAAAAGATAATATATACCACATCTGAATCATAGCCAGGACGAGGGCCGACGGGGGCGGATACCAAAACCATCGCACTATATAATAACAAGCAATAATGAAAGTAAGAAAATTAGATAAGTATCTATCTAAAGCCCTGTTCAAGAATTCATCCGATTAACCAGTTAACTTGCCGATTAATCCCTACTCGTAGGGTCGTGAAGTAACCAATAAACTGATAAATCGACCGATTAATTGATTAAATGGCCGATTAACTTGCCGATTAGCCTATTAATCCCCTACTCGCTAGTCAACCGAGCAGCTAGCAGTTAACGATTTCCTCAACAATGATCTAAAGTAAGAATTTTTTTTTAGAAAGAAGACAAGAACAAGAGGCTCACCATGGTGGTGCGGCGACGAGATCGGCGCGAGCGATCAACGGCGGTGAAGACGGGGACGGGACATAACGGACCGCTAAACCTAGACAAATCTCGGGGAAAATGGAGCTTGGAGGTCGAGTTTCGAGAGGAGAAAGCTTAACTAGTGTGGCTCGGGCATTTCATCGAACACCTCATGTGTATAGGAGGTGAGCTAGAGCACCACAAAGCTCTCCCCTCGCCGGCCAAAAAAAAACATAGCAGTGTGGAGTGCTCTGCCGCGGCGATGGAGTATATATAGCCACCTCATTGGTTCCAATTCATGGCTCGAACCAGGAATAAAGGCCCCCCTTCTGTCCCGGTTCCAGGCACGAACCGGGACCAATGGCCGTGGGCCAGGAGCGAGGACTATTGGTCCCGGTTCGTGCCTAGAACTAGGACAAATGGGCCCAGACGAACCGGGACAAATGCCCCACGAGGCCCGGCCGGCCGCCTAGGCGCTCGAACTGGGACGTATGCCCCCCATGGGTCCCGGTTCGTGGCAGAACCAGGACTAATGGGCTGGGCAGGCCCGAACCAAAGTCCTGTTCTCTACTAGTGTGGATCACTATTAGTACATATGGCTCAGTTTTCCCGGACACCTTCACAGGCGGAGTGGCTCGACCACATCTGGCATTTTTAGGTGCCTGGTGCAAGCCACTTCCAGGAGTCTCCAGCCCGTTCATTGCCGAGCTATTAGCTTTCCGGGAGGGAGTAATTTTTACTCAACTTTGCGGCATGTCACATGTGATAACGGAAGTCGACAGTATGGAGCTCGTCAACCAATGAAAGTCGCACGGCGATTCACTTTCAATTGCAGCGCCTATCTTCGAACAACTTGAGGGCATTGTACTTAATTTTATTTCCTTTTTGGTTCGCCATGTCAGTAGGGATTCCAACTCTCCGGCTCATCAATGTGCACAACTAGCTTGTACACTGGAGGGCAGTGGGGCACGGAATGCTGGCTCGATGCGAGCCCAGACTTTCTTGTTAATGGCCTACGGACAGATTGTAACCGGATGATTTTACGTTGAATAAAGTCCAAAGTTTGACACAAAAAAATAAATACAAACCTACTTGCCCTATAGATAAATTATTGCCCACAGTACGTATGTACGTACGTTTGTTGTGATGCAGAGGGTGCAGGGAAACGGGCCACACATCTGCAGATGGAATCAAACAAAAACAATTAATGACACACACTCGCACATGTAGCCTCATATAGTTACTCACTGGCGTGTGTAGTCTGACATGGCATGCATCACAATAATGTATGGTACACGTTCACGTGGGACTGCAATGAACACCGGCAATGGCAGGAGTGTAATGAGACACGTTATGCAAATAGTCGACATGTTTCCTTGCCTTAAGGTATGATGTCAACTAATGCCAATACAAATCTGTTATGCAATATGTTATCGTATAGTGCTTAACCTAGTAACTCAACATATGCCTGTGTCTAAATAATGTTATGACAAAGGATGCTACATCTTCTGGAAAAAAGTTCAACAATCTTTTTTCGAATCTTACACTGATCTTGCATGCTCACAATGACAGGCTTTGCTCATATCTATCCCGCGCACATGTTATTATGATCCATGTTGAAGAAGAAGCTGAGAGAAATTCTCACATAACAAATTTATTGATACATATGTCTTGAATAAATTATTCCTGGCAAGTGATAAGATTTTATATGTGCAACATCCATCTATTTATTTTTCATCATATCTTTGTTTTTCATGCTTAGTTTGCTTTATATTGTTACATGTTTGACTATGGTTTTGTATCTGGGATGAACAAAACACAGAGTTTACAATTAATAAAGATATATATTCTGTTGGTTACTTAAGAGTAGAAAGTTTGTTTTAGGCTGATATTTGGAATGAATCGCTCCTCAGTCATACTATTATTTATATGTTAAGTATTCTATTTTTGTATATTGAGCCTAGGGAATTCCATCTTTGCACCCGCTCCGCTCCTAGGGGGCGGCACGGGTGAAACCCTAGCAGCCGCCCACGTCTCCCCTCTTCTCCATCCACCCCGCCGCCGCCGGAGGAAACCGACGGGTAAGGCCCGTTCGGTGGGCGGCGGTGGCGGGCTCTCGTCCTCTCCTGCCGAGGGGACCTCCGGCCTTGCGCGGGGGCCGGCCCTAGACGGTGTTGGCGCTCGGCGGAGCTCGGAATCGGGGCGGCAGCCTCATCTTTCTGGTGGTGGCTTGGCTGGAGCGGCTGCGAGGGCAGCGCGGCGGCCGTCGTTGGATCTAGGCGGTGCTGGCCACGGCGACTTGTGCGGCGCTGGATCAAGATTTGAAGACGGAGATGCCATCCATGGCGGCGGCGGTCACTTGTGGTTTGACTGTGATCCGATATGATTCCAATCTGCAGATTAGGGACATGGACAACCACGGCTGCAACTGGACAACTGAAGGGATCCTTTTCCCAAGTTTGTCATCAGCTAATGGCGAGGATGACATGGGTATGCCGAAGGGGCCCTTATCGTGGGTTCCGGTGGCTCCTGACAGTCGCATCGTCGCCAACCAACTAGCTCATAGGAGCACAACTTTTCCCATCAGAACTGTGTGTGTGACCAATGGACAATGGACGGAATGCCAAACATTCAGGCTGAAGACGTTCTCAGATGCGATGTTCCATGGTCCTTGTGCACGAGGATTCATATTCGTTTCCGAGTGGTCTAGAACACGACGCATGTGGGCGTTTGTCTGTGTTCGGCATTGTCAAGGATTGGAGGAGTGAAGGGGGTGGTCCAGCGGTTGCAACAACACTTCGTGGTTGCGTTTGGTGGTGCTACTTCAGTACCGGGACTGGAGTTTCAGGGTGAAAACCCATGGTGTGTCCTTCTCCGGTCATACCTGGCAATGGTGGTATTTCGATATCGTTACCTTGTTGAAGGCATTGCATGATGTTGCTCAGTTCTTCTCTCAGGGTGAAAACTCGGGATTTAGTATTTGACTGAATCCGGCAACGGTGACACTTGTGTGTCCTTATCTTCTTGAAGACGTTGCTTTTGGAGAACCTACTCGCAGCCCGTGTGTTGTCACGGTAGTGCTTGGTATCGTTGTTGGTTATGGCGTGTCTTAGATCTTCTTTTTTTTCTTTTGTTATTTTTTCTTTCTCCTTTTTGGCTGTGTGCATCCTTGATGCCTCGAGTTGCTCGTGGCATTGAGTTGTTGCAGAGGCCGGGTGTACTTGATATCATCTTGATATTAACATATTACCCTTTGTCAAAAAAAATGTGCCAGTCTACTTGAAATCTCCCCCTTGCGGTGGTGGCCCAAGTGTGACCTCAACCTTCTTACCCTGAAAAATCGAAACCTTGGTCAGTCATAACCTTGCAAGTTCCTCACTACTCTCAGTGACATTTCTAACCAATACCACACTTCTTCGCTGCAATCCAATTTAAAATTCACTGAACAATAATGCGCTCTTTAACTATAGACTAATTAAAGTTCTCAGCTTTTGTTACTGAAAATGTATGGTTCGGTCTGTACTTCAAGTTCACGAAAATACCTACTGTTCTATCAGAAAATAGAAAAACGATAGTGTAACACAGTGTTTATAGTACATGAATGATACTTGGACCTCTATCTCAATCTCCCCCAGATTCATCTTTATTTTGTCGTTCCTTGCAGACACATATATGGACCATGCATAGTGCCGCAAGTTCCAGCTAGCGCTGAAGGTGGCCCATGCAGTCCTGCTGGAGTGATGGTGAGATACTATTGCCCTGCGAAGCATGCATGGCCCATACATATGTCTCCAAGGAACAACAAATCTGACCAAAGATTGAGTTCGTTGAGTACTTCTTACCACACCACTTGACATTAGATCATTAACTATCAATAGTTAACAATACCTGGTCGTTATTAGATGGATGGTCTAGTCTCAAGACCAAACTAGCCCGGTGAGACCTCCCTAATGGTGATGGGTCGGCATGTCCATACTTTTCATTTTCTGGGTGTCGTTATTCATTACTTTCAATTTCGGTCTTTAAGGCCTGTCGTATTTTGGGTCAAACTTTGACAATAATTTAAGTAATAAGACATGTTATGGGTAACAAAAAATTATGAAGTTCGAAACATACTTCGAACAGGTATGCAAAAGTATATTTTCATGACATCAGTTAAATTTTAGCAGTAAAATTCATGGTCAAACTTTGACCCAAAATGCATGTAGAAACTGATTGATGAATTTGTACTTCTATCCCTTTAGTTACCATAGACTTGATTATTTCTAGTACCTACCAATTATCTCGTTCCATTATTTTTCGCCATTTGAATTGTGTTTTTTATTCCGTGGCACACATTTGAGTTGTGTTTAATGGCATACTGTCACATATGAACACACATGGTCTCTAAATACGGTGTTATTTTGACTAAAATGGCAATGCGTTTTTATGCTTAAAACTGATAATAAAAATAATTAAAGATCTATCTTGAGCAAATAGAAAAAAAGGAAATTCAATCAAGTACAAATATTTTGAGTAGACATGGGTGGGGTGATCATTGTTTCCTACAATTGGAACGAAGAGGTGAGACCGACATTATTAATCTATTATTGGTGAAAGAAAAAAGTAACCAAGAAAGCAAAGGGTTTTGTATTTAATTATTTTATTACTTGTATTTTTTATTTTCCTTTGTGCACTACAACTATTATTCCTTAGAAAAATATGGTATCTTATGTCTAGATGAAATTTGTATCGATGTCCTTCTGAATCTATATGGCCGATATCTTGAGATAGTTATGTTTGCTATGTAATTTGGATGATCTTTGTTATCTCGGTTGTTGTGGCAATACACCAGAAAACAAGCCAACATTATCGTTCCAAATAAACATCTGCGATGAGGTCCACATCACACACAACTGACGCAGTATAATTGTGTGTAATGAGGGCTAAATTTCAAACCTGTGTTTAGAAGGAACATGTATAATGAGCATTGCACCCCAATGGTTGCCATTCCATGTGCAATGATACCATCACGTCAATGACAAGCTCATAGTGATTGGCCTAGAAACTATATGCTTGATGTTATATATTTAACGGTGGGCCGTGGCGTGTTCTATAGTAATGTGTCTTAATGGACAAAAGCTAACTATTACAAAGTCAAATACAACTACCTTCCATTCCCAATGTAACTTCCATTCCATAGAAACAACGCCACTCATGTTTGGATTCTGAGCAGGCATAATAATGATGTGCTTATTGCTAAGTCGAACCCATCTTTCCACTAAGCAAGCAGGCATTGGAGCACCTAGCTATTTCGGTTGCCCATTTGTTCTATTTGGAGATGGGCCCATGATGGTGAGCATCAATGCGAAAACATCAAATACCAATTTGACCATGGAGTATGGCACAACTTGTGGATACTCTAATGTTGATCCAGCACCGAGTTGAGCCTTCTAACCATCTCCTCCACTGTTGAGTTGAACCCCTCTTCCAACTGAAATAAAATAAATTAGGTTGCGCCAAATTAGTGTAAGCAGCGCACACCAATGAAATACTAAAGTTAGTTCATGTATATATTTTTCTCACATCTAATCTTATACAAAAGCTTGAATGTGGTCATATAATACATGCATGTATCACAAGCATCCCCTCACAATTGAATACAATTTGCATTGTCCAAATAAACAATACACCACGTGATGCATTGAGTCTTATTATGAGAGTTTTTACACTCCCAAAATTAGGTACAGGAGATGAAATAATTATCTTTTCCTAATAGCGAGACGAGGTGTCATATGTTAACTACTAACCAACTGAGTCCTCACCCAATTGTCTTTTGTGAATGTTGTAGTGTTAAATATGTTTATTAGGAAATAAACGGTAACCATGTAGGAAGAGTGAGACTAACAAATATAAAAAAGGATCATGCTTTGTAGCAATCGTTAGTAAAAGTACAAAAAGATAACCTTCTCCGAATGGAAAATATTTAGATGTTCATGAATGATTTTTCCATTTCTTTTGGATTAATTCATTATCCACTCAGGACACACGAGGGATAATACTAGTTTTCATAAACTTTTGTTATACGTCAAGACGGAATCTACCTAATCCCTTCTGATATATCTAGCATCAAACTACATGTTAACATTTGAACCAATTGCTTGATAAAGCACTTCATATATTGGGACTGGCTAGATCTAAGTCGGCTGTATTTGTTTTTTGGGTCCGTCAATTTACTCCCAGCCATTGGATGAGAAAGGAAAGGTTAGATCTCCTTCTATTACCTCCCCCGTGAAGAAAATTGTTCATCATCTTCCACCCCATGGTTTGAACATGTTCTTCATCTGGCCACCTTCCAGCCTGCTGAACCGCCTCCCCCCCCCCCCTCCCGCCTCCCCGTGACCTCCCCCCACAGCCAGGCTTGCCTCCGCCCCCAGCCATCCTTCTAAGGCCGACGAACTACAAGATTTCTCCAGCAAACCTCCACCCCCTTCATCCTAAGATAGACAAGGAGGCTTCTTCTTCCCCCTGCACACCCTCTGCACCCTACGATAGATGAGATCAATCTATCATGCTGCCGGCAGCCTTGGTGATCTACAGTAGGTGCTTTCTTCTCAACCAAATCAACTGACCCAAATTTAAACATTCAGGCGACTTACATCCAGCAAAACTCTCATATGTTATATCATGGCTAGGGTCTCTCCTTCATAAATCTTGAATCCCAAAATTAAGTCTTGGTTGATCATTTGTACCCACTTTTCATTATGTTTAAATTTTATCTAGATGGCATATGTATGGTGCAAAACATACTGCATCAACATGGCGCTTATCCATGGAGGTCCAAAAATTATGTCTCGATGTAGGATTTTCATAGCAGACTAGACATGTTGGCCAACTAGAATACATAAATAAGATCATGGCTCAAATTCAGTGACTTCACACAAAATGACCTGATAATTAATTTCCTATCTTGAATTTTCAGCAGTCACATAAATCATGTGTCAGTACTCTTAGCTTTGAGCATGATTGAAAATAAGATGATATGGACAAGAAGTCAATTGATAGCAGATTAATATAATGTTAGATGATGACTAGCAAAGTGGTGCGCGGGCTAGAATTTTATGAAATTAAATAATGAGAACATATTATTTGATTTTTTCTAAAGAAAAATTTAAATCAAATGTGATGACTTCTGCGAACATAGTTTTGTCTTAGGTGTATTTGGTTTTTTTATTTATATAGTTTATATGAGAATAATTGTATAAATTTATGTGTGTTTTCATGTACAAAAGATTGGCATTCTAAAGTTACATGTTCTAGAGTTTTGAAGTAGTCTACATATCTATCCTCGGCTTCCATCAGTTCGTAAGTCTTTGGGTGCATATTGTCTTCCGTTTGTCTCTATTATTCGTGGCCTTTCTTTCATAGTGAGGACAAACAACAAAGCATCACACATGTACACAATTCTCTTAGAAGCCATGTTTGTGACTACAGTCTTGGGGACACGGGCACCGGACAAGGTGTGTTCGGGTAAGAAATTGGTCTAGGTACTCTACAGATAGTCATTTAAGCTGGGGAGATTGGTTCATCATCATGTGTATGTGGAAGTGAAACATGTTTGAGCAAGGGATATTGGATGATCTAACTTGGTTTGAGGCGTGCATGGAACAATGGAAAGAAACTAAGTAAACAGTAGACACATTAGTAAGATAATAACATATGTTGCATTAAAAATGTAGAAATATATAAACACTTTTAATGAAGACACTTTGAGTGTTGATACTATAATAACATATATGTCGTTTAACAAATGTACGAATTTGCACAATTAAGGAATACACTTGGTATGAACTTGACAATGTTTGTTTATCATATATGTGCTCTTGGCCATCTAGAATTATTGGGATAACAGAAAGAAAGCAAACATGAATAGTCCTACCTTTTATATAGATTCTCCCGACCCTTACACTGGATAGGATATTGTGTCGGCTTTAGAATGAACGTCACACATATTCAGTTTGTGAGTTAATTATTCTTGAAATATAAACCCCTTGTATGTATGTCTGTCGTCCTTTTACCACTCCATAACGCAACACTTTGGTTCATATTATGTAGGAGCAGCACTGGAAAGCCTACTTCAGTTTTATCTTAGTCTTAAAAGAATTAAATAATTAGAAGATGACCAGACGGCAAATTCCCTCAAGACTATACGACATGCAACCTTGTAGTATAGGTGAAAACCTGAAAGTGCATATGGTGGTTAGGCTGTCAAGATGTACCTCTCTTTGCATCGCGCTTTTACGCAATGCATCCTAACATTAGAAAATGATGGTGGTGGCATGCATTGACCAATGAGGTCGCAATCTTCGCTCCGCCAACCTAATTTTTGTGAGTAAGGTGTGGTCGTAGCCAAGATAAGGATGTACTACATGGAGGACTGATAAGACATGATCGTTGCATGTGAGAAAAAAAATCATAATTATGTGATTGAGAAAAAATGTGAATATTCGGCCCACCTAATTTTTGAGTAGTTGTGGTCGTAACCGACATAAGGATTTACTGCATGAAGAACTTATATGATGTATGTGGGATGTGGGATTTCGTCTCCTGTATGGTCGTTTACAACACAAACTCTGTCAATACAAATCTAAAAGGTTCAAACTGCGCATGAATACATAGCCTCTTATCCGCTCAAATTCAGGATCGTTGCATGTGAGAAAAAAAAATCATAATTTTGTGATTGAGAAAAAAAGTGAATATTCAGCCCGCCTAATTTTTGTGAGTAAGGTGTGGTCGTAAGCGATATAAGGATTTACTGCATGGAGAACTGATAAGATGTATGTGGGATGTGGGATTTTGTCTCCTGTCTGAACGTTCACAACACAAAGTCTGTTAAAACACATCTAGAAGGTCCGGATTGGCCTCTTAACGGTTCGAATTCACGATCATTAAATATGAAAAATAATCATAATTTTGTGGTCATGAGGAAAACATGCATATTTTTTCATGAAATTTGGTCGCTGTATATTTTATCAAGTGGTTGGGTATCTTATTCTTCTAAGAAAATTTTAAATTTTAATGTTCAAAAATATTAGGCTTTTTGTATTGATATGAACGCGTATATACAAGAGATAATTTAAGAATAGATTAATGTTTTCATGAAAGGAAGAGATCAATATTGTGCACGTGTTGGATACAGGGACATATACATATGGAAGATCTCATTGTGTTGTAGACGTGTTGAACACCTAGTAGGTTTATTTTTTAAACCTGGATGCCTAGTAGTTTTTGTTTTGTAAACATTGATGCCTAGTAGTTTTATTTTTTAGGGATGCCTAGTAACTAAGTACACGTGTTTCATTAGGACTCTAGTTAGACGTGTTGGACCAACTAAAAAAAGTTAGACGTGTTGGACACATGATTTTATTTAGAGGTTAGCCTGGGTCCACCAAATTTATGTTGTTACGCACAACGAATGGCTAAGAATATTTATAATGAATATTTGCCAGATCAAGGGCTGGTATTCTCTGATTAACGTGGGATTTTCTTTGCTATTTCTCTTGCTCTTAATTCGTCGTATATTACTTTTAATATATAATAGATGACATTCTTGTGTGCCCTTCGTTTCCTTAACTAGCCCCTCTCTAGTCTATATGTATAACCTTTTAAAGTAGCTATATTGTATTTATTCATATTTATCCATATCTTCTCATGCATGTATATAAATCTTGAGCATGCTTTGAGCTCAGAAACTCTTGGCTTTTAGACGATGGAATGATGAGGCAACATGGATATAATGATTCTACTATCATGAAGGAAGCAGTGCAATCAAGAAAATGTTTTTTTATTGTAGTCTATTAATCACATTTTTTAAACACTTAAATGTACCGGCTTTCCCTTAGCAAAATGTTTTACATTTCTTCCATTCCATACAAACACAAGGCAATTGTGCTAATCTTGATGATTTATATATGTTCGTGAGATTGATGTGAGAGAACTGGTGTGACATATGTGTGCATGACTATATCTAGTGTGCATCAGTTTGGTTGTTAACTGTTGTACATGTAGACTTGTCGAAAGTATAAGATATTAATCAAAGAGCAGTTTGGGTTTAAAGAAAATATGTGTAGACATTCATAGGTAGTCCTACATAGAAAACCGACGAGGAAAGCCACAGATCCAAGGCGGATGAGAGATGAGGTAGCATTACGGAAAGACTTGTGTGATACTTGATTCCACTTCTATCATTTCACTATGGTAGTATATTCTAAAGATTTTGTATAATTTATGAAACAAAGATTTTGTACATCTAAAGCCATCCCGACAGATGTTTAGTTAGAGAAAAAAGTATCAACCATCAATATACGGGACTATCTATGTAATTCAATCACCTATATTCCTATGTGCTCAAGTTGTTATATATTCTCGTATATCTCATATATTGATGCATATGTGCTTATTCCCATCAGTTTGGTTGTTAACTGATGCATATGTGCTTATTAATTACTGTTACCCCATAATAAACATGGTTGTTACAAGATATTAGCATTTCGTCCATCCTGCGATAGATTTTTTTTCTTGCTAACCACATCTAGACACTGTGTATGCATACTTGTATTTACTTTATGAGAGTGGTTTTTCTACACCCCACCATACTACAGCCCTGCTACACGCCCTCAAGAAAACATAGCAAAACATTTTTTTTAAAATCTGAAACTTTGTGGGAATGATGATGAATAATTGTGATAGGTTCCTGTGAGGTTTGATGGTCAAATCACATTCGAGGTGCTCTGTACAAAAAAAAAAATCACTTAAAATTATCCAAAATGTATGTGCACTGTTTGAGCAGATTTTGCATTTTTGTCTTTTTTGTGCAAAGCTCCTTGAATGTTATTTGACCACCAAATTTTGCAAGCATCCATAACATTTGTTCATAATCATTCCCTTGAAGTTTCAGAATTTTTTAAAATGTTGTGCTATGTTTTCTTGGCGGGGTGTAGTGTGGTAGGGTGAAGCCACTACTTTCCATTCTTTATATCTCATCAAACAGATCGTGAATTGACATATGAAACTATATGTGGTGATTTTTAATGTAATTTAATTGCAATCCCGATAGACAATTACAAGCTACTTGTGGAACTACTATATTTTTTACGGATTGATAAATCATGAGGAAAATAGCTGCATCCATCAATTGATACAGAGCCCAGGGGTTCCCCTGTTTAAAAAAATCTCTGAGGTGCAAAAATAACTGTTTGAATACCACTTGCCTTGGCGGTAATGTTGATGATGGTGGTGTCAGCTAGGAATGGCATGCTGCTGGTGTGGGTGATGGCAAGTCGGAGTACCTCCACCTCTGCCAGTACCCTCACTAGTAGTCCATTTGTGTTCTCACAGTGGATCTGCACTAGCACATTCTTATCCGAAAACCAGACCTTGATCTCTGGAAGCCATGTGCCCAACTGGCTCGGCTGACCGACATTATCATCGCCGTAGTTGCTGGTGAGGCCGCCTAGGCAGGGTCTGTTCTTGTGGACGAGCACAGTGGAGCAGATGGTGGTGGTGGCAGCATGCTTGTTGTTGTTCTCCAGGATGTTCACCTTCTCTTGGAGCTCTCTCACGTGCTTCACCGCATCCCCAATTATCGTTGCCTTGTTCATCTGCCACATTAGAATCACATCAATTCACCACCAACTTTCTGAATCTTAAATAACACATGCAATCTTAATTTTTTAATAGATTGGTTGATGAATTAATTAATCCAAGCTTCTGCCAAGCAAGCGTGCACACATAAGGAACAACATACCAATATGCTAAATTAATCCAAGTTGATTCAAATTTTGGAGCATATCATACCAATATACTATCTTCATGTGGCAAGGCCTAGTGCCATTTGATTTACTGTGTGTTTTACCATCCTACTAGTTCTAAAAAAATACAGGCAGCACTAGGTGCCGCCCAAAAGGCGGCCTGCGGAAAAACTGGCCTCCAGTCCATTCGTCTGGCCCAATGGTTCAGTCTGTCCAATCCCAACAGATAATCTCGGTGCACAATGCTTTTTACATTTGCAGCATCGTCACAACATTTCTTCTAGCAGGTTTGTCAAAATCTAGTAGCAGAGCAATTCACACACACCCCTGGGGCAATATTAAGCTTTTATTCGTTTCTGAAAAATGTTGAGTATGTTTAAGTTTCACTTCATAAGAAAAATCCATTTTTCCAAGAAAACATTTACAACACAAAAGACTAAAAATCATGCAACGTTGGCTAACAAGTTTGTTTTTAACAGAAAGCGTGTTCCTGGAGCGGTACCAACACAAAATAGCCATCAAGGTGGGTGTTTACAAACATTCTAATATTATTACTGTGAAAGCTAAAAAATGGAGATAATAGCTTATAAAAACGAATGGCATCTCCCTCCTCGCCAAAATCCTTACCTGTAGTTTATTTAATTTGCAGTACATGCTTATTGCAAGAAGCATGCATTGGATGAGATCGATGGAATAGGACGAAGAAGACAAGAAGAAGTAGCCGAGGAGCTAGTGATGGTGGATACAAGAGAATACCTTCTTTAGGCCAGGGATAAGAGTGGAGAGCTCCATGAGCCGCTGGTTGATCTTCTCCCTCCGGCGGCGCTCTGCGATTGTGTGGTCCTTGGCGGCATCAGGGGACATCGACGACGCCGATGCTGCGGAGCCCTGCAAGTTGCTCCCAGATCTCCTCCCGGCAGCACGCTTAAGTCCTCCTTTCGCGGCCGACTGCGTCGACGCAGCACTGGACTTCCAGCTCATTGGCGTGCTAGCCCTGGCGACGGTGGCGTGGACAACCGCATCACCGGAGCTGCTATCCCCATACTGGTTGTCGACCTGCACCGTCAGGTCCGACTTGTCACCGGCCGCCGTGGGCAGAGGCTGGGGAGGGTTGCAGAGTTCCTGCTGCGAGGGGAAGGCGGCGGTAGTATGATCGCCGCAGTGGAAGCTGTCAATATCGTGTACCGGAGAGGCGGCGGCGGGGAAGGTGTGCTCGTCCAGCGTGTTTATCGCCCACTGCATGAAGCTTGAGTCCTCCATGTTGATCGATCGATCGAGATTACATACTCCCAACCCAACTAATGCTAGATCTCCACTACAAGAACAAATTAATTCACGAAACAGAGTATCTTACATTACACCCCAAAGAACATATATGTAGCCTATAGCTTGCTAGATGCATTACATATGTGTTGGTTATGGGGTATATATAGCTAGAGAGCCTAGAGATGCATCATACCAAGTGCAAAACAGTGCAAAATGGACCAGGTGCACCGTCACCACAACCCTGGGGCCTTTCTCTGCCACTGCCTATTCGTACATATCGATATTGCCTACTAAAGCCCATTTTAAATTGTTGTAGTTTGTCGATCACACCATCTGATCGTCCTAAAAAAAATTCCTTGCGTACGCATAGCTTTGGTTCTACTCCCTCTGTTCCTAAATATTTGTCTTTTTAGAGATTTCAAATGGATTACCATATACGGATGTATATACACATATTTTAGATTGTAGATT
This sequence comes from Aegilops longissima, assembly GCA_021605205.1. Taxonomy (NCBI): domain Eukaryota; kingdom Viridiplantae; phylum Streptophyta; class Magnoliopsida; order Poales; family Poaceae; genus Aegilops; species Aegilops longissima. The sequence goes on from CM038679.1 coordinate 763,379,435, forward strand.
CACTCATTTTGCTCTGTATGTAGTCACTCGTTGTAATCTCTAGAAAGACAAATATTTAGGAACGGAGGGAGTATATGACTTTGCTATTCGCCAGCGTGTTTTTGGTGTGCGTGCATTAGTGTTGGCTGTGTGCATCTTAGCTATGCAGAAACCGAGTGTTTGCTCTTTGGGTTCATATCCTCTTGATGCTTCTTTTGAGCCAATAAAATCCGCCCTTTGTCGAGAAAAAAAAAGCACATTCTAAATTAGATCCGAATTTGAGCGAACAGGTGGGGCAGTCGCCCATATGTAGTTATGGGCATTGTGTATGCGCGTCGGGTAAGATATTCTTGATCTAGCACATCATACTTATTTATTATTTCAAAAAAAAATCATGGCTTGCAATTTAATTTAGTATGAAGAAATTTCTTTTGGAGTTTTTTATCTTTTGATTATAACGTAAATTGCCTGGGATCTCACACAAATCATGTCCATGTAATGGTTTGTTTTGCTTCTAAAGCAACAGAAACATATTTCTTGATCTAGAGAATTTGCGTTAATGTCAACCATAATTTATTTTTGGACCGAACAGAAGATTGTGACTACAATTTTTTTTCTGAGACGTATAACAATACTTTTGTATCCATCGGCCAAACATTTTCATTCATTCAAATAGGAGTTTGTTTGCATCATCATATACGAAGTCCTTTTGAAGATTACATACTTTACCCTAACTAAGCTTTGATTTTCATCAAACTAGAGGTTACCCTGCGCATTCAGTGGCGGTGCCAGGATCCAAAGTCTGTGATGTCACGCTAGCTTGTGTAGTCACTTACCTGAAGTAGTTTGTTTAACGGTGTAGTATTCATACCTATAGTGACTTGGTTTGCCAAATTCCTGTGTAGTCATATGACTACACAGCTACAACGTGGCTTCGCCACTGTGCGCATTGTTACAGGAATTGGTTGATGAAAATTTGTGTTAATAACATGAGAACCAAATAAAAAAGTATGACTTATTATAATTTGATTATGTATAGTTGTAAACATTTTCTCGTGGATGGTTAAATATTTTGGTGGGTCTCTTCCCATGCATGATGGCATGTTGAGGTGGGCATTATCCAATTCATAATGGTATGGCCAGGTGGCATGCTTTCATATTGAGATTTTGAGATAATAAGTTAGTGGGGATGACTCTCTTAGATATATATAGGATACATCCAGATGACTGACACATGCAACAGACATGGCGGGGCCTGCAAAATTCATGACTCGGTCATGTCGATTCCATGTCTTCTCATTACAAAGGCATTGCCATTTGCCTCCTTCTGATCCAGGCACACCACCCTCCTAGCCATATTGAACTGCATACTATCCCCGACGACCTTGTCTTGGCCACCATATCCCACATGGTGAGAGCACTCCCATCGGATCTACAACTTCACCCACTCACCATCATAATCCCGCTCATTGCCATTCTCATGTGTCCTGATTTAAAAAACTTGTGTGGCCCAAACTCAATTTGTAGTGTCAATCTGTTCGCGCCTGCTCGAAATTTGATGTGTGTGTGTGTGTGTGCGCGCGTGTGTGTGTGTGTGTGTGTGCAGTGTGTGTGTGCGTGTGTGTGTGTGTGCGCGCGTGTGTGTGTGTGGAGGGTGAGAGAGAAAGAGATAGAAAGTGAGAGAATGCAATAGAGGGGGAGAGAGAGTATTATTTATTTTGTAGATTTCAAATAGAATAGGATGGAAATCATCGGCCAACTTCTGCATGCGCTTGCAGCTCAAATTTGAAATATATCAGCTAAATGCTTAGAAATGCACTTATGACTTAAATATAGCCAAAACACACGAAAAAATGCCAGGTTTTGACGTGGAACATGTGATTGTGTATGTTGAGTATAGAAAAGAGTTTCAAGGTAAAACGATGAAACAATCTACACTTCTCCTTCAAACCTCCCTCCTAGTTGTACCGGATTTCATGCTATCCACGATGGACTCATCGTGGCCGCTATATCTTCCATGGCTTGAGTGCTCTGATCGGATCTACAACTTCCTCCACTCGCTGTCATAATCATGTTCATCGACATTGTCGTGTTCCCTGGGTCCAACCACCGTATACCCCAACCAAAATATGGGGTGGCCTCCTTGGTGTGTGTGTGTGTGTGTGTGTGTGTGTGTGTGTGAGAGAGAGAGAGAGAGAGAGAGCTACTTTCAGATGGTTAGACATCTTGTGGTGGAACATCTCACTCGGGCTCAAGTTCTAGAGTCAGCAGGGGTGCTTGCATTTTCTTGGATTTATTTGAAGATTTTTTACTACATTCGCTCAATGCGGGGTGTGTGTGTGTGTGTTGTGGGGGGGTGATGTTTCCGTCGACTACGAGGCTATTGTCATTGTGATGACTTCATCAATCTCAAGATTTATTTGGTCAGTTCTCTCGGAGGTGCTCATGTGGGAATGTCCATGTACGTACGTTCATAGGGTTGATTGTTCTTGTGTTCATATAAGTGTCTACGTTTGTTTAAGAAAGTAAGAGAGAGAGATGAGCAATTATTTGTCTTTCAGTGCTGAAATAGTGATGTTGGAGCAGCTAGCTGAGGAAACCAGTCACTTGCCGCGATGAGTTAACTGCTTGTTGTTGGTGCACATTCACACCAACTGTTTGATGAAGGAAATGGGCGACAAGTCGCTGTACAGTACGGTTGTACGTGGTGATGTAATGCTTGCAGCATTTGCAGCCAGAAGTAAACAAAAACGATTAATGATGCACACTATTGTTGTACATGGATGTACGGCACACGTTCACTTGCCACTCCAAATCAATAATTAAACACTGGGCGGTGGCGGCAGCGTAATGAGGCACGTGAAGCTCAGGCCGCCACTGGTAGGTTGTTACATCGATCAATTAACGGTCACGGTAGGTTGTGTCTAACATTATATTTTGGTTAAGAGAGACGAAACACAGCTCATGCTAAGAGATTGTCTTTTAGTTTAAAGACACATAGCTCCATTTTCGCTCCTCTTTCTAACTCAGCAATAATCCTACAGGGCATCACCAATTAATGAACGTTCACATAACCTCATTGAACCTACCATAATAATATGTTTATTTTTTTCATATTTTATCACTTATTTTACCATTTTTCCTTGGTCACTTTGGTGGCTACTTTTCAGAACAGATGATAAATTATACTAACTTATAAGTGTAACACAGTACACAACTCGATACCGGTGACACTATATCCTTTGTACTCCTTTGTCCATGCCAACTGCGATTAGGGTGATGCAGTGAGACTACAATTAGGATTCGGATTATGATTGTTCAGACAAGGTTGATTATGACTAAGATGACAATATGCAATTAGTGAAACCGTGTTGATCGATTGTATGACTATACATAATTTTGGAATTGTGCAAAGGTCCTACATTTTACCTACATTCCCAAGACTGCTTCGATTCTAAACTACGTCCATTTTACCTACACTGTGTTCATCATGTGTTTTCTGATTGTTACGTTTTGATGTACTAGCTGATCTTCCTAGGAGACTGTGCAGCCGTCCAAGGAAGTGTTACAAACATTGTCAGTCATCCGCCGGCTACTAAATATTCAGGTGTATTATCCAAACTTACATCTGATAATCTGTCAGCTAACAAACCTCTAACCATTTTTCTCAACACAAAGAGATGCAATGTGCATGATGTATAATTTTGTGTGGAATGTTACATCGATATTCTTTACTAATCCGCTTCATCTGAAAATGTCCAAAACGCACACCAGTAAGACATGGACCCTGTGTTTGGGTTTCTTATCTGCTGATGCATTTTTCTGTTACAATGTTTTTCCCGTGGCAGCGTCCACGCACGCTCTTCGAACCTAAAAGTTTTCACAGCTACTATAGTAATGGAAAACAAGTTCAGACAAGTTAAGTTTAGGTCTTGTCTTTATTCTCCCTTTTCCATAAATGATAAGTTGTGAACGTACAGTTATGTGTTGTACATGAGCGTGGATAAAGCAAAAAATCATGCAATTGTTTTACTTGGCCGGCCTTGAGTTGATTTAGGATAAAATACTATTAGACATTGAGAAATACAAGAGTCAAAGCTGAGTTCCTAATATAATATTGACATCCTTACTTAACGTTTGGTAAGTGGAACCTTATATTTATTCATTGATTTATAGTACTCTCTCCGTTCTAAATATAAGTCTTTTTAGAGATTTCAACATAAACTACATACAGAACGAAATTAGTGAATCTATACTCTAAACTATGTCTATATACATCTGTATGTAGTCCATATTGATATCTCTAAAAAGACTTATATTTAGGAACGGGAAGTAAGATAAATCAAGTTTATTTCTGTATTTCTTTATTATTTCCTAATTATCAACTATAGACAACTGTTTTGCATCATTGTTCTTAAAGCTAAATTTGTTACTCCCTCCGTCCCATAATATAAGAATGTTTTTCAAACTATGTTAGCTTGAAAAACATTTTTATATTATGGGATGGAGGGAGTAATAGATTGGAGGAATCAAACACAAATCTTTTTCTGGACTAGAGTGCTTCCATGTCACTATAACTTTTGAACCTAATAGGAAAGTTTGTGTCGAATGCAAAAATAATAATAACACGTACAACAACATTTCCCTTCCATCGCCTGGATAATTGCTTCCACTATAATATGAGTTCGCGTGCATCAACATAAAACTCACTTATAATGAAATGGAGTTTTGTCTCCGCAAAAATGTGCACTTGTTTTCATCTAACGTGGGCTTTGTTTTCCATGAAATAAGACAAGTCAACCGACACATACATCAGCCATACAGGCGGTGCACACCACGGCCATTACCCCGTACCAATTTTATGTCATCTCCTTGCAAAGGCCTTCCACATCTCCTCCTTTCGAGCCAGCCACACCTCCCTCCAAATTGTATCAGAATGCAGGCCACCCACAGTGAACTCGTCCTGGCCACTTCTCTACGCATGGCTCAAGCGCTCGATCGGATCTATAACTTCATCCACTCGCTATGATAATCATGTTCATCATCATTGCCATGTGCCCTGATTCCAACCACCACGTACCACACACACACAAATGTATCTTGTCGTGTTGTTCGAACCGCCTCGTTGTTTGGAGTGGGTCGTTGGTTGTGTGTGTGTGTGTGTGTGTGTGTGTGTGTGTGTGTGAGAGAGAGAGAGAGAGAGAGAGAGAGGATTGAGCTCAGATGGTTAGGTACTTTGCGGTGGAACCATCTCACTCGGATTCAAGTTCTAGACTTAGCGCGGTTCCTCACATTTTCTTTGATTTAATCCAAGTTTTCCAGTGATATTCATATAGTGGGGGTGACATTCCCGTCGACTATGAGGCGATTGTGATTGTGATGACTCTACCAATCCCTAGATTGACTGGGTCACCCAGAGATGCTCATAATGGTAAGGCATACATGCATTCATAGAGGTGGTTGTTCGTGTGTGTGTGTGTGTGAACATCTATGTTTGTACTTTGTTTGTTTGTTTCTCTCTCTGTGTGCGTGTGTGTGTGTGTGAGAGAGAGAGAGAGAGAGAGTAGGAGGTTAATAGTGGGCTTAACCAGGGACTGTTGCACTGATGTTGGAGCAGTTAGCTAGCTGACCAGCTCTCTCGGTAAGGAAAGCTGTCACTTGCCTCGATCAATTAACTCCTTATTAGTGCCCATTCACACCATTTCTCCGTTGAACAAGTGGATGCAACAGAACTGTCATCGGTTATGATAATCTAGAGGTAGCTGATACTATCAAGAACGATAACCAAACCGCCAGATCGTGGCAGCCATCTTCCATGAACGTTGTTCCTTGGAACGGGATTTTGCTCATAGACTAGTCTATCTCGCAAAATATCAAAACACTATTGTTTGGCTAGGTCGACCTCCGCCTCTTCTGGTGAATGATGTACTAACGTTGTTATGTCATGAATAAAGAGGTTCTTAAAAGGTCAAGAAAACAAATCTCCGATGAATCACACGCGCACCAACTACTTGACGAAGGGGACGTGAGCGCAATGGGGCAAAAATAAGTGGATCGCCGTCTACACCTCAAGGATCCACGCACGTGCTGATATAGTGCTTGCAGCTAAACGGCCACGCATTTGCAGATGGAAGTAACCAAAAACGATTAATGATGCACACTATACATGACACTCGCTCGCCTGACACTCATGGCCACGCATGCATATATGAATGTAATGCAACACGTGAAGCTCAGGCCACCACAGGCCACTGGTCCTGACCAATTAACCACCTACACAGGTTGATGTGTATCCTTCTGTCAAGTCTAGGATGACCAAAAATATTTCCTGCTATACAATAGGGTTTTTTCTCACAAATGTTATACCTTTTTTCCGATAAAGGGTGCTTTATCAATTAAAATGTTTAAGCATTACACTTGGTCTCTGTATAACTAAGATGCACACAATCAAATAATATTGACTACTTAATTATACATGTGTCTAAAATTATGCTATGGTTAAGAAAGAAACACAATTTATGCCAAGAGATTTCCTTTAAGTTACGAAAGACAAATAACTCCATTTTCGCTTCCCTTCTAACTCCGCAATAATTTACAGGCATAGCTGATTAAGAGAACGTTAGCATAACCTTATTGTACCCTTTTTTCGAAGAAGGGCGTTTTTATTGACTCATAATCGTTTTTTCTCGTCTACACATAGTTTTGGTCTTGTATGACTTCACTTTGTGTCGACGTACTTTTTGTGTGTGCATGCGTTGAATTTGGATGTGTGCATCCTAACTATGCAGAGGCCGGGTGTGTGATCATTGTGTTTGTATCCTCTTGATGCTTCATTTTGAGTTAATAAAATCCTCCCTTTATCAAAAATACTAATAATGTAGCATCAAGCAGATACAACGCAAATTAAGATGCACAACACCAACATGAACATGCGCACAATATAGAAGGACAGTTGGCAATAGTAAAGTCTAATATGACCGAAACTATGGCTATGTCGAGGAGGGTGGAGGTCATGTCCATAGATATGTTGCCACCCATGTGGGTGTAAAAGCATCCTTGGCACCTACTCCAACCGTGTACACATCTGGTGAACAATGGTCGGTGCTCCATTTGATATAGCGTAGACCGTTACGAAGCCAATGAGTACATCGGTACATAACATGCAAGGAAGATGAAATTTATTAATAAAAAGCATATCATTTCTTAAGAGCCAAAGTGAACAAAATAAGTCGGACGCTCCCACCCTTATTAGCATTCTAAACTTGTTAGGTATGTCATAAGTCAGTGACCATATAGATTGGCAACACTTCTTGACAGATACAAACTGGACATTAGTTGGATCATTGACCATGTAGAACACACGGAATTACACTGGAAGAATAGGTGTTTAATTGTCTCATCATGAGCACAAAAACAACACTTCTTGCTTCCGTACCTATTACAATGCATGAGGTTGTCCTTTTTTAGCAGAACCCCATGGCGTAGGTAGCACACAAAAATCCTATATTTAGTCATATCTTTGACTTTTCAATTCATTATTATTGTCCACTGGAATCTTTGAGTGCGAGAGCGCCCGATGAAAGACCCATTTTGAGTTATGTTCCAGTGAAATCCAACCCGCTCTCGTGTAGGGTTGATTGAATCCAAATGGACTAGAATATGGTGCCATGACACAAGATAGAGGGCCAAGAAAATCCCGACTAAAAAAAGATCTGGGAGGAGCATAGAACTTGCGCCAGAGTATCATTCTTGTCGTGAGCAATGCAACAGAAGGCTTGATATTATTCTCGGAGAGTAGTGTTTCCCAACCACTGTCCTCCTAGAAGCAAATCTCGAAGCCTTCCCTGATCGCGAAGGAACTGAAGCGAAAAATATGTCTCTTGCTACAACAGTATTGTTAAAAATGTGAGTTCCAAGGCTTCCAACTTGCCTGAGACACAACTTTTGGGTCAAAATGCTTTTGGCGCAAGAGGATTTGCCGGACATCGTCCTCGATAAAAAGCTTGTATAACTATTTACTAAGTAAGGCATCATTTTTACCTGAAGGTCATGTATGCCAAGGCACCCCCAGTCTATTGATCGACAAAGCACACTCCCTTTGGTCACCCAATTGTGTGCCATGTCCTCCCCATATCCGCCCTAGATTTGGGCTGGATATGAGGGGTGCCGGACAGCCAAGACATTTGGGGCCGGCTTGAGGCGCCCGATTGGCCGGCTATTTTCTTTACCAGTCGGTGATCGCTCCGTCTGCATGGGAGTTTGGGGACGGTTTGCGGCACCCGATTGTAGATGCTCTTACCTTCTTTTGTTTTCATCCTTGTGAGAGGCGGTGTAGGAATATTCTTAGGTGGATTAAGTTTATGTGTAGTTCCATTGTTCCACACTGTATCCTAGGTAAGTAAAGCTAGTACCAAGTTATTATAGACCATCTAGACTAAGGGTTAAAAAACTTATGAGACCGCAACCCGGCGTCGTCCCCGCTAGGGCGACTCGGGCAACGCACAAACCCTAGCTGCCGGGGGCGCAAGCTCCCTCCTCCCCTCCCTCCGCCGCCGCCAAGGGACGACGCCGGGCTAATCCCGGGGGCCAACGACGGTGGTGGCAGGGGGCTCTCTCTCACTCGTCGTAGGGGTGCTGCGGGCCCCCAAATCGTGTGGAGGCGTGACTGCTCAACTCTAGGTGGCGCGACAGCTATGGCTGCGACAGGTGGCGGCGCGATGGCCTGCCTGCCTCGGGTGACGATGGCTGCAGGCATGGCGGGCGACTTCGCCACGGGCGGCGGCGTGGGCTACGGGCGCGGCGGCCGGCCCTGTTCGGACGGCGGCAGTGGACGGTGATGCCGGCGTACAATCTGGTTTCAGATCGGCAGCGGCATGGAGGGCCTGGTGAACAAGTCGGCGACATGTGTGCTATGGTCTCCAGTCAGATCTGATTTGGCCGGTGTGGCCTGCGCACTACGCGGCGGCAGAGATCGATGGCGGTCCGTGCACACGTTGCTAGATGGAGGTTCGTCGAGCAGATCCGGGTGAAAGCCTTGCTCTTAGCTAGTTGCAAGGCTGGTGATGGCGGCGCTCTTCTGTGTCGTACCCTTCCTGAAGGCATCGCCGTGGAGAAGCTCCACACTTCTATCTACCATGACCACATTTTGCTACATCATCGAGATATACTATCACTCTCATTTTCGTGAAATGGCGAACATTTTTTGAAAACCATGAACATTTTTTTAAACTCGTGACCATATTTGAAACTGTGAACATTTTTCAAATCTGTGAACATTTTTACAGATTTTCAAACATTTTCTAAAATAATGAACACTATTTGAATTCATGAAAATTTTATACTAGTTACAAATATTTGTTAAAAAATTGTGCACATTTTTTAAAACATTTTGCTTGAATTGGTGAACATTTCAAGAATCGACGAACATTTTTTTTTGGCAACTATGGGACAATTTTTGAAATTGACGAATATATATTTGATTTAATGAACATTTTTTGAAATGCATGATCATTTTTTGAATCAACGAACATTTGATGAATCAATAAACTATTTTTTTAGTCATGAACAGTTTTAAAATTTTTAGGATATTTTTCAATTCATGAACATTTTTAAATTGACAAAATTTTGTTCAATTTCATTAAAAATTTAATACCAAAATTTGAAGTAAAATCGTCTAATGTTTTTGATTTCCTAAACATTTGTTTTCAAAATTGCGTACATTTTCTGAATATTCAAACAATTTTTAAAAATCATGAACATTTTCCAAATCTACAAATTTTATGAATTGTTAAATATTTTATTTCAAAATACTCATTTTTTAATTTTTAGAACTTTTTTGAAGTCCCAAATTTTTAAAGTAGAAAAAAATAAGATGGGAAAGGAAAACTAAATTTAAAAAACAAGCCGCCTGGACATGTGCCGGCCCAAAGTGGTGCGCTGTGTCTTCTCTCAGAGCGCAGAGTGTTGTATAGAAAGTTCCTACTGCATGGGCCGGCCCAGGTGGGGATTCCCATGTGAAAACGTTTTCTATCATTTTGGGGGCAATTTCGGTGACATACCACCAGAAGCAATAGCCCTTTTATTATTAGGTATAGATATAGATTATTCTTATCTCAATTTTTTTTCTTGGCTTGCCTAAATCTGTAGTATGAAGTTTTACCAACAGTAAATCATCTCTCTCCTATTCAGTACTTTCCATATAGGATGTAGATGATGTGGTCGGAGCTACGGATGATGACATGCCATTGTCGGAGATGCCCTAAGGACATGGATAAAAAATAAGGGGAACATGTACAAGAGAGTATAACCAAAGTCAGCATAAATGGCCCAAATAATCTTCAACCTACTACTGAAATGGTAGCCTACATGGCGCATACGTGCGGGATCCCGAGTCACTTGAAAGGTCAATATAGACAAATGGTGTTTGTTGAACTTGAGGTGTTTAACATTTTTTCGCTGTTATGAAGGTGGTATTTTGTTTGCAAGGTTTACAGTCTTGTAGGCAGTTACTGAAAAACTGCTTTTCTAGGTTTTGAACTTAAGGGCCTGCCATGGGTCTGGACTGCATGAGTAAGACATGAAAAAGAATGTTGCATGTGCATTTTTGGAATTTATGTGCATACTGGTATGGTGTTTGAGTTGATGTTTGTATGGATCGGTTTTATACTAAATCATCTGTATGCATCATGAAAAAATTGGTTATATGCGTAGTACCAATAAATGCTTTGATGATCACAACTCAAGAAACTAACCCATGACAGTATATCCATAGTGTGTCCTACATAGCATAATAGGCATTGTATTACTTATGAAAGTATTAGTATGGACCACATCGTAGTTAAAGAAACTTGTGGGACTCCCTTAGTCTTTCTACAAGAAACACATGAACCTACGGTCGAAAGCATGTAGTGAAGGAACTGTTGTCTCTTTGACTACAACATGCTCATATGAAATAATCAAGGGACCTTAACCCAAGAAGGCATTTGAATGCATGCACTCATTTTCTTCTTTTATATTCCACATACGTAAAAAATTCATGTACAACGGCACGTGATTGATGGATACAGAATCAACTCAAAACAAACAAGTCATAGAAACAATCAACTTAAATGCATATTGTTTAACTAGAGAACATTTGAAAGAGAAAACAAAAGGAAAGCACACTAAATCACGCCACATGAAGCTTGAGCCCTTCGCGGTCAGGTTTGCATGAGTCTTGTCTCCCTTGATGAATTCAATAAAGCACAAAATCAAGCCATAAGTAGGAAAGAGTAATTTGCATGAGCTTTGAGGAGGCTGAAGGAACCTGCATATTCTAATCATCTCCGAAATTCGTTACTAGTTGTTGTTTCATGATTTTAGGTACCCAATTGGTATCTTGCCTTTTAAGTTGCACGAGGTTTGGTCAGATATTGTGACGAAGATTTGCGGCTAGAATGTCATCCCGCTTCACGTTTCCATGTAGCTCCATAATCTCAAGACTCTGAAGTCTTGGGTGGGTGAAGATGCATGAAGGAATCTCATCAGCTTGCAGACTCAGGTGGCCAAGGAGATACATGTCCCAGAGAGCAGCCTTGAACACACTTCCTCCATGTTCCGCATACAGTATGTTGTGCATCTTAAATGACAGTATGTTTCTTGTCATCTTGTTATCCAATGGATTCCACTCTCATGGTCCCAAGGAGGCAGGCTTTATGCCATGGAGTGTATGTAGCTCACCATCTTCTTCTTCTTCTTCAATGCCTAGTGGCATTGACATTGCAGGAAGTGCTAGTTTTTTTGCGAGCACATGCCGATGAGTCTCAATCTTTCAGATATCTCGGTGAATCTCCTCTACCTGGGTATTACTTATGTTGAGCGTCTGCAAGTTTAATAGCTGGACAATGCTGAATGGGAGAATTTTTAGGTCGAGGGAGTCGACACACAGATGTCACAATTGTATAGTCACCAAGCCCATTCGACAACACCTTGAGCCTCAACTCCTTGAAGGAGACTACACGAAGGAACTTTGGCCAGCACAGAAACTTGATGTCATTATGAACACCCTTCTACTTTGCCTACCTCTACCGATTTTCAACTTCTTCTCATCGACATGACATATGAAGGACCGCAACTTCATGAATTTTGGGTTGGTGGTATACATTGATCTACAATCGCTTTAGACAGAGATGCGACGTACCGATCGCGACATAAGGACATCATATAGAACATTGTGGATAATCTCCATGAAGCCAACATCGACAATCTTTGATTGCATAGACACTAGGAGGCTTCTGTGAAGTCTGACTACCCATATGCCACAGCCATTTTCCTCTCCTCCAGCTAAACACGCTATCACAAAACCAATCCCTACATGTAGCCGTCCCCTACCTCCACCAGAGTATTTCCATGATGCGACTGACTTTTGTTGATGAAACCTTCTGCTCAGGGCCGGCCCATAGGCCGGGGCAACGAGGCGACCGCCCTGGGCCCCTGGGAGGTAGGGGCCCCGGCCCAGGTAGTAGTAGTATAGTATACAATAAGGCCCAAGCCCAGTTCTGCTATCCACATCTGAACAATCTCATCGGCATCTTGCCATGTGTCCTGGGAGTATGCGACGAAGTATAAAAGCATGATTTAAGATCGTCGGGAAGATCCTCGAAGCACGTCCAAAAGATGGCCTCTATCGTCCTTCATGTGATGCACATCTGCTGATGTGGCCACTGTTGGTACCTTGCACACATAAGTTGTTGCATCACTGCATCCCATTGGATCGGTTTCAATTTGAACCGAAGCATCCCGGCAAGGAGCAGACGAGCAATATGCCAATGGAACCTCACAAGAACCTTTCGGTGGCCGCTACAGTTCGCAGCGAGATCATCGACGCACTGCACAGACCCACTAGGAGTGCCGCCTTCTTCCAATGTGCAACCCTGGTGGTCGCAATTGAGATCAGAAGAATCCGACAGGTCGACCCGCCACCACCCACACGTGAGGGCTTTGTCCAACCGCAGAGGTGGAGGAGAGGGCGCTGGCTGCATCTGGGGCCGATTCGATTTTTTAGGTGTCGGGCCCGAACCGCAAGGGGGCGACGAAGCTTGTGCTAGCCCAATGCACCCAAACAAAGCTAGCCTCCTAACAATGGATTCGTGGGAGATTTTGCATTGTAGCTAGCTAGAAAATTAATCAAGCTCTAGCAAAGAAGACAACTCCACCAGCATTGGACAGGACAAGAGCCTCGTCTCGTTGAAGAGAAGAGTATATATCTCTGAATACAATGTTACCTCACATAGATTGATTTTCATGACTTCAAAAAGAGAGCGAGGCTCAAGCGACACCGTTACCGGATCCAACCACCTAAGGCCAGAATCTAGGTTTTCACCATGAATAATCAAGTTGAGCATATCCGAGCAATACCTTTGACAAGGTAACAACATAAAAACATCATCATTGCCGGATATAACCAACTCGGGTCAGACCGAGGCTTTCACCCTAGAGTTGAAAACCGGGTGCTCGAGTAGCACCGCCATCGGTGTTACTCATGTGTTGTCGCCACCATTTTTTTCACGATCTCAACAGCTACATGCAACATGTAGTCATCGCCGCTGCACAACCACCCTCCTGCATCAAGCCGTTGTCTATAGTTTGCATCTCCCTGCCGAAGCCAACCACCGGATCTAAAGGATGGAACCTTACAAGAACCTTACGGTGGCCACTGCAGTTCGCAGCGAGGTCGTCGACACATTGCACAGATCCACTAGGATCGCCGCATTCTTCCAATGTGCAGCCATGGTGGTCGCAGTTGAGATGAGAAGAATCTATTAGGTCCGGCATGGCACAAAGTTTGATATTTTCTATGTATATAGAAGGCGAGAATTACGAGGCTTTAAACTACAATTTCATTTCAAACGTTATGAAGCTTTAAGCTACAATTTTTCCAAACTTTATATTCGCAAAAAGGAAAAAAAAATGTGGCCTGGTAGGAGGTGTCCGGTAAATGCAGCCCACACTCCCACTCGCTCACCCGTCGCTCCCCTGCTAACCCTCGATCCCCTTTCCCCACCACCGCCGCCATGGCGTCGCCGCCGCCGCTGGCCTCCATCCCCATCCCCGACGACCTCCTGGGGGAGATCTTCCTCCGCCTGCCCACCCCGGACGCGGTTGCCCGCGCCTCCGCCGCCTGCAGCTCCTTCCGTCGCGTCATCAAAGGCCGCGCCTTCCGCCGCCGCTTCCGCGCGCTGCACCGGCCTCCCCTCCTCGGCTTCATGGACGCGGCCGGATTCCACCCCGCCCAGGCTCCGCACCCCTCCGCTCCGCTCGCCGGCGCCCTCGCCCCCTGCGCCGCCGATTTCTCCTTCGTCCCGGCCGTCGTTTCTTCTGCCTCCGGCGTCCAAGAAGACGACGGGGAAGGCCCCCGCTGGCGCCCCCGCGACGTCCGCGACGGCCGCGTCCTCCTCGATTGGGTCTCCCTCCACCCCGCGCCATGCGCATATGCTGCTACGTGGAAGACGGCTACGCAGTAAGCATCCTCATGGATTTCTGTGAGCTCTCCCCGCGTGACCGCCCCACCTGGACCGAACGGGAGCGGTGCAACGCCGCCGAGTTCCGCCTCGCCGTGTGTGAACCCCTGTCCAGCAGATACGTGCTGCTTCCAACCATACCTGAGGACCTCGCCGCCCAGCCGCAAGATCGCCTTCTGGAATTCCAGCCTGTACTCGCTCCCAACACCAGCGAAGACGGCGAGGAGCAACCCTTCAAGGTGATATGCATAGCAAGATACCACACAAAGCTCGTCCTCTTTGTCTTCCCGTCCACAACTATGCAATGGTCTATGGTCGAGTCCCCCACCATTTTCCCTTCTTTCTACGACATGGCCTGCTTTGACTGCGTGCGCGGCTGCTTCTACTGGACAAAGCCTTCTGATTGGAGTGACCATTTGATGGTGCTGGACACACGCACTTTGAAGTTTTCCACTGTCAATCTTCTCACTGGCTACCATGTAGAGCTCAGAGATCTCCCAAATGCTGAAGACCAGGGCTTTGTTCTTCACCGTCGCCCAAATGCTGTTGTTTTGGGCCGAGAAGGAGCCCTCGAGATGTTTTCTCTTGTCTGTCAGCACGGATCCTTTGCCCTCCATCATACCTCTCTGCAGAATGATTCGCAGGAATGGAAGCTTGAGAAGGTCATACAACTGCCTCGGCGGTATCATGAATATTCCATTTCCACAGTGGCCTGGTAGGAGGTGTCCGGTAAATGCAGCCCACACTCCCACTCGCTCACCCGTCGCTCCCCTGCTAACCCTCGATCCCCTTTCCCCACCACCGCCGCCATGCCGTCGCCGCCGCCGGCGGCCTCCATCCCCGTCCCCGACGAGCTCCTGGAGGAGATCCTCCTCCGCCTGCCCACCCCGGACGCGCTCGCCCGCGCCTCCGCCGCCTGCACCTCCTTCCGCCGCGTCATCAAAGGTCGCGCCTTCCGCCGCCGCCTCCGCACGCTGCATCGCCCTCCCCTCCTCGGCTTCATGGACGCGGCCGGATTCCACCCGGCCCAGGCGCCGCACCCCTCCGCCCCGCTCGCCCGCGCCCTCGCCTCCTGCACCGCGGATTTCTCCTTCGTCCCGGCCGTCGTTTCTTCTTCCTCCTACTTCGTCCCGCCGGGCGTCCAAGACGACGACGGGGAAGGCCCCCGCTGGCGCCCCTGCGACGTCCGCGACGGCCGCGTCCTCCTCGTTTGGACCTCCCTCGTGTTGACCAAACGGGAGCGGTTCAATGCTGCCAAGCTCCACCTCGCCGTCTGTGACCCCCTGTGCAGCAGATACGTGCTGCTTCCAACAATACCTCAGGACCTCGCCGCCCAGCCGCAGGATCTCCTTGGGGAATTCCAGCCCGTGCTTGCTCCCTGCACCGGCAACGACGGCCACGAGGAGCCCTTCAACTTCAAGGTGATATGCATAGCAAGATACCAAACGAAGCTGGTCCTTTTTGTGTTCCCCTCTACAACTATGCGATGGTGTATGGCGGAGTCTCCTATTTTCCCTTCTTTCAAACACATGTCTTGTTTTGACTGCGTGCGTGGCTGCTTCTACTGGACACAGCCTTATGGCTGGAGTGACCATTTGATGGTGCTGGACACGCGCACTTTGAGGTTTTCAATCGTCGATAACCTCACTGGCTACCATGCGGAGCTCAGTGATCTTCCTGACCGGAGCTTTGGTTATCGTCGCGCAAATGCCCTTGTTATGGGCCGAGAAGGAGCCCTTGAGATGTTTTCTCTTGTGTGTCAACACGGGTCATTTGCCATCTACCATACCTCTCTGCAGAATAATTCGCAAGAATGGAAGCTAGAGAAGATTATACAGCTGCCTGGGCAGTATCATGACTATAACATTTCCACGGTGGGTGCAGCCGAGGGATTCTTGTTCTTCCGAGGCGCTCCAGAAGGTATTCATATTGGGAATGTGGATTCTTACTCAATGGAGGTCAAGACTTATGAAATTACCAAAGTCTGTACGGAGATGGACACTATCTACAATCCCAGACGGGCCCTCCCATTCTTTAGCTTCCCACCGCTGTTATCGGAACCAACTATCTGATCAACTGGTAAGCCTAATTGTTTCATTTTATATTGCCACTGGGTGCATGCGTTGCTTGTTCTGCTCACATGATTATGTAGAAAGTTAATTAGTGTTCTACTGGGCTTGGCTAACTTGTCAAACTAGCTAGAAGAGGTAGCTGATTGATGGTTTTAAGCTGATGTCTGAGCACTCTTTATTTACCTTGTTGTGTTTTCAAGAGCATAGAGTTCACATGGCATGGTCTGCTATTTTTTATTTATCTTGATTCACTGCAATAAGATGGCTCTGGGATTCTTGGGAAGCACGAATAAACAACTTTTGCGTCCTTGTTCTTAAGCTATATTTTACTCTGTAATTTTGCAGATAGGAAAGATTCCCATTGCATCAACTGCAGTTGATTCAAAATTCTACTCCAATGGTTATATAGAAAGTTAATTATTGTTCTATTGGGCTTGACTACCTTGTCAAACTAGCCAGGACAGGTAGTCAATTCATGGTTTGATTCTGCATGCATGTTTAACTCCCATGTATGTGATTGGGAATGCTAACTGAAAAGAAAGATTAAACACTTGTTTTCACAGCTAGTTTTTATGGCTCCATATCTTAGGAGAGAAAATGGCTTTCGCGCTTGCATCTCTATGCAAACCTGCCTTTATGTAGGAGTACATTGTTAGTCATACTTAGCACTTACTACACATTATTCACTCAGTTGAAAAGATGTTCAAAACAAGAATGTTGCATAACCTGTAAGTTGATGTTTGAAGGCTCTGAATCTAATATTTGTGAACACTCCTTATTTACCATGTTCTGTTTCCAAGGAAAGATAGGATTCACCTGTTATGGTCTGCCAATTTTTGTGTATATTGCTTCCAAACTGCAAAATGAGCAGCTTGGGCGCCTTTGTTCCTAAGTTATGGTGTACTCCGCGGTTTAGCACATGCCTCCTTTCAAAGAAGTTCGGATAGGGAATTTTCTCATTGCATCAACTGCAGTTGCTTCAGTTTTCTAACTAAGTTCATTTATGCAGATCTGAGCTCGCTTGTCGTTTTGGTCTTGCTTGGGCGATCTACACCTGGGGTTGGATGGTGGATGTTCAAGATTGTGCTGATGTGGTTTGATATGTCTGTATTAGTATGAATGTAAGCAGGGTATGTTGTCAGCAAGTTGAGTTTGACCAACACTGGGGTCTAACACTCCGGTTTATATTATGTACTGATGTTTGTGTTGGAAGACTTTGATTTATGCTCCCCCTTTTAATCCATGTCCTTAGTCTAGATGAACTAGCTTTTATCTGCATGAGTGAATGAGTTCATCTGTAACCCCTTCCAGTTTTCTGGATGATTGAGTTTATTATGCACTGAGCATGGATGTTTTGTGCAATAGAGATGGATATCATACAGACATCAACTTCCAGAGCTTCAGGTTTCTCACAAAGATGTGGTCCTCTATCAAACTTGGATGTTTTCTGAGCACATATGAATGCCCTGTATTTGCCAGTTTGGAACAATTTTTTGCTTATCTGCTCCTAATCTGGTACCGAAGCAAGAACTTTTCCCGAGTGTAGTTTCTGAATCTAAACTGTCCTATAATCCCTTCCTGTTTCGATTGCTTTTCGTCAAAATACCGACTAATTATGTTTGTGGCTAGGCAATGGCATTGTTGATGGCCTGGTGGGCATTGTGAAAGGTACCTTCATAAGCTTATGGGCCTTTTCTCTCTGTCCATCTTGCTCTCCCTCTAATCCATATTAACTGTCGCCGATTTAGTACAGAGCTGTACTAAATCAGCGACAATTTCTATGGATCGGAGGGAGTAATAACTAGTACTTGTATCGATCTATTGTAAGTCTGTCAATGACATATTCATGGCATGGGTATTGCTGTGAAGTGGACGCGAGCATGATATTTTGTGGATTACCAAAACGAGTTAGTGCTGTCCATTTTATCTATTCCAAAATCTTGTACCAAAGTGATAACTTTTTCCAAGTCGATAAACAACTACGCACCTGTTGCGGCTAATCCCTTCCTTTTTTGTGTCAATCGCTGTTCATCAGATAACACATTTGTTACTGACTACTCCTAGGCGACGGTATTGGTGATGGTCACGGTGAAGGTGAAGCATTGCATGATATATAGGATGTTTTTTTTCTTTTTCTTGATGGGATATACATCGGTGGTGTAAAGTGGGCCTGAAGTTTTTTTATGCTCTTCATGGAAGTATCTAAGCTGGTTTACTATTTCAGACTTCGGTTTTGCTTGACGATTTCTTCTTCTTGTCATGGAATGGAGCCCTTGCTGTGATTCATAAGGCATTCGCCCTTTTTCCAGGTTGCTTGATAGTAACAACTGTATTCAAACAGCTAGATTCAGAAATAATACATGCTTTGGCACTAGACATTGATAATATTGTTGGTCATTCCGCGTTGTTGGATGGACTGATGTTTATAACTACGTATGCTTTGGTAGCTACTGCCACATGATCGAGTCCCAATCAATGCTTACGAAGATTGTGTGGTTGTTTATTTGTCAGACTGATGTTTAACTCTATTGGAAGTCAAAGTGTGACTCGATAAGATGATGATGAACTACTCCCTCCGTCCGAAATTACTTGTCATCAAAATGGATGTATCTAGAACTAAAATACATCTAGATACATCCATTTCAATGACAAGTATTTCCGGACGGGGGGAGTATTTATAATTGGCTACATGCATGAACAAAATTGTACTGACATGTACAAACGGTAGGAAGAATAAGGACAAAAAAATCTAACATATGTCGTAGGAAGAATAAGGACAAAAAAATCTAACATATGTAAAAAATAAAGAGAAATAAAAAAAAGGGGGCATTCCTAGAATTGAACTCGGCACCTCTCGCACCCTAAGCGAGAATCATACCACTAGACCAAATGCCCTCTCATGCTGTCTTTTTACAGAGTTCGTTTGTTATTCTCTCTGTTGTTTTTAATCTTTTTTTGGATGGATCGGCTCGAGGAGCTTGAACAAGTGGAGTACTTACTAATTCACAACTAGCTGTTCTTACCCGTAAAAAGAAAAAAAAAACTAGCTGTAAAAATCCACATCGATCCATCTCTATCGTCGAATGCCAATGCCTCCATAACTGTTTGATCAAATCGAATCTGATTAAATAGCTAACTGCATCGGGCGATCGGCCTTGCATAAAACACATGCCCTAGTTTCTTTTCATTTGCGCAGAAATGAGAACTTTATTAGTTATGTGCAGTATTAGTGAGGCCATAAGATCTACCAGAGAGCCCCTGGTCTTCTCACTTGTTGGAGCTTGCATGCAGCAGGAGTGGAGCCTATGCTAGTTTCCTGGAAGGAGCCTACTCGGCGGGGTCGAATTGACCGGCGGCCGGTGCCGGCGCCGGCGCCGGCGCCGACTAGAGGATTGGATTGACCTACGAGGATGCCATGAGGTGAGCCTGAGGGCAGCGGGAGTGGAGGCGTTGCTAGTTCCCAACAAGAGCCGTTGGGGTTGAACCGGTCATCGGTGGCTAGATAGCCGCATGTGAGAGGATAGGAAAGGGCATTATCTTCCTTTCTAATTTGAAGAGTGTGTATTTGTTGTGCCACTATACCAGTGTATCCACTGACTTGTTTGAGTGTGTATTTGTCCGAACGTTTGATGGGGGCTTACAGGATGGGATGTGTTGTAGGAAGACTGAACTCTATAGCAGTGAGAAATTGTGCCGTCTCGGTATCTTGGAAGTGCTCATATGGGTAGAATGTGTGTGTGTGTTCTTAAAGGGGTGAGTGTATATGTGTGTTGTTGGATATCTCGCACTTGTACTATCAAAGTCAACCTTCTGTATTTGTTTTCTTTGTTCTTTTGTAGCTCACAAAGCATGGCAACTTATCTTGTTTTGTTTATCTCATCTTAGTCAATCACAACTGATCAAACATGGAAAAGTTTTTGATAGATGAAATGGATTCTTTCTTTTTCATGTACTTTTTGGCCTTGTTTTTCTTTTGTTATCCGGTTTGTGAAAGACTTTGAAAATCATCGTAATACGAGAGTCAGTGCAATAGGATTTGAGCCTGTTCATTTTTTATTTTTCCTTCGAGCTTTTTTTGTTCCTTCCAGCGATGTGGTTTTTATGCGAGTATTTTTTTACTAGTTTGGTACAAAATTAGTGTATTTATAGGCCCAGCCGATAGGAGCAAGCTTGTGTTTGACCCTTCATTTGGACGGCTTGATGGGCTTTGAAGGATGGCACTGCGACGCGTGAAGCTTAAGGACACATCATGGGGGAATCATTGGCAATCGTGTATGATATGTCCCGCTCCCGTGATATCGGGAGCGATACCGGGGAACGGTCATGCACTATCGCATCCAATTTGGCAGGTTTAAATGGATGCCAAATTTACAGATGGGCACAATTAAAGTCAGGTCAAAGATCTGCTAGATATTCGATTATGTTCACAGGTACTAAATAAGGCAATATTCTTCGTACCTGTCACAATAAACTCTTACCAAATCACAGTGATCCCTCCACTATAAATCCACCCCTCCTCCCTCGCCGAAACCATCAACTTTCTTTTCCTTCGCTGGTTTTATCCTCTTGCTAGCAATGCCTCGCAACGTGACCCTCCAGCACATCCCCCATGACTCCACCCGGCGCGATAGATTCAAGAAGCGCCTCAAGGGCCTGATGAAGAAGGCAGACGAACTAGCCATCCTGTGCGATGCCAAGACATGCGTACTGGTGTACGAGGAGGGCAAGGCAACGCCGGAGGTGTTCCCTTCCCACGCCGAGGCAGTGGGTATCCTTAATCAATTCAAAAGCTTGCCGGAGCTGGGTCCGTGCAAGGAGGCGATGAACTAGGAGGTCTTCATCACCAAGCGCATTGACAAGCTCCGGGACCAGGTCGACAAGACCCGCCGTGAGTGCGAGGACGGGGAGATCAGGTACCTCCTTCACAAAATCATGCATGGCGACCTCTCGGGCCTCGTTGGCCTCAACATCGAGGAGCTCACCAAAGTTGGCTACAAGGTAAACGTGCTTCTCATGAGCATCAGTGAACGCATGGCAAAAATCCATTCCCAGGCACCGCCGCCAGCTCCATGTGTCACCACTGGCAACACAGACATGAGGTCTCCCGTGTTGTATCCAGCACCATCTCAGTAGTAGGAGGGACGACTTGACATGGTGAGCTTCAGAGGGGGCCTCAACACCCTGGTCTATAGTGGCTACTCCGACGCCAGCTTCTCTAGCAGCGATATGATGATGAAGATGTACTCCTTTGGTATGGGCTTCGGTTTGATTCCTTTCCCTCTCATGTACCAGGAGGCCAGCTACATGCGCCGATCTCATCTTATTTTTATTTGGCTTTGGTGGTTATTATGAGACATTCAGGTAATTTCTAGAAATTGTTATATTCGTTTATGTGCGTCGTTGTAATCATCGTGTTCTTTGAGCCAAATCATATTTAATTCCAATGTAATCATTGAAATTGTTATTCAGTTGATCTCTTCCCTGGGTTATTTGTTTGATCTTTGTTGTTTGGTTGTCCTAAATCTTGAGTTGCACCTATTTTTTTGTGTCAGCACCGTGTTTTCTTAGGCATAGTTGCACTTACGTGCTAGACAATTGGTTGATTGCTGAAATAATTGAAAGAAAGAACCTTGGT
This sequence comes from Aegilops longissima, assembly GCA_021605205.1. Taxonomy (NCBI): domain Eukaryota; kingdom Viridiplantae; phylum Streptophyta; class Magnoliopsida; order Poales; family Poaceae; genus Aegilops; species Aegilops longissima. The sequence continues at coordinate 763,401,619 of CM038679.1, forward strand.
CGTGTGTTGGGAGATCTAATGTTGGGGCCTTTAGTTTCGTGCTATTTTTGGTGTATGCTTTTTTGGGATAGAAACGAGTTGAAGATTCGTTCTCCTAGAGCAAGCTAAATGTGATGGATGAATAATATTTGTATGGATAAATACTTGTGAACTAATTACCTTTTGTGACTTAATTACATGGTGACAACTCGCCACACGCAAACATCAGAAATAGCGGTGATCCACATTGTGCTCTTGTTAGTTGTAGTTATGTTCTCTATTCTTCAGACCACCCTCTGTTGTGCTCTCCTTAGTTGGAGTCATGTTCTCTGTTCTTCAGACCGTCCTTCGTTCTAGAGACGCACAGGAGGACAACATTTGCTCGTCAAGATGATATCATGGCCGATCCAAGGTGACAAGGAGACATGGTGGCCTCTCGCTCGCCTTCATGCTGGATAGCCATCCTGTGGCTTCCCTGAGGCTCTCATAGCGCCTATGGCCAGGAGTTCCTCTACACCTCTCCTTCCCATCAATCCTCATCGTCCCACTTACCTGACCTCCTTGAGCATGTTAGTCCGAGATTAATTATGAGCTATTTCCATGATGTGTTGTGGTGTGAACAAGGTTATTTTCTCTCTCAAGATTTCCATAACAGACCGGTTACCGGATTTGCACTGCTTCCCGAGAAAAAGTGTTACCTACTAATTTGACTGAAATTGAACGTCAAAAAAGGATCAAATAACATCTATATGCTACTTCTAACTTGTAGCATCCCATTGTGTGATGTTATCGATCCTTCAACTGCGTGTCATGGACTCATGCTGTTGTTATCGAATCCCGCCCACCTTGTATTTTATGTGATGCTCTCTCTCTCTCTCTCTCTCTCTCTCACTCTCTCTCTCACTCTCTCTCTCTGACTCTCTCTCTCATATGGGTCCTTCATGGTTTTAAAAAAGCAAAAAAGGAACTTACAAAGAAAAAGTTTTGCACCCGGGTAGTTAAACATGGGTACGCCCCTGCCTTTGTGTGGTGTTATCAATCCTTGGTGTGTGTGTGTCATGGTGTTGTTATTGAATCCCGCCCACCTTGTGTTTTTGCGCTGGTCTCCCCCCTCATATGGGTCCTTCGTGGTTTAAAAAAAAGGAAAAACTAGGTACATAACAGAATTTGAACCGGTTACCTGTGTGAAGAGACGAGGTACACTGACAGCGTGGCCAGGTGCATTTTGTGTCAGTTGCGTATTAAGGCGGAAAGCCGAGTTTAAACCAACTAGAACATCAAATGTGATAGATTCACTCAATCAGCACTATGTAAGATTATTTGATGCCCTTTTTCCAGCAGCATTGGACAAGAGCCTAGTCTCCTTGTAGAGAAGGGTATATATATATATCTCCGAATGCGATGCTACTTGATGGATATTGATGTTCATGGCATCTGATTCGCTTACATAAGGAAAAAAAAATCTATCAGATGTAAAAATGGTGAAAAAAAAAAGAGAAAATCGGGGCATTCCGAGAATTGAACTCGGGACCTCTCGCACCCTAAGCGAGAATCATACCACTAGACCAAATGCCCTTTCATGCTACGTTTTCCGAAAGAAACTATTTAGATATATGAGGCGGTCAACAATCTACCAACGAGCTAACTAGATGGATGAAGTGAGCACTGAGGTAGCTTTAGGTTGCGAGATGGCGATGCGATCGATCCACCGATGGCATCCAGGACGAGGACGATTTTGTTATCGGATGCATGGATCGGCTCGCGCGTCACGCAGGAGCTTAAACAACTGGATAAGTTGTGATTAATCAAAGTACAGTAGCGATTTGAATCTAAGACGGCGTACGTTCACCCCCCATCCATCTGCATCTTCACATGCCATGCGCTGCTTGACAAATGCCAATGCCTCCTCCATAGCCGTTTCATCCGATCGAATCTGATTAAGAAGCTAACTGCATCGGCCGATCGTCCTTGCATAGCACACACATGCCCTAGCTAGCTAGTTAGCTACTCCTCCGTTCCTAAATATAAGTTTTTTTCTAGAGATTCCAATATAAATTATATGACAAAGAAGGGACTAGGCCCCGGCCCCCGCGTCGCTCCGCTTGGGGCGACTCGGGTGGCGACGAACCCTAGCCGCCGAACCTCCCCTCCCGCCTCCCCCCTCGCCGCCGCCCGAGGAGACCTCCGGCGCCACCCGCGGGGTCGTCAAGGACGGCGGCGGCGAGGATTTGCTGCTCCCGACCGGAGGGCTCCGGACGCCAAGGCGGCGCTGTCTCCCTGCAAGCGGCGTCGCAGGTGGTGGCTCTCCGTTTCCTTGGCCGCGAGGGTGGCGAGGGACGGCGGGAGCTGTCGCCGGTCGCAGCGGGTGCTGCGCCCTCCTTGTCCGTGGCTGGATCTGAAGGCGGCCTCCCTCCCCCACGCAACACTTTGCCCCGCCGGATCTGGTCGCCGGTGGCCTCTGGCCGCCAGATCCGGCGTTGGGCTGCCCGGAGATGCGGACCGAATCGGGAGAAATCCTTGGCTGGGGTGCTCTAGCCACGACGGCGGCGACACCGGCCGGTGCCGTTCCCCTCCTTGGAGGCGCCGTCGAGGTTCGTGCCCTCTCCCTCCCGCTCCATGCCCGGGAGAAATCCCATGTCTTGCCGAGACAGGTCGACAACGGTGCAGCGTGCGCCGCGTCCTTCTTGAAGGCGCCGGCTTGGGCAAGGTGGGAGTGTGCTGTGGTGCTGGGCGGTGGTGGCTGGGTGGCTGCGTCTTCGGCGAGGGATTTGGAGCATGATGCTTTGTCTCTGAACTAGTGTCGGTCCGTTGTCCTCTCGTTTGGCCGTTGGCCGATCTGTGCTTGCTTGCTCAACGTCTCTGCCTTCGGCAAGGAGGGGATAGGGATCCTCTCCTTTGTTTTGGCAGCAACCAGATGCGGTTGCAAGGTCACGGAGCTGATTATGCGGGTTGATCTGATTCCAGTTATGGATGCTCCATTTTCTCCTTGCTGTTTGTTTGTTCAGTGACAGCTCCCTTGTGCAGTTTTTCCTCTACGTGCTTGTATCAGTGGGCTGCGGTGTGGACTTTCTTCTGGTACCCTTCGTGCAATGGCGTGTCGAGCTGAGTATCTCCCTTGGTGCCCAGAATCATGCCCTTTCCTTGCTCTAGGGAGGGCAATTCCATCTTCCGGTGGTCCGGCGCCTTTCGAGCCAAGGCGAGGGGCAGTGGTCCCCTCCGGATTTGGAGAGGAGCGGCATGGTTTCGATGTGTGAAAGAACATGTGGTGCCCCCATGTTTGGTTTTGGTAATTGATGACAATCTCTATGGACTAATGGTTGCCTTGAGTTATATTTGAAGGTTTGTCCACAGGCTTTTCTTGGAGTACATGTGTTGGTTTCAAGGAGAGTTTGTGTTGACCAAGGTGCTATTAAGGAATTATCCAAAGATTGGTCATGTGAGAGTTGAGCTTATTGCAAGCATGTCTTGAAGAAGAAGATTGTGTGATCATTCATGTTTACCTTCAAGACATCATCCAAATGAAGAGAGTTGTAAAGATTCAAGGTTGATCAAGACTAAGTCATCAAGATTGTTGTGTGCAAGTTCAAGTGGAGCATCACGAAGAGATCAAGTGCTTGAAGCTTGCCATCCATTGTGGTGTCAATGGACTTGTGAAGATGTGCCGAAGAGTGGCTCACCCATAGTGGAGTATGGGGGAGCAATCATCTAGTCTCCATCGACCCAACGCAATCAAGAAAGGTGGTCCATCTTGAGGAGGACAAGATCGTCATCATCTAGCTCAAGTGGATCATGTGCAAGGCAAAGGTTTGCCCTTGATAGGTTTTCTATTTTACCGGTCTCATTGTGGTAGTTGGGAGACCGGGTTATAGGATCGATAGCCGTACTATCAAGGGGGGCTCTCAAGTGAGTAGCTTGATCGTATCGTTCGTCGAGAGCTCAAACCATTGCATCCTTGCATCATGTTTCTTGGTTCTTGTTTGGTTCTCTTTGTGAGTCTTAGAGCTTATGGTCATCTTGATGACAAGCTTGAGTTCATCGAAAACGAAGTTCGCATGCGTCTTCTATGATGTTTTCGGTGTTGGAGGTTTTACCGGTCTTGTCCGAGGAAGTGTTCTCACCATTTTATTATGGGCCTTTTATAATTTGCTTCTTATTGTTATTTCTTTCAATATTGTGTTAGCCCTTGTCGCTAGCTTTCCAACAAACTTGGTTTCATCGAATTCGGAGTCCGCTTGCAAAAGTTGTGGCAGTTTTGGTGTTCTGAAAAGGCTGCAGCGGTACTACCGCGAATTGAAGCGGATGTAATTTTTTACTACCGCTCCAGAGCGGTACTACCGCGGCTCCTACAACGGTAGTACCGCTCCAGACCAAAAACTCGTCCCAAGTCCTGCGGTGGTAGGGCCGGATGTAATTTTTTTAGTACCGCTCGCAAGCAGTAGTACCGCTACCCTTAGCAGTAGTACCGCTACCCCTAGCGGTAGTACCGTGAGGTCAAGCGGTACTACTGCTCCGACGGTTCTTCTGGCCTTTTTGCCTCCTCGTTGTTGTGTTTCAAAGGGGTACTACCGCCCTAGCGGTAGTACCGCTCCTTGGAGCGGTAGTACCGCTCTGTGCGGGCTGTGAGCATAACGGTTGGATTTTTTCCCACCTATAAAACGGGGTCTTCTTCCCCAATGAACCTTATCCTTTGAGCTCGTGTTCTTCCCCCATTGTTGACCTTCTTCGAGCTTGCTAACTCTCAATCCCTCCATGGATTCTTGCTAGTTTTTGAGGAAAAAGAGAGAGGAGATCTAGATCCACATTTCCACCAATCACTTTCTCCTCTATGTGAGGGGAACCCCTTGGATCTAGATCTTGGAGTTCTTGGTGTTCTCCTTCTTGTTCTTCCTCTCATTTTCCTCCCTAGCATCACTAGTGCAGAACCGGGCAATAGCACCGGTTCGTAAGGCCCTTTAGTGCCGGTTCCACAACCGCACTAAAGTGTGGTCACTAAGCCCCCCTTTAGTACCGGTTCAGCACGAACCGGTGCTAAAGGCCAACCACGTGCACGAGGCAGCTCCGGGGCGGAGCCCTTTAGTACCGGTTGGTAACACCAACCGTACTAAATGTTTAATGAGTTTTGTTTTATTTTTATTTTTCAATTAAATTTGTGTTATCAATTTAATTCTTTTTCGTTTGCTGGTATTTTACGATACTAACATTGTACACGTTATATATATATATATATATATATATATATATATATATATATATATATATATATATATATATATATATATATATATATATATATATATATGTTGGGGAACGTAGTAATTTCAAAAATTTCCTACGAACACGCAAGACCATGGTGATGGCATAGCAACGAGAGGGAGAGTGTCTGTCCACGTACCCTCGTGAGATCGAAAGCGAAGCGTTATAACAACGCTGTTGATGTAGTCGTGCGTCTCCACGATCCGACCGATCCAAGCACCGAGCGACGGCACCTCCGAGTTCTGCACACGTTCAGCTCGATGGCGATCCCGGACTCGATCCAGCAAAGTGTCGGGATGAGTTCCGTCAAGACGACGGCGTGGTGGCGATGTTGATGCTCCACCGACGCAGGGCTTCGCCTAAGCTCATGACGATATGACTTCTCCGGCGCAGGGCTTCTCCTAAGCTCATGACGATATGACCGAAGTGGAATATGGTGGAAGGGGCACCGCACACGGCTAAGGCAAGATCCGTAGATCAACTTGTGTGTCATGGGGTGCCCCTGCCCCGTATATAAAGGAGGGAGGGAGGAGGAGGCCGCCCTAGGAGGGGCGCCATGGAGGAGTCCTACTCCCACCGGGAGTAGGACTTCCCCCCTCTTCTCCTAGTTGGACTAGGACTTGGGGAAGGGGGAAGAGGGAAGGGGTGCGGCCCCTCCCCCTAGTCCAATTCGGACTAGGCCATGGGGGGGCGCGCGGCCTGCCCTAGGCAGCCCCTCTCTCTTTCCCGCAGGGCCCAATAAGGCCCAATACTTCTCCCCGGCGAATTCCCGTAACTCTCCGGTACTCCGAAAAATACCCGAATCACTCGGAACCTTTCCGAACTCCGAATATAGTCGTCCAATATATCGATCTTTACGTCTCGACCATTTCGAGACTCCTCGTCATGTCCCCGATCTCATCCGGGACTCCGAACTCCTTCGGTACATCAAAACTCATAAACTCATAATATAACTGTCATCGAAACCTTAAGCGTGCGGACCCTACGGGTTCGAGAACTATGTAGACATGACCTAGAACTATTCTTGGTCAATAACCAATAGCGGAACCTGGATGCCCATATTGGCTCCTACATATTCTACGAAGATCTTTATCGGTCAAACCGCATAACAACATACTTTGTTCCCTTTGTCATCGGTATGTTACTTGCCCGAGATTCGATCGTCGGTATCCAATACCTAGTTCAATCTCGTTACGGCAAGTCTCTTTACTCGTTCCGTAATACATCATCTCATAACTAACTCTTTAGTTACAATGCTTGCAAGGCTTAGGTGATGAGTATTACCGAGAAGGCCCAGAGATACCTCTCCGACAATCGGAGTGACAAAACCTAATCTCAAATCGCCAACCCAACATGTACCTTTGGAGACACCTGTAGTACTCCTTTATAATCACCCAGTTACGTTGTGACGTTTGGTAGTACCAAAGTGTTCCTCCGTAAACGGAGTTGCATAATCTCATAGTTACAGGAACATGTATGAGTCATGAAGAAAGCATTAGCAACATACTAAGCGATCAAGTGCTAAGCTAACGGAATGGGTCATGTCAATCACATCATTCTCCTAATGAGGTGATCCCATTAATCAAATGACAACACATGTCTATGGTTAGGAAACATAACCATCTTTGATTAATGAGCTAGTCCAGAGAGGCATACTAGTGACTATCTGTTTGTCTATGTATTCACACATGTATTATGTTTCCGGTTAATACAATTCTAGCATGAATAATAAACATTTATCATGATATAAGGAAATAAATAATAACTTTATTATTGCCTCTAGGGCATATTTCCTTCAGTCTCCCACTTGCACTAGAGTCAATAATCTAGTTCACATCGCCATGTGATTTAACATCAATAGTTCACATCTATATGTGGTTAACACCCATAGTTCACATCGACATGTGACCAACACCCAAAGGGTTTACTAGAGTCAGTAATCTAGTTCACATCGCTATGTGATTAACACCCAAAGAGTACTAAGGTGTGATCATGTTTTGCTTGTGAGATAATTTTAGTCAACGGTCTGTCACATTCAGAGCCGTAAGTATTTTGCAAATTTCTATGTCTACAATGCTCTTGCGGAGCTACTCTAGCTAATTGCTCCCACTTTCTATATGTATCCAGATTGAGACTCGAGTCATCTAGATTAGTGTTAAAACTTGCATCGGCGTAACCTTTTACGACGAACCTTTTTCACTTCCATAATCGAGAAACATATCCTTATTCTACTAAGGATAATTTTGACCGCTGTCCATTGATCTACTCCTAGATCTCTATTGCACTCCTTGCCAATCTTAGTGGTAGGGTATGCAATAGATCTGGTACACAACATGACATACTTTATAGAACCTATGTCGATGCATAGGAATGACCTTCATTCTCTTTCTATCTTCTGCCGTGGTCGGGTTTTGAGTCTTACTCAATCTCACACCTTGTAACACAGGCAAGAACTCTTTCTTTGACTGTTCCATTTTGAACTACTTCAAAATCTTGTCAAGGTATGTATTCATTGGAAAACTTATCAAGCGTCTTGATCTATCTCTATAGATCTTGATGCTCAATATGTAAGCAGCTTCACCGAGGTCTTTCTTTGAAAAACTCCTTTCAAATACTCCTTTATGCTTTGCAGAATAATTCTACATCATTTCCGATCAACAATATGTCATTCACATATACTTATCAGAAATGTTGTAGTGCTCCCACTCACTTTCTTGTAAATACAGGCCTTTCCAAAAAGTCTGTATAAAATCATATGCTTTGATCAACCCATCAAAGCGTATATTCCAACTCGAGATGCTTGCACCAGTCCATTGATGGATCGCTGGAGCTTGCACATTTTGTTAGCTCCTTTAGGATTGACAAAAACTTATGGTTGCATCATATACAACTCTTCTTTAATAAATCCATTAAAGAATGTAGTTTTGACATCCATTTGCCAGATTTCATAAAATGTGGCAATTGCTAACATGATTCGGACAGACTTAAGAATCGCTACAGTTGAGAAAATCTCATTATAGTCAACACCTTGAACTTGTCGAAAACCTTTTGTGACAAGTCGAGCTTTGTAGATAGTAACACTACTATCAACATCTGTCTTCCTCTTGAAGATCCATTTATATAATATGGCTTGCCGATCATCGGGCAACTCCATCAAAGTCCACACTTTGTTCTCATATATGGATCCCATCTCAGATTTCATGGTCTTAAACCATTTCGCGGAATCTGGGCTCATCATCGCTTCCTCATAGTTCGTAGGTTCATCATGGTCTAGTAACATGACTTTCAGAACATGATTACCGTACCACTCTGGTGCGGATCTTACTCTGGAAGACCTACGAGGTTTGGTAGCAACTTGATCTGAAGTTTCATGATCATCATCATTAACTTCCTTACTAATTGGTGTAGGAATCACTGGAACTGATTTCTGTGATGAACTACTTTCCAATAAGGGAGAAGGTACAATTACCTCATCAAGTTCTACTTTCCTCCCACTCACTTCTTTCGAGAGAAACTTCTTCTCTAGAAAGGATCCATTTTAGCAACGAATGTTTTGCCTTTAGATCTGTGATAGAAGGTGTACCCAACAGTTTCTTTTGGGTATTCTATGAAGACGCACTTCTCCGATTTGGGTTCGAGCTTATCAGGTGAAAACTTTTTCACATAAGCATCACAACTCCAAACTTTAAGAAATGACAGCTTAGGTTTACTGCTAAACCATAGTTCATACGGTGTCATCTCAACGGATTTAGATGGTGCCCTATTAAACGTGAATGCAGCTGTCTCTAATGCATAACCCCAAAACTATATCTGTAAGAGACATCATAGATCGCACCATATCAAAATAAAGTACGGTTACGACGTTCGGACACACCATAACGTTGTGGTGTTCCAGGTGGCGTGAGCTGTGAAACTATTCCACATTGTTTTAATTGAAGACCAAACTCGTAACTCAAATATTCATCTCCACGATCAGATCGCAGAAACTTTATTTTCTTGTTACGATGATTTTCCACTTCACTCTGAAATTCTTTGAACCTTTCAACTATTTCAGACTTATGTTTCATCAAGAAGATATATCCATATCTGCTCAAATCATCTTGTGAAGGTCAGAAAATAACGATACTTGCCACGAGTATCAACACTCATTGGATCGCATACATCGGTATGTATTATTTCCAATAAGTCAGTATCTCGTTCCATTGTTCCGAACAACGGAGTTTCAGTCATCTTGCCCAAAAGGCACGGTTCGCAAGTATCAAATGATTCATAATCAAGTGATTCCAAAAACCCATCAGCATGGAGTTTCTTCATGCGCTTTACACCGATATGACCCAAACGGCAGTGCCACAAATAGGTTGCACTATCATTATTAACTTTGCATTTTTGGCATCAATATTATGTGTATCACTATGATCGAGATCCAATGAACCATTTTCATTGAGTGTGTAACCATATAAGGTTTTATTCATGTAAACAGAACAACAATTTATTCTCTTACTTAAATGAATAACCGTATTGCAATAAACATGATCAAATCATATTTATGCTCAACACCAAATAACACTTATTTAGGTTCCACACTAATCCCGAAAGTATAGGGAGTGTGCGATGATGATCATATCAATCTTGGAACTACTTCCAACACTCATCGTCACTTTCCCTTCAACTAGTCTCTGTTTATTCTGTAACTCCTGTTTCGAGTTACTAATCTTAGCAACCGAACGAGTATCAAATACTCAGGGGCTACTATAAACACTAGTAAGGTACACATCAATAACCTGTATATCAAATATAACCTTGTTCACTTTGCCATCCTTCTTATCCACCAAATATTCAGGGGTAGTTCCGCTTCCAGTGACCAGTTCCATTGCAGCAAAAGTACTCAGTCTCAGGCTTAGGTCTAGACTTGGGCTTCTTCACTCGAGCAGCAACTTGCTTGCCGTTCCATTTGAAGTTCCCCTTCTTCCCTTTGCCATTTTCCTTGAGACTACTAGTCTTGTCAACCATCAACACTTGATGTTTTCTTGATTTCTACCTTCGCCGATTTTAGCATCGCGAAGAGCTCGAGAATCTTTTTCGTCATCCCTTGCATACTATAGTTCATCACGAAGTTCTACTAACTTAGTGATGGTGACTAGAGAATTCTGTCAATCACTATCTTATCGGAAGATTAACTCCCACTTGATTCAAGTGATTGAAGTACTCGAGACAATCTGAGCACATGCTCACTAGTTGAGCGATTCTCCTCCATCTTTTAGCTATAGAACTTGTTGGAGACTTCATATCTCTCAACTCGGTATTTGCTAAAATATTAACTTCAATTCCTGGAACATCTCATATGGTCCATGACGTTCAAAACGTCTTTGAAGTCCCGATTCTAAGCCGTTAAGCATGGTGCACTAAACTATCAAGTAGTCATCATATTGAGCTAGCCAAACGTTCATAACGTCTGTATCTGCTCATATTGAGCTAGCCAAACGTTCATAACGTCTACATCTGCTCCTGCAAATAGGTCTGTCACCTAGCGGTGCATTAAGGACATAATTCTTCTGCGCAGCAATGAGGATAAACCTCAGATCACGGATCCAATCCGCATCATTGCTACTAACATTTTTCAATACAATTTTCTCTAGGAACACATATAAAAACGTAGGGAAGCAACAACGCGAGCTATTGATCTACAACATAATTTGCAAAATACTACCAGGACTAAGTTCATGATAAATTAAAGTTCAATTAATCATATTACTTAGGAACTCCCACTTAGATAGACATCTCTCTAGTCATCTAAGTGATTACGTGATCCAAATCAACTAAACCATGTCCGATCATCACGTGAGATGGAGTAGTTTCAATGGTGAACATCACTATGTTGATCATATCTACTATATGATTCACGCTCGACCTTTCGGTCTCCGTGTTCCGAGGCCATATCTGTTATATGCTAGGCTCGTCAAGCTTAACCTGAGTATTCTGCGTGCGCAACTGTTTTGCACCCGTTGTATTTGAACGTAGAGCCTATCACACCCGATCATCACGTGGTGTCTCAGCACGAAGAACTTTCGCAACGGTACATACTCAGGGAGAACACTTCTTGATAATTTTAGTGAGAGATCATCTTATAATGCTACCGTCAATCAAAGCAAGATAAGATGCATAAAGGATAAACATCACATGCAATCAATATAAGTGATATGATATGGTCATCATCATCTTGTGCTTGTGATCTCCATCGCCGAAGCACCGTCATGATCACCATCGTCACCGGCGCGACACCTTGATCTCCATCGTAGCATCGTTGTCGTCTCGCCAACTATTGCTTCTCGACTATCGCTACTCCTTAGTGATAAAGTAAAGCAATTACATGGCGTTGCATTTCATACAATAAGCGACAACCATATGGCTCCTGCCCGATTGCCGATAACTCGGTTACAAAACATGATCATCTCATACAATAAAGTATAGCATCACGTCTTGACCATATCACATCACAACATGCCCTGCAAAAACAAGTTAGACGTCCTCTACTTTGTTGTTGCAAGTTTTACGTGGCTGCTACGGGCTGAGCAAGAACCGTTCTTACCTACGCATCAAAACCACAACGATACTTCGTCAAATAGACTCCGTTTTAACCTTCTCAAGGACCGGGCGTAGCCACACTCGATTCAACTAAAGTGAGAGAGACAGACACCCGCCGGTCACCTTTAAGCAACGAGTGCTCGGGCGGTGAAACCAGTCTCGCGTAAGCGTCTGGCGTAATGTCGGTCCGGGCGCTTCATCTCACAATACCGCTGAACCAAAGTATGACATGCTGGTAGGCAGTATGACTTGTATCGTCCACAACTCACTTGTGTTCTACTCGTGCACATGACATCAACGCATAAATCCAGGCTCGGATGCCACTGTTGGGGAGCGTAGTAATTTCAAAAATTTCCTACGAACACGCAAGACCATGGTGATGGCATAGCAACGAGAGGGGAATGTCTGTCCACGTACCCTCGTGAGACCGAAAGCGGAAGCGTTATAACAACGCTGTTGATGTAGTCGACGTCTCCACGATCCGACCGATCCAAGCACCGAGCGACGGCACCTCCGAGTTCTGCACACGTTCAGCTCGATGGCGATCCCGGACTCCGATCCAGCAAAGTGTCGGGATGAGTTCCGTCAAGACGACGGCGTGGTGGCGATGTTGATGCTCCACCGACGCAGGGCTTCGCCTAAGCTCATGACGATATGACTTCTCCGGCGCAGGGCTTCTCCTAAGCTCATGACGATATGACCGAAGTGGAATATGGTGGAAGGGGCACCGACACGGCTAAGGCAAGATCCGAGATCAACTTGTGTGTCATGGGGTGCCCCTGCCCCGTATATAAAGGAGGGAGGGAGGAGGAGGCCGGCCCTAGGAGGGGCGCCATGGAGGAGTCCTACTCCCACCGGAGTAGGACTTCCCCTCTTCTCCTAGTTGGACTAGGACTTGGGGAAGGGGAAGAGGGAAGGGTGCGGCCCTCCCCTAGTCCAATTCGGACTAGGCCATGGGGCGCGGCCTGCCCTAGGCAGCCCTCTCTCTTTCCCGCAGGGCCCAATAAGGCCCAATACTTCTCCCGGCGAATTCCGTAACTCTCCGGTACTCGAAAAATACCGAATCACTCGGAACCTTTCCGAACTCGAATATAGTCGTCCAATATATCGATCTTTACGTCTCGACCATTTCGAGACTCCTCGTCATGTCCCGATCTCATCCGGGACTCGAACTCCTTCGGTACATCAAAACTCATAAACTCATAATATAAGCATCATCGAAACCTTAAGCGTGCGGACCCTACGGGTTCGAGAACTATGTAGACATGACCTAGAACTATTCTTGGTCAATAACCAATAGCGGAACCTGGATGCCCATATTGGCTCCTACATATTCTCTGAAGATCTTTATCGGTCAAACCGCATAACAACATACTTTGTTCCCTTTGTCATCGGTATGTTACTTGCCCGAGATTCGATCGTCGGTATCCAATACCTAGTTCAATCTCGTTACCGGCAAGTCTCTTTACTCGTTCCGTAATACATCATCTCATAACTAACTCTTTAGTTACAATGCTTGCAAGGCTTAGGTGATGAGTATTACCGAGAAGGCCCAGAGATACCTCTCCGACAATCGGAGTGACAAAACCTAATCTCAAATCGCCAACCCAACATGTACCTTTGGAGACACCTGTAGTACTCCTTTATAATCACCCAGTTACGTTGTGACGTTTGGTAGTACCCAAAGTGTTCCTCCGGTAAACGGGAGTTGCATAATCTCATAGTTACAGGAACATGTATGAGTCATGAAGAAAGCATTAGCAACATACTAAACGATCAAGTGCTAAGCTAACGGAATGGGTCATGTCAATCACATCATTCTCCTAATGAGGTGATCCCATTAATCAAATGACAACACATGTCTATGGTTAGGAAACATAACCATCTTTGATTAATGAGCTAGTCCAGTAGAGGCATACTAGTGACTATCTGTTTGTCTATGTATTCACACATGTATTATGTTTCCGGTTAATACAATTCTAGCATGAATAATAAACATTTATCATGATATAAGGAAATAAATAATAACTTTATTATTGCCTCTAGGGCATATTTCCTTCAATATATATATATATAGGGATTGACTATTCGTCACCCTGGGTTAGGAATAGTTATTCTTCACCCCCTCTATTTTACCATCAATACACCGTAATTTTACGTTCCGTAAGTTTTTTCTTATTTCCGACGTAAAAAGAGACCGTAAGAAAATATATAATCGTCGTAAAAAATATTTTATGTCATGTAAAATTACAAACGTAAAAACATTTTGTAAAATATACATAAACTGCAAATTTTCTTGTTTTATGACCTATATTTTTATTTTCTTATGTCAAATATTACGTAGTGAATGAATATGAATGTAACTATTTGAATTCCAAACGTAATTTAATTATGACTAGATATTCTTCACCCAAGGTAACTAATACAAATATATATCATCAATGTCTCACAAACCATCATATTAATTAATTCACACATACACACATGTATAGCTATATACAATTTCTCCTACATATGCATGTTGCCTTGAGCCAGTGGCATTAGCCTAATTGGTGCCTTGAGCACGATGGGGCGGTAGCGGTAATAGTATTCTCCTTGAATTTATGACCTGGTCAAGCAAAAATCCGCTATTTCCTCTTGAAGTGCTTCACGCGCTCCGCTTCTAGGAGCTTCTCCGCACCTCTGTGAACTGTTAAGAAGGAGATCAATATGCATGTGTATTAGTTGTGTGACTAGATATCGATAATGGTGTAAAATTGTGAATAGTGTTTTGACAAGCGTACCCATTCCTGTCTTTGAGATCTGCTCCTTTCAGACGCCATCATGCGAATGTTCTATAAACGCAGAATGCACACAGGTCAGTCCCTGCGCCCGCTTCAGGGCCTTTACGAGAATGGAATTTGATCAGATAATAATTAATCAAGCATGATAATTAAAGAGATGGCAGCTAGCTAGCTAGCTAGTACTATAATTACTTACCTTGGGTGAAACCATTTAAGCTTTTGTTTCCATTCACCTTCCGTGACGCTGATGAACCTTGCCCAAGCCCTGCCCGCCGACAAAGAAAATGAAAAAGGGGTTATTAAATAGTTCATATCATGAAAATGAGAACTAAATTGGCGAGATATATAGTTAATAATGATTGAAATTACCTGTTGACTATCCCAAACAAGATGTTATAGTCAGTTTTTCTTTGAGTAGTGAGTCCAGTATTTCAACTGTTCCGGCGTCAACTTTAATGATACACAAGACCCAGTGAAATCTGCATGCACACACGTTTGCATGTCTTAATTAAGCGGGCATATGTAAAGCAAAAACATGTAGCTAGCTAGTAGGCAAAAACAGAGAATTTGTAGTACAAGGCAGTGTGACTCACTGGAAGTTGTAAGGAAGTAGTATATCTTCATTGTATTTGAGGCGCTTCAAGAACTCTAGCATGTTGTCCTCTACGTCCTTTTGATAACGTGGATTTAGTTTCCATGTGTATTCATTAACGGTGTTTGGGTCAATGAACCCAATGCCAAAGCGTCCACCTTTTCTCATTTCATATATCTTCATCCTGCATATAATACCACAGAAAAGAATATAGTGACGATAATTACAGGTAATGATTGATCAAAAGGATCAGTACAGCTAGCTTGAGACTTAAATTACAGAAAGAAATCACTTACAGACAATAGCAATTGACGATAGATTTGTCGAGTGCGTCTTGATTGTATAACTGAAACAGTTCAGAATACTCAACGGACACAACTTTCTCATGGAAGTAATGCTCCTCCTTGACATTCACCATGAGGGACAATCGATCGGAAATCTTGGTAATGTTCATGTACCATTGATGCAATTCATATATTCTCGTTGGGAGGTTCTTGACCTTGTCTGGCTCGATCAAAGGTTGGCCCCGGACATATTTCCTTTTTATTTCATCCTCTTTAAGCACAGGCATGGGCTCGATCTCGAGGAGTTGTCCAACAGTGATTTTGAGAACTTCAGCCTGCATTATATGGTCCTCCGTTATTACCACATTGCCCACCTGAGGAACATAAACTGTTTGCCCACAATAATATTGGTAGCAGCAGATTATCACGTGTTGTTGGCACAACAAGCGAGGGATCGATTGCGCCGCCTGTTCTCCCAGTGGGAATGGTTTTCCGCATTTTTGACAGGTGCTTCTTGTTTGCTCGATCCCGAGCTCGCCTCCTTACGAGGCGTGCTCGATTTAACTTCCTGATGTGGCGCTCATAGTCTGTGTCAACAGGCTTGGGAGCTGGTGGTTGAGCCATATGAATGAAGTGGTCAATCGTTTCTTGTGCACTTTCTCCCTTGGCGGCGGTGGCGGTTTGGTGCAAAATGGGCTTCCACCTCGGACTTCGATATGGCTGCGATTTCCTCCTCGGACCTGTCATAAGACCTCTGCGGAAGAGGCGTGAGGCTTGGACCATATTTATATCGCTTGCCTCCGCCTGTACTTCCTGTACTACCTCGACTTCGTGCCGCCACGCACCATAGCTGCGGGTGTCTCTTCTGCGATTCTTGGCGGCGGAGACGCTTGGTGACGGGCTGAGTTGGACGAGGAGGAGTGGCCGCTCAAGCTGTGCGGACTTGGAGGAGGAGTGGCCTGAGGTTGTGCGGACTTGGAGGAGGTGGGACGTCGACGCTGTGGCGGACTTGGAGGAGGAGGAGTGGCCTGACACTTTGCAGGACTTGGAGGAGGAGTGGCCTGACACTTTGTCGGACTTGGTGGACTTGCAGGAGCGGGAGACTGCTGACTCGGTGGCGAACTTCGACGAGGAGTCAGATGACGCGGTGTCGGTGGCCTTCGAAAGATGATGCAATCCTTTTTCCATAGGATGATACGATGGTTGGCGTCTCCGAGAAAGCACTCGTCCTCACCTCCAGGAATGTCAAGCTCTAGCCCCGAATTTGGCTGCACCACCTCGTCAACCATGACACGAGCATAGCCCTCTGGAATCGGGATGCAATGGTAGGTTGCTTTGGGGATAACTGGAAAAGCAACGTCGTCCGCCACCTTCATGGATATGTTCTTCATTTTGACGTGTAGCTCGCAGCTAGCGTTCTCCGTGATGTCATCCACGGGGTATCTACCCAGCACTGCGTCGTCCGGGGTGGAACCCACGCTGCTTCTCTGCATGGATGGGGCGGTGCTATCCAATGCTGGATCATCCGCTAGCTGCTGCAGCTGCTGAGACCCCCTTTGCTGGCTAAGTGAGTCGATCTGCTCCTGCTGCCGCTGGAATTTGACTGCCAATTCCGCTTGACTTGCTTCTAGGCCTTGAAGGCGTTCATAGTCCCGCTTCCTCTGCTCCTCCTCCATCTTCCTCTTCTTCTCCTCCGCAATCTTCTTTCTCGCACGGGTTACGTAGTCGGTGTTCGATCTGAAAACCCTCATACCACGGAATAGCGCCCTTGCCTCGTGTTCTTCCCGGGTGTTCAGGATTTCCCAGGGCACGCGTAAGCTCGTCGTTCTCTCCGTTGGGCTGGAACACCCCCGATCGTGCCTCTTCTATTGCAACAAGTATCGCATCGTCGGCTCTGTTCAGACATGCCTTCGTCGAAACTTTGCCTGTCTTCGGGTCCAACTCCCCCCCATGCGCATAGAACCAAGTCCTGCACCTGGTGGGCCAGCTCTTAGTATCCGGAGTGACACCTGCATCCTCCATCTCTTTCTCGGACTTATCCCACTTAGGCATTGCCACCGACAGCCACCTGGCCCCACTTATGGAACTTATCCTTTTTTGGCATTCTTCTTGTTTATTCTCGACCGTTCCTTAGCTAATTCTGAATCCTTGAATTTCACGAAATCGTCCCAATGAGCACGTTGGTTCTCTAGTGTTCCCTCGAATCTGGAGTCTTCCTTCCTCCTTGACGTACTTGTCCCATTCACGATTCTTGTGGTTCTTGAATGCAACCGCCATCTTCCTAAGAGCAGCGTCCTTGACTTTCTGCACATCTGCTACGTGAAATGATCGGTAGGGTGAAATGTTCCATGAGAGTATCCCAAAGCAGATCTTTTTGATTCTTGTCGACAAAAGTAACATCCGGACGTGGAGCAGCGTCCTCTTTGCCTTTTTGTCCTTTGTCTTTGCTGGCTCTCTCCATTCTTGAAGGGAGATCGGAGTTGGTCCTTCGCAAGAACTCCGTGACCGAGCGAATGAACTTGTCCGCAATCTTCTTAGGCTCTAATGGTTCGCCATTAGGTCTGACTGCCTCGATATTGTACTTTAGGCCCTCCTTCAACTTTTTGTTCGGGCCTCGTTTAGTCCTTTTGCTGAAGATTTGCTCGATCCGGATGGCTGAAAGAACAAAGATCGATTCGTTAATATATCTTCAAGTCATTTAAAACATGTGATGATCACCGAAACCTGCTTACATAAATATATATACCTCGCGGTCTTTGTTGTTTCAGGATCAACATGTTCTTCGTCATCGTCATAATCGTAGTTCATGACTTCATCAATTCGATCGTCGCGATCGAATATCATATCACCCTCTCCGTGTTGTTTAGAAATTGAGCCGTCATAATCTTCTTCATTCTGATTATCATCGGTCCGCGTATCATATCGAACATGGTCTGTTCTCCTCTCTGTCGGTATTGTGCGCCATAGCTTTTATTTAACTAATTCAAAAGAAATATAAAAGAATTTAGTATTCAAATTACATCGTCTCGAATAATAGATATAATCTCGAATACTTCGTCTAGAATAATAGATATAATCTCGAATACATCGTCTCGAATAATATATAATATTGAATAGTACATCACTGGCTAGCTAATTAAAGATCGAATACTACAGAAGAATCTAGGACACTCGCGGTTCCTGCGTCGCGGGCGGTGGACAGCCAAAGAGAAGGAACCCTCACAGCATCATAGCTGAAGTGAGATCCCTAAAGATACTGCCAGGTATTGGAGAACCTGCCGCCCTCTAACGCAACCATGTAGCGATGGACGTGCTCGTCCTCCTCCCTGACACGGCGACGTACCTCCTCCAGCGGGCGGGTCCCTCCGCACCGAACTGGCCTGTGAACGCCACCAAACGAGATCAGGGTCGACGACGGGACCCGGGGCGGGTTCCTCATCAAGCGGCGCCCCTCGAGCAGCACCTCCTAGTGCCAGCCAGCGGAGCCAGTCCGGACATGGGCGGCTGGGCGTCGTCGTCATGACGGGTCGACGGCGAGGATGCGGGCGGGCATCGTCGAGAACAAATACTAGCTATATGCCCATAAAAAATAATATTTTTTAATGATTGGATTTTGATAACTAAAATTTCTAACATTTCTACTATTTCAAAAATCTATATACTATTTCATACTAATTAAGCATCTAACACTAAAACAGAAAAACAATTTCTATACATCCATTAAAAACAGAAAAACAACATTATGTAAAAAATTCCATACTAGTTAAACACTAATTATATCCATCTAACATGCATTCATACATATATACTAGTGAAAAACAATAATCTAAAAATCTAAACTAATTAAACATACAAAATACGTATATACTAATATATACATGCATTCATACATATATCGTGTATGTGTGTGTGTGTTCATCATGCTTGTGTGTGTGTGTATGGGCTCGGGGAGGGGCGGCGCCCATGGTGGCCGCCGTGGGCGAGGGAGAGGGGTTAGAGGGGGAGAGCTCACAGCGGGGCGACAGCGACGGCGAGGCGACGGCCGGGGGCAGCGACGGGCGGGACGTGACGCTGGGCGGCGACGCAGGGACGGCGCGACGGGACGGGCCCGGGCGGCGACGGAGACGAGGGCGGCGACGGGACGGCGGCGGGCGACGGGACGGGGCGGCGACGGCGACGGGTCGGTGACGGCGTCGATCAATCGGGCGAGGCGGTTCAATGGAGAAACAGAGGAAGAAACAGAGGAGAATGAAATTTTTCAAGTGTTGTATATATAGAAGGCACCTTTAGTACGGTTGGAGCCACCAACCGGTACTAAAGGTCTATTTTGGCCAGCCCAAGCGGCGGAAGCGACCCCTTTAGTACCGGGTGGTGGCACAAACCGGTACTAAAGGCCCCTTTAGTACCGGTTTGTGCCACGACCCGGTACTAAAGAAATCTTATTGGCATGCAGTGAGGTGCGACAAGTTTAGTCCCACTCGCTAGCCGAGGGGCGACCGACTGGTTTATAAACCCCGCACGGTCGCTCTCTCGAGCTCCTCTCCAAAGCAGGCCTCTTGGGCCTACGTGTTCTTTGTTGCCTCAGGCCCACCTTGCCATTTGCGGGCTCAGATCCTGGCCCAACAACAGGTTGGGTTTCTAGTCGTATGCAGGCCGCTCTGGCCTAGTAGGCGGGCTTTTTTTGCTTTATTTATTTTTGTGTTGTTTTTTTGTGTATTTAGCGTTTCTTTGTGAATATTTTTGCTTTAGGTACAAAAATTACAAACTTTCTGTTAGTGCCCGTAGTTTTCAAATTTGAATAGTTTAAATTTTGAATTATTTGAAATTAGTGTGAATCACTAGTTTGTGAATAATTTAACTTTAAAAATCAGTAAAGGCATGAAAGAATTTGTTTGCACATAAAATTTCTTCGCGTTTCAAATGCCAAAACACATAACTACCCTAACTATTACAGAGATTCCCCTCGGGTGTGAAACATGAAGAAAGTGATGATAGTGAAGCCGATCACATCCAGATCTTTGGGTGTGAAACTTTTTCTTCGCGTGTGTCCCTTTGCGCGTAACCATGGAAAATCTTCATCATTTAACGGGATGCTCGGGTCAATATTCACTGTGAATGGATAAATTTCATCAAACTTTTCATAATCTTCGACTTGTCTGTCTTGTCATCCACTCCCACGATGTTTCTCTTCCCGAAAGAACTATGTGCCGCTTTGGCTCATCGTACGATGCATTCGCTTCCTTATCTTTTCTTTTCTTGGCTTGGTAGACATGTCCTTCACATAGAAAACCTGTGCCACATCATTGGCTAGGACGAATGGTTCGTCTCGCATACACGCAAGATTGTTGAGATCCTTTGTTGTCATTCCGCATGCGGGTCTTCCGTTACCCCGCCTCGTGTCATATTGACCCATTTGCACCGAAACAAAGGGACCTTTAAACCACGTCGATAGTCAAGTTCCCATATGTCCTGTATATAACCATAATATGTTTCCTTTCCCGTCTTGGTTTCTGCATCAAAACGGACACCACTGTTTTGGTTGGTGCTCTTCTTATCTTGGGCGATCGTGTAAAATGTATTACCATTTATCTCGTACCCTTTGAAAGTCATTATATTCGAAGATGGTAACTGGGACAGCAAGTACAGGTCATCTTCAATAGAGGTGTCATGCATGGTACGTGTCTGCAACCAGCTGGCGAAACTCCTGATTTGTTCACGTGTAATCCGGTCATCAGACCGCTCCGGGTGTTTGGAGCGTAGCAAATTCTTGTGTTCATCCATATACGGAGCCACCAAGGCGGAATTCTGTAGAACTGTGTAGTGTGCTTCAGTGAGAGAATGTCCGTCCATACATATTATTTGTTCCCCTCCTAGCGTGCCTTTTCCATCCAGTCTGCCCTTATGCCGCGATTCAGGAACACCAATCGTCTTAAGGTCAGGAATAAAGTCAATACAAAACTCAATGACCTCCTCATTTTGATGGCCCTTGGAGATGCTTCCTTCGGCCTAGCACGGTTATGAACATATTTCTTTAAGACTCCCATGAACCTCTCAAAGGGAACATATTGTGTAGAAATACAGGACCCAAAACGTTAATCTCTTCGCATAGGTGAACTAGGACGTGCGTCATGATGTTGAAGAAGGATGGTGGGAACACCAACTCGAAACTGACAAGACATTGCACCAAATCATTCTGTAACCTTGGTATGATTTCTGGATCGATTACCTTCGAGAGATTGCATTGAGAAATGCACATAGCTTCACAATGGCTAATCGAGCGTTTTCGGTAGAAGCCCCTCAATACAACCGAAGCAGTTGCGTCATAATCACGTGGCAGTCATGAGACTTTAGGTTCGGAACTTTTCTCTGCCATGTTTATTATTCCCTTTATATTCGACGAAGCCGACGGTACCTTAATATCGAGCAGGCATTCAAAGAAGATTTCCTTCTCTTCTTTGGTAAGAGCATAGCTTGCATGACCTCGATATATGCCGTCTTCTCCGTGCATACGTTGCTGGTCCTCCGTGCCTCGGTGTATCTTTTGTCTTCCCATACACGCCCAAGAAGCCAAGCAGGGTCACGCAAAGATTATTAAATCACGTGCATCACGTCGATTATGGAGCGGACCTCTAGGTCTTTCAATATGGCAGGTCCCAAAATATAGATTTTTTCTTCCACATGGGTGCGCGTCCGTTAGCGTCCTTTGGAACAGGTTGTCCGCCAGACCTTTCCAAATATCACCTTCAAATCCTTGACCATATCATGTACATCAGCACCGAGACGGTGGCGAGGCTTCGTCCGTGATCCGCCTCACCTTTGAAATGCTTGCCTTTCTTTCTTACGGGATGCCTGCTCGGAAGAAATCGGCGATGTCCTGTACACATTCTTCATAAATATATACTGTCGGTATCATCCAAACAGTGCGTGCATCCGCGGTATCCCTTGTTTTTCTGTCCTGAAAGGTTACTGAGAGCAGGCCAATCATTGATGGTCACGAACAGCAACGCCTTTAGGTCAAATTCTTCCCCCATGTGCTCATCCCACGCGACGTACACCTGTTCCATTCCACAGTTGTAAGAGTTCTTCAACTAATGGCATTAGGTACACATCAATGTCGTTGCCGGGTTGCTTAGGGCCTTGGATGAGCACTGGCATCATAATGAACTTCCGCTTCATGCACAACCAAGGAGGAAGGTTATACAAACATAGAGTCACAGGCCAGGTGCTATGGTTGCTGCTCTGCTCCCCAAAAGGATTAATGCCATCTGCGCTTAGACCAAACCATACGCTCCTTGCGTCATCTCGCAAACTCCTTCCCGTACTTTCTTTCAATTTTTCTCCACTGCGACCCGTCATTGGTACTCTCAACTTTCCGTCTTTCTTACGGTCTTCTTCGTGCCATCGCATCGCCTTGGCATGCTCTTTGTTTTGGAACAAGCGTTTCAACCGTGGTATTATAGGAGAATACCACATCACCTT
Organism: Aegilops longissima; assembly: GCA_021605205.1. Lineage (NCBI taxonomy): Eukaryota > Viridiplantae > Streptophyta > Magnoliopsida > Poales > Poaceae > Aegilops > Aegilops longissima. Next base: position 763,424,571 of record CM038679.1, read on the forward strand.
GGCAGGAATCTTCTTCTGGGCGCCGCCTCGACATCACCATGCTCATCGCGGCTGATCTTATAGCGCAATGCACCACATACCGGGCAAGCGTTCAAATCCTCGTACTCACCGCGGTAGAGGATGCAATCATTAGGGCATGCATGTATCTTCTGCACCTCTAACCCTAGAGGGCATACAACCTTCTTTGCTTCGTACGTACTCTCGGGCAATTCGTTGTCCTTTGGAAGCATATCCTTTATCATTACCAGCAACTTTCCAAATCCCTTGTCAGATACACCATTCTCTGCCTTCCATTGCAGCAATTCCAGTGTGGTGCCCAGCTTTTTCTTGTCACCTACCGCAATTCGGGTACAACAATTTTTGTGATCCTCTAACATGCGCTGCAACTTCTTCTTCTCCAAATCACTTGCGCAGTTTCTCTTTGCATCGGCAATGGCCCGACCTAGATCATCAGCGGGCTCATCGATGCCTCTTCTTCAACTTCTTCCCGCATTGCCGCCCAGCTTCTTCCGCATTACCGCTCAGCTTCTTCCCCATTGTTGTATCATCGTATTCAGGGAACCCATGGCCAGGATAGCTGTCGTCGTCCTCTTCTTCTTCATTGTCTTCCATCATAACCCTCTTTCTCCGTGCTTGGTCCAAACATTATAGTGGGGCATGAAACCGGACTCAAACAGGTGGGCGTGAATGGTTCTTGGCGAGAGTAATTGCAACCATTCTTACAGCCATCACATGGACAAGGCATAAAACCATCCGCCGCTTGTTTGCCTCAGCCGCGAAAGCAGAAAAGTATGCATGCCCTCAACGAACTGGGGAGAGCATCGGTCATCGTACATCCATTGCGGCTCATCTTCATTACACAACAATGAATAGACCAAATTAATACAAGTTCATACATAAAGTTCATACAACACTTAAATGCAACAAACAAATAACTCTCTAGCTAAAGCATTTCAATGCAACAACAAATGCGATCAAGATCGCAACTAAGGTAACAATTGATCCAACAGCATAATGATACCAAGCCTCACTATCGATGGCATATTTTCTAATCTTTCTAATCTTCAAGCGCATTTTCTCCATCTTGATCTTGTGATCATCGACGACATCGGCAACATGCAACTCCAATTCCATCTTCTCCCCCTCAATTCTTTTCAATTTTTCTTTCAAGTACTCGTTTTCTCTTTCAACTAAATTTAACCTCTCAACAATAGGGTCGGTTGGAATTTCCGGTTCACATACCTCCTAGATAAAAATATCTATGTCAACTTGATGGGCATAATTTGTCATAAACACGAAATGCAACAAATAGTTTTAAAAGAGAATATACCACATCCGAATCATAACAAGGACGAGGGCTGACGGGGACGGATATCAAAACCATGGCACTATGTATAACAAACAACGTACGGGTAAGATAATTATTATACGAGTAACTATATATCCAAATCACACAAACATCAATTTTTTATATAAAATTTCATGAACAAGAGGCTCACCACAAGGTGGTGCCGTGACGGGACAGTCTTGAGGCGATCGGCGGTGGTTCTGACAGAGATTTAGAAGGCACTAAGTAAACCACACCTACATATGCAAACTAAGTGTTATTTTGACCTCAAATTGCATATAAATCAAATACTAGCACATATATATATTTCCTCCCAAATTACTAAACTCACAAATTAATAACTATATAAAGCATTGCAAGAGCTAATCTAGCAATGAGAGATGAAAGGACAAAGTTGCTAACCTTTGTGATCACTTGAATGGATGGGGCCTTCAAATCTTGACAAATTTTGGGCAAAATGTGTGATGAGCTCGAGGGAGAAGAGGAAGAACAGAGAGGAGAGGAGAGGGAAAGGGGAAGAACAGAGCAAGCTGGACGAAGGGTTTATATGCAGGAGGACCTATAGTACCGGTTCGTGGCACGAACCGGTACTAAAATGCTGGAGGGGCCAGGCCGACAACATCCTGCCACCACCCTCATTAGTACCGGTTCGTGGCACGAACCGGTGCTAAAGGTTAGACACGAACCGGTACTAATGAGAGCGGCCCGGCAAGCCGTTGGAACCGGCACTAATGTATACATTTGTGCCGGCTCTAATACAAACCGGCACTAATGTGCTTCACGTTTGACCCTTTTTCTACTAGTGCATTAGTTGCTTCGATGGGATTTGAGAGAGAAGGACTTGGGCACTCCGTGTTCCCTTGCCATTGCATTTGGTGCATCGGTTTGAGTTCTCCACGGTGATACGTGGAAGTTACAAGTCGAGAAGCTTATTACTCTTGGGTGCTTGGCACCCTTGAGCTTGTTCCTCTTGGGTGCTTGGGCTCCCTAGACGGTTGGTGGTGTTCGGAGCTCAATCATTGTGGTGTAAAGCTCCGGGCAAGCGTCGAGGTCTCCAATTAGGTTGTGGAGATCGCCCCGAGCAATTTGACGGGTACCGGTGACCGCCCCCAAGGGTTGCCAAAGTGTGCAGGTTCGGTGACCGCCCCCAAGGGTCGCCATTTGTACGGGTTCGGTGACCGCCCTCAAGGGTCCCTTAGTGGAATCACGGCATCTTGCATTGTGCGAGGGCGTGAGGAGATTAAGGTGGCCCTAGTGGCTTCTTGGGGAGCATTGTGCCTCCACACCGCTCCAAGCGGAGATTAGCATCCGCAAGGGTGTGAACTTCGGGATACATCGTCGTCTCCGCGTGCCTCGGTTATCTCTTACCCGAGCCCTTTACTTATGCACTTTACTTTATGATAGCCATATTGTTTCTTGTCATATATCTTGCTATCACCTAAGTAGTTTTTCTTGCTTAGCATAAGTTGTTGGTGCACATAGGTGAGCCTAGTTGTTGTAGGTTTAGTGCTTGACAAATTAGACGCTAGGTTTATTCCGCATTTGTTCAAGCCTCAACCGTAATTATTTTAAAGCGCCTATTCACCCCCCCCCCTCTAGGCGACATCCACGATCTTTCAATTGGTATCAGAGCCTCGCCTCTCTTTGTTAGGCTTAACCTCCTAGAGAGTAAAGATGTGGACTAGGGGATTAGGATTCTCTCACACTCTTAGTTTCGATGGCACAAATTTTGATGTTTGGGTAATTCATGCTTAATCTCTTTAGGGTCATGGACCCAAATTTAGAGCTTAATTGTAGATATGGGTTTTCTCCTCCAAAGGATCCCCAAAGATTATCTTTAGAGGATGAGAAAAACTCTTATCTCAATGCTCAAGCTTCTAATGTGCTTTTCGATGCTTTGAGCAATGTAGTTATATTTCAACTCATGCCTTTCCGGGATGCTCATGAGTTGTGGACAAATCTTCAAGATAAATATGTCGTGTCAAAATTTTGTGGGGATGATTGTTCTCCCTCCACCTCCAGCCGTGTTGTGTTCTCAACTTCTTCTACTTCACCTACATGTGGTTTGTCACAAGGTAATGACATGGTGAGTAGTAGTGTTCATTGCAATGATGATAGTGGGCTTAGTTTTGATAATCCTTCATCACTTTCTTGTTGCGATGCTTCATCTTTGGACTCTAGCACTTCGAGCACTCCAAATGTTTCACATGCTTGTGTTGATAGTCCTTGCATATCATGTACAAATTGCTTGACTAAATCTCATGATGATATGCTTGCTATGTCTTGTTGCCATGATAAAAATGCATGTATTTCCTTGAATTGTTGTGCTAACAATGTAGAGGAAACCCAACACTCCATGGAACAAGATGTGGTCTTGAATGGTGCTTCAAGGGATCCCACATCATCATCTATTGCTTTTTGCCTTATGGCCAAGGCTTCAAAGGTATCTCCCACTTTGAATCCCAATATATCTTGTGATAATATTGATGATGGCAAGAGTGATGATGATGTCGATTATGATGAAGAGAATGATGATGTTGCCTCCTTAAAAGTTAAGGGGGAAATAATTTTTTAAGCTCTTCTTAAGAATAAAATTGCTCGTTCCAACTTCATGGAAATCATGTCTATTGCTATTGAGGGCAAGAAATATATTGATGAGTTGGAATCTCGTCTTGAGGAGCATGAGGTCACCATTGATAAAATGGAAGGTCATGAGCGTGATTACGCTAATGAGATTGCGGACCTCTCTCAAGCTCTTGAACTTGAACAAACCACCAAGGAATCTCTTGAGGAGACTTTTGCTCTAGAGTTATCTAGAATGAAGGAATCTCATGATAGAGCTCTTGAGGTGGCCAATGTTTTTGAAACTAAAAATGCCAAGCTTGAAGTTGCTCATGATAGACTCCTTGAGGATTTTGAGCACCTCGAAAATGGCTCAAGGGTCATCAAGGGTGAGCTCATCAAACTCACCGAGTCTCATGCTCAACTTGAAGCTTCTTATTTAAAAGAGCTTGCCAAGTTGCCTTCTCCTCTTGTTGTTAATGATGATGCTTGTGCTACTAACTCTATTTCTTGTGAAGCATCCATTTTAAAGGAGAACGTTGAGCTACGGGCTCAACTTGAGTTGCTATCTAGCAATTATGGGAAATTGGAAGAAAGCCATGAAAAGCTCTCAAGCTCTCATGAGGATCTTCTAGTATCCCATAATGTGCTAAAGATAGCTCATGAGGCCATGATTGCTAAGGTAACATCTAGTGAGCCTCATGTGGACACTAGCACTACTTTTAGTCAAAATGCTATATTGCCTTGTGCTAGTCCTCGCGATTCATCCATGCATAATGTTGGTACATCTTGTGATGAATTGCTTTCCTTGCCTTGTTTCTCTAACGATGAAGCTTATACTTCCTCTAGTACTTGTGTTGAGACTAACCATGTAGAGGAAGTCAAAGAGCTCAAGGCCCAAGTCACTTCTTTGAAGAAAGACTTGGAAAAGAGTCATGAAGGGAAATCCACACTCAACAATATCTTGAGTGTGCAAAAATCCCCCAATGACAAAGGTGGACTTGGATTCAACTCCAATAAGAAGAGGAAGTCCAAGAGCAACAAGAATAAGGGCCAAAAACAAGTCAAGAATTCAGCCAAGATTATTTGCTTCAAGTGCAAAATTGAAGGGCATCATGTTAGATCTTGCCCATTGAAGAAGAAGGCCATTAGTGACAAGCAACAAGGGAAGCGGCTACAAGTGCATTCTCATGCTCAACCTCAAGTTGAAGAAAGGCCTCTTCCCAAGAAGACTCAAGCTAATGCTTCTCAAGTTGAGAAATCAAGTGAGAAGAAAGTGAAGAGTAGACGTTGCTATCTATGTCGTGAGAAAGGTCACCTCGCTTCTTCATGCACTAGTGGTAACTTATCCAACCCAATTGTTATTGATGATGTCTATTCTCTTGGGAAGGATAAGGTTGGCAATGTGTTTGCCAAGTTTGTTGGTACTCAAAGTGGTGTCAAGAAAAGAACCATTTGGGTAGCCAAGCCTATTGTGACTAACCTCTTAGGACCCAACTTGGTTGGGGACCACCAAGCTCAAATTTGATCAATAGGTGTTGTTGGAGGTCATTGGAGACTTGGATACATTATGAAGAATTAAGGGGACTTCATCATTCTTATTGTCTCAAGCCAAGTCATTCGGATTATCAAGTTTCTATCTTATATCCAATGTTCCTCCTTGCGGTAACTCGTGCTTAAAGTGTCTACATTGATAGTTACTTGCCCCTTTGCATGTTTGGTTTCGTTCCTTGCATGTGTTTGTATATGGTGTGCTTGTTGGAAATATGCCCTAGAGGCAATAATAAAAGGATTATTATTATATTTCCTTGTTCATGATACTTGTCTTTTATTCATGCTATAATTTTATTATCCGGAAATCGTAATACACGTGTGAATACATAGACCACAATATGTCCCTAGTGAGCCTCTAGTTGACTAGCTCGTTGATCAATAGATAGTCATGGTTTCCTGACTATGGACATTGGATGTCATTGATAACGGGATCACATCATTAGGAGAATGATGTGATGGACAAGACCCAATCCTAAGCATAGCACAAGATCGTATAGTTCGTTTTGCTAGAGCTTTTCCAATGTCAAGTATCTCTTCCTTAGACCATGAGATCGTGTAACTCCCGGATACCGTAGGAGTGCTTTGGGTGTACCAAACGTCACAACATAACTGGGTGACTATAAAGGTGCACTACAGGTATCTCCGAAAGTGTCTGTTGGGTTGACACGGATCGAGACTGGGATTTGTCACTCCGTGTTACGGAGAGGTATCACTGGGCCCACCCGGTAGTGCATCATCAGAATGAGCTCAAAGTGACCAAGTGTCTGGTCACGGGATCATGCATTACGGTACGAGTAAAGTGACTTGCCGGTAACGAGATTGAACGAGGTATTTGATGGGGAACGTAGTAATTTCAAAAAAAATTCCTACGCACACGCAAGATCATGGTGATGGCATAGCAACGAGAGGGGAGAGTGTATGTCCACGTACCCTCGTAGACCGTAAGCGGAAGCGTTATAACAACGCGGTTGATGTAGTCGTACGTCTTCACGATCCGACCGATCCAAGTACCGAACGTACGGCACCTCCGAGTTCAGCACACGTTCAGCTCGATGACGATCCCCGGGCTCCGATCCAGCAAAGCGTCGGGGATGAGTTCTGTCAGCACGACGGCGTGGTGACGATGATGATGCTCCACCGGCGCAGGGCTTCGCCTAAGCTCCGCGACGATATGACTCTACCGGCGCAGGGCTTCGCCTAAGCTCTGCGACGATATGACCGAAGTGGAATATGGTGGAGGGGGCACCGCACACGGCTAAGGAGCGATCCATAGATCAACTTGTGTGTCCATGGGGTGCCCCTGCCCCGATATAAAGGAGCAAGGAGGAGGGGCCAGCCAAGAGGAGGAGGGCCCAAGGGGAGTCCTACTCCCACGGGAGTAGGACTCCTCCTTTCCTAGTAGGAGTAGGAGAGAAGGAAGGGGAAAGGAGAAGGGAAGCAAGGAGGGGCGCAGCCCCTCCCCTAGTCCAATTCGGACTAGGCCTTGGGAAGCGCGCCTGCCCTAGGCAGCCCTCTCTCTTTCCCTGTATGGCCCAATAAGGCCCAATACTTCTCCCGGCGAATTCTCGTAACTCTCTCGGTACTCGAAAAATACCGAATCATTCGAACCTTTCCGAACTCGAATATAGTCGTCAATATATCGATCTTTACGTCTCGACCATTTCGAGACTCCTCGTCATGTCCCCGATCTCATCCGGATTCGAACTCCTTCGGTACATCAAAACTCATAAACTCATAATATAAGCATCATCGAAACCTTAGCGTGCGGACCCTACGGGTTCGAGAACTATGTAGACATGACCTAGAACTATTCTCGGTCAATAACCAATAGCGGGACCTGGATGCCCATATTGGCTCCTACATATTCTTCGAAGATCTTTATCGGTCAAACCGCATAACAACATACGTTGTTCCCTTTGTCATCGGTATGTTACTTGCCCGAGATTCGATCGTCGGTATCCAATACCTAGTTCAATCTCGTCACCGGCAAGTCTCTTTACTCGTTCCGTAATACATCATCTTACAACTAACTTATTAGTTGCAATGCTTGCAAGGCTTATGTGATGTGCATTACCGAGAGGGCCCAGAGATACCTCTCCGACAATCGGAGTGACAAAACCTAATCTCAAATCGCCAACCCAACATGTACCTTTGGAGACACCTGTAGTACTCCTTTATAATCACCCGATTCGTTGTGACGTTTGGTAGCACCAAAGTGTTCCTCCGTAAACGGAGTTGCATAATCTCATAGTTACAGGAACATGTATAAGTCATGAAGAAAGCAATAGCAGCATACTAAGCGATCAAGTGCTAGGCTAACGGAATGGGTCATGTCAATCACATCATTCTCCTAATGATGTGATCCCGTTAATCAAATGACAACTCATGTCTATGGCTAGGAAACTTAACCATCTTTGATTCAACGAGCTAGTCAAGTAGAGGCATACTAGTGACACTATGTTTGTCTATGTATTCACACATGTATTATGTTTCCGGTTAATACAATTCTAGCATGAATAATAAACATTTATCATGAAATAAGGAAATAAATAATAACTTTATTATTGCCTCTAGGGCATATTTCCTTCAGTCTCCCACTTGCACTAGAGTCAATAATCTAGTTCACATCATCATGTGATTCAACACTAATATTCACATCTGTATGTGATTAACACCCATAGTTCACATCGTCATGTGACCAACACCCAAAGGGTTTACTAAAGTCAATAATCTAGTTCACATCGCTATGTGATTAACACCCAAAGAGTACTAAGGTATGATCATGTTTTGCTCGTGAGAGAAGCTTAGTCAACGGGTCTGTCACATTCAGAGCCGTATGTATTTTGCAAATATTCTATGTCTACAATGCTCTGCACGGAGCTACTCTAGCTAATTGCTCCCACTTTCAATATGTATCCAGATTGAGACTTAGAGTCATCTGGATCAGTGTAAAAAGCTTGCATCGATGTAACTCTTTACGACGGGCTCTTTTATCACTTCCATAATCGAGAAATATTTCCTTAGTCCTCACTAAGGATGTTCTTGACCAATGTCCAGTGATCTACTCCTAGATCACTATTGTACTCCCTTTGCCAAATTCAGAGCAAGGTATACAATAGGTCTGGTACATAGCATAGCATACTTTATAGAACCTATGATTGAGGCATAGGGAATGACTTTCATTCTCTTTTCTATTTTTTGGGTCTTACTCAATTTCACACCTTTGAAACACAGGCAAGAACTTTTCTTTGACTGTTCCATTTTGAACTACTTCAAAATCTTGACAAGGTATGTACTTATTGAAAAACTTATCAAGCGTCTTGATCTATCTCAATAGATCTTGATGCTCAATATGTAAGTAGCTTTACTGAGTTCTTTCTTTTAAAGAACTCCTTTCAAATACTCCTTTATGCTTTCCAGAAAAATTCTACATCATTTCTGATCAACAATATGTTACTCACATATATTTATCAGAAAGGCGGTAGTGCTCCCACTCACTTTATTGTAAATACAGGCTTCACCGCAAGTCTGTATAAAACTATATGCTTTGATCAACTTATCAAAGCGTGTATTCCAACTCTGAGATGCTTGCACCAGTCCATAGATGGATCGCTGGAGCTTGCACATTTTGTTAGCATCTTTAGGATTGACAAAACCTTCTGGTTGCATCATATGCAATTCTCCTTTAATAAATCCATTAAGGAATGTAGTTTTGACATCCATTTGCCAGATTTCATAAAATGTGGCAATTGCTAACATGATTCGGACAGACTTAAGCATCGTTACGAGTGAGAAAATCTCATCGTATTCAACACCTTGAACTTGTCGAAAACCTTTTGCAACAAGTCGAGCTTTGTAGATAGTAACACTACTATCAGTGTCTGTCTTCCTCTTGAAGATCCATTTATTTAACTTGACTTGCTGATGATCGAGCAGGTCAACCAAAGTCCACACTTTGTTCTTATATATGAATCCTATCTCAGATTTCATGGCCTCAAGCCATTTCGCGGAATCTGGGCTCATCATCGCTTCCTCATAGTCCGTAGGTTCATCATGGTCTAGTAACATGACTTCCAGAACACGATTACCGTACCACTCTAGTGCGGATCTTACTCTGGAAGACCTCACGAGGTTTGGTAGCAACTTGATCTGAAGTTTCATGATCATCATCATTAACTTCCTCACTAATTGGTGTAGGAATCACTTTGGAACTGATTTCTGTGATGAACTACTTTCCAATAAGGGAGAAGGTACAATTACCTCATCAAGTTCTACTTTCCTCCCACTCACTTCTTTCGAGAGAAACTTCTTCTCTAGAAAGGATCCATCTTAGCAACGAAAAACTTGCCTTCGGATCTGTGATAGAAGGTGTACCCAATAGTTACATTTGGGTATTCTATGAAGACGCACTTCTCGATTTGGGTTCAAGCTTATCGGTGAAAACTTTTCACATAAGCATCACAACTCAAACTTTAAGAAACGACAGCTTAGGTTTACTGTTAAACCATAGTTCATATGGTGTCGTCTCAACGGATTTAGATGGTGCCCTATTAGACGTGAATGCAGCTGTCTCTAATGCATAATCCCAAAACGATAGTGGTAAACTGATAAGAGACATCATAGATCGCACCATGTCCAATAAAGTACGGTTACGACGTTCGGACACACCATAACGTTGTGGTGTTCCAGGTGGAGTGAGCTGTGAAACTATTCCACATTGTTTTAATTGAAGACCAAACTCGTAACTCAAATATTCATCTCCACGATCAGATCGCAGAAACTTTATTTTCTTGTTGCGATGATTTTCCACTTCACTCTGAAATTCTTTGAACTTTTCAACTATTTCAGACTTATGTTTCATCAAGAAGATATACGCATATCTGCTCAAATCATCTGTGAAGGTCAGAAAATAATGATACTTGTCGCGAGCCTTAATATTCATCGAACCACATACATCAATATGTATGATTTCCAACAAATCTGTTGCTCGCTTAATTGTTCCGGAGAACGGAGTCTTAGTCATCTTGCCCATGAGGCATGGTTCGCAAGCATCAAGTGATTCATAATCAAGTGATTCCAAAAGTCCATTAGCATGGAGTTTCTTCATGCGCTTTACACCAATATGACCCAAACAGCAGTGCCACAAATAAGTTGCACTATCATTATTAACTTTGCATCTTTTGGCATCAATATTATGAATATGTGTATCACTACGATCGAGATCCAACAAACTATTTTCATTGGGTGTATAACCATCGAAGGTTTTATTCATGTAAACAGAATAACAATTATTCTTTAACTTTAAATGAATAACTGTTTTTGCAATAAACATGATCAAATCATATTCATGCTCAACGCAAACGCTAAATAACAATTATTTGGCTTTTAACACTAATCCCGAAAGTATAGGGAGTGTGCGATGATGATCATATCAATCTTGGAACTACTTTCAACACTCATCGTCACTTCCCCTTCAACTAGTCTCTGTTTATTCTGTAACTCCTGTTTCGAGTTACTAATCTTAGCAACCGAACAAGTATCAAATACTCAGGGGCTACTATAAACACTAGTAAGGCATACATCAATAACCTGTATATCAAATATACTCTTGTTCACTTTGCCATCCTTCTTATCCACCAAATATTCAGGGCATTTCTGCTTCCAGTGACCATTTCCTTTGCAGTATAAGCACTCAGTTTCAGGCTTTGGTCCAGCTTTGGTCTTCTTCACGGGAGTGACAACTTGTTTGCCATTCTACTTGAAGTTTCCCTTTCTTTCCCTTTGTCCTTTTCTTCAAACTAGTGGTCTTGTCAATCATCAACACTTGATGCTTTTTCTTGATTTCTACCTTCGTCGATTTCAACATCACGAAGAGCTCGGGAATCGTTTTCGTCATCCCTTGCATACTATAGTTCACCACGAAGTTCTAGTAACTTAGTGATGGTGACTAGAGAATTCTGTCAATCACTATTTTATCTGGAAGATTAACTCCCACTTGATTCAAGCGATTGAAGTACCCGGACAATCTGAGCACATGCTCACTAGTTGAGCGATTCTCCTCCATCTTTTAGCTATAGAACTTGTTGGAGACTTCATATCTCTCAACTCGGGTATTTGCTTGAAATATTAGCTTCAACTCCTGGAACATCTCATATGGTCCATGACGTTCAAAACGTCTTTGAAGTCCCGATTCTAAGCCGTTAAGTATGGTGCACTAAACTATCAAGTAGTCATCATATTGAGCTAGCCAAACGTTCATAACGTCTGCATTTGCTCCTGCAATAGGTCCGTCACCTAGCGGTGCATCAAGGACATAATTCTTCTGTGCAGCAATGAGGATAAACCTCAAATCACGGATCCAATCCGCATCATTGCTACTAACATTTTCCAATACAATTTTCTCCAGGAACACATATAAAAACATCGGGAAACAAAAACATAGGGAAGCAACAACGTGAGCTATTGATCTACAACATAATTTGCAAAATACTACCAGGACTAAGTTCATGATAAATTTAAGTTCAATTAATCATATTACTTAAGAACTCCCACTTAGATAGACATCCCTCTAATCTTCTAAGTGATTACGTGATCCATATTAACTACACCATGTCCGATCGTCACGTGAGATGGAGTAGTTTCAACGGTGAACATCAATATGTTGATCATATCTACTATATGATTCACGCTCGACCTTTCGGTCTCCGTGTTCCGAGGCTATATCTGTTATATGCTAGGCTCGTCAAGTTTAACCTGAGTATTCCGCGTGCGCAACTGTTTTGCACCCGTTGTATTTGAACGTAGAGCCTATCACACCCGATCATCACGTGGTGTCTCAGCACGAAGAACTTTCACAACGGTGCATACTCAGGGAGAACACTTCTTGATAATTTTAGTGAGAGATCATCTTAAAATGCTACCGTCAATCAAAGCAAGATAAGATGCATAAAGGATAAACATCACATGCAATCAATATAAGTGATATGATATGGCCATCATCATCTTGTGCTTGTGATCTCCATCTCCGAAGCACCGTCATGATCACCATCGTCACCGGCGTGACACCTTGATCTCCATCGTAGCGTCGTTGCCGTCTCGCCAACTATTGCTTCTACGACTATCGCTACCGCTTAGTGATAAAGTAAAGCAATTACATGGCTTTTGCATTTCATACAATAAGCGACAACCATATGGCTCCTGCCGTTGCCGATAACCGGTTACAAAACATGATCATCTCATACAATAAAATATAGCATCACGTCTTGACCATATCACATCACAACATGCCCTGCAAAAACAAGTTAGACGTCCTCTACTTTGTTGTTGCAAATTTTACGTGGCTGCTACGGGCTGAGCAAGAACCGTTCTTACCTACGCATCAAAACCACAACGATAGTTTGTCAAGTTGGTGCTGTTTTAACCTTCACAAGGACCGGGCGTAGCCACACTCAGTTCAACTAAAGTGAGAGAGACAGACACCCGCCGGTCACCTTTAAGCAACGAGTGCTCGAAGCGGTGAAACTAGTCTCGCGTAAGCGTACGCGTAATGTCGGTCCGGGCCGCTTCATCTCACAATACCGCTGAACCAAAGTATGACATGCTGGTAAGCAGTATGACTTATATCGCCCACAACTCACTTGTGTTCTACTCGTGCATATGACATCAACGCATAAAACCAGGCTCGGATGCCACTGATGGGGAACGTAGTAATTTCAAAAAAAATTCCTACGCACACGCAAGATCATGGTGATGGCATAGCAACGAGAGGGGAGAGTGTATGTCCACGTACCCTCGTAGACCGTAAGCGGAAGCGTTATAAAAACGCGGTTGATGTAGTCGTACGTCTTCATGATCCGACCGATCCAAGTACCGAACACACGGCACCTCCGAGTTCAGCACACGTTCAGCTCGATGACGATCCCCGGGCTCCGATCCAGCAAAGCGTCGGGGATGAGTTCTGTCAGCACGACGGCATGGTGACGATGATGATGCTCCACCGGCGCAGGGCTTCGCCTAAGCTCCGCGACGATATGACTCTACCGGCGCAGGGCTTCGCCTAAGCTCCACGACGATATGACCGAAGTGGAATATGGTGGAGGGGGGCACCGCACACGGCTAAGGAACGATCCGTAGATCAACTTGTGTGTCCATGGGGTGCCCCCCTGCCCCCGTATATAAAGGAGCAAGGAGGAGGGGGCCAGCCAAGAGGAGGAGGCGCGCCCAAGGGGGGAGTCCTACTCCCACCGGGAGTAGGACTCCTCCTTTCCTAGTAGGAGTAGGAGAGAAGGAAGGGGAAAGGAGAAGGGAAGGAAGGAGGGGGCGAGCCTCCCCTAGTCCATTCGGACTAGGCCTTGGGGGGGCGCGCGGCCTGCCCTAGGCAGCCCCTCTCTCTTTCCCGTATGGCCCAATAAGGCCCAATACTTCTCCGGCGAATTCTCGTAACTCTCCGGTACTCGAAAAATACCGAATCATTGGAACCTTTCCGAACTCCGAATATAGTCGTCCAATATATCGATCTTTACGTCTCGACCATTTCGAGACTCCTCGTCATGTCCCCGATCTCATCCGGGATTCCAACTCCTTCGTACATCAAAACTCATAAACTCATAATATAACATCGCATCGAAACCTTAAGCGTGCGGACCCTACGGGTTCGAGAACTATGTAGACATGACCTAGAACTATTCTCGGTCAATAACCAATAGCGGGACCTGGATGCCCATATTGGCTCCTACATATTCTTCGAAGATCTTTATCGGTCAAACCGCATAACAACATACGTTGTTCCCTTTGTTATCGGTATGTTACTTGCCCGAGATTCGATCGTCGGTATCCAATACCTAGTTCAATCTCGTCACCGGCAAGTCTCTTTACTCGTTCCATAATACATCATCTTACAACTAACTTATTAGTTGCAATGCTTGCAAGGCTTATGTGATGTGCATTACCGAGAGGGCCCAGAGATACCTCTCCGACAATCGGAGTGACAAAACCTAATCTCGAAATACGCCAACCCAACATGTACCTTTGGAGACACCTGTAGTACTCCTTTATAATCACCCAGTTACGTTGTGACGTTTGGTAGCACCAAAGTGTTCCTCCGTAAACGGAGTTGCATAATCTCATAGTTACAGGAACATGTATAAGTCATGAAGAAAGCAATAGCAGCATACTAAAGCGATCAAGTGCTAGGCTAACGGAATGGGTCATGTCAATCACATCATTCTCCTAATGATGTGATCCCTTTAATCAAATGACAACTCATGTCTATGGCTAGGAAACTTAACCATCTTTGATTCAACGAGCTAGTCAAGTAGAGGCATACTAGTGACACTATGTTTGTCTATGTATTCACACATGTATTATGTTTCCGGTTAATACAATTCTAGCATGAATAATAAACATTTATCATGAAATAAGGAAATCAATAATAATTTTATTATTGCCTCTAGGGCATATTTCCTTCAGTATTGGGATACCGAGGATCGAATCTCGGGCAAGTAACATACTGTCTGACAAAGGGAATAGTATACGGGATTGATCGAATCCTCGACATCGTGGTTCATCCGATGACATCATCGAGGAGCATGTGGGAGCCAACATGGGTATCCAGATCCCTTTGTTGGTTATTGACCAGAGAGTCGTCTCGGTCATGTCTGCATGTCTCCCGAACCCGTAGGGTCTACACACTTAAGGTTCGGTGACGCTAGGGTTATCAAGAAGACTTGTATGTGATTACCGAATGTTGTTCGGAGTCCCGGATGAGATCCCGGACGTCACGAGGAGTTCCGAAATGGTCCAAAGGTAAAGATTTATATATGGGAAGTTGTCAAACGGACACCGGAAAGTTTCGGGGTCATATCGGTATTGTACTGGGGCCACCGGAGAGGTTCGGGGTCCATCGGAGGGGCCACCCTCTCGGAGGGCCTCATGGGCCACAAGGGGCAGGGAACCAGCCCTGGAGGGCTGGGCCCCCCTTGGGCCCATGCGCCTAGGGTTGGGGGAACCCTAGTGGGGCGCCTTGCTTGGGGGCAAGCCCCCCCTCCTGGCCGCCGCCCCCTCTAGATCTCATCTAGAGGGGCCGCCCCTGCCCTTCCACTATAAATAGAGGGGTGAGGGAGGCTGCAACACACTTCAAGGCGCAGCCCTCCCTCCCAACACCTCTCCTCCTCCGCGTGTGCTTGGCGAAGCCTGCCGGAGAACTGTCACTCCATCACCACCACGCCGTCGTGCTGCTGTTGGAGCCTTCTTCCTCAACCTCTCCTTCCCCTTGCTGGATCAAGAAGGAGGATCGTCGTCCGTTCGTGCACGTGTGTTGAACGCGGAGGTGCTGTCCGTTCGGCACTTGGTCATCGGTGATCTGAATCACGGCGAGTACGACTCCATCATCACCGTTCCTCGAGCGCTTCGCACGCGATCTACAAGTGGTATGTAGATGCAATCTCTCTCTCATGACTCGTTGCTTAGATAAACTCATAGATGGATCTTGGTGAAACCGGAGGAAAAAATTTTAATTTTCTGCAACGTTCCCCAACAGTGGCATCATGATCTAGGTCTATGCGTAGTTCTCTATTGCACGAGTAGAACACAATTTTGTTGTGGGCGTAGATCTTGTCAACTTGCTTGCCGCTACTAGTCTTTTCTTGCTTCAGCGGTATTGTGGGATGAAGCGGCCCGGACCAACCTTACACGTACACTTACGTGAGACCGGTTCCACCGACTGACATGCACTAGTTGCATAAGGTGGCTGGCGGGTGTCTGTCTCTCCCACTTTAATTGGAGCGGATTCGACGAAAAGGGTCCTTATGAAGGGTAAATAGAAGTTGACAAATCACGTTGTGGCTTTCACGTAGGTAAGAAAATGTTCTTGCTAGAACCCTATTGCAGCCACGTAAAACTTGCAACTACAATTAGAGGACGTCTAACTTGTTTTTGCAGCAAGTGATTTGTGATATGATATGGCCAAAGTTGTGATGAATGATGAATGATATATATGTGATGTATGAGATCATGTTCATGTAATAGGAATCACGACTTGCATGTCGATGAGTATGACAACCGGCAGGAGCCATAGGAGTTGTCATTATTTTTTATGACCTGCGTGTCAATGGAAACGCCATGTAAATTACTTTACTTTATTGCTAAGCGTGTTAGCCATAGTAGTAGAAGTAATAGTTGGCGAAAGCAACTTCATGGAGACACGATGATGGAGATCATGATGATGGAGATCATGGTGTCATGCGGTGACAAGATGATCATGGAGCCCCAAGATGGAGATCAAAGGAGCTATATGATATTGGCCATATCATGTCACTATTATTATTTGATTGCATGTGATGTTTATCATGTCTTGCATCTTGTTTACTTAGAACGACGGTAGTAAATAAGATGATCCCTCATAATAAATTTCAAGAAAGTGTTCCCCCTAACTGTGCACCGTTGCTAAAGTTCGTCGTTTCGAAGCACCACGTGATGATCGGGTGTGATAGATCCTTACGTTCACATACAACGGATGTAAGACAGATTTACACATGCAGAACACTTAGGGTTAACATGACGAGCCTAGCATGTACAGACATGGCCTCGGAACACAAGAGACCGAAAGGTCGAACATGAGTCGTATGGAAGATACGATCAACATGGAGATGTTCACCGATGATGACTAGTCTGTCTCACGTGATGATCGGACACGGCCTAGTCGACTCGGATCGTGTAACACTTAGATCACTAGAGGGATGTCAAATCTGAGTGGGAGTTCATTAAATAATTTGATTAGATGAACTTAATTATCATGAACATTAGTCTAAAATCTTTGCAAAATGTCTTGTAGATCAAATGGCCAACGCTCATGTCACCATGAACTTCAACGTGCTCCTAGAAAACCAAGCTGAAAGGCGATGGCAGCAACTATTCGGACTGGGTCCGGAACACGAGATCATCCTCATAGCAGCCAAGAAACAATATGTCCTAGAAGCACCGCTAGGTGATGCACCCATCCGCAGAACCAAGACATTATGAATGCTTGGCAGTCTCGTCTTGATGATTACTCCCTCGTTCAGTGCGGCATGCTTTACAGCTTAGAACCGGGCTCCAAAAGCGTTTTGAGCAACACGGAGCATATGAGATGTTCGAGGAGCTGAAAATGGTTTTCCAAGCTCATGCCCGGTCGAGAGATATGAAGTCTCCAACAAGTTCTATAGTTGTAAGATGGAGGAAAACAGTTCTCGGTGTGCACATCTCAAAATGTACAGGTTGCACAACCGCTTTGTCCCAGCTGGACATTAACCTCCCGGACGAGGCGGTCATTGACAGAATCCTTCAGTCGCTCCCACCAAGCTACAAGAGCTTCGTGATGAACTACAATATGCAGGGGATGGTGAAAACCATTCCCGAAGTATTCTCAATGCTGAAGTCAGCAGAGGTTGAAATCAAGAAAGAACATCAAGTGTTGATGGTCAATAAAACCACTAAGTTCAAAAAGGGCAAGGGTAAGAAGAACTTCAAGAAGGACAGCAAGGATGTTGCCGCGCCCGGTAAGCAAGTTGCCGGGAAGAAGTCAAAGAATGGACCCAAACCTGAGACAGAGTGCTTTTATTGCAAAGGGAAGGGCCACTGGAAGCGGAACTGCCCCAAATACTTAGCGGACAAGAAGGCCGACAACACTAAAGGTATATTTGATATACATGTAATTGATGTGTACCTTACCAGTACTCGTAGTAACTCCTGGGTATTTGATACCGGTGCCGTTGCTCATATTTGTAACTCACAGCAGGAGCTGCGGAATAAACGGAGACTGGCGAAGGACGAGGTGACGATCTTGGCGGGAATGGTTCCAAGGTCGATGTGATCACCGTCGGCACACTACCTCTACATTTACCTACGGATTAGTTTTAAACCTCAATAATTGTTATTTAGTGCCAAGTTTGAGCATGAACATTGTATCAGGATCTCGTTTAATGCGAGATGGCTACTCATTTAAATCCGAGAATAATGGTTGTTCTATTTATATGAGAGATATGTTTTATGGTCATGCTCTGATGGTCAATGGTTTATTCTTAATGAATCTCGAGCGTAATGTTACACATATTCATAGTGTGCACACCAAAAGATGTAAAGTTGATAACGATAGTCCCACATACTTGTTGCACTGCAGCCCTGGTCACATTGGTGTCAAGCTCATGAAGAAGCTCCATTCTGATGGACTTTTAGAGTCTCTCGATTATGAATCATTTGACACATGCGAACCATGCCTTATGGGCAAAATGACCAAGACTCCGTTCTCCGGAACAATGGAGCGAGCAACCAACTTATTGGAAATCATACATACCGATGTGTGCGGTCCAATGAGCGTTGAGGCTCATGGAGGATATCGTTATGTTCTCACTCTCACCGATGACTTGAGTAGATATGGCTATGTCTACTTGATGAAACACAAGTCCGAGACCTTTGAAAAGTTCAAGGAATTTCAGAATGAGGTAGAGAATCAACGTGACCGAAAATAAAGTTCTTACGATCAGATCGTGGAGGAGAATATTTAAGTCACGAATTTGGTACACACTTAAAGAAATGTGGAATCATTTCACAACTCACGCCGCTGGAACACCTCAAGCGTAACGGTGTGTCGAACGTCGAATCGCACTCTATTGGATATGGTGCGATCTATGATGTCTCTTACAGATTTACCGCTATCATTTTGGGGATACGCTCTAGAGACAGCTACATTCACTTTAAATAGGGCACCGTCTAAATCCGTTGAGGCGACACCGTATGAATTATGGTTTGGGAAGAAACCTAAGCTGTCGTTTCTAAAAGTTTGGGGATGCGATGCTTATGTCAAGAAACTACAACCTGAAAAGCTCGAACCCAAGTCGGAAAATGCGTCTTCATAGGATACCCTAAGGTAACCATTGGGTATACCTTCTACCTTAGATCCGAAGGCAAGATCTTTGTTGCCAAGAACGGATCCTTTACGGAAAAGAGTTTCTCTCGAAAGGAGTAAGTGGGAGGAAAGTAGAACTTCGATGAAGTACTACCTCTTGAATCGGTAAGTAGTGTAGCTCGGGAAGATGTTCTGTGGTGCCTACACCTCTTGGAGAGGAAATTAATGATGATGATCAAGGTACTTGGATCAAGTTGCTACTGAACTTCAGAGGTCCATGAGGACACGCTCCCACACAGTGGTATGGCAACCCTGTCACGGAAATCATGTTGTTAGACAACGGTGAACCTTGAACTATGAAGAAGCGATGGCGGCCCAGATTCCAACAAATGGCTTGAAGCCATGCAATCCGAGATAGGATCCATGTATGAAAACAAAATATGGACTTTGATAGACTTGCCCGATGATCGTGGCGATAGAAAACAAATGGATCTTTAAGAAGAAGACGGACGCGGATGGTAATGTCACCATCTATAAAGCTCGACTTGTCGCTAAGGGTTATCGGCAAGTTCAAGGGATTGACTACGATGAGACTTTCTCTCCCGTAGCGAAGCTTAAGTCCGTCCGAATCATGTTAGCAATTGCCGCATACTATGATTATGAGATATGGAAGATGGACGTCAAAACGGCATTCCTTAACGGTTATCTTAAGGAAGAGCTATATATGATGCAGCCGGAAGGTTTTGTCGATCCTAAGAATGCTAACAAAGTATGCAAGCTCCAGCGATCCATTTATGGGCTGGTGCAAGCATCTCGGAGTTGGAACA
This sequence comes from Aegilops longissima, assembly GCA_021605205.1. Lineage (NCBI taxonomy): Eukaryota > Viridiplantae > Streptophyta > Magnoliopsida > Poales > Poaceae > Aegilops > Aegilops longissima. The sequence continues at coordinate 763,444,741 of CM038679.1, forward strand.
TTCGCTTTGATGAGATGATCAAAGCGTTTGGGTTTATGCAGACTTATGGAGAAGCCTGCGTTTACAAGAAAGTGAGTGGGAGCTCTGTAGCATTTCTCATATTATATGTAGATGACATACTTTTGACGGGAAATGATATAGAACTCTTGGACAGCATTAAGGCCTACTTGAATAAAAGTTTTTCAATGAAGGACCTTGGAGAAGCTGCTTATATATTAGGCATCAAGATCTATAGAGATAGATCGAGACGCCTCATAGGTCTTTCACAAAGCACATACCTTGATAAGATTTTGAAGAAGTTCAAAATGGATCAGTCCAAGAAAGGGTTCTTGCTGTCTTTGCAAGGTGTGAGATTGAGCTCGGCTCAATGCCCGACCACGGCAAAAGATAAAGAAGAGATGAGCGTCATCCCCTATGCCTCGGCCATAGGATCTATTATGTATGCCATGCTGTGTACCAGACCTGATGTAAACCTTGCTGTAAGTTTGGTAGGAAGGTACCAAAGTAATCCTGGCAAGGAACACTGGACAGCGGTCAAGAATATCCTGAAGTACCTGAAAAGGATAAAGGACATGTTTCTCGTTTATGGAGGTGACGAAGAGCTCGTCGTAAAGGGTTACGTCGACGCTAGCTTCGACACAGATCTGGATGACTCTAAGTCACAAACCGGATATGTGTATATGTTGAATGGTGGAGCAGTAAGCTGGTGCAGCTGCAAGCAGAGCGTCATGGCGGGATCTACATGTGAAGCGGAGTACATGGCAGCCTCGGAGGCAGCGCATGAAGCAATTTGGGTGAAGGAGTTCATCACCGACCTAGGAGTCATACCCAATGCGTCGGGGCCGATCAAACTCTTCTGTGACAACACTGGAGCTATTGCACTTGCCAAGGAGCCCAGGTTTCACAAGAAGACCAGGCACATCAAGCGTCACTTCAACTCCATTCGTGAAAATGTTCAAGATGGAGACATAGAAATTTGCAAAGTGCATACGGATCTGAATGTCGCAGATCCGTTGACTAAACCTCTTCATGGGCAAAACATGATCAACACGAGAACTCTATGGGTGTTCGATTCATCACAATGTAACTAGATTATTGACTCTAGTGCAAGTGGGAGACTGTTGGAAATATGCCCTAGAGGCAATAATAAACGGATTATTATTATATTTCCTTGTTCATGATAATTGTCTTTTATTCATGCTATAATTGTATTATCCGAAATCGTAATACACGTGTGAATACATAGACCACAATATGTCCCTAGTGAGCCTCTAGTTGACTAGCTCGTTGATCAATAGATAGTCATGGTTTCCGACTATGGACATTGGATGTCATTGATAACGGGATCACATCATTAGGAGAATGATGTGATGGACAAGACCCAATCCTAAGCATAGCACAAGATCATATAGTTCGTTTTGCTAGAGCTTTTCCAATGTCAAGTATCTCTTCCTTAGACCATGAGATCGTGTAACTCCGGATACCGTAGGAGTGCTTTGGGTGTACCAAGCGTCCACGTGGCGGGTGACTATAAAGGTGCACTACAGGTATCTCCGAAAGTGTACATTGGGTTGACACGGATCGAGCTAGGATTTGTCACTCCGTGTTACGGAGAGGTATCTTGGGCCCACTCGGTAGTGCATCATCGAATGAGCTCAAAGTGACCAAGTGTCGGTCACGGGATCATGCATTACTGATGCGAGTAAAGTGACTTGCGGTAACGAGATTGAGCGAGGTATTGGGATACCGAAGATCGAATCTCGGGCAAGTAACATACCGTCTGACAAAGGGAATAGTATACGGGATTGATTGAATCCTCGACATCGTGGTTCATCCGATGATATCATCGAGGAGCATGTGGGAGCCAACATGGGTATCTAGATCCCGCTGTTGGTTATTGACCGGAGAGTCGTCTCGGTCATGTCTGCATGTCTCCCGAACCCGTAGGGTCTACACACTTAAGGTTCGGTGACGCTAGGGTTATCAGGAAGACTTGTATGTGATTACCGAATGTTGTTCGGAGTCCCGGATGAGATCCCGGACGTCACGAGGAGTTCCAGAATGGTCCGGAGGTAAAGATTTATATATGGGAAGTTGTCAAACGGACACCGGAAAGTTTCGGGGTCATATCGGTATTGTACCGAGGCCACCGGAGAGGTTCCGGGGGTCCACCGGGAGGGGCCACCCCTCTCGGAGGGCCTCATGGGCCACAAGGGGCAGGGAACCAGCCCCTGGAGGGCTGGGCGCCCCCCCCTGGGCCCATGCGCCTAGGGTTGGGGGGAACCCTAGTGGGGCCCCTTTGCTTGGGGGCAAGCCCCCTCCCAGCCGCCCCCCCCCTCTAGATCTCATCTAGAGGGCCTTCTGCCCTTCCCCTATAAATAGAGGGGTGAGGGAGGGCTGCAACACACTTCAAGGCGCAGCCCTCCCTCCCAACACCTCTCCTCCTCTGCGTGTGCTTGGCGAAGCCCTGCCAGAGAACTGTCACTCCATCACCACCACGCCGTCGTGCTGCTGTTGGAGCCTTCTTCCTCAACCTCTCCTTCCCCCTTGCTGGATCAAGAAGGAGGAGACGTCGTCCGTTCCGTACGTGTGTTGAACGCGGAGGTGTTGTCCGTTCGGCACTTGGTCATCGGTGATCTGAATCACGGCGAGTACGACTCCATCATCACCGTTCCCTCGAACGCTTCCGCACGCGATCTACAAGTGGTATGTAGATGCAATCTCTCTCTCATGACTCGTTGCTTAGATGAACTCATAGATGGATCTTGGTGAAACCGTAGGAAAAAAATTTAATTTTCTGCAACGTTCCCCAACAGTGCTTCCAACTTGATTATCTTGAGCAATCAAGTATGTGTGTGTTGGTTTGCACATCATGTACATGTGTGTCGTTCGTTGAGCCTTTGTGCATCTTGGTCATATCTTAGTTGGCTCTTGTGAGAGATTAATGGAATATCCCATTGTGGGGGAGTGATGTGCTTTGTGCACCTCACAATCCTATAAATGTGTGTACATGAGGAATACCATCTAGTATTGATATTACAAGATTATCTAGTCGCTATGTGGTATGTCTTCTCATGTGAAATTCAAATTCTAAATAGTCCATTAATTATCTCTTGTTGGATCCTTTAATTGCCTCTTGTCTATCTTTAATTGGTATCACATTACGGGGGAGTAATATGCCATGTGTATATTACTAGCCTAGAAAATGTGTACATTTGAGATATTGTCATCTAGAGTTGATATTGTAAATTATCTTGTTCCTAGGTGGCATGTTAGCTCTACAAGTTGCAATTTGCTTTTTGGTTGGTGTGAAGATGATGTCGGATATCCTTGCTATCTACCACCGGGAATTATTTCCATTTACTTCTTGTCTTTTGACAATTGGTACTCACTTTTGTGGTAGAATTTATTGATCATCTTTACATTGGCTTTTGCTTTTTATTTGCCTTTTCTCTTGCCAAGGATTGTATCAACTCCCTTTGTCTTCCATACCACTTGTGGATCTTGTTTATTTCTTGATCTTGTCTAGTGTTTTCTAGATATAGTGAAAGTGGTGATCCCACCTCATGCATTTTGTATTCAAATGCAATTTCTCAATAATGCACTAGTCTTGGGGGAGCTATCCTATTTTCTATAAAACACTCATCTTGTGATCCTTATCAAGTGTGTGTCGGTGGAAGGCAAGTTGTTTCTTTTGGGTACTTTGTGCTATCATGAAACTTTGTAGAGAGCTTGGTTTGTTTGGAACCATCCTCTCTTTTGGGGGTTTGATATCTTTTATTTAGTGTGTATCATCGGATATCTCATTCCTCGATGTATCTATTATGGATATCCTCCAAGTGATGAGTTATTCATTTGGTATCTTTTCTTCACTTGTTTTTTCTTTGTCATTTGGTATTGGTTCTTGAAAGTCTTGAGCATGCATATTAACTTCATGTAGTTTCTTTGGCATGCTTTCTTTCTTTGACCCAATATATAGGGAACTCTACCAAGTCTCAAATTGGATGAGATGTGCATGAAGTTCATTTTCATATCTATATGCACATATTTATGTGGAGTTTGTCCTATGTATTGTTGGTTCTCTAACTCTTTGGTCCCAATGAGTTTGGGTACCATTTTGTTTGTGTTGTTATTCTAGGAACAATTGTAGATGCATTGGATGCTCGGCTCACTCACAAGGAAGGTGGTGTCACCATGTGCTTATTGGACTCAAGCTAGGATGATCAATGAACTATCTACTACCTTCAATTGGTTTCTTCTACATCCTTCCAATGATATCTCGGTAACAAGTATCTATTCATGCATTCCTTTCTTGCATTCAACCTTGTGTAGGTTGCATCTTGGCATGATATTCATTCCATCTTGTGATACCTTGTTTCCTTTCTCAAAGCATCTCAACAATGATCTCATGTTTCTAGCTGTGATGTCTTTGATGGGTGTGTGGTAGGAATTCATTTATATACTATAAGACCATATCTAGCCATGTGCTATGCTTCCAAGCAAATATATTATTGGTATATGTATGACTTCCTCTTGGATATCTTGTTCCTTCGTGTTGTAACTATTTCGGGTGTACATCCTTCTTTATAGATATATATATCATCATGATCTCGTCTACCTAGAACCATATACACTTGAGAGAAATTACATCTCTAGATGATATCCTTTCTTTCATGTCCACCTTGTCTTTCTTATGTTATTTCTTTGGTGGCTCCGTGAAAGCTTTTGCCTTGAGTGTGTATCGTATCTCGTTGCATCTTGATGCACTCTTGTGTGGTGAAGATTATTTTCCTCATGCTTATCTCTACGAGGCTTTTTCCATCTTAATTGGTATCCCTCGTCTTGATGAAGCTTTCATCTTCTATCTTCACCACGGGTTGTCACAAGCATAGGTTCTTTATATGCTTATTAGTTAGCTTGTGAACCCATTTGCTAGTTGTATGTGGGAATGATAGGCCTTGCACCGTGTGCCTCATTCTTTCAATACTTTATTGATGCTTAATGCTACATTAGTCTTCTCAAGTGCATTGCCTTGACTCACACACATCATTTTGGTTGAGCCCATTCTTAAGTTGCCTCTTTTACTTGTTGCTCAACCATGTGTTTGTTGCAAGTACTAGGCTTTGTTTCCTATATGCTCAATTGCACTTGTTGTAAGTTTCTATTGATTTTGGGGAGCTATGATCCTATTTTGTGCACTTTGTATTAAAATACAAAAATTCTTATGTGTGCACAAATCATGGGGAGCTTCTCTAGTTTCTTTAGAACACTCATTTGCTCATATCATAATTTATTCATTCATGTGGCACGTAGGATCATTGGTCTAGTTGGCTCAATTGATATCCATTGATTGCTTGCTTCAATTGGTATCTTTTGATTGCTTGATTGCTTGTTTCTCTCTTTCTTATGTCTTTGTGGCATATCTTTCTTTTGTGAACTCTGGGCCTAAATATAGTTTGCTTTCCTCCTAGTATTTACCGTCAAACTTGTGTATTGCATTCCACTCTCTTGTTGATAAATACACAAATTATGGAGGAACACAATTTATATTGTCCTTCTAAGCTTTTCTCCCATTTTGGCAATCGATGCCAATGGGGGAGAAGTTTCAGAGAGTTTTGTGGAGAAGTTTAGAGAATTCTCTCCTCTTGCTTTGGTTTTGTTCCTAAGCATTTGCATCTCTTACACATGCATCATTGGTTGTTGCATTGCATGGTGATGCATAATTCCTTATATAAACTCTCTTGAAAGTGATTGTCATCAATTACCAAAATAGGGGAGATTGAAAGAACATGTGGTGCACCCATGTTTGGTTTTGGTAATTGATGACAATCTCTATGGACTAATGGTTGCCTTGAGTTATATTTGAAGGTTTTGTCCATAGGCTTTTCTTGGAGTACATGTGTTGGTTTCAAGGAGAGTTTGTGTTGACCAAGGTGCTATTAAGGAATTATCCAAAGATTGGTCATGTGAGAGTTGAGCTTATTGCAAGCATGTCTTGAAGAAGAAGATTGTGTGATCATTCATGTTTACCTTCAAGACATCATCCAAAAGAAGAGAGTTGGAAAGATTCAAGGTTGATCAAGACTAAGTCAAGAGTGAATCAAGTTGATCAACTCACAAAGCGTAGAAGATGTACCGAGAGGGATCAAGTGATCCCATGACATGGTAAGCATTGTCCATTGTGCTTTGTGTACTAACCCATGGTCTATGTGAGAGTTATATGTGGGGTTAGGTACGTGTTCATGGGCTTGCGTCAAGAGGAAGATATCACTCAACCCATGGAGAGGATGACATCAAGTGGTGATCGTCATCAAGATTGTTGTGTGCAAGTTCAAGTGGAGCATCACGAAGAGATCAAGTGCTTGCAGCTTGCCATCCATTATGGTGTCAATGGACTTGTGAAGATGTGCCGAAGAGTGGCTCACCCATAGTGGAGTATGGGGGAGCAATCATCTAGTCTCCATCGACCCAACGCAATCAAGAAAGGTGGTCCATCTTGAGGAGGACAAGATCGTCATCATCTAGCTCAAGTGGATCATGTGCAAGGCAAAGGTTTGCCCTTGACAGGTTTTCTATTTTACCGGTCTCATTGTGGTAGTTGGGAGACCGGGTTATAGGATCGATAGCCGTACTATCAAGGGGGGCTCTCAAGTGAGTAGCTCGATCGTATCGTTCGTCGAGAGCTCAAACCATTGCATCCTTGCATCATGTTTCTTGGTTCTTGTTTGGTTCTCTTCGTGAGTCCTAGATCTTATGGTCATCTTGATGACAAGCTTGAGTTCATCGAAAACGGAGTTCGCATGCGTCTTCTATGATGTTTTCGGTGCTGGAGGTTTTACCGGTCTTGTCCGAGGAAGGGTTCTCACCATTTTCTTATGGGCCTTTTCTAATTTGCTTCTTATTGTTATTTCTTTCAAGATTGTGTTAGCCCTTGTCGCTTGCTTTCCAACAAACTTGGTTTCATCGAATTCGGAGTCCGTTTGCAAAAGTTGTGGCAGTTTTGGTGTTCTGAAAAGGCTGCAGCGCTACTACCGCGAATTGGAGCGGATGTAATTTTTTACTACCGCTCCAGAGCGGTACTACCGCGGCTCCTACAGCGGTAGTACCGCTCCGGACCAAAAACTCGTCCCAAGTCCTGCGATGGTAGGCCCGGATGTAACTTTTTAGTACCGCTCGCAAGCAGTAGTACCGCTACCCTTAGTAGTAGTACCGCTACCCCTAGTGGTAGTACCGTGAGGTCAAGCGGTACTACCGCTCCGACGGTTCTTCTGGCCTTTTTGCCTCCTCGCTGTTGTGTTTCAAAGGGGTACTACCGCCCTAGCGGTAGTACCGCTCCTTGGAGCGGTAGTACCGCTCTGTGCGGGCTGTGAGCATAACGGTTGGATTTTTTCCACCTATAAAAGGGGTCTTCTTCCCCAATGAACCTTATCCTTTGAGCTCGTGTTCTTCCCCCATTCTTGACCTTCTTCGAGCTTGCTAACTCTCAATCCCTCCATGGATTCTTGCTAGTTTTGAGGGAAAAGAGAGGAGATCTAGATCCACGTTTCCACCAATCACTTTCTCCTCTATGTGAGGGGAACCCCTTGGATCTAGATCTTGGAGTTCTTGGTGTTCTCCTTCTTGTTCTTCCTCTCATTTTCCTCCCTAGCATTAGTTGCTTGGTGGGATTTGAGAGAGAAGGACTTGGGCACTCCGTGTTCCCTTGCCATTGCATTTGTGCATCGGTTTGAGTTCTCCACGGTGATACGTGGAAGTTACAAGTTGAGAAGCTTATTACTCTTGGGTGCTTGGCACCCTTGAGCTTGTTCCTCTTGGGTGCTTGGGCTCCCTAGGCGGTTGGTGGTGTTCGAGCTCAATCATTGTGGTGTAAAGCTCCGCAGCGTCGGGTCTCAATTAGGTTGTGGAGATCGCCCGAGCAATTTGATTGGTACCAGTGACCGCCCCAAGGGTTGTCAAAGTGTACGGGTTGGTGACCGCCCCAAGGGTCGCCATTTATGCGGGTTCATGACCGCCCTCAAGGGTCCCTTAGTGGAATCACGGCATCTTGCATTGTGCGAGGGCGTGAGGAGATTACGGTGGCCCCAAGTGGCTTCTTGGGGAGCATTGTGCCTCCACACCGCTCCAAATGGAGATTAGCATCCGCAAGGGTGTGAACTTGGGATACATCGTCGTCTCCGCGTGCCTCGGTTATCTCTTACCCGAGCCCTTTACTTATGCACTTTACTTTGTGATAGCCATATTGTTTCTTGTCATATATCTTGCTATCACCTAAGTAGTTTTTCTTGCTTAGCATAAGTTGTTGGTGCACATAGGTGAGCCTAGTTGTTGTAGGTTTTGTGCTTGAAAAATTAACCGCTAGGTTTATTCCGCATTTGTTCAAGCCTCAACCGTAATTATTTTAAAGCGCCTATCCCCCCCCCCCTTCTAGGCGACATCCACGATCTTTCAATGTGCACCTTCCAGGGTAGATGAGGGCTCGGTCCATCGACGTTGGGCAATGGCTCCGCCCGAAGTTCCCCTCTGTTTGTCCTACTGACGAAAGTTCACTTGGAGGACTCCGTTGACTACATGCTAGTGCTTATTCTGTTTACTTCTATAGGGTGTGTAGTCTTTGGTGCTTGTAAGCTGCTTCGGCATCATCGTGTACCTGCAGTTTATTTTCTTTTCTGTTTTCAGTTGGTTGTATTGGTGGCCTTGTGTAATCCCTGGCTGGTTGATGGCTTTGTTAATTCAAAGTCGGGCTCTTCTTGAGCCTTCGTTCTAAAAATATATATAAATTATATACGGAGCAAAATAAGTGAATCTACACTTTAAACTATGTCTATATACATCCGTATGTAATTCATATTAAAATATCTAAAAAGGACTTACACTTAGGAACGTAGGGAGTAGAATATACGCTATATATGTAGGCAGGTCAGTAATACGTCCTCCTTGTTTGTTTCATTTGGCATGCAATGTACCACCGATCCACGCATGACGATTCCCTGAAGGACGCTAATCTGCGCCGGTGCACCGGCCGAACCGTTCGGCCGGTCAGCCCCTGGCCATCCGATTCAGCCGCGTGCAGCCATCTGATTGGGCTTGTGTTCTCTTCTTCCTTCCCCCACTCGTCTTCTTCCTTCCCCCACTTGTCTGACGGAATTTTCTGTAGCCCCCAATCGCCTCACCTTCCCCCGGCCTCCTGCTTGCAGCTCCGCGTGCCGGCTCGCCGTCGCCGCTCGCCGCATCAATAGTCGTCGATCTAGCGTTTTTTGACCTCTGTCGTCATCTTCTTCGCGATAGGATGCCATCTCTTCCCCTCGCGAATCCGGCTCCTGCGGGTCAGCCGCACCTTCTCCCCCCAAGCTCTGCACCCGTTTCTCCCGCACACATCTCGTCCGGCCCCCGGCCGCCTCGCCCCCCATCACAACCCCCACCACCAGCATCTCGCGCTGCTCATCACCGTGTTTGAGGCACTGTCGTAGCAAATGCATGGATGTAGCAAAAATCTTCACCAGTGGTAGCAAAATCAAAGCACAGTTGCAGCGAACCGCCGTTGCGGCCGTAGCGGGTTGCAGCTAATCCACGAATGGATGAAGCAAAAACTAGCAGCGGTTGTAGCAAAAAAACATCGCCGCCATCGTCGAACGTTATAGCTAAGTCGTGAAGCATGTAGCAAACAACGACGCAAGTAGTAGCAAAAACATCAACCGTTGCAGCTCCCGACCGAGGTCACAACTAATCCATACATGGTTGTAGCAAAAAAGTTCACCGGTGGTAGCTCTGCCATGGCCGGTTGTAGCACACATAGTCTTCCTTCCAGCAAAAACATGCAGCTTGTTGATCGCCGCCGTCGTCGCACGTCGCAGCTAAGCCGTGAAGTATGTAGCAAACAACGACGCCGGTAGTAGCAAAAAGCGACAACGGTTGTAACTTTTTTGGTATCGTCAGTAGCCAGCCCTGACATATGTCGTCATGGTTGAAGCTTTTTGCGATGCCGGTCGAAGCTTTTAGCGACGCGGTTGTAGCTTTTTGCGATGGCACTGAGCGGTCCCAGCATTTGGCGTCACCAGTTGAAGCTTTTTGCGGCGCCTATGGTAGCTTACTTGAACACCAGTTGTAACATGGGAGGTGTCGCTTAATGCTCGCAGCTCAGATGAGATTCTCCTAGTAGCAAATGCTCAACGGCGTCGCCCATAGCAGCTCGCAGTCTTCCCCGTCGTCGTCTGCCCGGGAGCTCATAAGCCATGGCGCCCATAGCAGCTCGTAGGAGCCTCCGTCGCAGTCCGCCCCGAGCTCATAAGCCATGGCCGCCCTAACCTTGAGCTCGCAGGTCATGGCGCATGGGAGCAGCACCCCCATGGAGGAGTGCAGCGTGAGGTGCGAAAGGAGGAGTGCTCGGAGCTACCTGGTGTTACGGCGAAGGAGGCGAGGCCGAAAGCGATGGGGAAGCGAGGTCACGGCCGCGAGGAAGGAGTGGATGCGGGCGTTGGGGAGAGGATAAGGTACACGTGTTTCCTTCCTGATGGCTAGCGCCAGCGTGGCTAAGTGACCGGCCCGAGCGTTCCGCCGGCGCACCGCGCGTAAACGTTTCCCTTCCCTGAACCACACCCTCAATCGGACGCCCTCTGCGCTGCCCAATTCACCCTATCTTGTTCTTCACTTTCCCCTATCTTGTTCTTTTTTATCGTCACGTCTTTTCGGGTAATATAACAACCGGTGGGGCTATTGCCCCCCTCCCCCCTCCCCCCACCTGCGGTCATTCTTCTTAGAGTATAAAGTCTATTCGTATTGTAATCTATCTCTATTAGTCTAGTCTTGGAGCCCAAGCTTTGTAATCTATATAAACAGCCCTTGAGGCCCCAATCAATACAACAATTACTTCTCCAATATCTCAATCTATCATGGTATCGGCGCCTAGGTTTTCCGCAGACCTGGTATGGCTCGCCACCCACGCCGCGCCCGGCCGATTCGGCCCCTCTTCTCCATGGTCGAGTTCAGCACGCGGCGCCCATCCCCTACCTCTTCCTCTACAACTACCCAAACACCTCCCCCCAAACCCGTCATCCGCCGCTCCCGCGCCACCAGCTCCGTCATCATGGCCTCCTCAGCATGATCCTTGGACTGGCCTCGTCCAGGCTTGGTCGATGCCTTGGTCAGCCCCCTCGCCGTATGGTGCCCCTCCTGCGTACACGGGCACGTGGAGCCCCGGTCTTCGTCCAGCCACCGGCTCTCCGGGACTCCTTGGACCCAGGCCGCCGGCACACGTCTACACCGCCACTCCCACTCTGCCTACCAGCACGCCAGGACCGCCGTCGCCCTCCAACTGAAGGAAATATGCCCTAGAGGCAATAATAAAGTTATTATTTATTTCCTTATATCATGATAAATGTTTATTATTCATGCTAGAATTGTATTAACCGGAAACATAATACATGTGTGAATATATAGACAAACAAGTATGTCACTAGTATGCCTCTACTTGACTAGCTTGTTAATCAAAGATGGTTATGTTTCCTAACCATGAACAAGGAGTTGTTATTTGATTAACAAGGTCACATCATTAGTTGAATGATCTGATTGACATGACCCATTCCGTTAGCTTAACACTTGATCGTTTAGTATGTTAATGCTTTCTTCATGACCCATACATGTTCCTATAACTATGAGATTATGCAACTCCGTTTACGGAGGAACACTTTGGTACTACCAAAGCGTCTGGCGAATCTGGGTGATTATAAAGGAGTACTACAGGTGTCTCCAAAGGTACTTGTTGGGTTGGCGTATTTGAGATTAGGTTTTGTCCTCCGATTGTCGGAGAGGTATCTCGAGCCTTCTCGGTAATGCACATCACCTAAGCCTTGCAAGCATTACAACTAATGAGTTAGTTGTGAGATGATGTATTACGGAGCGAGTAAAGAGACTTACGATAGCGAGATTGAACTAGGTATTGGATACCGACGATCGAATCTCGGGTAAGTAACATACCGATGACAAAGGGAACAACGTATGTCGTTATGCGGTTTGACCGATAAAGATCTTCGTAGAATATGTAGGAACCAATATGGGCATCCAGGTTCCGCTATTGGTTATTGACCGAGAATGGTTCTAGGTCATGTCTACATAGTTCTCGAACCCGTAGGGTCCATGCACGCTTAACGTTTCGATGACAGTTCATAATGAGTTTATAAGTATTGATGCACCGAAGGTTGTTCGGAGTCCCGGATGTGATCACGGACATGACGAGGAGTCTCGAAATGGTCGAGACATAAAGATTGATATATTGGAAGCCTATGTTTGGACTTCGGAAGTGTTCCGGGTGAAATCGGGATTTTACCGGAGTACCGGGAGGTTAGCGGAACCCCCCGGGAAGTCTATGGGCCTTAATGGGCCATGGGAGAAGAGGAAGGGCAGGCCAAGGTGGGCTGCGCCCCCTCCCCTCTAGTCCGAATAGGACAAGGAAGGGGCGGCGCCCTTCCTCTTCCCTCCTCCAATCCTAGTCCAACTAGGAGAGGGGGAGTCCTACTCGGTGGGAGTAGGACTCCTCCTTAGTGCGCCTCCTCTAGGGCGGTCACCTCCCCTTGTCTCCTTTATATCTGGGGCAGGGACACCCCAAGACACACAAGTTGATCTCGGATCTTTCCTTAGCCGTGTGCGGTGCCCCTTCCACCATATTCCACTTGGTCATATCGTCGCGGAGCTTAAGCGAAGCCCTGCGCGGAGAAGTCATATCGTCGCGGAGCTTAGGCGAAGCCCTGCGTCGGTGGAGCATCAACATCGTCCTGCGCCGTCGTCTTGTGGAACTCATCCCGACACTTTGCTGGATCGGGTCCGGGGATCGTCATCGAGCTGAGCGTGTGCGAGAACTCGGAGGTGCCGTCGTTCGGTGCTTGGATCGGTCGGATCGTGGAGGCGTCGACTACATCAACAGCGTTGTTATAACGCTTCGCTTTCGGTCTCACGAGTGCGTGGGCGGACACTCTCCCTCTCGTTGTTGTGCCATCACCATGGTCTTGCGTGATCGTAGGAAATTTTTGAAATTACTCGTTCCCCAACATGGCATCCGAGCCTGGTTTTATGCGTTGATGTCATGTGCACGAGTAGAACACAAGTGAGTTGTGGGCGATACAAGTCATACTGCCTACCAGCATGTCATACTTTGGTTCAGCGGTATTGTGAGATGAAGCGGCCGGACCGACATTACAGACGTGCGCGCGAGACTAGTTTCACCGCTCCGAGCACTCGTTGCTTAAAGGTGACGGCGGGTGTCTGTCTCTCTCACTTTAGTTGAATCGAGTGTGGCTCGCCCGGTCCTTGAGAAGGTTAAGCGGAGTCTATTTGACGAAATATCGTTGTGGTTTTGATGCGAGGTAAGAACGGTTCTTGCTCAGCCCGTAGCAGCCACGTAAAACTTGCAACAACAAAGTAGAAGACGTCTAACTTGTTTTTGCAGGGCATGTTGTGATGTGATATGGTCAAGGCGTGATGCTATACTTTATTGTATGAGATGATCATGTTTTGTAACGAGTTATCGGCAGCTGGCAGGAGCCATATGGTTGTCGCTTTATTGTATGAAATGCAAGCGCCATGTAATTGCTTTACTTTATCACTAAGGAGTAGCGATAGTCGTAGAAGCAATAGTTGGCAAGACGACAACGATGCTACGATGGAGATCAAGGTGTCGCGCCGGTGGCGATGGTGATCATGGCGGTGCTTGGCGATGGAATCACAAGCACAAGATGATGATGACCATATCATATCACTTATATTGATTGCATGTGATGTTTATCCTTTATGCATCTTATCTTGCTTTGTTTGACGGTAGCATTATAAGATGATCTCTCACTAAAATTATCAAGAAGTGTTCTCCTGAGTATGCACCGTTGCCAAAGTTCAGTAGTACCCGGACACCACGTGATGATCGGTGTGATAAGTTCTACGTCCATCTACAACGGGTGCAAAACAGTTGCACGCGGAATACTCGAGTTAAACTTGACGAGCCTAGCATATAACAGATATGGCCTCGGAACACGGAGACCGAAAGGTCGAGCGTGAATCATATAGTAGATATGATCAACATAGTGATGTTCACCATTGAAACTACTCCGTCTCACGTGATGATCGGACATGGTTTAGTTGATTTGGATCACGTGATCACTTAGATGACTAGAGAGATGTCTGTCTAAGTGGGAGTTTTTAATATGATTAATTGAACTTAAATTTATCATGAACTTAGTACTGATAGTATTTTGCTTGTCTATGTTTAATGTAGATAGATGGCTCGTCTGTTGTTCCGTTGAATTTTAATGTGTTCCTTGAGAAAGCAAAGTTGAAAGATGATGGTAGCAATTACGGACTGGGTCCGTAATTTGAGGATTATCCTCATTGCTGCACAGAAAAATTACGTCCTGGAAGCACCGCTGGGTGACAGGCCTGCTGCAGATCTTGAGCGAAGTTATGAGCGTCGGCAAAGCGAGCTGATGACTACTCTATAGTTCAGTGTGCCATGCTACGGCTTAGAACCGGGTCTTCAACGGCGTTTTGAGCGTCATGGAGCATATGAGATGTTCCAAGAGTTGAAGTTAATATTTCAAGCAAATGCCGGATTGAGAGATATGAAGTCTCCAATAAGTTCTATAGCTGCAAGATGGAGGAGAATAGTTACGTCGGTGAGCACATACTCAAAATGTGCGGGTATAACAATCACTTAATTCAGCTGGGAGTTAATCTTCCGGATGATAGTGTCATTGACAGAATTCTCCAATCACTGCCACCAAGCTACAAGAGCTTCGTGATGAACTATAATATGCAAGGGATGACTAAGACAATTCTCGAGCTCTTAGCGATGCTAAAAGCAGCGGAGGTAGAAATCAAGAAAGAGCATCAAGTGTTGATGGTCAACAAGACCACTAGTTTCAAGAAAAGGGCAAAGGAAAGAAGAAGGAAACTTCAAAAGAACAGCAAGAAAGTTGCTGATCAAGAGAAGAAACCCAAGTCTGGACCTAAGCCTGAAGCCGAGTGTTTTACTGCAAGCAGACGGACCTTTGAAGCGGAACTGCCCCAAGTATTTGGCGGATAAAAAGGATGGCAAGGTGAACAAAGGTATATGTGATATACATGTTATTGATGTGTACCTTACTAGAGCTCGTAGTAGCACTGGTATTTGATCTGGTTACATTGCTAATATTTGCAACTCGAAGCAGGACTACGGAATAGGCGAGCATTGGCAAAGGGCGAGGTGACGATCTTGGCGTGGGAAATGGTTCCAAAGTCAATGTGATCGCGATCGACACGCTACCTCTACATCTACCTTCGGGATTAGTTTTAGACCTAAATAATTGTTATTTGGTGCAGCGTTGAGCATGAACATTATATCTGGATCTTGTTTAATGCGAGGCGGTTATTCATTAAATCAGAGAATAATGGTTGTTCTATTTATATGAGTAATATCTTTTATGGTCATGCACCCTTGAAGAATGGTCTATTCTTGTTGAATCTCGACGAGTAGTGATACACATATTCATAATGTTGAAGCCAAAAGATGCAGAGTTGATAATGATAGTGCAACTTATTTGTGGCACTTGCCGTTTAGGTCATATCGGTGTAAAACGCATGAAGAAACTCCATCTTGATGGGCTTCGGAATCACTTGATTATGAATCACTTGGTACTTGCGAACCGTGCCTCATGGGCAAGATGACCAAAACGCCGTTCTCGGAACTATGGAGCGAGCAACTGATTTGTTGGAAATCATACATCTGATGTTTGTGGTCCAATGAATGTTGAGGCCTTGGCGGTATCGTTATTTTCTCACCTTCACAGATGATTTAAGCAGATATGGGTATATCTACTTAATGAAACACAAATCTGAAACATTTGAAAAGTTCAAAGAATTTCAGAGTGAAGTGGAAAATCATCGTAACAAGAAAATAAAGTTTCTACGATCTGATCGTGGAGGAGAATATTTGAGTTCTGAGTTTGGTTTACATTTGAAACAATGTGGAATAGTTTAGCAACTCCGCCACCGGAACACCACAGAGAAATGGTGTGTCGAGCGTCGTGTCGTACTTTACTAGATATGGTGCGATCTATGATGTCTATTCCGATTTACCGCTATCGTTTTGGGGTTATGCTTTAGAGGCGGCCGCATTCACGTTGAATAGGACACCGTCAAAATCCGTTGAGGCGACGCCTTATGAACTGTGGTTTGGCAAGAAACCAAAGTTGTCGTTTCTTAAAGTTTGGGGCTGCGATGCTTATGTAAAGAAACTTCAACCAGATAAGCTCGAACCCAAATCGGAAAAATGTGTCTTCATAGGATACCCAAAGGAGACTGTTGGGTACACCTTCTATCACAGATCTGAAGGCAAGATTTTCGTTGCTAAATTCGGATCCTTTCTAGAAGGAGTTTCTCTCAAAAGAAGTGAGTGGGAGGAAAGTAGAACTTGATGAGATAATCAGTATCTGCTCCCTTATTGGAAAGTAGTTCATCACAAGAAATGGTTCTGTGACAACTACACCAATTAGTGAGGAAACTAATGATGATGATCATGAAGCTTGAGATCAAGTTGCTCTTGAACCTCGTGAGGTCAACCAGAGTAAAATACGCACGAGTGGTGCGGTAATCTTATTCGGAAGTCATGTTACTTGACCATGGCGAACCTACAAACTATGAAGAAGCGATGGTGAGCCCAGATTCATAAAATGGCTGGAAGCCATGAAATCTGAGATGGGATCCATGTATGAGAACAAAGTATGGACTTTGGTTGACTTGCCCGATGATCGGCAAGCCATTGAAAATAAATGGATCTTTAAGAAAAAGATGGCGCCGATGGTAATGTAACTGTCTACAAAGCTCGACTTGTTGCAAAAGGTTTTCGACAAGTTCAAGGAGTTGACTACGATGAGACTTTCTCACCCGTAGCGATGCTTAAGTCTGTCCGAATCATGTTAGCAATTGCCGCATTTTATGATTATGAAATTTGGCAAATGGATGTAAAACTGCATTCTTGAATGGATTTCTAGAAGAAGAGTTGTATATGATGCAACCAGAAGGTTTTGTCGATCCAAAAGGTGCTAACAAAGTGTGCAAGCTCAGCGATCAATTTATGGTGCGGTGCAAGCCTCTCGGAGTTGGAATAAGCGCTTTGATAATGTGATCAAAGCATATGGGTTTGTACAGACTTTTGGAGAAGCTTTGTATTTACAAGAAAGTGAGTGGGAGCTCTGTAGCATTTCTAATTATATGTGGACGACATATTATTGATTGGAAATGATATAGAATTTCTGGATAGCATAAAGGATACTTGAATAAAAGTTTTTCAATGAAAGACCTCGGTGAAGCTGCTTACATATTGGGCATCAAGATCTATAGAGATAGATCAAGGCGCTTGATTGGACTTTCACAAAGCACATACCTTGATAAAGTTTTGAAAAAGTTCAAAATGGATCAGGCAAAGAAAGGTTTTTACCTGTGTTACAAGGTGTAAGATTGAGTCGGACTCAATGCCCGACCACAGCAGAAGATAGAGAGAAAATGAAAGATGTTCCTATGCTTCAGCCATAGGCTCTATCATGTATGCAATGCTGTGTACCAGACACGGCGTATGCTTAGCTGTAAGCTTGGCAGGAAGGTACCAAAGTAATCGAGTGGATCCTTTGGACAGCGGTCAAGAACATCTGAAATACGAAAAGGACTAAGGATATGTTTCTCGTATATGGAGGTGACAAAGAGCTAGTCGTAAATGGTTACGTCGATGCAAGCTTTGACACTGATCCGGACGATTCTAAATCGCAAACCGGATCGTGTTTTTATTAAGCGGTGGAGCTGTCGGTTGGTGCAGTTCTAAACAAAGCGTCGTGGCGGGATCTACATGTGAAGCGGAATACATAGCTGCTTGGAAGCAGCAAATGAAGGAGTCTGGATGAAAGAGTTCATTTCCGATCTAGGTGTCATACCTAGTGCATCGGGACCGATGAAGATCTTCGTGACAATCTTGGTGCAATTGCCTTGGCAAAGGAATCCAGATTTCACAAGAGGACCAAGCACATCAAGAGGCGCTTCAATTCCATTCGGGACCAAGTCCAAGTGGGAGACATAGAGATTTGCAAAATACATACGGATCTGAATGTTGCAGACCGTTGACTAAGCCTCTTCCACGAGCAAAACATGATCAGCACCAAGACTCCATGGGTGTAAGGATCATTACTTTGTAATCTAGATTATTGACTCTAGTGCAAGTGGGAGGCTGAAGGAAATATGCCCTAGAGGCAATAATAAAGTTATTATTTATTTCCTTATATCATGATAAATGTTTATTATTCATGCTAGAATTGTATTAACCGGAAACATAATACATGTGTGAATATATAGACAAACAGTATGTCACTAGTATGCCTCTACTTGACTAGCTTGTTAATCAAAGATGGTTATGTTTCCTAACCATGAACAAGGAGTTGTTATTTGATTAACAAGGTCACATCATTAGTTGAATGATCTGATTGACATGACCCATTCCGTTAGCTTAACACTTGATCGTTTAGTATGTTAATGCTTTCTTCATGACCCATACATGTTCCTATAACTATGAGATTATGCAACTCCGTTTACGGAGGAACACTTTGGTACTACCAAGCGTCTGGCGTATGCTGGGTGATTATAAAGGAGTACTACAGGTGTCTCCAAAGGTACTTGTTGGGTTGGCGTATTTGAGATTAGGTTTTGTCACTCCGATTGTCGGAGAGGTATCTCGAGCCTTCTCGTTAATGCACATCACCTAAGCCTTGCAAGCATTACAACTAATGAGTTAGTTGTGAGATGATGTATTACGGAACGAGTAAAGAGACTTACGATAGCGAGATTGAACTAGGTATTGGATACCGACGATCGAATCTCGGGTAAGTAACATACCGATGACAAAGGGAACAACGTATGTCGTTATGCGGTTTGACCGATAAAGATCTTCGTAGAATATGTAGGAACCAATATGGGCATCCAGGTTCCGCTATTGGTTATTGACCGAGAATGGTTCTAGGTCATGTCTACATAGTTCTCGAACCCGTAGGGTCCATACAACAACGTTTCGATGACAGTTCATAATGAGTTTATAAGTATTGATGCACCGAAGGTTGTTCGGAGTCCCGGATGTGATCACGGACATGACGAGGAGTCTCGAAATGGTCGAGACATAAAGATTGATATATTGGAAGCCTATGTTTGGACTTGAAGTGTTCGGTGAAATCGATTTTTACGGAGTACAGGAGGTTACGGAACCCCGGAAGTCTATGGGCCTTAATGGGCCATGGGAGAAGAGGAAGGGCAGGCCAAGGTGGGCTGCGCGCCCCCCCCTCTAGTCCGAATAGGACAAGGAAGGGGCGGCGCCCTCCCTCTTCCCTCCTCCAATCCTAGTCCAACTAGGAGAGGGGGAGTCCTACTCGGTGGGAGTAGGACTCCTCCTTAGTGCGCCTCCTCTAGGGCGGTCACCTCCCCTTGTCTCCTTTATATCTGGGGCAGGGGACACCCCAAGACACACAAGTTGATCTCGGATCTTTCCTTAGCCGTGTGCGGTGCCCCTTCCACCATATTCCACTTCGGTCATATCGTCGCGGAGCTTAAGCGAAGCCCTGCGCGGAGAAGTCATATCGTCGCGGAGCTTAGGCGAAGCCCTGCGTCGGTGGAGCATCAACATCGTCCTGCCACGCCGTCGTCTTGTGGAACTCATCCCGACACTTTGCTGGATCGGAGTCCGGGGATCGTCATCGAGCTGAGCGTGTGCAGAACTTCGGAGGTGCCGTCGTTCGGTGCTTGGATCGGTCGGATCGTGGAGGCGTCGACTACATCAACAGCGTTGTTATAGCGCTTCGCTTTCGGTCTCACAGTGCGTGGGCGGACCTCTCCCTCTCGTTGCTGTGCCATCACCATGGTCTTGCGTGATCGTAGGAAAATTTTGAAATTACTCGTTCCCCAACACCAACACCATGCCGGTCTTCTACGGCAACATGCAGGCCCCAATCGCATACTACCCATCCGCTATCCCCTACGTCAACATGCAAGCTCCTGGCCCTCTGCTCCTCCCCAACAGCGGCTTGGGACCAAGCCGCCTTCATCAACGCCATGAACAATTTTGTCCTCAACAGCGCGCAGTGCGGATTGGATTTTCGATTTTGGTGCATCAATGCATATATCTTCAAATATGAATTTATTGTCAGCTTGTTTTCCTTCTGCTTTTCCACTATCACCATTGGCGATGGCTCCACCATCCTGTTTCATGCACCGGTCACTCTTACATCCCTTCCTCTCATGTCAATTTTCTTCTCCGCAATATTCTTGTGGTTCCTTCCATCATCAAAATCTTATTTCTGTTAGACAATTTTGCATTGACAACAAAGTTATCCTGGCCTTTGACCCTTTTGGTTTTATGTGAAGAATCGATAACAGGCGGTCCTCGCTTCGGTACAATAGCAGGCGATCTTTATCCTCTTCATGGCGCCCACATCCACCCCTCATGCCATGCTCGCATCCGTTGATCTATGGCATCGTCGCCTCGGTCATCCCAGCAAAAACACTTTGGCGTCTTTACTCCAAGAATTTTGTATCCCTAGTTCTAGCAGTCCCCATAATCCCTCTCTCGTAATGCATGTCAATGCGGCAAACATGTTAGATTACCTTTTGGAACCTCTACTACCATTAGTACTTTTCCTTTTGAGTTACTTCACTGTGATTTATGGACCTCCCCAGTCCCTAGTGTTTCTGGTTATAAATATTATCTTGTGATCTTTGATGATTATTCTCACTATACTTGGACCTTTCCTCTCCGCGCTAAATCTGAAGTACCTGCAATCTTTCTCAACTTTCGACAATATGTAATCACACACTTTGGCTTGCCAATTCGATTTATTCAATCTGATAACGGTCGTGAATTTGATAACACCCAAAACCGCACTTTCTTTCTCTCCCAAGGCATTCTTCTTCGCTTTTCATGCCCTTATACATCTTCTCAAAATGGTAAAGCTGAACGCTGTCTTCGCTCTATTAATGATGTTCTTCGCACATTGCTTTTACAAGCCTCTCTTCCTTCCCGATTTTGGGTTGAAGCCCTTCGCACCGCCACACTCCTTCTTAATATTCGACCAACTAAAACTTGCCATCTTTATTCGCCTTTCCAATCTCTTTTCTCTCCCACCACGACTATTCTTTTCTCGTGTTTTTGGCTGTCTATGCTTTCCCAACATCGCCTCTACCGCCTCCAACAAACTAGAACCACGCTCACTACCTTGCATTCACCTTGGTCTTTCGATGATCACAAAGGATATCGTTGTTTGAACCATCTTCGGTCGTATCATCTCTCTCGTCATGTCACATTCGATGAAAATATTTTTCCTTTTTCTGTCACTACAACCACAACACCAATTCCACCACAATCCGCCACCACCAAAACCCCTTCCCTAGTTCGTCCTTCGGTCATCTCTGCCGCCATGGAATCTTGTTCCATCTCTCAGCCGGAATCGCCCAACGTTAGCCACCCTCCTGCCCCGTCCCCCACCTCTCCCGCAACTGCATCTTCTACCCCAACCGTCTTTCCCTCACCACATCCTACCACGGCAACCCCCTCGACACCCACCACCTCTGATTCTTCTTCCTCACCGTCCTCTTCAACCGAAAACCCACTGCCACCCAATGTCGTTCTTATACCACCGCTCACCAATGATCATGTCATGTGCACCCGTGGAAAGCGAGTTTCTTCTCCCCACCAAGCGTCTCAATCTTACCGCCACCCCAACCATCTCTCCTATTCCAACCAGTTATAAGCGAGCTCTTCTTGACCCTCTCGGCTTTACGCTATCTGCGATGAATTTGAAGCTCTTGACAAAATAATACATGGACTCTTGTTCCCAAACCTCCTGGTGTTAACATTGTTTACGGCAAATGGGTTTTCGTCATAAATTTCATTCCGATGGCACTCTCGCTCGTTACAAAGCTCGTTGGGTGTGTCGTGGTTTCTCCCAACAAGCCTGGTATTGACTTTGATGAGACTTTTTCTCCTGTTGTTAAACCAAGCACTATTCGTGTTGTTCTTAGTCTTGTTGTTTCCTCTTCTTGGCCTATTCATCAACTTGATGTTAAAATGCTTTTCTTCATGGCACTCTCAATGAAACTGTTTATTGTGAGCAACCCTCTGTTTTGAGAATCCCTCATCTCCAAATTTTGTTTGTCTCCTCAACAAATCTCTTTATGGCCTTAAACAAGCTCCTCGTGCATGGTTTCAATGCTTTGCTACTTTTATTCAAACCATAGGCTTTATTCCCTCCAAATCCGATTCTTCTCTCTTTGTTTATCAGTCTTCTACTCACACTGCCTACCTCTTGCTTTATGTTGATGATATCATTCTCACGGCTAGTTCTGATTCTTTTCTTCAACATACCATCTCTTCTCTTAATTGGGAGTTTTCCATGACTGATCTTGGTCCTCTTCATCATTTTCTAGGTATTCATGTTTCTCGCACAAAATCTTCCCTCTTTCTTTCTCAACGGTCATACATTTTGGACTTGCTTTCTCGTTCGGTATGTCGATTGTCAACCCTCTCGTACTCGGCCGGCGTTGGTGCTAAAGCTGTCGGTGATGGTGATCCTCTTTCTGATCCTACTTTATATCGTAGCATCCTGGCGCTCTTCAATATGCCACTCTTACTCGTCCTGAAATCTCCTATTCAGTTCAGCAAGCCTGTCTCTTTATGCATGATCCTCGTGCTCCTCATCAGCTCATGTCGGGCGCATTCTCCGCTATTTAAAAGGCACTCTTGATCATGGTCTCCTTATTAATTCTTCTTCACCTACAAGCTTGACAGTTTATTCGATGCAGACTGGGCAGGTTGTCCGGATACTCGACGATCTACATCCGTATTTTGCATTTATTTGGGTGATAATCTTGTTTCTTGGTGTTCTAAAAGGCAGGTAACAGTTTCCAGGTCTTCTGCTGAGGCTGAGTATAGGGCGGTTGCTCACGCTGTGGCGGCGGTGTGGCTCGGCAGCTTCTCGTTGAACTTCATCGTCCGCTCCCGTGCTACCATTGTTTACTGTGATAACATCTCTGCAGTATACATGGCTTCCAATCCAGTTCAACATCGTCGCACAAAGCACATTGAGATTGACATTCACTTTGTTCATGAAAAGGTGGCTCTTGGCGAGGTTCGCGTTCTTCATGTTCCTACAAGTGCCCAATTTGCTGACATTTTTACCAAAGGACTCCCGACTGCATCGTTCACCGACATACGCTCCAGTCTCAACATTGTTTCACTTGACGTTGAGACTGCGGGGGGATCTTAGAGTATAAAGTCTATTCGTATTGTAATCTATCTCTATTAGTCTAGTCTTAGAGCCCAAGCTTTGTAATCTATATAAACAGCCCTTGAGGCCCCAATCAATACAACAATTACTTCTCCAATATCTCAATCTATCAATTCTCGAAAAAAACACAATGGACATAGTGTTTGAGAGCCACAACATACCATGCGGCAGCGGAGACCATGAGGAGCAGATGGATGTGGAGCTTCTGGTTCATTCCTTGCTGAATTTCATGCATCCCAAATATGCCACATTGTCATAGTCATGATCATGGCCTCGCGATCAGAGCAGCGAGATTCATAATCGAAGAGCCACTGCCTCGGGGAAACGAATGATGATCGACACAGACTAACCCCATATATCACCTTGATTTCTTACCAAACTATTCGGGCATGAGTAGAGAAGAGAGCAAAGCATGCTCCACACTTTCCGGTCGGCCGCAAAAAACAACAACCCGAGGAGCTGCTCACCCGAAGGCACGCAGGCAGTCATGATTGGGAATTCAATCTATTTGTCCTATGTTCTTGGTGGAGCTTGCATAATTGATTTTGATTTGGACAGGCAGAGGCTCGCAGTGATAGAGCCGCCGCCGGATGCATACGCCCATAACGATACCGTTTTCGCAGTTATGTCGGCTGAAGATGGTGACCTTGTTGGCTTAATCGTCGTGTTTGTCAAACTATGGAAGTGGAAAGATGGTGTTGGTCGGGATGATGCGACATGGGTTCTTGGAAGGACCATTGAAATGGACAAGCTTAAATGCCAAACAACTATTGTAACTCAGTTGGCAGTCACATTTGAAACCTCCGTGCTAGTTACATTTTCTCATCGGTACTCTAATAGGTACTTGCTTTAAGACCTTAACATTTTACGTGTACTCTCTCTGTTCCATAATGTAAGACGTTTTTGATACTAGTGTAGTGTCAAAAAAACGTCTTACATCATGAGACGGAGGGAGTAGTTCTTTTTTTTTTTCACAAGTCAAAGAGCCCCGCTTCAAGTGCTCAATTTGTACACCAGTAAATAAAACAAAATAATTTTGTCTGGTATCAAGCTAAGCAATCTGAATACAGAGTTACCTATGGCTACTTATGTTTTTTTAGATATGAGCACGTTCTTATTTTGTTTCATTTGGCATGCAATGCACCACCGATCCACGCACAACGATTCCCTGAACCACACCCTCAATCGGACGCCCTCTGCGCTGTCCAATTCACCAGTTCCGCCTACCTAACGGCCTCTCCGCTGTCCGATAATGCTCATCACTAAAAAGTGATCAGTGGCTTGGCAATGATGAGGGGTCGGTGTTATTCGGATCTGTAGTAGTGAGGTGTGTGCCGGCTCAGTATCTTGAACGTGTTCATAGGAGTAGGATGTGTGTGCATGTGTTTTATATGGGTGATTGTGTGTGTGTGTGTGTGTGTGTGTGTGTGTGTGTGTGTGTGTGTGTGTGTGTGTGTGTGTGTGTCTTCCTGGTTATCTCGCAGTTTTATTATCAAAGTCATTACAATCTTTTTCATTTGTTTTATATGTTCTTTTGGAGCGCACAAAACATGTCAACTTGTGTTGTTTTGGTTATCTCATCTTAGTGTCAACCACAACTAATCAAACATGGCAACTTTTTGATAAATGAAACGGATTCTTTCGTTTTCATGTGTTTTGTGAGTTTGTTGTGTTGTTATCTGGTTGGTGAAAGACATAGAAAAACCATAGTAATATGAGAGTTAGTGTCATAGGATTTGAGCCAGTTAATTTTTTATTTTTCCTCCGAGCTTTTTTGTTCCTTCAAGCGATGTGTTCTTTTTGTGCGAGTATTTTTTTTACTAGTTTGATACAAAATTAGTGTATTTGTTCGGCCTAACTGATACGAGCAAGGCTTGTGTTCGGCCCATTCATTTGCACGGCTTGATGTGTTTAGTGGGATGGCATGTGTAGCATGTGAAGCTTCGAGCGCGAATGGACGCATCACGTGGAAACCATTAGCGTGTGTATGATAATCTCGCTCCCGTGGTATAGGGGGACGATCATCGCTATCGCTCCCAATTTAGTAGGTTCAAATGGACGCCAAATTTACAAATAGACACAATTAAGATCGGGTCGAAGATCTGATAGATATTCGATCGCGTTCACAGGTACTAAATAAGGCAATCTTCTTGGTACCTGTCACCGTAATCTCTTACCATATCATGAAATTATTCGCTAGACCATCCATCCACTATAAATCCACCCCTCCTCCCTCGCCGAAACCAGCAACTTTCCTTCCCTTCACTGGTTCTATCCCTTTGCCAGCAATGGCTCGCAAGAAGGTGGCTCGCAAGGCGACCCTCCGATACATCCCCCATGACTCGGCCCGACGTAATAGATTAAAGAAGCGCCTCAAGGGCCTGATGAAGAAGGCGGACGAACTAGCCGTCTTGTGCGATGCCAAGACCTGTGTACTGGTGTACGAGGAGGGCAAGGCGGCGCCGGAGGTGTTCCCTTCCCAGGCAGAGGCGGTGGGTATCATGAATCAATTCAAAAGCATGCCGGAGCTGGTGCAGTGCAAGGAGGTGATGAACCAGAAGGGCTTCATCAGCAAGCACATTAACAAGCTGCGGGAGCAGGTCGACAAGACCCAGCGCGAGTACGAGGACGGCAAGATCAGGTACCTCCTTCACAAAACCATGCATGGTGACCTCTCGGGCCTCGTTGGCCTCAACATCGAGGAGCTCACCAAAGTCGGCTACAAGGTGGACGTGCTTCTCAAGAGCATTAGCGATCGCATGTCAAAAATCTATTCTCGGACGCCGCCACCTGCTCCATGTGTCGCTACGGGCAGCATAGACATGGGGTCTCCCGCGTTGTATCCGGCACCACGTCAGCAGGAGAGCCGACTTGACATGGTGAGCGCCGGAGGGGACCTCGACACCTTGGTCTATGGTGGCTACGCCGGCACCAACTTCTCTAGCAGTGATATGATGATGCAGATGCAGTCCTTTGATATGGGGTTTGGTTCGAGTCCTTTCCCTCCCATGTAAGCTATGAGGCCAGCTACATGCGCCGATCTCATCTCGTATTTATTTGGTTTGGGTGGTTTGGATGAGACATTCAGTAAATTTCTTGAAATTATTATATCCATCTATGTGCGTCGTTGTATTCATGCATCGTGTTCTTTGAGCCAAATCATAATTTATTCCGTTGTAATCGTTGAAATTGTTATTCAATTGATCTCTTCCCTAGGTTGTTTGTTTAATCTATGTTGTTTAGTTGGTCGTAAATCTTGAGTTTTACCTTTTTTTGTGTCAGCACCGTGTTTTCTCAGGCATAGTTGCACCAGCTACGTGTTAGACAATTGCTTGATTGCTGAACCTTGGTTGTGTGTTGGGAGATCTAATGTTGGGGCCTTTAATTTCATGCTATTTTTGGTGTGCGTTTTTTTGGATAGAAACGAGTTGAAGATTCGTTCTCCTAGGGCCAGCTCAATGTGATGGATGGTTAATATTTTCCTGGATATATATTTGTGTCAGCACCGTGTTTTCTCAGGCATAGTTGCACCAGCTACGTGCTAGACAGTTGCTTGATTGCTGAACCTTGGTTGTGTGTTGGGAGATCCAATGTTGGGGCCTTTAATTTCATGCTATTTTTGGTGTACGTTTTTTTGGATAGAAACGAGTTGAAGATTCGTTCTCCTAGGGCCAGCTAAATGTGGTGTATGGTTAATATTTTCCTGGATATGTATTTGTAAATTAATTACCTTTTTTGACTTAATTACATGATGACAACTCGCCACACACAAATATCAAAAATACCGCTGCTCTACATTGTGCTCTCCTTAGTTGTAGTCATGTTCTTTATTTTTCAGACCGTCCTCCTTTGTGCTCTCCTTAATTGGAGTCATGTTCTCGGTTCTTCATACCGTCCTTCCTTCTTCAGACCCACAAGAGGACAACATTTGCTCGTCAAGTCGTCACAGTAGCTATGTCGTGCCAACTTCTTTGGCAATGATATAATGGTGCAGATGTAGTCCTTTGACTTGGGATTTGGTTCGAGCTCTTTTTCTCCCATATAAGCCAGGAGGCCAGCTACGGTGTCGATGTCGTCTTATTTTTATTTAGCTTTGGTGGTTAAGACGAGGCATTCAGTTAATTTCTTGAAATTGTTCTTTTTATGCATGTGCTAGGATTCAAACACACAACTTACCAGGGAGGACTAGAACAGGCTAGCCGGTTTGCCACCAATGTGCTTTGTACAGTATGTCAAGGCGCAACTTTGTTATAGCACTCACATACCTACCGCCGGCAGCTATGGCGGTAGCCATTTGCTATGTAGATTTCGATGCCAGTATGGATCAGATCCTACCGCCATAGTTGATGGCGGTAGCCCATACGACCCTACCGCCAGCGTGTACGGCGGTAGTAAAAGGGTAAGATCCGGTTAAAATTTTAAACGAGGGGCAGATCCTGCTGAACTTTTGAAAAATGGTCAAAACAGTGATTTTGTCAACTCTCAAGAAAGAGTACGACTGTGAGCAGATTATCTTTATAGCAGGTACACTACTTTTTTTAGAACCAATAGGTACACTGACTTGAATAGCTTTTTGGGGCCTTTGGCCGTTTCACAAAAATAATAGTATAAAGTAAAGAATATTAATATTTGTTTTCTAAGTGTCGCCTACCTTGGTTCGTGGGAGAATGCATTGCAGCTAACAAACTGAGCTCCAACGAAGAAGATGATGCCGCCAGCATTCAGAGAAGAGAAGAGGCGCATACATTGGTTGTAGTAACATCATGACCATGACGGGGGAAGAATATTTGAATTTAAGACCATTTTGCACAGACTAAATTTCGTTACATGTAAATTTGAATATATGCAAAAGAGTGGGGGGAAAAAATGCCACTAGACCAAATACCCCAATAGAAAAAAAAGGGGGCATTCCGAGAATTGAACTCGGGACCTCTCGCACCCTAAGCGAGAATCATACCACTAGACCAAATGCCCTTTGGCTGGTTCCTTTTTGAATAGGCGTTTCAGATAGTATTTAACTTTGTATACCTGTTCGAACAGATAGATTCAGAAACTATATATGCTTTGGCACTAGATAGACATCAATAATATCTCTAGCTGGCCATTCTGGATTCCGGGTTGCTAGCCGGATTAATTAATTACTTCTACATGGTTCATCGTCGTTGATGTGCTTATGAAGATTGTGTGGTCGTTTTATCTCGGACGGATGTTTAACTCTGTTGGATGTGAAAGTGTGAATCGATGAGGCAGTGATGAGGTATGTATACATAATGGGAAAAAGACTCTTGAGAGACCGATCCCAGCCACATATGATATGTGTATGTGGGTACGTGTGGTATATACATGTTGCTCTCATGCAAGCTTCTTCACTACTGCAAAAGGAAACACCTTTTTGATAAAAGGGTGGGTTTTATTTACTTGAGGTGAAGCATCAAGAGGATACAAACAGAATGAACACACCTAGCCAATGCATAGTTAGGATGCACACAAACAACACCAACCCACATGTAAAAAAACACGTCGGAAAAAAGAAGAAGAAAACAAAGTGATCAAATCCACGACCAGAAAACTACAATAACGACCATATTCGCACCAATCATCTCATGCACCACAATGTACGAGATTCTTCAACAACAACGCCTTCAGGAAGGAAGCGACGCTGAAGCTCCGCCGATGCTGGATCAAAACACCAAAGGCCAGATTCTAAGTTTTCACCCTGAAAAGCCAGTCCAAGCATGTCCGTGCAATGCCTTCAACCAGGTAACAACGCAAAAACATTGCTAGGTATAATCATCTTGGATCGGAGCTAGGCTTTCACCGGAAGCTCGAGACCGGGTACTTGAGTAGCACCGCCGTCAAAGTCACTCAAGTCACCCAACAGCCACATGGATGTGTGCCCACCGCGGATGCACCACCATACCCTCTGCGTTAAACCGTCATCCATAGATTGTATCTCACTACCGGAGACGAACACCAGATCTGGAGAGAGGAACCCTCATGAAGACCTTTTGGTGGCCATTATAGTCTACAATGAGGTCTTCGCCACAGGACGGAGTGATTACCATAAGGACCTGTTGGAAATATGCCCTAGAGGCAATAATAAAAGGATTATTATTATATTTCCTTGTTCATGATAATTGTCTTTTATTCATGCTATAATTGTATTATTCGAAAATCATAATACACGTGTGAATACATAGACCACAATATGTCCCTAGTGAGCCTCTACTTGACTAGCTCGTTGATCAATAGATAGTCATGGTTTCCTGACTATGGACATTGGATGTCATTGATAACGGGATCACATCATTAGGAGAATGATGTGATGGACAAGACCCAATCCTAAGCATAGCACAAGATCGTGTAGTTCGTTTTGCTAGAGCTTTTCCAATGTCAAGTATCTCTTCCTTAGACCATGAGATCGTGTAACTCCGGATACCGTAGGAGTGCTTTGGGTGTAGCAAGCGTCAACGTAAGCGGGTGACTATAAAGGTGCACTACAGGTATCTCCGAAAGTGTCATTGGGTTGACACGGATTGAGGCTGGATTTGTCACTCCGTGTTACGGAGAGGTATCACTGGGCCCACTCGGTAGTGCATCATCATAATGAGCTCAAAGTGACCAAGTGTGCGGTCACG
The DNA here is from genome assembly GCA_021605205.1 of Aegilops longissima. Lineage (NCBI taxonomy): Eukaryota > Viridiplantae > Streptophyta > Magnoliopsida > Poales > Poaceae > Aegilops > Aegilops longissima. Next base: position 763,474,703 of record CM038679.1, read on the forward strand.
GGATCATGCATTACTGATGCGAGTAAAGTGACTTGCGGTAGCGAGATTGAGCGAGGTATTGGGATACCGACGATCGAATCTCGGGCAAGTAACATACCTCGACAAAGGGAATAGTATACGGGATTGATTGAATCCTCGACATCGTGGTTCATCCGATGACATCATCGAGGAGCTTGTGGGAGCCAACATGGGTATCCAGATCCGCTGTTGGTTATTGACCGAGAGTCGTCTCGGTCATGTCGCATGTCTCCCGAACCGCGAGGTCTACACACTACGGTTCGGTGGCGCTAGGGTTATTAGGAAGACGTGTATGTGATTACGAATGTTGTTGAGTCCGGATGATATCCCGGACGTCACGAGGAGTTCGGAATGGTCGGAGGTAAAGATTTATATATGGGAAGTTGTCAAGCGGACACCGGAAAGTTTGGGGTCATATCGGTATTGTCTGGGGCCACCGGAGAGGTTCGGGGTCCACGGGAGGGGCCACCCTCTCGCGAGGGCCTCATGGGCCACAAGGGGCAGGAACCAGCCTGGAGGGCTGGGCCCCCCCTTGGGCCCATGCGCCTAGGGTTGGGGGAACCCTAGTGGGGCGCCCCCTTTGCAGGGGCAAGCCCCCTCCTGGCCGTCGCACCCCTCTAGATCTCATCTAGAGGGGTCGGCCCCTGCCCTTCCCTATAAATAGAGGGGTGAGGGAGGGCTGCAACACACTTCAAGGCGCAGCCCTCCCTCCCAACACCTCTCCTCCTCCGCGTGTGCTTGGCGAAGCCCTGCCGGAGAACTGTCACTCCATCACCACCACGCCGTTCTGCTGCTGTTGGAGCCTTCTTCCTCAACCTCTCCTTCCCCCTTGCTGGATCAAGAAGGAGGAGATGTCATCCGTTCCGTACGTGTGTTGAACATGGAGGTGCTGTCCGTTCGGCACTTGGTCATCGGTGATCTGAATCACGGAGAGTACGACTCCATCATCACCGTTCCCTTGAACGATTCCGCACGCGATCTCCAAGTGGTATGTAGATGCAATCTCTCTCCCATGACTCGTTGCTTAGATGAACTCATAGATGGATCTTGGTGAAACCGTAGGAAAAATTTTAATTTTCTGCAACGTTCCCCAACAGTGGGATCATGAGCTAGGTCTATGCGTAGTTCTCTATTGCACGAGTAGAACACAATTTTGTTGTGGGCCTAGATCTTGTCAACTTGCTTGCCGCTACTAGTCTTTTCTTGCTTCAGCGGTATTGTGGGATGAAGCGGCCCGGACCGACCTTACACGTACGCTTACGTGAGACAGGTTCCACCGACTGACATGCACTAGTTGCATAAGGTGGCTAGCGGGTGTCCGTCTCTCCTACTTTAGTTGGAGCGGATTAGATGAAAATGGTCCTTATGAAGGGTAAATAGAAGTTGACAAAATCACGTTGTGGTTATTCGTAGGTAAGAAAACGTTCTTGCTAGAACCCAATTACAGCCACTAAAAGATGCAACAACAATTAGAGGACGTCTAACTTGTTTTTGCAGCAATTGTCATGTGATGTGATATGGCCAGAAGTTGTGATGAACGATGAATGATATATTGTGATGTATGAGATCATGTTCTTGTAATAGGAATCACGACTTGCATGTCGATGAGTATGACAACCGGCAGGAGCCATAGGAGTTGTCTTAATTATTGTATGACCTGCGAGTCATTGATTCAACGCCATGTAAATTACTTTACTTTATTGCTAAACGTGTTAGCCATAGTAGTAGAAGTAATAGTTGGCGAGCAACTTCATGGAGACACGATGTTGGAGATCATGATGATGGAGATCATGGTGTCATGCCGGTGACAAGATGATCATGGAGCCCAGAAGATGAAGATCAAAGGAGCTATATGATATTGGCCATATCATGTCACTACTTTATATAATTGCATGTGATGTTTATTATGTTTTATGCATCTTGTTTACTTAGAACGACGGTAGTAAATAAGATGATCCCTTATAATAATTTCAAGAAAGTGTTCCCCCTAACTGTGCACCGTTGCTAAAGTTCTTCGTTTCGAAGCACCACGTGATGATCGGGTGTGATAGATCCTTACGTTCACATACAACGGGTGTAAGACAGTTTTACACATGCATAAACACTTAGGGTTAACTTGACGAGCCTAGCATGTACAGACATGGCCTCGGAACACAAGAGACCGAAAGGTCGAACATGAGTCGTATGGAAGATACGATCAGCATAGAGATGTTCACCGACGATGACTAGTCCGTCTCACGTGATGATCGGACACGGCCTAGTCAACTCGGATCATGTAACACTTAGATGACTAGAGGAATGTCAAATCTGAGTGGGAGTTCATTAAACAATTTGATTAGATGAACTTAATTATCATGAACTTAGTCTAAAGTCTTTGCAAAATATGTCTTGTAGATGAAATGGCCAACACTCATGTCACCGTGAACTTCAACGCGTTCCTAGAGAAAACCAAGCTGAAAGACGATGGCAGCAACTATTCGGACTGGGTCCGGAACCTGAGGATCATCCTCATAGCAGCCAAGAAACAATATGTCCTAGAAGCACCGCTAGGTGATGCACCCATCCCAAAGAACCAAGACATTATGAATGCTTGGCAGTCTCGTGCTGATGATTACTCCCTCGTTCAGTGTGGCATGCTTTACAGCTTAGAACCGGGGCTCCAAAAGCGTTTTGAGCAACACGGAGCATATGAGATGTTCGAGGAGCTGAAAATGGTTTTCCAAGCTCATGCCCGGTCGAGAGATATGAAGTCTCCGACAAGTTCTATAGTTGTAAGATGGAGGAAAACAGTTACATCGGTGAGCACATACTCAAAATGTCTGGGTTGCACAACCGCTTTGTCCCACTGGACATTAACCTCCGGACGAGGCGGTCATTGACAGAATCCTTGATCGCTCCCACCAAGCTACAAGAGCTTTGTGATGAACTACAATATGCAGGGGATGATGAAGACCATTCCGAAGTATTTTCAATCTGAAGTCAGCAGAGGTTGAAATCAAGAAAGAACATCAAGTGTTGATGGTCAATAAAGTCACTAAGTTCAAAAGGGCAAGGGTAAGAAGAACTTCAAGAAGGGCGGCAAGGATGTTGCGCGCCCGATAAGCAAGTTGCGGGAAGAAGTCAAAGAATGGACCCAAGCACGAGACAGGTGCTTTTATTGCAAAGGAAGGGCCCTTGGAAGCGGAACTGCCCCAAATACTTAGCGGACAAGAAGGCCGGCAACACTAATGGTATATTTGATATACATATAATTGATGTGTACCTTACCATTACTCGTAGTAACTCCTGGGTATTTGATACGGTGCCGTTGCTCATATTTGTAACTCACAGCAGGAGCTGCGGAATAAGCGGAGGCTGGCGAAGGGCGAGGTGACGATGCGGCGTCGGGAATGGTTCCAAGGTCGATGTGATCGCCGTCGGCACGCTACCTCTACATTTACCTCACGGGATTAGTTTTGAACCTCAATAATTGTTATTTAGTGCCAAGTTTGAGCATGAACATTGTATCGGGATCTCGTTTAATGCGAGATGGCTACTCATTTAAATCCGAGAATAATGGTTGTTCTATTTATATGAGAGATAAGTTTTATGGTCATGCTCCGATGGTCAATGATTTATTCTTAATGAATCTCGGCGTAATATTACACATATTCATAGTGTGAATACCAAAAGATGTAAAGTTGATAACGATAGTCCCACATACTTGTGGCACTGCCGCCTTGGTCACATTGGTGTCAAGCGCATGAAGAAGCTCCATTCGATGGACTTTTAGAGTCTCTCGATTATGAATCATTTGACACATGCGAACCATGCCTCATGGGCAAAATGACCAAGACTCCGTTCTCGGAACAATGGGCGAGCAACCAACTTATTGGAAATCATACATACCGATGTGTGTGGTCCAATGGCGTTGAGGCTCATGGAGGATATCGTTATGTTCTTACTCTCACTGATGACTTGAGTAGATATGGGTATGTCTACTTGATGAAACACAAGTCTGAGACCTTTGAAAAGTTCAAGGAATTTCAGAATGAGGTAGAGAATCAACGTGACCGAAAGATAAAATTCTTACGATCGGATCGTGGAGGAGAATATTTAAGTCACGAATTTGGTACACACTTGAGGAAATGTGGAATCATTTCACAACTCACGCCGCCTGGAACACCTCAGCGTAACGGTGTGTCCGAACATCGTAATCGCACTCTATTGGATATGGTGCGATCTATGATGTCTCTTACCGATTTACCGCTATCATTTTGGGGATACGCACTAGAGGCAGCTACATTCACCTTAAATAGAGCACCGTCTAAATCCGTTGAGACGACACCGTATGAATTATGGTTTGGAAAGAAACCTAAGCTGTCGTTTCTAAAAGTTTGGGGATCGATGCTTATGTCAAGAAACTTCAACTGAAAAGCTCGAACCCAAGTCGGAAAAATCGTCTTCATAGGATACCCTAAGGAAACCATTGGGTATACCTTCTACCTTAGATCCGAAGGCAAGATCTTTGTTGCCAAGAATGGATCCTTTCTGGAAAAAGAGTTTCTCCCGAAAGGAGTAAGTGGGAGGAAATTAGAACTCGATGAAGTACTACCTCTTGAACCGGAAAGTAGTGCAGCTCAGGAAAATGTTCCTGTGGTGCCTACACCTACTAGAGAGGAAATTAATGATGATGATCAAGGTACTTCGGATCAAGTTGCTACTGAACTTCGTAGGTCCACAAGGACACGTTCCACACTAGAGTGGTATGGCAACCCTGTCCTGGAAATCATGTTGTTAGACAACGGTGAACCATCGAACTATCAAGAAGAGATGGCGGGCCCAGATTCCAACAAATGGCTTGAAGCCATGCAATCCGAGATAGGATCCATGTATGAAAACAAAGTATGGACTTTGACAGACTTGCCGATGATCGTGGCGATAGAAAACAAATGGATCTTTAAGAAGAAGACGGACGCGGATGGTAATGTCACCATCTATAAAGCTCGACTTGTCGCTAAGGGTTATCGGCAAGTTCAAGGGATTGACTACGATGAGACTTTCTCTCCCGTAGCGAAGCTTAAGTCCGTCCGAATCATGTTAGCGATTGCCGCATACTATGATTATGAGATATGGCAAATGGAAGTCAAAACAGCGTTCCTTAACGGTTATCTTAAGGAAGAGCTGTATATGATGCAGCCGGAAGGTTTTGTCGATCCTAAGAATGCTAACAAAGTATGCAAGCTCCAGCGATCCATTTATGGGCTGGTGCAAGCATCTCGGAGTTGGAACATTCACTTTGATGAGATGATCAAAGCGTTTGGGTTTACGCAGACTTATGGAGGAGCCTGCGTACAAGAAAGTGAGTGGGAGCTCTGTAGCATTTCTCATATTATATGTAGATGACATACTTTTGATGGGAAATGATATAGAACTCTTGGACAGCATTAAGGCCTACTTGAATAAAAAAAATTCAATGAAGGACCTTGGAGAAGCTGCTTATATATTAGGCATCAAGATCTATAGAGATAGATCGAGGCGCCTCATAGGTCTTTCACAAAGCACATACCTTGATAAGATTTTGAAGAAGTTCAAAATGGATCAGTCAAGAAAGGGTTCTTGCTGTCTTGCAAGGTGTGAGATTGAGCTCGGCTCAATGTCCGACCACGGCAAAAGATAAAGAAGAGATGAGCTTCATCCCTATGCCTCGGCCATAGGATCTATTATGTATGTCATCTGTATACGGACCTGATGTAAACCTTGCCGTAAGTTTGGTAGGAAGGTACCAAAGTAATCCCGCAAGGAACACTGGACAGCGGTCAAGAATATCCTGAAGTACGAAAGGACAAAGGACATGTTTCTCGTTTATGGAGGTGACGAAGAGCTCGTCGTAAAGGGTTACGTCGGCGCTAGCTTCGACACAGATCCGATGACTCTAAGTCACAAACCGGATCGTGTATATGTTGAATGGTGGAGCGATGGCTGGTGAGCTGCAAGCGAGGCGTCGTGGCGGGATCTACATGTGAAGCGGAGTACATGGCAGCCTCGGAGGCAGCGCATGAAGCAATTTGGGTGAAGGAGTTCATCACCGACCTAGGAGTCATACCCAATGCGTCGGGGCCGATCAAACTCTTTCGTGACAACACTGGAGCTATTGCACTTGCCAAGGAGCCCAGGTTTCACAAGAAGACCGACACATCAAGCGTCGCTTCAACTCCATCCGTGAAAATGTTCAAGATGGAGACATAGAAATTTGCAAAGTGCATACGGATCTGAATGTCGCAGATCCGTTGACTAAACCTCTTCCGCGGGCAAAACATGATCAACACCAGAACTCTATGGGTGTTCGATTCATCACAATGTAACTAGATTATTGACTCTAGTGCAAGTGGGAGACTGTTGGAAATATGCCCTAGAGGCAATAATAAAAGGATTATTATTATATTTCCTTGTTCATGATAATTGTCTTTTATTCATGCTATAATTATATTATCCGAAAATCATAATACACGTGTGAATACATAGACCACAATATGTCCCTAGTGAGCCTCTACTTGACTAGCTCGTTGATCAATAGATAGTCATGGTTTCCTGACTATGGACATTGGATGTCATTGATAACGGGATCACATCATTAGGAGAATGATGTGATGGACAAGACAATCCTAAGCATAGCACAAGATCGTGTAGTTCGTTTTGCTAGAGCTTTTCCAATGTCAAGTATCTCTTCCTTAGACCATGAGATCGTGTAACTCCCGGATACCGTAGGAGTGCTTTGGGTGTAGCAAGCGTCTGGCGTAAGCTGGGTGACTATAAAGGTGCACTCTGGTATCTCGAAAGTGTCATTGGGTTGACACGGATCGAGGCTGGATTTGTCACTCCATGTTACGGGAGGTATCCTTGGGCCCACTCGGTAGTGCATCATCATAATGAGCTCAAAGTGACCAAGTGTCCGGTCACGGGATCATGCATTACTGATGCGAGTAAAGTGACTTGCGATGCGAGATCGAGCGAGGTATTGGGATACCGACGATCGAATTTCGGGCAAGTAACATACCGTCTGACAAAGGGAATAGTATACGGGATTGATTGAATCCTCGACATCGTGGTTCATCCGATGACATCATCGAGGAGCTTGTGGGAGCCAACATGGGTATCCAGATCCGCTGTTGGTTATTGACCGGAGAGTCGTCTCGATCATATCGCATGTCTCCCGAACCCGTAGGGTCTACACATAAGGTTCGGTGGCGCTAGGGTTATTAGGAAGACTTGTATGTGATTACGAATGTTGTTGAGTCCGGATGAGATCCCGGACGTCACGAGGAGTTCGAGAATGGTCGGAGGTAAAGATTTATATATGGAAAGTTGTCAAGCGGACACCGGAAAGTTTGAGGTCATATCGGTATTGTCTGGGGCCACGGAGAGGTTCGGGGTCCACGGGAGGGCCACCCCTCTCGGAGGGCCTCATGGGCCACAAGGGCAGGGAACCAGCCCTGGAGGGTTGGCGCCCCCTTGGGCCCATGCGCCTAGGGTTGGGGGAACCCTAGTGGGGCGCCCTGCTTGGGGGCAAGCCCCCTCCTGCCGCCGCCCTCCTCTAGATCTCATCTAGAGGGGCCGCCCCCTTTCCCTTCCCTATAAATAGAGGGGTGAGGGAGGCTGCAACACACTTCAAGGCGCAGCCCTCCCTCCCAACACCTCTCCTTCTCCGCGTGTGCTTGGCGAAGCCTGCCGGGGCTGTCACTCCATCACCACCACGCTGTTGTGCTGCTGTTGGAGCCTTCTTCCTCAACCTCTCCTCCCCTTGCTGGATCAAGAAGGAGAGCGTCGTCCGTTCGTGCGTGTGTTGAACACGGAGGTGCTGTCCGTTCGGCACTTGGTCATCGGTGATCTGAATCACGGCGAGTACGACTCCATCATCACCGTTCCCTTGAACGCTTTCGCACGCGATCTACAAGTGGTATGTAGATGCAATCTCTCTCCCATGACTCGTTGCTTAGATGAACTCATAGATGTATCTTGGTGAAACCGTAGGAAAAATTTTAATTTTCTGCAACGTTCCCCAACAGGACCAACACCGACGGCGAAGCACACCACCGCCGACCACCACCTCACCGAAGGAGCCTGCCCAGGACCGTCATCCCATGGGCCAGCATGGCCGGATCTGGAGAACGAAAGGAAAATCACCATCGCCTATCCGCGCCCATGTGGAGCACAGCCGCCGCTAGATCATGAGTGCACCAGCCGCCAAATCAGGCAGCGCCTCCCGACCGAAGCACTACGCCCACCCTGAGAATGCCCGCCATGGCGCCATGGCACCATCGCCCCGCCACCTCACAACCACGCCTCTATCGGAAGCTCGTGATCGCGCCTTCTGGCAAAGGACGAAGGCCTTGCCATTTCCGTACTTGGGAGACTTGAGGGCTTGCCCTCCGGCTCTCTCTTGCGGCGACGAGGAGGAGAGGGGAGGAGGGAAAGGGTCGCCACAATGGTCGAGTTGGTTGCCTGAGTCGCATGTGACGAGCGACGCTTGGGGCTCATGTTTTTCGGATAGTAACTAGTCGTCGCACGTTAGGCTAAGACGAGTGCTCTTAATCTCGTCTTGTTCTAGATTGATTCTATGTTCGTGGAAGATTGCAACTGGTAAACCAGGCTCAAATGAAGAAGATGATCATGGCATCAAATTTGCTAGCTGCATGAAATAAATTATGCTATGTGTAATTTCACTGGCAGGTTGGATTCCCGATGAGATTTTTTTTTCATCCCACTATGGAGAAACCGGCTCATATTTTAATGAAAGTGATTGGGAAGACATTTTTTCCCTTTAAATGTGAGAAAGTTGGTTAGAGACCTCTCGTATCACAACCCCACTTTTCTTACTTCTAGTGGTAATGTCACCAGGGCTCCTAAACCTAGAGAATTCAGGTTTTATCTAACTTGGATCAAGGATGAGAATTTTCTTACTCTTTTAAATAAAATTTGGAGAAAGAAAGTTGTGGACAACGATCCTATTTGTGTCATCAACATAAAAATTAAGATGTTTAAAAATTGTTTTAAATGTTGGGAATCTAATAAATATGGTCATATCAAGAAGAAGAAAAAGAGCTCCCTAGAGAGGTCCTGGAGGAAATTTGTCATGTTCCTCTTGAGTTATATGATAGGAGGACTGATATACTTAATGAGCTGACTAATATATTTGTTGATAAGGAAATCTATTGGCTCCAAAAATCTCATAGAGGTAGCTATTTAAAGGAGATCAGAATACTGATTATTTTCATAAGATAGCAAATGGTAGAAAAAAAATGTTTTCGTTCTTTAACCGTTGGGGAGGTGTGTATAGAGGGAACTGATAATCTACTAAAGCATGCCACACAAATTTACAAGGAATTGTTTTGGTCATGCACCTGGCAATATGTTCCATTTATCACCTGAGACTTGGAATGATAGTGAAAAAGTTTCACAGAGTGATAATGAGAACTTGATTAGACCTTTAAGTGTCAAGGAGGTCAAAGAGGCCATGTTTACTATGGAAGCAAATAGGGCCTTATAAACTGAGATATTCCAGTTGAACTTTTTTTGTTATTGTTGGGATATTATCGGTGTTGACATCATGTCTCTATTTCATGCTTTCCGGAATGATACTTTAGATACTCAGAGAATCAATGGGGTTATTACACTCTCGTCTAAGGTTTCTGCAGCAGATAAGATTCAGCAATTCAGACCAATTTGCCTCCTAAAATGGCTTTATAAGTGGTTTACTAAAGCACAGGATATTAGTGTTGGTCCTATTGCTGAGAAAATAATTAGCAAGAATCAAAATACTTTAATTAAAAGCATAAACATTATGGATGGTATATTGACCTTACATGAGATTTTACATTGCACTCACATTAATAAGAAAGTAGGGATTGTTCTTAAACTTGATTTCGCAAAGGCGTGTGATAAGGTCAATTGGGACCTCCTCTTAGAATGCCTTGTCAACAGGGGCTTTGATCCTATTTGGTGTGACTAGATGAAGAAAATACTACTTGATGGCACCATCACTGTTAAGCTCAATAATACCGCTTTTGCAAAAAAAAAAAATCTCAATAATACCGTTGAACCTTATTTCCATAGTGATATCTCCTTTTTTGTTTAACATTGCAGCTGGTTGTTTTACTAAAATGATTACTAACGCACACAAAGGAAGAAGCAACATCACAGATTCGTCGAACAAAGTCGGTGGAGGATGGAAGAAATATAGCAAATAGCAGTAGCGAACCCCACGGGAGAAGATGCACCGGTAGCAAGACCCACGACCCCTTGCACCAGGTCCATCTCCCCTATGTAGACAGCCCTGAAGGCGGCACGCAACATGTGTTGGTTGATGGCCTCCCGCAGTCGCCACGCCGCTGATCGGCTCTCTCCCGCAGCCGCCACGCCCTTACTCTTTTTTTTGTCAGGCCAGCTAACGCGCTCAATCGACCATCAGTACCGGCAGTCTGGCCCAAACCCCCACGATGCTATCAAAACGAGCCCACACAGCAAGGCAACCTCACAATTCATCGACCCCGTCAAAATCAGGGTGTACAGCCGATTCCATAGCCCAATTGATTCTCAGCCTACCCCTAGGGAGCTTAGTGATATAGGTGATAAATATTGGCCCCGAATTGATTCTTAAGCTATTTTGCAATTTAAGATTGTACCTTGAATCAAATGGAATAATGATGGCTCACTCATTCCCCTCCCCCCCCCTCCCTCTCGAACAGATGCATCGGTTTCAATTCGACATTGACCATGCTCATCTTTTCTACCCACATTAGCTTTATAATACTAAGCAATAATTGTAGACTTTTTTGTAAATTGAGATTTTATTTACACTTATTAAAGATGCTTGAGATGAAAGGGAATACTGTTGGATAAGCATATTCTTTTCCTTTCTCTCTCCATCCCTCTATTCTTTCGCGTGGGGTGAGGTGCATTTTGCTAGGCGTCCCCAGCAGTAAACGGGACAGGAAGCACGACCGCCGGCCACCCACAAGCCCCCCTCCCAAATCCGAAGAACACGTCCCCACTCTCACTGCAGAGCTGCCGCCGCCGCCGCCAGTCGCCGAAGAATCGTCTCCTCGCCGTCGATCACTCCGGGCAATCGCACGTTTCCCTCGAGTAAGCCGCCGCCGCCGGCCGCGAATCCGCGTGCTTTCCTCCTGCCTTTTTTTAGCGCCTCCAATTTTTGTGTGGCGTCCTCATCGCTGCCCGCCCCCCTTCCCTTCTCCTAACGAAAAGTTCGTGTTTTTTTTTCTGTTTTTCCTTAGATTCCGCTTCGGATTTCGCTCCCCCTTCCGCCCGCCGCTCCCCGCCGGCGCCGGCGACCGACAGACCGACCGACCGACCGTGATGAGCTCGTGAGGTCCGTCCGTCCCAAATCCCCGCCTTTCTCTTGCTTCCCGATGCAGAAACCTTTCCCAGGTCGTTTTTACTGCTGCTGCGCGTCGATTGGGCGCTGCGATTAGGAGGGGGGAGGCCGGTTTCCGGAGGAATATGTGCTTGTTCGTGTAGATTCCCGCGTGATTGCGACTGGGCAGGTCGCCGCTCCTTCTTATTCCGGTGCCCGCCGATTAGTCGGAGATTCAGTGACGGCCGCTTCCATCCTGCTACAGCTTAAGCGCAAGCTGTTCTGTTCTGAATCGTCACGGCCGTCATGCTAAGACCGGCGCTTACGAATTACGATGCCGCTAAGCCGCTAATATAAACATTGTTGCTTCCTTGACCAAAATCTTTTGCTTGCTTAATGACTGCTTGGTAGAGTTTATGATGCCATCACATAGAGAGGCAAGTTATAGCCTAGCAGTTCCATTTTTGTTAACGTACTGCATACTACTAGTTCAGTAGAAGATGTGGTTTTTTGCTATATCATTTGTACTCCTCTGTCGAAGGCAGTTCCGGTGGTTGGTGCACATGTGTTGCATTAAATCTGCTACTGTCATCGCAGGATCGCCGAGAAATGCCATGCCATGTGCGCTCGAAGTAACTGACAAAAGGCCGAAGAACACGTCGCTTATGCGGTGTAACGGACCGGTCGGGAACAACGACAACTGCTTTCCAGAGGTTTATAACATTCTACCGCACAAATGTGTTCCATTCTTCGCCAGCAAGATTACCGGCCTGCTCGTGGGATTTAATGAATTGCCACTTTTATCTTCTCATCGATCAGGACCATCTAATTCACAGACCGGTTTACGGCTTCCCTGATAACAGGTAATTATTTGTCACCAGACCCTTCTAATAACAACCATCTTCAGTGATCTAATAAGTCTTATACTATTAGTTTACAGAGGAAGTACTTGACTAAACTTGATGTCTGATTTACTGCTGAGTACATGCATTTAGTGAAACAAGAGATTCATGCATGAAATGAACTAGTCTAAAACTAATTCTGTGAACTTGAAAAGCTCCAACTTTTAGATGGCTATAAAAAATGAAGAAAAATGAGTAAAAATGACTACATTACTATTTCTTGCTGTTACTGAAGTGCATTAATAAAACTTAAGAACCACTTTGGGACATTTGGTGTTCATGTCCGTTTGACTGTTTTTGGGGACTGCCCAACTTTGTTATAGAATATGAAAGGTTAGCAAATAAGCGTTTGTGATCAACTTTCGTTCCACTTGTATGATAAGGTCGCCAGTGACGATTCTAGGAAACTTAGGTTGGGAGTGAATAATTGATGGTTAATGAATGTGTAAGGCATATATATGTATAATCAGTGATGGGTAAACTGTTTGAAATTGCGCCTCTTAATTTCACTTAAAAGTATGCCAATGTCAATTCGATAATTTCTAATATTGCTACGGTGGTCTATACAGTATGGACCATTTACGGGAACCCTAACCTTACTTGCAGGTATAAATTTATAAGTGTTCACTAATTGTGAGTAATGCACTGCATGACGTGTATATTCGCTTCGTCATATAGGCAGGGGCGGACCCAGAAATGGGCCATAACCCGGGCTGGCCCCTGTATTCTGGTTTGAACTGTCAATTTACCTGATTTTTTTCTTTATTTTTTAAGAGATACTTAGTGGTATTTTGGGTCTAAGCACTGGGTTAAAGCCCAGGCTGCCCTGGATGCAGCCATCAAGGGTATTTGTAGATGATTTGTTTGTGTGAAAATAGTGGTTGTGAAGCTTTTTCTTTTGCTGGGGCCATTTGTGAAAATGTGAAATGACTAGAAAATGGTTGTACATGAACAAATTATTACTGAAACACCCATTTTATTGTCTTGTTTTTTTTTTACTATACATTTTATTGTCTTGTTATGCCTTTTGTTTTTCTTCTCTGCTAGTTTGTTAACATTGTGCGCTTGCCAGCTTACAATGACCTATGTGTACCTTTCTACGTAAGCATGACACAATCACCATATCCAAACACTTCATAGTTTCTACCCTCAGTATCCTTTTTCTTTTTACTTTTCAGGGCAGTCACTGTGGTCCTCTCACCTGTTATTCAATTTTTCGGGAAGCTACTTGTTTACTGTCTTTTTATGGTGTGGCAGGGACAGTCCATTTACGGTGCTTTCTCTTGGGCACAGTTCAGATTGTAAATTGGCGCTGTTTTCATCTAGCAGACAGGAGGTCAACAGGACAAGATATTTGACATTAGGAACTGCTGCTACAGAGGGCTTTGAGTTACTATTCCCACAGCCAACAATAGTATACTGGCTAGATCTGCCGAATGAAAAGAACATGCATGATCAGGACATTTCTTCTAAACCACTTCCCAATGGAGGAGGCACTTTAGGACAACATCGGCAAAGGAAAAAGATTAAGAAGTCATTGACAGCTTGCCCTCCCTGCCACGTGGTTGCAAGTACCTCTTCTGGGCCTGATACTGCTCCTCTGGGATCTGATTCTGATATTTTGCATGATGATGATAAGCCTCCTAAAAGGAGTTCTAAGAAGAAAGTCAACAAGTGGAAACAGTGCAGGCGAGCAACTGGGGAAAAGCTTAATTTGTTGCCTGAACTCCCCTGTGAAGAGCATATTGATGCCGCCTCTCCTGTTGAGGTATTTCTACCTGATTTAGTGGCTGATAAATTGTCAGATGCCTCATCCTCTGCCTGCTCATTGGTTAAAGATGTCCATCTGGGCAAAGAAAATGGCAAGAGCAATAATGAGTATGTGGAACATGGAAGTGATGGGAAGGATGTCTCTGGATGTACAGGGTCATCTTATATGACTGTAGGCGAAAGAGTTAGCTGCAAAGGTGCTCCTTACCTGAATGATGGGCCAAATACTGCGGATTCTTCAGAATTTGGTGGACCTTCTGTCACTGAACATGCATGTTCGCATGCGAGAGAAGAAAGCAATAGCTGCCAGAAGCCATTGTGTGCCTGTGTTTGTAACTCCAGTGATGCAGCAACAGCTTCATTCTTTACGGGTTGGAACAGTGAAAACTGTGGGGACTGCAGTATTGATTTTGAGGGAAATACACGAGATGGTTTGCAACATGGCGCTTCTACTTGTCTGGATAGTTTAAATAAGGCATGCCATTTGACAGATGTCCATTTAAGTGGCGCTCATGCTGAAGATGTTACTGATACTAGTAGTCATTCTGAAAGAGTTCAGTGCAGCAGTGAAGCCTGTAGCAGCAAGACGTTTCTTCCAGTTAGTCCGGGGAGGAGCGGCAGAAAATCAAGAAATAAATCTAGCTGTACTAATATGAATGCGACTAATAGGGTAGTAGGTTCTAATAGGCACAAGCATAGTGGAAAAGACAATCCAGTTTCTGTGTGGCAGAAAGTAGAAAAACCTGACAAGGAAAACTCATCTGGAGCAGGACATGTGGTTGTTTCAGCAGTTGAGGATAAAAGTGCACTAGAAGATGATAGCAAGGGTGTGCAGCACGATCCAAATAGGCCAATGGATAAACATCGCTGTAGAAAAACATGCAAACAGCACAAGAAGCAAACCCCGTTTCTGTATGAACAAGCAAGTTTGCCTTGTAAAAAGGGTGGTTGTCCGTCGCCGAGGAACTACTACGCTCCTAAGAATGGTAGCCCCAAGACACCCAAGAACCACTCGCAACAGACTGAAGGATTGTCGATGTTACAGCCAGTATGTGCCAGGGACATCAGTGATACATCAATCACAATTGGTACTGAAAATGCAACACTGTCATCTTACAACTTGGGTTCTCACTTGGTGCCACAGGCTACATCCAAGGAACCATGCACATTGGTCATTCAAGACGATGTTCACTCTCTTTTCCTTGAAAATAAGGCCACATCAACAGATTTGGACTCCAGGAACTTGTGTGTCGATCCTTGCGCTGCAGAAATGGAAGAAGCCCAATGTGTGAAGTCATATTCTGCTGCTGGGCACATGTCACATAAATGGGTTCCAATCGGAAAGAAAGATATAACACATTTGGATGTTCAAGAGGCTTCTGGTGTTGAAGCGTCAGTTCCAGCTAATGATGTTTCTGTTTCTGCTAATGTAGACGTGCAGAGAAATGTTTCAGATGCTCCTGCATCAGCTAAAAGTGAAGGCAGCAAAGTTGCTACTGAGTTGACTGCTAAACCGAAGCCATCTGGACAGCTTGATTCGAAATGCCAAGGACATGTTGACAATGGGACTGTTTTCAGCATGATAAGAGAGGCAGTGAGTGATGCTCATACCGCCCAACAGAAAGCGGAAGATATTCAACTTCACATTGGCAGGCCTCTTGCTGATTTTGAACAATTTATTTACTCTGCTTCTCCAGTTCTGCAATGTAGCCCTTGCCCTACTGGCTGCAACTCTTCTTCACAGGAATGGGTTAGAGATGGTTTGTGCTGTCATCAGACTGCGGATATCTCTCTAACTAGCATTTGGCAGTGGTATGAAGAACCTGGCTGCTATGGCTTGGAAGTGAAGGCACAGGATCTCCGTAGATCGAAAGGCTTCTGGAATAGTCGTTATCAGTTTAATGCCTACTTTGTGCCATATCTATCTGCGGTTCAATTGTTTCGGCAGCCTAAGAGAACCAATGATAAGGATGCAGCCGATACAGGTGCAAGATCTAAAACATCTCCATGTATGAGCTCTCTCCCAATATTAGCGAAGCTTCTACCCCAAGAGTCTAATAAAAGAAATAGCTCGCCGGCTTTCCATGATAAAGATGATCAGCAGTTGGACACTACAGAGCTCATATTTGAATTCTTTGAATCTGAACAACCATTTTGGCGGCGACAATTGTTTGACAGGTGAGTGGAGTCTGCCTTCATGAACAAAGGCGTCCAGGATTCTGGCTCGTATTTGTTAGCCTTTTCTATGCTCTTATTTTAGTATAAACCTTCATGTTGTACACTGAACTCTAGGAAAGGTAGTTTGTTTCTGAGATGATTTTATTGAAATCTCATTGCAATTTTACTAGGGTAAAGGAGTTGATTGGTGGTGCAAAACAATCAAATTGCCAAATATCAGGAGACCCAAAGAATCTGGAGCTCAACCTGCATGATCTTCATCCTGCCTCTTGGTCCGTTCTATGCTCTAGCAGTATCTGACCCGTTATCAGCGGCATATTCTTGCGTATAGATGTGTAACATTATTTTGGGACGAGCTGGTTTTCAGATAACGCGTTATTCTGAATTTCAGGTACTGTGTCGCGTGGTATCCCATATATCGTATACCCGACGGGAAATTCCAGGCTGCTTTCCTGACGTACCATTCTCTTGGACACTGGGTTCATCGAGGAAGCTCATCAGACCAGGCTGGCCATAGTCATGCTGTCTTGCCAGTCATGGGTTTGCAATCTTACAACGACAAGGTAAAAAAATGGCTTCTTTTCTCCTGACACGAACTTGCATGTTAACTGAAGATTGTTTAAGTTGGTGTGAACTGTTAAGACCCAAGACTTTCAAAGCCATGTGAGTTGGTTCTGAGGTAAAATTGCAGATGATGACATGAATATCTCTGAACAAGCTCCTAAGTTGTTTGATGCTTCCTACTTGTTAGCCCTTCATTTGGGTGAAGAGGGGGTCCTCGTTGGTATTATTTCCAACAGATCCCAGTTTAATATCTCGTCAGAAAGAAACATTGAGCTTTGGCAAGGGCTCTTGCTCTTTTGGTCCCAAGTCAATTCTGAGTGTGTTAGTTGGTACGTACTAGTGGTACGCCTAGTTTTTTGGCCAAGTGTATGTATGGTTTTCAGTTGACTAGTTGAAACAAACAGAGTTCTTGCTGCTTGCTTGCTCGCTTACTTCGCTCTGGAAACGACGGACAACACATGTTTCTTTGCATCGTGTGTCGCAGGGGGAGTGGTGGTTTCAGACGAGCAGATCCGGTTCGGAGGATGCGGAGTCCTCGTCGAGCCAGCCGTCTCAGGTTCTCCAAGAAAGGTTGTCGACGCTGAACCAAGCCGCGGCGGCCATGGCGAGGGCCGACGTGTGGAAGAAGGACCAGGCGCGCAGGAACCGGCACCCCGACTACGAGTTCTTCCTGTCCCGGCAGCAACGGTAGACATTCGACTCCAGGCTTGTTCCCCCTGTAACCAGAAGCAAGCATGCGGACTGAGCGGCGCCGTCTGCGTGTGTTACCACCCTGTGTATATTTGAGATAGAGGTACATGTCATGTGGAGGTGCTGCTCAACTGAAACTGAAACCAGACCGGAAATGTCTAGCTCACTGCTTCCTACTCTAGTTGGGGGTTGATATCATAGGTGCGACCCCGTTTAATCTAACTAGATTGGTTACTCATGTGACGTGTGTACATATATACATATATGCCTGTAACTCAGCCCAGCCCTGTATCTAACTCTGTAGCCGCATAACATAATATAGATGTGATCAACAAGTATGCAGCAAATCATCATCATCATCATCATCATCATCATCATCATGGTTGAGTGGGAGTGCATGTCCATATCACTCATGGACACTCTTAGAGATGGATCTGGCCACAAACAAGGCAGGGAGCAACACAGGAACTCTTTTTATTGATCACCAGTGTTCCCCGAGGCGAGGGTGGGAACACTGCACTGCAGAGTGGTGTCTGAAGATCACATCGCATACATGCTACAGTACTAGTGCTGGCTACTAGTAGAACATGGCAGGATACGCATGAGACGGAGCATATCTGAAGATGATGTTTGGTCTAGGGGCACTTGAGCTTGCCGTTGTGCGGGTTGGTCATTTGGTCGTAGCAGGGGCAGATGTGGCGGGTGTCCTGGCCGGTGCCGGGGGGCACGCAGTTGCAGCGCTGGCAGCAGACGTTGCACTTGTCGTTGCACATCTCGTTCCTCCAGTTGTTGGCGCACCGGCCCTGGCACACCTTGGGGCAGTCTGCAAGCCAGATCAGATCCGGCCGCCGCCCGCCGTCGCCGCCGGCGAGGCAACAAGAAGGCCACATCACGTCAGTACAAGTTATGCTACATAAATTGAGCACGGAGCTTTGAACCGAAGATGTGTGTGTTGTTGGTTAGAGCGTACCTAGTCTTGGAGGAGGCTGCTGCTGCTGGAGCAGGGACCTGATGCCGCCGCCGTGGGTCGCCTGCACCAGGAAAAAAAGGGCTCAGATCTGATGGTGAAAAGGTGTGCATTGCATTTGCATGCGTGGTTTGCTTACCAGTGGGTCGGAAGCGGCGGCGGCGGCCTGATGGTGGGCGGCGAGAGCGAGGAGGAGCATCAGCAGCAGCAGAGGATGATGGAGGAGGCGACGAGTGAGAGGCTGCTGCTGGCCCGGCGCCATGGATGCTAGCTTGAGCTCTGCAAGTGGGAGGGGTTTGCAAGGGTTCTAGCTATGGGCGAGAGAGAGAGAGAGAGAGATCCAGGAGGAGTTGCCGCTTATGTAATAATGCAATGGTACCAGTGCAGCGCAGGCAGCCGACAGAGGAAGCAGAGCAAGGTGCAGTGTAGCTAGCTACCACGGAGACCATGCCCTTGTGCTTATTCATTACACCACTGACCAGCCAGCCCGGCCAGCGTCGGCACTCACTCACAGCCGTCCATCCATCTCTGTTTCTATTTTTAACAAGCATGAAAAACAGCACGTACCACACGCACAGCTCTGCCTCTTTCGTGCATGACGATCCATGGCGGTGAACGAGACGAGCGGCACATCACGTGCACGCACCATCATGCACTGCACTGTATGGGTGGGTGGGGATCACGGAAAATACGAGGGACCGCTTCGCAAAAAGGCCCTCAACTTTACGCTCCCTCGAGTTAGAAAATGTTTGAACCATTTCAGAAAATGTCTGAACCATTTCAGAAAATGTTTAGCACAAACCCGACATAAATTTAGACGGGAAATGGGTCGCGTGCGGCCGGACGAAAAATGAATAACCGAGTCCGTTTACTACGTCGGCGCATTAGGCCTGTTTTCTATATGTTTCGACTCAAATGGGCACGCGGACAAACTGTTTTTCTGAAAGGGAGTCTTCTCAATGATAATGCAAGCAGCCATATTACTTAAGTGATTTTCAAGTTGGTGGAATTTTTCGTTAAGGCTGCGGCGAGTTCAGGAGCAATCCTTGTAGTTTTCTCCATCGTGCACTGCAGTGCGCTCACGTACACACTGTATGGGTGGGGGTGTGGGGACGATCGAGGTTGTCTCTCTCACTCACCGTATGCAACTGTGTGCATGTACATATCCCTCTCACATGCAGCTGCAGTGTCTCTCCCCTCCCGTGACCATCACACAATATTATTACCACCCAGCAGCACAAAAGGACTTTTGGCCGGTTCCACACAGGCAAGCACACTAGTACATCACTCGCGCACTCCCATCTTTGAATTTCTAATAATGTAATGTCTCTCAATCAATTCTCTACTTCATCCGGCAAGTGCAAGCAATGGCAAGTACTCTCTCCGTAAACTAATATAAGAGAGTGCGTCTACTTTAGTGTTCTAAATGCTCTTACATTAGTGTACTCCCTTTGTAAACTAATACTCCCTCCGTTCTAAATTACTCGTCGTGGTCCCTCCGTTCCAAATTACTCGTCGTGGTTTTAGTTGAAATTTGAACTAAAACCACGACGAGTAATTTGGAACGGAGGGAGTATAAGAGAGTGCGTCCATTTTAGTGTTCTAAATGCTCTTATATTAGTTTACGGAGGGAGTACGTTACTACACCATCATCACTCACCCACCCCACCCATGGAGAGCTGTTATTTTCCTTTCAATTTTCATCTCCGAATCACTTCCCCCACCTTCCATATCCTGCAAGCTCAGTGTGACTGTAAAATTGTTGGCACTAAACTGATGGCTTCTTTGGATCACAGGATTAGAAGACACAGGAATTCAAAAACACACAGGAATTTGACAGGATTGCATATGCACATATGCAAAACAGAGGATTACAGACTGCAAGAATGGTCATTTGGATGGAACACAGGTATAGTGCCTCCATCCTACGCGAATGAGTGTAAAAAAGAGGGAGGTTAGAGTGGATGTTGAAATTCCTATAGGATTGAGGTGTAGGAATGCAATCCATAGGATTTTGGAGGTGTTGCTCCTTTGATCCAAAGGGCTTCCTTAGGACAAAATCCAATGGATTAGAATCCTCCAATATTCCTACGAAAACCCTTCAATCCAAAAAGCCCATGAAACCAGCATACTAGGATGGTTACTCAAGCCACGAACACACTCATCCGATGCAACACAACCCCATTGCAAGCAGTATATGTGTTGTGCACGACTCCTGGGCACGGACACATAGACAGGGCTCACCCCAAAGCATCCATCGCATCACATTATTCCAGTCCAGTCAAACAGATTCAAGTTCTAACCAATTCCACAGATAAAAACGGGACAAATCAAGTCCTGACAACAGCAACAACGACGACATTGACAGTCTCAGTGCTACGAATCTCATCAACTTCCAACGCTACACGACCCATCAAGTTCTACTTATTAATAACATAACCAAGCAAGCAAAAGCGAATTAATCAATTCAGAGTTCCTTCCTTCCGACCGGCCGGCGACGAGCACGACGGCGATGGGCGACGAGCACGACCTAGGCCTCGTCGGCGTAGGCGGGCTCGAGGATGGCGGCCTCGGCCTCCTGCACCTCCTTCTCGGACTTGCGCCCCTTCTTGGACTTGTAGTAGACGCTCATGAAGGTGCCCACGGCGCCGTACTTCTGCCGGCAGTGCTCGTAGTGCGACGCGTCGAACATGCGCCAGAAGTCCTTCTCGTTCAGCTCCGTCACCGCGTACTGCGGCTGGTAGCTGTGGTTCTCGATCAGCCACTGCTCCAGCCGCTTCACCGACTCCGCCCCGTCGAACTCCTCCCCGCGGAAGATGCACGCCGGCGTGTAGTACACACCCACGTCCGTGAACATCTGCGCGTAGCTCGTGTCCCCCTGCCGCTGGTGGTGCTCGAACCCCGGCTCCGGGTAGATCATCGTCTTCACCGGCAGCTTGAACAGCCGGTGAGGGCACAGCCACAGCGGGTACACCTGTTTGTTCTCATGACATAGACTAATATTAGCAGCGAACATAACATAAGCAGCAATATGCCCAAGTGAACGTTAAGCAAGGGGAAGATAGACATGCCTCCATCTCGTGGTGGACGAACTCGAGGGCGTCCCCAACCTTGTACAGCGGCACCAGCATGTCCTGGATGACATGGTTGTCGTGGTAGTAGTTCCTGATGGCGTCGCCCTGGGTGGCCTTGAGCAGGGACACCTTGGGGGGCATCAGCCAGCCGAAGAGGAACCTGAACCAGAACTGGTCGCCGAAGGGCAGGATGAGCTTGCCCTCCCAGTACAGGCACCGGGTGTGCCTGTGGTAGTACTCCCTCGTCGGGATGTACTCCACGAACTCGCCCTTGTTCAGCGCCGTCTGCGCGTGCTGGTAGAACCATGGCTTGAACCACCACCCCACGCTGTTGATCTTGTTGCCTTTCCTCTTGGCCTCCTCCTTGGACGCGTACACGCCGGTCATCATCACGCCCTCCGTCGCGCTGTACACCATCCCTTCCACGAAGTCCGGGACCTTGGCGGGGTCGCCGTCCCTCGGCGCCACGGCGTCGGCGTACGCCTGCGCCACCTCCTTCAGGGGGCCCTTCACCGGGGTGTAGGTGAGCCTCATGTACTCCTTGATGGGGATGAGCTTGATCTCGGCTGAGACAAGGAACCCGAGCGTGCCCTGCGACCAAGGCACGCCGTAGAAGAGGTCCGAGTACTCGTTGTCCTTGGTGGCCCGGACGACCCGGCCGTCGGCCAGGACGATCTCCAGCGCGACCACCGTGTCGGAGAAGAGCCCGTAGATGTGAGAGCTCCCCTCGATGCCGTAGCCGTTGATGAGGCCACCGACGGTGAGGTCGTCGAGCTCCGCCACCACGGCGAGGGAGAGGTTCATGGGGCAGGTGGCCCTGGATATCTGGCCCATGTTGACGAGCGGCTCGACCTTGGCGACCATCCTCTCGGCGTCGATCTCGAGGATGTTCCTGAAGGCGGAGAGGTCGACCTCGAAGTGCCTGACACGCTTGTAGTCCACGTTGCGCATGCCGACGGCGATCCACGGCTTCCTGGCCGTGCATACGAGGCCGTCCTTCTTGGGGTTGCGCTGCTTGAGCCTCTTCACGACCTTCTGCACGTTGTCCTCGTGCTCCTTCTGCCGCTTCTTCTCCGACTTCATGGCGGACCACATGTCGCCCAGGTAGATGTTGAAGTAGATGAGAGCTGAGGCCGGAAGCACCACGAAGATGACGAGGATCCATCGGAACTGCACCAGGTAGTCCACCAGAACCTTCTTCCTCTTTGGTCGCACCAGCGGCGTCTGCAGGTCCGCCATGGCCGGAGGCTGACTTCTGAAAATAAAAAGAGCACAAAGAGATGTTAGCTGAGCCATGATATGATATAACAGTAACAGGGAAGCATACCAGGGATAAACTGTACACAGGAACAGCAAAAAATAACAAAAGCAGCAGTAACATATTCTCATGACTACCAGGACACAACCATCCCAGTTCCATTTTACCATGTACAGTACAGTTTACAAGTGAAGCATATCAGGAAGAAATAATTATACACAGGCAAGGCTGAAAAGAAGAACAGAACAGCAGCATTGTCATGGCTCCCAAAGACATACTGTATATTGACCAAGGGCTGTATCAGTAAGACTCTTTATCCATCCCAAATTCCATTTTGAATTTTTAACTGTCATGTAATGGTAAGAAATTAAGTGGAAATTGTGCGGCGACATGGATGAGCATATCCTGTTATTATACAAACAGATGCTGTGACGGACGGCGCAATGCAGGTGCCAGGCCATTGGACATGATGAGATCAGTAATGTTAGCTGAGCCATGATGGTATAAGAGTAACAGGGAAGCATGCTAGGTTTAAACTGTAAACAGGAGAGGCGAAACATAACAAAAGCAGAGTAGCCTTTTTCTTATGTTAGGTGAAAATGATGCAGTGACATCTAACATGGAGCATATTCTTTACACAAACTGGGTCAACATGCAGAGGGTAAGAGACACTGTCATTCACAGGCAGAGCAAGCTAAGCTGCCAAGGAACTGGACATGACATGCATAATTCCGTGAGAAGTACACATGCACAACCATGAGTAATTCCTAACACCTGCTGTCATTCAGAGCTCCACATGTCAAAACCTATGCACCATCATCTTTAACTTCTAACACCCATAACATCTACTTAACATTCAGAGTTCCAGTGTAAGTAAAAACGCTGCATGTTTAGCCAGATTTGTGCTGCTGCGACGCACATGCAAGAAGTGTATATATGGTACCGCTAGAACTTATACGGATGGATCCAGATCCGCGGGAAACCCATGCGCTGGCTGCCCAAAATTAGTAATCCTATAACAGGTAACATGATAGGAAGGGGCAAACGTTGACTGGAGATTGCCTACAGCTGCATTCGCACCCAAAAAAGAAAAAAGAAACATACTGCCTGCCTAAAGTAGCACAACCTAGAATCCCGGTGCAGGACGGGCAGATCTGTATTCTGGCTGAGAATTTGACACTAGGGTAAACAAGCAGATTAATCGTCTCAACAACAATAACTGCAACCTAGAACCCTATGCCTGCCTAAGAATTGGCAGATTAAGCAAAAAGAATCCGGCTTTGTTTCTCTGGTGCGCGCGCGGGGGCGGGCGGGAGTGGCAGGATGCGGCGGATCTGGAAACCTGGAGGATAGGGAGGAGGATTGGATCCGCTCACGGTCACGGGTCACAGAAGAGCAGAGGAGATGAAGGAGGAGGAGGAGGATGGATCGGAGCGGAGCGGAGGAAGGCAGAAGCTGCTTACCAGGAGGGGATGGGAGGGGGAGGGGGAGGAGATGAGAGCAGAGCAGAGGAGAGCAGATCCCCCGCTCCAAGGCCGCTCGCCTTGCCTGGTGCTGGGGCTAGTATTTGGAGGAGTGTGGGGGTTTGGGAGCGTGGTGCGGGGATTAGAGTAGAGCACTAGCAGAGCAGAGCAGAGCAGAGCAGAGGAGGTTTTGGGGTTGGGGGGGCGGGGGGTGCGCCCGCATTGACTCCCATGCCCTCACTCCCTCCCTCCGTTTGTCATCTTCTACCAGTAGCAGTACTCTACTGGCAGCGCGTGACGAAACTGCCCCTGTCTAGCCCCAGCCGGAAACGGACGGGCGTTTCTGGAGGCACCTCATTTGGAAGACCTGTAAGAAAAGATACCCTAATGGGAGGGCCAGATCTGCTGCCCTCGTGTCCTTCGTCTCCATAGCGGCAGCAGCGACGGGCGGGCGGAGAAAACAGAGGCCCGAACTCCCGCTTTTCTGCGCTGCTGTTACTGGTGTCAACAAAAAGCAGCACTGGTTTCCGGCGGCATGCACGGTTGCTCGCGCGCACGGCGTTCACGTGCACGCACGGAGCAGTTGCCGCCGCGCGCATGGCATTTCTTCACGCGCCCTCACGGTTCGCGAGCTAGCTAGCTAGGCGAGCAAGAAAAATTGAACAAGCAACCCAAGAGAGTAGTAGCTACTAGGTGGTAGATCAAGTGTACTAACTGAAGGAGGAAGAAGAAGAGGAGGAGGGGTGGTGTTACCAGGTCCGGCACCGGTGCGGAGGGAAGGCGAGCCGCCGCAGCCTGGGAAGGAGCGAGCTGCGAATGCCGGGGCGCCGCTGGGGGTTTTAAACGGAACGCAAAGGGCTACAGGAGAGGAGATCAGCGGCAAGCGCATGGGCATGTGGGCGGGCGGGCCTACGTTCATGCAACAGATGAGATGAGATGAGATGCGATCTCGATCCATCCATCCATCCGTCCGTCCTGCACTGCTCTGCTCAATTATTGCTCCTCCCACGCTACCCTACTGAAAAAAAATAAGCGTGTTTGAATTTGAACCGGGGTTCTCGTCGGATTTAATCGGCCCATATGTTTTGGCCGAATACGTACCGCTGATTATTAAGGTGGAACAAAAAGCACAAGCAGACAAATGGTGACGTTTTTTATTTTATTTTTGTTACTACAAAAAATAGGTGGGCAGCCGGCTACCGGACGGACGGGACAAACGCTCGCGTGCGCGGTGTCAGCGACTGCCCACCTCCTCCGCTCCGCTCAGCTCCCTTGGCGCCACACGCATCCGTGTTTTGTTTCCACATACATTTCCCTTTTGATACGGAGTTCATAAATACGGCTCAGCTCCGACCCATTTCTCTTTCCTTTTTTTTTTGTTTTCGATTTTTCAATCTCTTGGTGCGTCTACAGCCGGAATCCTCGAATTGATCGGCGCACGGACCGGACCGGACAGGAGAGAAAAGCAAAAGGTTGATCCGACCGGACCCCTCGTATCATCCTTATACGTCGGGCTGTCCGCGGACCCTTGTATCCATATCAAATGTTGGGAGGATATGAGGGATCGCGGACGCGCCCGGACAGCCCACCACATAGGACGCGTCCTCACCGCATACCACTTTTTTTTTTCCTTTTTTATTCATTGTTTCTTTCTCTCTCTTTATCTCCGCTAGTCACATACACGTGATCGGACATGTGAGGAAGAAAATGACAAGTGTGGCTGTGCGGACGGATAAATATGGACTCAAAATGGCCACGCCGGGTCACCGGCCACAGACCGGGCGCGTCCGCGGGCGTTTTAGGGCTCGAATTAGAGGTACATGGCTGAAGATGCTCTTACATCTTTCGAATCAAAAGTTTAAATTAACTTTCATTTGCATATTCGTGTTTGTTTTGAAGACAACTTTTGAATAGGACTTGTTTTTAATATGATTTGATGAGTTTCTCTTCAAACTGGCTAGGTTTCGACCGCGGAACACATGGTGGTACGAGCGAACGGCAAAATTGTAGGTCTTAGAGACAAACAGTTCAAAACTTGGTGTGCCCTTATGCGGAACTCTGCGACTTTGTGGACTCTGAGACAATCGGGCGGCAACATAGCTAGGTAGGTGCATGCCCGGCACATGTGAGTTTCCAAAGGTCATGGTAACCGTCTTTCTCTGTGTGGGCTGTTAAGAAGATCCAACTATTGGCCATGATCGTCTTCTTTCTTCCACATGAAGAAAGAGGACCTTTCGCCAAGTTTCTCGTGCCTCCCATCGGTATCGTCGCTGGTCTACCTCGTCTTCTGTGGTCTTAGAGGCATGAAAGCGCGGTGCATCCCGGCCTTTGTCGGCGGCGGGAGGGCTTCGTTTTTTCATGCTTTTTTGAGAGACGAGGCGGTGACGGCTCTCTGATGGAATAAGATTCTCCCTACCTAGTCCTCATTCCGGTGGTGTTTCTTGCATCGTCGGAGGGCGTGTGGAGGTTTGTCTCTGGCCGATCTCGCGGGATTCGGTCGGGGTTTGTCTTCAGTAGATCCATGTTGATCCTGTCTTTGTTCGGCTGTCCTCGTGTGTCTACAGGTTGGATCCTTCTG
Source organism: Aegilops longissima (assembly GCA_021605205.1). Taxonomy (NCBI): domain Eukaryota; kingdom Viridiplantae; phylum Streptophyta; class Magnoliopsida; order Poales; family Poaceae; genus Aegilops; species Aegilops longissima. The sequence goes on from CM038679.1 coordinate 763,501,515, forward strand.
ATCTACGCTTCTATTCATCATCAGCGATTGCTATTCTGGTGCACTGGTCCTATGGGGCCTTGGCACAATGACTCATCGACTGTCTACTATAATAAATTTTGCCTGGCTCCGATGACGGAGAGGCGAAAAGCGCGGCGCACCATCGACTCGCTCCAGTGCGTGTAGTCGTCGCTAGGTGGTCTACGGGATGGTTAGGTGGACATTGGTATCTCCGGTCCACCAGGGTTCAAGTCCTGATACTCGCATTATTCACGCATTTATTTCAGGATTTCCGGTGACTTTGTAAATCTTAAGATGATATGCCGGCTCAGTCTCTGGAAGGTGCTCATATGGGTAGGGTGTGCGTGTGTGCGTTCATAGAAGTGAGTGTATGCGCGTATGTATGAGCGCTTGCGTCTGTACTGTGTTAAAGAAAAAACTAAAAATTTACGTGGTGTAACCCGAAAGTCATGAATCCACGGCTCTCTGATGGAATAAGATTCTCCCTGCCTAGTCCTCATCCCGGTGGTGTTTCTTGCATCGTCGGAGGGCGTGTAGAGGTTTGTCCCTGGCGGATCTCCGAGATTTGATCGGTGTCTGTCTTCGGTGGATCCACGTTGATCCCCTCTTTGTTCATCTGTGCTCGTGTGTCTACAGATTTGATCCTTCTGATCTAGCTTCTCTTCATTGGCGTCGATTGCTATTCTGGTGCGCTGGTCCTATGGGGCCTTAGCACTACGACTTAGCGACTGTCTACTACAAACAAGTTTTGTCTGGCTCCGATGAGGGAGATGTGAAGATCGCAGCGCACCATCGACTTGCTCCAGTGCTTGTAGTCGTCGCTAGGTGGTCTATGGGATGGTTACATGGACAATGGTATCCACAATCCACCAGGGTTCAAGTCCTGGTGTTCGCATTATTCCCGAATATATTTAAGGGTTTTCGCTGACTTTGTAAATCTCAAGATGATATGCTGGCTCAGTCTCTCGAAGATGGTCATAAAAGTAGAATGTATGTGTGCACGTTTACAGGGTGAGTGTATGCATATATATGAGCGCTTGCGTCTGTCCTGTGTTAAAAAAAGAAAAACGCAAAATTTGTGTAGTGCAACCCGAAAGTCGTGAATCCACGGCCACACCCACCGAAAAAAAAGGACAAAGGGCAACGTTACAATACGGGCAAGTGGAGCAGATTGAGGGTGGGAACCGCCACGTCGCGTGCGTGCCTCCTCTGCTCCGTTTTTTAACATCAGTATAGACACAAACGCTCATATACACGCACATACACTCATCCCTATGAACGCACACACGCACATCCTACCCTTATGAGTATCTCCGAAAGACTGAGCCGGCATATCATCTTGAGATTTACGAAGTCACCGTAGGCGCCTCATCATCGACGGAAACGTCTCTTTCCACTAAATGTGCATCGCCGAAAATCCTGAAATAAATTCAGAAATAAATACGAGCATCAAGATTTGAACCCTGATAGGCAAAGGATACCATCGTTCCTCTAATCATCCAACCATAAGTTGGTTCCCTCCTCCGCTCCGTTGGCACACACGCATGCCCGCGGCCCACCGCATGAATGAATGCCGCGCGTCTCGAGAGAATCGCCTCATCTAGTGCATGTTGACGCGATGAGATATTTTAGATCCCATGCGAAGGTCTTCTTTCTTCTCATCTCATATGGCACGATCGACACCGAGTGATGCTCCAGCACGAGGTGCCAGCGCGCTCGCGTGGGTGGGTCTGATCCGATCGATCCCACGGCCCACGGCGACATCGACGGCCGGCCTGATCTGCCGCGTCAACTGGGCATGGATGCACGTGCACGTACGGGCCCGACGGTGTACCAAGTAGAGCGCCAGCCAACGTACAGCACCGCCGCCGCAGCAGCGGCGTGGCCACTGCCCAAAACCACTGTTTTGAGAGAGTTGAGCGGAAGGAAAATGAGCCCGCAGGAAACTGTGACGAGGAACGATTTGCACAGTGCATCAGCAACGCCATGGACTTTTGAAATTGCATGAAAAGGGTTAGGCCAACCCCACCGCGCGATCGCATCTTGTCCGGGCGCGTCCGTTTTGGTATAAAACGGACGAATAGCGCGGCCCAACGCGCGGCCTTAAACGGACAAATGTCCGGAATTCGTCCGTTTTCGACCCATCTCCGGCCCAAAGTTGCGCTCGGTTTAGGGTGAAACAGACCTTGTGACGGCCGGACGCACGCTGCTGCCCCCCATGGCCCGCCTGTCGGGGACACTATCAGTCCCTCCCTCCCAACGCTTCGACCCTCTCTCTCCCGCCCCGCCCCGCCATCGGCGCCACCGCTATTCTCCGGCCGCCTCCTCACCGCGCATCCCCTCGGCCGTCCATACCAAACCACGTGGCCGCTATCACGCCCGTGCTTTCGCCGTTTTCGCCATAGTTTTGGCCGTCGACCGGAGGAGGTTTGGCCGTCGCCGTCTTTGCCGATGGCAGAGGAGACACGCCCGCCGGCGACGTACCACGACCAGTAGCCGACCGGCAACCACCCCTGCTGCATCGAGGTGATCATCGCAGCCTCTTCGCCACCACGACCGCAAGGTGTTCGACATTTTTCCCACAAAAGTATGGACAGTGGAGACGAGTTCTTCTTCCACCACTTCCTTTGTTCATCGGACGATTCGTCGTCGGATGATGAAGATCTTGTGGTGGCTGCACCTTTGGTTGTTCACGACCACATTCAGCGGCAGCTTCCTCGATGCAGGGGTGGGTCCACGGCCGTGCTCCCAACCTGAACGCAGCAGGAGAGAGAGCCCGCCCGCTCTATGTCGATTACTTTTCCAACAAACCGCTCTTCAAGCGGATAAATTCGGCGCCGCTTTTGAATGGGAAGGCATGTGTTCATCGATCCGAGAGGGAGTGGTTGCTCATGACCCATACTTCGAGTGCAAGACGGATGCCCTTGGCAAGCTTGGGTTCTCCTCTTATCGAAATGCACCGCGGCCGTCCGCATGCTTGCCTATGGAATTCAAGCGATTTGGTGGATGAGTACGTGCGTATGAGCGAGACAACATGTCGATGTCAATGTACAAGTTCGTCAGGTGTGATCGAGGTGTTTGGTCCAGAGTACTTGAGGCAGCCAACCGCCGTCTGAGAGATTGTTGGCGACCAACGCAGCTAGAGGCTTTCGGGCATGCTTGGCAGCATAGATTGTATGCATTGGGAGTGGAAGAACTGTCCATTTGCTTGGCGGGGCAATATAAGGGGCATGTAGGCGAGTGCACTGTCATATTAGAAGCGGTGGCATCGCAGGATCTCTGGATATGGCATTCTTTCTTCGGCATGGCAGGTTCTCATAATGATATCAACGTGTTGCAACGTTCTCTAGTCTTCGCGAGGCTTGCAGAAGGCCGCTCCCCACCTGTCAACTTTGAGATCAACAGCCACAAGTACAACAAAGGATACTATCTAGCTGATGGTATATATCCTCAATGGTCAACTTTTGTAAAGACAATCTCGAAGCCCCAAGGTGAGAAGAGAAAGAAATTTGCCCAAATGCAAGAGAGTGCTAGAAAGGATGTGGAACGTGCTTTTGGTGTGCTTCAATCTCGATGGGGCATCGTTCGATACCTTGCACTGTCATGGGATGAAAGGAAGCTTTGGGAGGTGATGACTGCTTGTGTGATCATGCACAACATGATCGTCGAGGACGAGCGTGATGACAGTATCTTCGACCAAGGATTTGATTTTCAAGGTGACAATGTTGAGCCCCTGCACCAAGAACCGGCCACGTTTGATGAGTTCTGTCAGTTCCATTGTGAGCTGCGTGATTGGCACACTCACAGGGCTCTTCAAAATGACTTGATTGAGCACGTGTGGGAGCATGTTGGCAACCGAAGATGTATTGGTTCGTTTTATGTTCATTCAAGGCAATTTTGATTTGATTGTAAAACTATTTTAATTTTCAAACAATTAATATTTGGACGTGCAAACTTGTTTTTATATGAAAATATGGGCATTTTTAGGCACTGGCAGACGAGAAGGGGCAAACGGATGCGGCCGCGCGCTGGGCGCACGGCCACCGCATCCCAAGACAGGCCCGGACAAGACCTCATTGCCCTACCTAAACGGACAGAATCCGGACAAAACGGACGTCCGTTTGGGGTCGCGCGGTGGAGTTGGCCTTAGATGACTGTGTTAAAATTTCTAGCAGATACTATCATTTTCTGCTCTGCATTCCTCAAAGGGTGGATTTTGGCCGCTACCGAGCTAAGCTAGCATGCATGGGTTTATTTTTATTTTTCCTTGACAGATACTAGCAGCGGAGCAAGCGGATCTCCGTGATGGACGCGAGCGGACGCCACATGCGCGCCACATGCATCGACCCGTAACAGGACAAAACATGGTTGCGTCTGCAGGGATACAAACACCAGCACACCTGTACTGCTTACTTATATACGATGATAACAGAGTAAACAAAAGGCACGATCCATGCGATGCGATGCGATGTGATGCAGCTAAGCTAAGCCAGCCTAGCTGCTACTTGATCAGATTCCCCTGCATTTGATCAAACGGGAACACATTTGAAGTGCTGTGCTTATGGCATGTGACGGTCGACATGGATCAGATTCAGAGATCGCGACCTGTTAGTACTAGTGCTACTTAATTACAAGAGCTAGTAGCTGTTAATCGGTTCATAGGCACTCCTGCTACTTGTCTAAGCTCCCGCGCGAGGCGCCAGCCCATCCATCCATCCAAATCGTGTTTCGTCGTGCATGCTAGCAGATACATAGCTGCCATCGGTGGATCGGCATCTAGTTAAGCTCCGGCCGGCCGGCCGTCGTTTGATGGGGTCGCTGCGAGCATGCATCTGTGTACCTGAAAGGAGACAACCTAAAGCTAGCCAGCGGATCCCATCCATCCAGTTAGCTAGAAAGCTGTTAGCCGGAGGGGAGCGCCTGCACGTGCATAAGATTTAATTTGATTGGGTTGGATCTTTTATTTTCATGTTACAAGTGGGAAGAAGAAGAACAAGTCATTAGCATGGACATGCTGAGAATGCGGTAAAAATGGAACGCAAAGATCAAAAAGATGGGCTAGATCAGACGTATGTATGTATGTATTCTCTGAATATGAGAGATTTATAACCCCAACGGTAATTTTTAGTTATAAACATTCCTAACGAATCAACATTACCTCCTCAACTTTACTGAAAAGTCTGTCGTTCACTGCGAGAGCATGCTCACGTGATGGCCAGATCTACAAGAGAGTTGACTCCGTCTCAGATTCAGATCGTCTTGCAATTAATACTCACCCATGTATTTATTCTAGTACTAGAATAAGAGAGATCGTTTGGGAAAAATGCAGCATGAAAGGGCATTTGGTCTAGTGGTATGATTCTCGCTTAGGGTGCGAGAGGTCCCGAGTTCAATTCTCGGAATGCCCCCTTTTTTTCTACCACCCCTCTTTTGCATATATTCAAATTACTTGTAATGAAAATTAGTCTGTGCAAAATGATGTTAAATACAAATATTCTTCCCCGTCATGGCCATAATGTTATTACAACCAATGTATGCGCCTCTTCTCTTCTCTGAATGCTGGCGGCATCATCTTCTTCGTTGGAGCTCAGTTTGTTAGCTACAATGCATTCTCCCACACATAGAAAACAAATATTATTATTCATTACTTTATACTATTTTTTTTTGTGAAAAGGCCAAAGGCCCCAAAAAGCTATTCAAGTCAGTGTACCTATTGGTTCTCTAAAAAGTAGTGTACCTGCTATAAAGATAATCGGCTCACAGTCGGACTCTTTCTTGAAAGGGACAAAATCATTGTTTTGACCCTTTTTCAAAAGTTTAGCAGGATCTGCCCCTCGTTTAAATCGGTTAAAATTTTAACAGGATCTGACCCTTTTGCTACCACCATACACGCTGGCGGTAGGGTCGTATGGGCTACCGCCATCAACTATGGCGGTAGGATCTGATCCATACTGGCATTGAAATCTACATGGCAAATGGCTACCGCCATAGCTGCCGGCGGTAGGTATGTGAGTGCTATAACAAAGTTGCGCCTTGACATACTGTACAAAGCACATTGGTGGCAAACTGGCTAGCCTGTTCTAGTCCTTCCTGGTAAGTTGTATGCTTGAATCCTAGTACATGCATAACAAGAACAATTTCAAGAAATTAACTGAATGCCACGTCTTAACCACCAAAGCTAAATAAAAATAAGACGACATCGACACCGTAGCTGGCCTCCTATGGGAGAAAAAGAGCTCGAACCAAATCCCAAATCGAAGGACTACATCTGCACCATTATATCATTGCCAGAGAAGTTGGCACGACTAGCTACTGTGACGACTTGACGAGCAAATGTTGTCCTCTTGTGGGTCTGAAGAAGGAAGGACGGTCTGAAGAACAGAGAACATGACTCCAATTAAGGAGAGCACAGAGGAGGACGGTCTGAAAAATAAAGAACATGACTACAACTAAGGAGAGCACAATGTAGAGCAGCGCTATTTTTGATATTTGTGTGTGGCGAGTTGTCATCATGTAATTAAGTCAAAAAAGGTAATTAATTTACAAATACATATCCAGGAAAATATTAACCATACACCACTTTAGCTGGCCCTAGGAGAACGAATCTTCAACTCGTTTCTATCCAAAAAAACGTACACCAAAAATAGCATGAAATTAAAGGCCCCAACATTAGATCTCCCAACACACAACCAAGGTTCAGCAATCAAGCAATTGTCTAGCACGTAGCTGGTGCAACTATGCCTGAGAAAACACGGTGCTGACACAAATATATATCCAGGAAAATATTAACCATCCATCACATTGAGCTGGCCCTAGGAGAACGAATCTTCAACTCGTTTCTATCCAAAAAAACGCACACCAAAAATAGCATGAAATTAAAGGCCCCAACATTAGATCTCCCAACACACAACCAAGGTTCGGCAATCAAGCAATTGTCTAGCATGTAGCTGGTGCAACTATGCCTGAGAAAACACGGCGCTGACACAAAAAAAGGTGCAACTCAAGATTTATGACCAACTAAACAACACAGATCAAACAAACAACCTAGAGAAGAGATCAATTGAATAACAATTTCAATGATTACATTGGAATAAATTATGATTCGGCTCAAAGAACACGATGCTTGAATACGACGACGCACATAGATGGATATAACAATTTCAAGAAATTTACTGAATGTCTCATCCAAACCACCCAAACCAAATAAATACGAGATGAAATCAGCGCATGTAGCTGGCCTCCTGGCTTACATGGGAGGGAAAGGACTCGAACCGAACCCCATATCAAAGGACTGCATCTGCATCATCATATCACTGCTAGAGAAGTTGGCGCCGGCGTAGCCACCATAGACCAGGGTGTCGAGGTCCCCTCCGGAGCTCACCATGTCAAGTCGGCTCTCCTGCTGAGGTGGTGCCGGATACAACGTGGGAGACATCATGTCTATGCTGCCGGTAGCGACACATGGAGCTAGTGGCGGCGTCTGAGAATGGATTTTTGACATGCGTTCGATAATGCTCTTGAGAAGCACGTCCACCTTGTAGCCAACTTTGGTGAGCTCCTCGATGTTGAGGCCAACGAGGCCCGAGAGGTCACCATGCATGATTTTGTGAAGGAGGGACCTGATCTTGCCGTCCTCGCACTCGCGGTGGGTCTTGTCGACCTGCTCCCGAAGCTTGTCAATGCGCTTGCTGATGAAGCCCTTCTGGTTCATTACCTCCTTGCACTGCACCAGCTCCGGCATGCTTTTGAATTGATTCATGATACCCACTGCCTTTGCCTGGGAAGGGAATACGTCCGGCGTCGCCTTGCCCTCCTCGTACACCAGTACACAGGTCTTGGCATCGCACAGGACGGCTAGTTCGTCTGCCTTCTTCATCAGGCCCTTGAGGCGCTTCTTGAATCTATTGCGTCGGGTCGAGTCATGGGGGATGTATTGGAGGGTCGCATTGCGAGCCACCTTCTTGCGAGCCATTGCTGGCAAAGGGATAAAACCAGCGAAGGGAAGGAAAGTTGCTGGTTTCTGCGAGGGAGGAGGGGTGGATTTATAGTGGATGGATGGCCTAGTGGATAATTTCATGATATGGTAAGAGATTACAGTGACGGGTACCAAGAAGATTGCCTTATTTAGTACCTGTGAACGCGATCGAATATCTAGCAGATCTTCGACCCGACCTTAATTGTGTCTATTTGTAAATTTGGCGTCCATTTAAACCTACTAAATTGGGAGCGGTAGCGATAACCGCCCCCCTATACCACGCGAGCGAGATATATCATACACACGCTAATGGTTTCCACATGATGCGTCCGTTCGCGCTCGAATGCTTCACATGCTACACATGCCATCCCACTAAACCCAGCAAGCCGTGCAAATGAATGGGCCGAACACAAGCCTTGCTCGTATCAGTTAGGCCGAACAAATACACTAATTTTGTATCAAACATTCAAACTAGTAAAAAAAATACTCGCACAAAAAGCACACCGCTGGAAGGAACAAAAAAGCTCGGAGGAAAAAATAAAAAATGAGGCTCAAATCCTATCACACTAACTCTCATATTACTATATTTCTCTATGTATTCCACCAACCAGATAACAACACAACAAGCTCAGGATACACATGAAAAAGAAAGAATCCATTTCATGTATCAAAAAGTTGCCATGTTTGATTAGTTGTGGTTGACTAAGATGAGACAAACAAAACAACATAAGTTGATATGTTTTGTGCGCTACAAAAGAACATATAAAACAAATGAAAAAGATTGCAATGACTTTGATAATAAAATTGTGAAATATCCAGGAAGAAACACACACACACACACACACACACACACACACACACACACATCCTACTCCTATGAACACGTCCAAGATACCGAGCCAGCACACACCTCACTACTACAAATCCGAATAACACTGGCCGTCTGACCCCTCATCATTGCCGAGCCACTGATCACTTGTTAGTGATGAGCATTATCGAACGATGGAGAGGCCGTTAGGCAGGCGGCACGGGTGAATCGGACAGCGCAGAGGGCGTCCGATCGAGGGTGTGGTTCAGGGAATCGTCGTGCGTGGATTGGTGGTGTATTGCATGCCAAATGAAACAAACAAGGAGGACGTATTACTGGTCTGGCTACGTATAGCGTATATTCTACTCCCTCCATTCCTAAATATAAGTTTCTTTTTAGCTAACTAGGGAATGTGTGTGCTATGCAAGGACGATCGACCGATGCAAAGTGTCAAAAATGTTCTTATATTATATTTTGGGACGGAGGGAGTACTTTTTTTTATCTAATCAGATCGATTTGATGAAACGGCTATGAAGGAGGCATTAGCATTTGTGAAGCAGCTATATTTGCGCATGGCATGTGACGATACAGATGTGGATGTGATGAAACGGCTATGAAGGTGAACGTACGCCGTCTCAGATTCAAATCGCTACTGTACTTGATTAATCAGAACTTATCCAGTTGTTTAAGCTCCTGCGTGACGCGCGAGCGAGCCGATCCATGCATCCGATAACAAAATCGTCCTCCTCCTGGATGCCATCGGTGGATCGATCGCATCGGCATCTCGCAACCTAAAGCTACCTCAGTGCTCACTTCATCCATCTAGTTAACTTGTTGGTAGATGAGATCCAGATTGTTGACCGCCTCATATATCTAAATAGTTTCTTTCGGAAAACGCAGCATGAAAGGGCATTTGGTCTAGTGGTATGATTCTCGCTTAGGGTGCGAGAGGTCCCGAGTTCAATTCTCGGAATGCCCCCTTTTTTTTGGAGATTTTATTTTACCATTTTACATATGGTAAATTATTTTTTCCTTTCATACATGTATAGTAGCAGAATTTGCTCGTGCAGCTAAGCGAATTAGATGCCATGAACATCAATATCCGTCAAGCAGCATCGCATTCGGAGATATATACCCTTGTCTACAAGGAGACGAGGCTCTTGTCCTGTCCAATAATGCTGGTGGAATCGTCTTCTTTTCCCCATCAAAGTATACATCGTCGCCTCATCAAGTCACATTTTCACTTTTTTCCCTCAAAAATAAAAAGTCACATTTTCACTTTTAACAGAGTTTTTCTTTTTTTGCGAAAACACTTTTAACAGAGTTAAACACCAACATGATGTTGATGTAGACATCTCCTGGTCTATATCTACAAGCAGTGAGTAAGATGGACACAGAAAAAAGGGCATCAGATAATCTTATACAGTGCCGATTGAGTGAGTCTATCACATTTGACGTTCTAGTTGGTTCAAACTCGGCTTTCCACCTTAATATGCAACTGCTATGTACCACCGATTTTTTTTTTGGATGCCCTCTTTTCTGTCGGTAGGGACGGAAGGGCTGCTTTCCGAAAAGTCTCGGAAGTTTTTGCCCCAATAGCAACACAAAATGCACCTGGCCACGCTGTCAGTGTACCTCGTCTCTTCACACATGTCACCGGTTCAAATTCTGTTATGTACCTAGTTTTTTCTTTTTTTTAAACCACGAAGGACCCATATGGGGGGGGAGACCAGCACAAAAACACAAGGTGGACGGGATTCGATAACAACACCACGACACACACACACACACACACACACACACACACACACACACACACACACACACACGAAGGATTGATAACACCACACAAAGGCAGGGGCGTACCCATGTTTAACTACACGGGTGCGAAACGTTTTCTTTGTAAGTTCCTTTTTTGCTTTTTTAAAACCACGAAGGACCCATATGAGAGAGAGAGAGAGAAAGAGAGAGAGAGAGAGAGAGAGAGAGAGAGAGAGAGAGAGAGAGAGAGAGAGAGAGAGAGAGAGAGAGAGAGAGAGAGCAGCGCAAAAACACGAGGTGGACGGGATTCAATAATAACAGCATGACACACACAAAGGATTGATAACACCACACAATGGCAAGGTTTAGTATGTGACACCCCATCTTCAAATTCAAATGGAATTTACGGGTGATTATATGCTAGGACACCTGATCATTTCCTCTCTGGGCCCATGTAATTAAGTCACAAAAGATAATTAATTCACAAATATTTATCCAGGCAAATATTAGTCATCCATCACATTTAGCTTGCTCTGGGAGAACGAATCTTCAACTTGTTTCTATCACAAAAAAGCATACACCAAAAATAGCATGAAACTAAAGGCCCCAATATTAGATCTCCCAACACACGACCAAGGTTCATCAATCAATCAATTGTCTAGCACGTAGCTGGTGCAACTATGCCTAAGAAAACACGGTGCTGACACAAAAAAATAGGTGCAACTCAAGGTTTACGACCAACTAAACAATAGAGATCAAACAAACAACCTAGGGAAGAGATCAATTGAATAACAATTTCAATGATTACATTGGAATTAAATATGATTTGGCTCAAAGAACACGATGATTACAACGACGCACATAGACGAATATAACAATTTCAAGAAATTAACTGAATGTCTCATACTAACCACAAAGCCAAATAAAAATGAGATGAGATCGGCGCATGTAGCTGGCCTCCTGGTACATGGGAGCGAAAGGAATCGAACCGAACCCCATATCAAAGGACTGCATCTTCATCATCATATCGCTGCAAGAGAAGCTGGTGCCGGGGTAGCCACTCTAGACCAGGGTGTCGAGGCCCCCTCCGAAGCTCACCATGTCAAGTCAGCCCTTCTGCTACTGAGGTGGTGCCGGATTCAACACGGGAGACCCCATGTCTATGTTGCCGGTGGTGACACATGGAGCTGGCGGTGGCCCCTGGGAATGGATTTTTGCCATGCGTTCGGTGATGCTCTTGAGAAGCATGTTCACTTTGTAGCCAACTTTGATGAGCTGCTCGATGTTGAGGCCAACGAGGACTGAGGGGTCGCCATGCAAGATTTTGTGAAGGAGGTACCTGATCTCGCTGTCCTCGCACTCGCGGCGCGTCTTGTCGATCTGGTCCTGGAGCTTCTCAATGCGCTTGGTGATGAAGATCTCCTGGTTCATCGCCTCCTTGCACGGCCCCAGCTCTGGCAGGCTTTTGAATTGATTCAGGATACCCACTGCCTCGGCATGGGAAGGGAACACCTCCGGCGCCGCCTTTCCCTCTTCGTACACCAGTACGCAGGTCTTGGCATCGCACATGATGGCTAGTTCATCTGCCTTCTTCATCAGGCCCTTGAGGCGCTTCTTGAATCTATCGCGCCGGGCTGAGTCATGGGGGATGTACTAGAGGGTCACGTTGCGAGGCATTGCTGGCAAGAGGATAAAACCAGCGAAGGAAAAGAAAGTTGATGGTTTCGACGAGGGAGGAGGGGTGGATTTATAGTGGAGGGGTCACCGTGATTTGGTAAGAGTTTATTGTGACAGGAACGAAGAAGATTGCCTTATTTAGTACTTGTGAACGCAATCGAATATCTAGCAGATCTTTGATCCGACTTTAATTGTGCCCATCTGTAAATTTGGCATCCATTTAAACCTGCCGAATTGGATGCGATAGTGCATGACCGTTCCCCCGGTATCGCTCCCGATATCACGGGAGCGAGACATATCATACGCATGCCAATGATTTCCCCACGATGTGTCTGTAAGGTTCACGCGTCACAATGCCATCCTTCAAAGCCCATCAAGCCGTCCAAATGAATGGGCCGAACACAAGCCTTGCTCCTATCGGTGAGGCCCATAAATACACTAATTTTGTATCAAACTAGTAAAAAATACTTGAACAAAAACCACATCGCTGGATGGAACAAAAATGGTCAAAGGAAAAAATAAGAAAATGAACAGGACCAAATCCCAAAAATGCTAAACGCACGGGCTGTTTACATGCTTTTACGGGCTGCTTCCATTTAATAAAACCTGCCCCTTGATTTTCAGGTGGGTGTGGCCCAATCTCCCCCCTTAGTCCAATCAACCCCCGCCAACTCAGAGTGACAATGCAAAAGCCCCGTATTGAGCCCGTGAATGTAGCAACGCTGTCCTATTACACCAACTCTCATATTACTACGATTTTCAAAGTCTTTCACCAACCGGATAACGAAAAAAACAAGGCCAAAAAGTACATGAAAAAGAAAGAATCCATTTCATCTATCAAAAAGTTTCCATGTTTTGATCAGTTGTGATTGACTAAGATGAGATAAACAAAACAAGATAAGTTTCCATGCATTGTGCGCTACAAAAGAACATAGTAAACAAATACAAAAGGTTGACTTTGATAGTAAAAGTGCGAGATATCCAACAAGACACACATACACTCACCCATTTGAAAACACATCCCATCCTGTAAGCCTTCATCAGACATCCAGACAAATACACATCCCATCCCATCCCATCCCATCCTGTAAGCCTCCATCAGAGCTCCCTCTCTCCATGGCTTCCTTTGATCAAAATTTTGAAGCATGGGTTCATTTCAGAGTTGAGGCCTTTATTGAAAAATTTCAGAGTTGAGGCAGTATAACAAACTGACATGAAACCATGTAGCTCATTGATCTCTTCTTCTGCACATAACAATTTAGCTTCATTTTCAGAAGCAGCAAGATGGAGTTCAGTTCAGGTGTGCAGATAACATACAGATGGGTTGATGATCGGACGACGGCGAACGTACGTTTAATAAAGATGTACGTTTGGAAGTTGCAGCATTAAAAGGGCATTTGGTCTAGTGGTATGATTCTCGCTTAGGGTGCGAGAGGTCCCGAGTTCAATTCTCGGAATGCCCCTCTTTATTTTTTTCCTCTTTTTTTTTTACATTTTTACATATAGTAGATTTTTTTACCATATTTGTTACATGTACAGCAGAATTTCTTGCATGCAGGTAGCGAATAAAATGTCATGAAAACCAATACATGTGAACTATTATTTAATTCAGAAATATATACTGCTATTCTCTTCCAATCAGCTGTGTGAATCGAACAGGTGTAAAGAAAAAGAAGAGGTGTATATAGTTACTGTGTATCAAGCTGGAAAAATACTGCTGGACGCCTTACAGATCACAGTAAGAGCTAGTAATACTTACATGAGAAGAAAATAAATACTAAATAACAATCATCAAGGAAAACTAGTGCAGCTTGGCAATCTGAAATAGTGAACCAGCATAAATAAATATCAACAGATAGCGTCGAAAAAAAACCATGTTATATATCGTCCAATGCTTCGCCTTCACCAATGCCATTGCCTGGGCACCATGTTATATACTCCCTCCGTTCCTAAATATTTGTCTTTGGGACAAAGCTGAATGTTTCGCCGAAAACAAGTTTTCTGGAAAACTCAAGTTTCCTGGAATTTATGTGCATATTGATAGAGGACATGATGCTCTCCAGTCACAGAAACCTGAAGCTCTGACAGTTGATGTTTGTATGATATCCGTTTCTCTGAAACCTCAAGCTCTAGAAGCTGGCAGAGGACTCACTTTTTTGAGTGGCAGTCATCATTTGCACACAACATCCACGCTCAGTGCGCAAGAAACTCAATCATGGTAATTCATCCAGAATTCAGCAGGCTTTAGAGATGAACTCATCAGAAGCATATAAATAAAAGAATTAACTAACTCATCCACTCAACTCATGCAGATAAATGCTACGTGGTTCTCTCAGTTACTGATAGACCGTCTAGACCAATGACATGGATTGAAGCGGGGAACATAAACCCCGAGGTCTTCCAACACAAACCATCAGCACACAACATAAACCAAAGTCTTAGACGTCAATGCTGGTCAAATTCAACTTGCTGACAGCGTACCCTACTTACATACATATGATACTTAATACGGACATATCAAACTACATCAGCACCATCTTGAACATCCACCATCTTACTCCAGATTTATGGCCCAAGCAAGATCAAGCTAGCGAGCGCTGCATACACGTATTTAGTTAGAAACCTTAAGCAACCGCAGTTGATGCAACGGGAATCTTTCCCATCCCATTTTCTTAGGAACTAGGCATGTGCTAAGTAGCAGAGTACTACAATTTAGCTTAAGAATAACACAACAGAAGCAGCTATATTGTATTGCAGCTTGGAAGCAATAAACACAAGACTCAAGGCCTTCAAACATTAACTTACTGGTTAGGCAACATTCTTATTTTGAACATTTGTCATTGAAATAAATGAAAGATATGTAGCAAGTGGTAACTATGATTAGCAATGTATTACATAAAGATGCAGGCAATACAAACTAGCTTTCCAAACTAGTGTGTAATCTTTCTTTTCAATTAACATTCTCAATCACATACATGGGAGTTAAACATGCATGCAGAATCAAACCATGAGTTGACAACCTGTCCTAGCTAGTTTGACAATTTAATCAAGCCCAATAGAACAATAGTTAACTTTCTATATAACAATGAGAGTAGAATTTTGAAGCAACTGCAGTTGATGCAATGAGTATCTGCTAAATGAATTGCAGAGTACAATATAGCTTAAGAAGAAAGGTGCAAAAGCTGTTTATTCATGCTTCCCAAGGATCCTAGAGCCATCTTATTGCAACGAAGCAAGATAAATAAAAGGTAGCAGACTAAGTACTCCCTCCGTAAAAACTAAGTATGACTAAAGTAGTGATCTAAACGCTTTTATATTTCTTTACTGAGGGAGTAGCATATGAAGATGCAAGCGCAAAAGGCCATTTTCTCTCCTAAGAATAAGATATGAGCAAAATATAGAACCATGTTTTCCAAAGTAGTATGTAATCTGTTTCTTCACTAACCTTGTCAATCACAATTAATTATATCTTTATATAACCATGCGAGTAGAACAAGCAAAGCATGCACCTAATGGCAAGATAAATGAAATAATTAGTCTTACCAGTTGATCAGATAGTTGATTCTGATAGAAGTGGCGGGAAGCTAAAGTATGGGAGGGTACGTTTGCGATTGTATGGATGCTCCATCTTGCAACAGACCTTTGTTATTTCATAAGTGGAGACCTCCATTGAGTTACAATCCACGTTGACGTTCTCAGTAGGAATACTTTCTAGAGTGCCTCGGAAGAACAAGAATCCCTCGGCTGCACCCACTGTGGAAATGGAATATTCATGATACCGCCGAGGCAGTTGTATGACCTTCTCAAGCTTCCATTCCTGCGAATCATTCTGCAGAGAGGTATGATGGAGGGCAAAGGATCCGTGCTGACAGACAAGAGAAAACATCTCGAGGGCTCCTTCTCGGCCCAAAACAACAGCATTTGGGCGACGGTGAAGAACAAAGCCCTGGTCTTCAGCATTTGGGAGATCTCTGAGCTCTACATGGTACCCAGTGAGAAGATTGACAGTGGAAAACTTCAAAGTGCGTGTGTCCAGCACCATCAAATGGTCACTCCAATCAGAAGGCTTTGTCCAGTAGAAGCAGCCGCGCACGCAGTCAAAGCAGGCCATGTCGTAGAAACAAGGGAAAATGGTGGGGGACTCGACCATTGACCATTGCATAGTTGTGGACGGGAAGACAAAGAGGACGAGCTTTGTGTGGTATCTTGCTATGCATATCACCTTGAAGGGTTGCTCCTCGCCGTCTTCGCTGGTGTTGGGAGCGAGTACAGGCTCGAATTCCAGAAGGCGATCTTGCGGCTGGGCGGCGAGGTCCTCAGGTATGGTTGGAAGCAGCACGTATCTGCTGGACAGGGGTTCACACACGGCGAGGCGGAACTCGGCGGCGTTGCACCGCTCCCGTTCGGTCCAGGTGGGGCGGTCACGCGGGGAGAGCTCACAGAAATCCATGAGGATGCTTACTGCGTAGCCGTCTTCCACGTAGCAGCATATGCGCATGGCGCGGGGGTGGAGGGAGACCCAATCGAGGAGGACGCGGCCGTCGCGGACGTCGCGGGGGCGCCAGCGGGGGCCTTCCCCGTCGTCTTCTTGGACGCCGGAGGCAGAAGAAACGACGGCCGGGACGAAGGAGAAATCGGCGGCGCAGGGGGCGAGGGCGCCGGCGAGCGGAGCGGAGGGGTGCGGAGCCTGGGCGGGGTGGAATCCGGCCGCGTCCATGAAGCCGAGGAGGGGAGGCCGGTGCAGCGCGCGGAAGCGGCGGCGGAAGGCGCGGCCTTTGATGACGCGACGGAAGGAGCTGCAGGCGGCGGAGGCGCGGGCAACCGCGTCCGGGGTGGGCAGGCGGAGGAGGATCTCCCCCAGGAGGTCGTCGGGGATGGGGATGGAGGCCAGCGGCGGCGGCGACGCCATGGCGGCGGTGGTGGGGAAAGGGGATCGAGGGTTAGCAGGGGAGCGACGAGTGAGCGAGTGGGAGTGGGAGTGTGGGCTGTACCAAGCCATTTTTTTTTTCCTTTTTGCGAATACAAAGTTTGGAAAAATTGTAGCTTAAAGCTTCATAACGTTTGAAATGAAATTGTAGTTTAAAGCCTCGTAATTCTCGCCTTCCTATATACACAAAAAATATCAAACTTTGTGGCAGGCCGACCTGTTGGATTCTTCTCATCTCAACAGCAACCACCAGGGTTGCACATTGGAAGAAAGCGGCGCTCCTAGTGGGTGCATGGCAAGGCGTCGACGATCTCGCTATGAATCAGAGCGCCACCGAAAGGTTCTTGTGAGGTTCCATCCTTTAGATCCGGTGGTTGGCTTCGGCGGGGATATGCAAACTATAGACAACAGCTTGATGCAGGGGGGTGGCTGTGCAGCGGCGATGACTACATGTTGCATGTAGCTGCTGAGATCGTAAAAAAGTGGTGGCGACAACACATGAGTAACACCGAGGGCGATGCTACTCGAGCACCCGGTTTTCAACTCTGGGGTGAAAGCCTCGGTCTGACCCGAGTTGGTTATACCCGACAATCGTGATGTTTTTATGTTGTTATCCTGTCAAAGGTATTGCTCGGATATGCTCAACTTGATTCTTCATGGTGAAAACCTAGATTCTGGCCTTAGGTGGTTGGATCCGGTGACGGTGTCGCTTGAGCCTCGCTCTCTTTTTGAAGTCATGAAAATCAACCTCTATGAGGTAACATTGTATTCAGAGATATATACTCTTCTCTTCAACTAGACGAGGCTCTTGTCCTGTCCAATGCTGGTGGAATTGTCTTCTTTGCTAGAGCTTGATTAATTTTCTAGCTAGCTACAATGCAAAATCTCCCATGAATCCATTGTTAGGAGGCTAGCTTTGTTTGGGTGCATTGGGCTAGCACAAGCTTCGTCGCCCCCTTGCGGTTCGGGCCCGACACCTAAAAAATCGGATCGGCCCCAGATGCAGCCAGCGCCCTCTCCTCCATGCATGAATTTCTCGTCGCTACCTCTGCGATCAGACAAAGCCCTCACATGTGGGTAGTGTGGCGGGCCGACATGTTGGATTCTTCTGATCTCAACTGCGACAACCAGGGTTGCTCATTGGAAGAAGGCGGCGCTCCTAGCGGGTCTATGCAGTGCATCGACGATCTCGCTGCGAACTATAGCGGCCACCGAAAGGTTCTTGTGAGGTTCCATCCTTTAGATCCGGTGGTTGGCTTCAGGAGTGAGATGCAAACAATGGACAACGACTTGACGCAGAAGGGTGGTTGTGCAGCGGTAATGATTACATGTTGCATGTAGCTGCTGAGATCGTGAAAAAGTGGTGGCGACAACACATGAGTAACACCGATGGCGGTGCTACTCGAGCACCCGGTTCTCAGCTCTAGGATGAAAGCCTAGGTCTGACCCGAGTTGGTTATACCTGGCAATGGTGATGTTTTTATGTCGTTACCTTGTCGAAGGTATTGCTCGGATATGCTCAAGATGATTCTTGATGGTGAAAACCTAGATTCTGGCCTTAGGTGGTTGGATTCGGTGACGGTGGCGCTTGAGCCTTGCTCTCTTTCTGAAGGCGTTGCTGTTGAAAAAAGCTCCTCGTTCGTGCGGTGTCATGAGATGGTTGGTGCGAATATGGTCATTATTGTAGTTTGCTGATTATGGATCTGATTTTGTTTTTTTTCTCCTTGCCTACACATAGCTTTAGTCTTATATGACTTTGTTGTTTGCTGACATATTTTTGTTGCATGTGTTAGTGTTGGCTGTGTGCATCTTGTAAAACATATGAGCAAATTACTATGAGATTTAATACGAATAAATAGTAACTAAACCATGATGACAATAACAGAGTTTTAACTAAGCATGCGGACTAGCATAGTAGTGTTAGGAAACGTAGTAATTTCAAAAAATTTCCTACGATCACGCAAGACCATGGTGATGGCATAGCAACGAGAGGGGAGAGTGTCCGTCCACGTACCCTCGTAGACCGAAAGCGAAGCGTTATAACAACGCGGTTGATGTAGTCGACGTCTCCACGATCCGACCGATCCAAGCACCGAACGCACGGCACCTCCGAGTTACGCACACGTTCACTCGATGGCGATCCCGGACTCGATCCAAAGAAAGTGTCGGGATGAGTTCCACAAGACGACGGCGTGGTGGACGATGTTGATGCTCCACCGACGCAGGGCTTCGCCTAAGCTCGCGACGATATGACTTCTCCGCGCGAGGCTTCGCCTAAGCTCATGACGATATGACCGAAGTGGAATATGGTGGAAGGGGCACCGCACACGGCTAAGGAAAGATCCGTAGATCAACTTGTGTGTATTGGGGTGCCCCGCCTCAGATATAAAGGAGACAAGGGGAGGTGGCGGCCCAAGGGGCGCGACTAAGGAGGAGTCCTACTCCCAGGAGTAGGACTCCCCCTCTCCTAGTTGGACTAGGATTGGAGGAGGGGAAGAGGAAGGCGCCGCCCTTCCTTGTCCTATTCGGACTAGAGGGGAGGGGGCGCAGCCCACCTTGGCCTGCCCTTCCTCTTCTCCCATGGCCCATTAAGGCCCATAGACTTCCGGGGTTCCGTAACCTCCGGTACTCTAATAAAATCCGATTTCACCGGAACACTTCCAAGTCCAAACATAGGCTTCCAATATATCAATCTTTATGTCTCGACCATTTCGAGACTCCTCGTCATGTCCGTGATCACATCCGGACTCGAACAACCTTCGTGCATCAATACTTATAAACTCATTATGAACTGTCATCGAAGCGTTAAGCGTGCGGACCCTACGGGTTCGAAAACTATGTAGACATGACCTAGAACCATTCTCGGTCAATAACCAATAGCGGAACCTGGATGCCCATATTGGTTCCTACATATTCTCTGAAGATCTTTATCGGTCAAACCGCATAACGACATACGTTGTTCCCTTTGTCATCGGTATGTTACTTACCCAAGATTCGATCGTCGGTATCCAATACCTAGTTCAATCTCGTTACCGTAAGTCTCTTTACTCGTTCGTAATACATCATCTCACAACTAACTCATTAGTTGTAATGCTTGCAAGGCTTAAGTGATGTGCATTACCGAGAAGGCTCGAGATACCTCTCCGACAATCGGAGTGACAAAACCTAATCTCGAAATACGCCAACCCAACAAGTACCTTTGGAGACACCTGTAGTACTCCTTTATAATCACCCGATTCGTTGTGACGTTTGGTAGTACCAAAGTGTTCCTCCGTAAACGGAGTTGCATAATCTCATAGTTACAGGAACATGTATGGGTCATGAAGAAAGCTTTAACATACTAAACGATCAAGTGTTAAGCTAACGGAATGGGTCATGTCAATCAGATCATTCAACTAATGATGTGACCTTGTTAATCAAATAACAACTCCTTGTTCATGGTTAGGAAACATAACCATCTTTGATTAACAAGCTAGTCAAGTAGAGGCATACTAGTGACATCTTGTTTGTCTATATATTCACACATGTATTATGTTTCGGTTAATACAATTCTAGCATGAATAATAAACATTTATCATGATATAAGGAAATAAATAATAACTTTATTATTGCCTCTAGGGCATATTTCCTTCATCTCCCACTTGCACTAGAGTCAATAATCTAGATTACAAAGTAATGATCCTTACACCCATGGAGTCTTGGTGCTGATCATGTTTTGCTCGTGGAAGAGGCTTAGTCAACGGTCGCAACATTCAGATCCGTATGTATTTTGCAAATCTCTATGTCTCCCACTTGGACTTGGTCCCGAATGGAATTGAAGCGTCTCTTGATGTGCTTGGTCCTCTTGTGAAATCTGGATTCCTTTGCCAAGGCAATTGCACCGATATTGTCACGAAGATCTTCATCGGTCCCGATGCACTAGGTATGACACCTAGATCGAAATGAACTCTTTCATCCAGACTCCTTCATTCGCTGCTTCAAGCAGCTATGTACTCCGCTTCACATGTAGATCCCGCCACGACGCTTTGTTTAGAACTGCACCAACCGACAGCTCCACCGTTTAATAAAAACACGATCCGGTTTGCGATTTAGAATCGTCCGGATCAGTGTCAAAGCTTGCATCGACGTAACCATTTATGACTAGCTCTTTGTCACCTCCATATCGAGAAACATATCCTTAGTCCTTTTCGGTATTTCGGGATGTTCTTGACCGCTGTCCGATGATCCACTCTGGATTACTTTGGTACCTTCCTACCAAGCTTACAGCTAAGCATACGTCGGTCTGGTACACAACATTGCATACATGATAGAGCCTATGGCTGAAGCATAGGAACATCTTTCATTTCTCTCTATCTTCTCTTTGTAGTCGGGCATTGAGTCGACTCAATCTTACACCTTGTAACACAGGTAAAAACCTTTCTTTGCCTGATCCATTTTGAACTTTTCAAAACTTTATCAAGGTATGTGCTTTGTGAAAGTCCAATCAAGCGCCTTGATCTATCTCTATAGATCTTGATGCCCAATATGTAAGCAGCTTCACCGAGGTCTTTCATTGAAAAACTTTTATTCAAGTATCCTTTTATGCTATCCAGAAATTCTATATCATTTCCAATCAATAATATGTCGTCCACATATAATATTAGAAATGCTACTGAGCTCCCACTCACTTTCTTGTAAATACAAAGCTTCTCCAAAAGTCTGTACAAACCCATATGCTTTGATCACATTATCAAAGCGTTTATTCCAACTCCGAGAGGCTTGCACGGACCATAAATTGATCGTTGGAGCTTGCACACTTTGTTAGCACCTTTTGGATCGACAAAACCTTCTGGTTGCATCATATACAACTCTTCTTCTAGAAATCCATTCAAGAATGCAGTTTTACATCCATTTGCCAAATTTCATAATCATAAAATGCGCAATCGCTAACATGATTCGGACAGACTTAAGCATCGCTACGGGTGAGAAAGTCTCATCGTAGTCAACTCCTTGAACTTGTCGAAAACCTTTTGCAACAAGTCGAGCTTTGTAGACAGTTATATTACCATCGGCGCGGTCTTCTTCTTAAAGATCCATTTATTTTCAATGGCTTGCCGATCATCGGGCAAGTCAACCAAAGTCCATACTTTGTTCTCATACATGGATCCCATCTCAGATTTCATGGCTTCCAGCCATTTTGCGAATCTGGGCTCACCATCGCTTCTTCATAGTTTGTAGGTTCGCCATGGTCAAGTAACATGACTTCGAATAAGATTACCGTACCACTCAGTGCGATTTTACTCTGGTTGACCTACGAGGTTCGATAGCAACTTGATCTCAAGCTTCATGATCATCATCATTAGTTTCCTCACTAATTGGTGTAGTTGTCACAGAACCATTTCTTGTGATGAACTACTTTCCAATAAGGGAGCAGATACAGATTATCTCATCAAGTTCTACTTTCCTCCCACTCACTTCTTTCGAGAGAAACTCCTTCTCTAGAAAGGACCCGAATTTAGCAACGAAAATCTTGCCTTCAGATCTGTGATAGAAGGTGTACCCAACAGTCTCCTTTGGGTATCCTATGAAGACACATTTTCCGATTTGGGTTCGAGCTTATCTGGTTGAAGTTTCTTTACATAAGCATCGCAGCCCCAAACTTTAAGAAACGACAACTTTGGTTTCTTGCCAAACCACAGTTCATAAGGCGTCGTCTCAACGGATTTTGACGGTGTCCTATTCAACGTGAATGCGGCCGTCTCTAAAGCATAACCCCAAAACGATAGCGGTAAATCGAAATAGACATCATAGATCGCACCATATCTAGTAAAGTACGACACGACGTTCGGACACACCATTTCTCTGTGGTGTTCGGGTGGCGTGAGTTGCTAAACTATTCCACATTGTTTCAAATGTAAACCAAACTCGTAACTCAAATATTCTCCTCCACGATCAGATCGTAGAAACTTTATTTTCTTGTTACGATGATTTTCCACTTCACTCTGAAATTCTTTGAACTTTTCAAACGTTTCAGATTTGTGTTTCATTAAGTAGATATACCCATATCTGCTTAAATCATCTGTGAAGGTGAGAAAATAACGATACCATGGCGTGCCTCAACATTCATTGGACCACAAACATCAGTATGTATGATTTCCAACAAATCAGTTGCTCGCTCCATAGTTCCGGAGAACGGTGTTTTGGTCATCTTGCCCATGAGGCACGGTTCGCAAGTACCAAGTGATTCATAATCAAGTGATTCCAGAAGCCCATCAGTATGGAGTTTCTTCATGCGTTTTACACCGATATGACCTAAACGGCAAGTGCCACAAATAAGTTGCACTATCATTATCAACTCTGCATCTTTTGGCTTCAACATTATGAATATGTGTATCACTACTGTCGAGATTCAACAAGAATAGACCATTCTTCAAGGGTGCATGACCATAAAAGATATTACTCATATAAATAGAACAACCATTATTCTCTGATTTAAATGAATAACCGTCTCGCATTAAACAAGATCCAGATATAATGTTCATGCTCAACGCTGGCACCAAATAACAATTATTTAGGTCTAAAACTAATCCCGAAGGTAGATGTAGAGGTAGCGTGCCGACCGCGATCACATTGACTTTGGAACCATTTCCCACGCGATCGTCACCTCGCCCTTTGCGGTGCTCGTCTATTCCGTAGTCCCTGCTTCGAGTTGCAAATATTAGCAATGAACCAGTATCAAATACCAGTGCTACTACGATCTCTAGTAAGGTACACATCAATAACATGTATATCACATATACCTTTGTTCACCTTGCCATCCTTTTTATCCGCCAAATACTTGGGGCAGTTCCGCTTCCAGTGTCCGGTCTGCTTGCAGTAAAAACACTCAGTTTCAGGCTTAGGTCCAGACTTGGGTTTCTTCTCTTGATCAGCAACTTTCTTGCTGTTCTTTTTGAAGTTTCCTTCTTCTTCCCTTTGCCCTTTTCTTGAAACTAGTGGTCTTGTTGACCATCAACACTTGATGCTCTTTCTTGATTTCTACCTCGCTGCTTTTAGCATCGCGAAGAGCTCAGGAATTGTCTTAGTCATCCCTTGCATATTATAGTTCATCACGAAGCTCTTGTAGCTTGGTGGCGTGATTGGAGAATTCTGTCAATGACACTATCATCCGGAAGATTAACTCCCAGCTGAATTAAGTGATTGTTATACCCGGACATTTTGAGTATGTGCTCACCGATGTAACTATTCTCCTCCATCTTGCAGCTATAGAACTTATTGGAGACTTCATATCTCTCAATCCGGCATTTGCTTGAAATATTAACTTCAACTCCTGGAACATCTCATATGCTCCATGACGCTCAAAACGTCGTTGAAGACCCGGTTCTAAGCCGTAAAGCATGGCACACTGAACTATAGAGTAGTCATCAGCTCGCTTTGCGACGCTCATAACTTCGCTCAAGATCCGCGCAGCAGGCCTGTCACCCAGCGGTGCTTCGGGGCGTAATTTTTCTGTGCAGCAATGAGGATAATCCTCAAGTTACGGACCCAGTCCGTGTAATTGCTACCATCATCTTTCAACTTTGCTTTCTCAAGGAACGCATTAAAATTCAACGGAACAACAGCACGAGCCATCTATCTACATTAAACATAGACAAGCAAAATACTATCAGGTACTAAGTTCATGATAAATTTAAGTTCAATTAATCATATTAAAAAACTCCCACTTAGACAGACATCTCTCTAGTCATCTAAGTGATCACGTGATCCAAATCAACTAAACCATGTCCGATCATCACGTGAGACGGAGTAGTTTCAATGGTGAACATCACTATGTTGATCATATCTACTATATGATTCACGCTCGACCTTTCGGTCTCCGTGTTCCGAGGCCATATCTGTTATATGCAAGGCTCGCCAAGTTTAACCTGAGTATTCCGCGTGTGCAACTGTTTTGCACCCGTTGTAGATGGACGTAGAACTTATCACACCCGATCATCACGTGGTGTCTGGGTACTACGAACTTTGGCAACGGTGCATATTCAGGGAGAACACTTCTTGATAATTTTTAGTGAGAGATCATCTTATAATGCTACCGTCAAACAAAGCAAGATAAGAAAACATCACATGCAATCAATATAAGTGATATGATATGGTCATCATCATCTTGTGCTTGTGATCTCCATCGCCGAAGCACCGTCATGATCACCATCGCCACCGCGCGACACCTTGATCTCCATCGTAGCATCGTTGTCGTCTCGCCAACTATTGCTTCTACGACTATCGCTACTCCTTAGTGATAAAGTAAAGCAATTACATGGCGCTTGCATTTCATACAATAAAGCGACAACCATATGGCTCCTGCCGATTGCCGATAACTCGGTTACAAAACATGATCATCTCATACAATAAAGTATAGCATCACGTCTTGACCATATCACATCACAACATGCCCTGAAAAACAAGTTAGACGCCTTCTACTTTGTTGTTGCAAGTTTTACGTGGCTGCTACGGGCTGAGCAAGAACCGTTCTTACCTCGCATCAAAACCACAACGATACTTCGTCAAATAGACTCCGTTTAACCTTCTCAAGGACCGGGCGAACCACACTCGATTCAACTAAAGTGAGAGAGCAGACACCGCCGGTCACCTTTAAGCAATGAGTGCTCGGGCGGTGAAACCAGTCTCGCGTAAGCGTACGCGTAATGTCGGTCCGGGCCGCTTCATCTCACAATACCGCTGAACCAAAGTATGACATGCTGGTAGGCAGTATGACTTGTATCGTCCACAACTCACTTGTGTTCTACTCGTGCACATGACGTCAACGCATAAAACCTGGCTTTGATACCACTGTTAGGAAACGTAGCAATTTCAAAAAATTTCCTACGATCACGCAAGACCATGGTGATGGCATAGCAACGAGAGGGAGAGTGTCCGCCCACGCACCCTCGTGAGACCGAAAGCGAAGCGTTATAACAACGCTGTTGATGTAGTCGACGTCTCCATGATCCGACCGATCCAAGCACCGAACGACGGCACCTCCGAGTTACGCACACGCTCAGCTCGATGACGATCCCGGACTCGATCCAGAAAGTGTCGGGATGAGTTCCACAAGACGACGGCGTGGGACGATGTTGATGCTCCACCGACGCAGGGCTTCGCCTAAGCTCCGCGACGATATGACTTCTCCGCGCAGGCTTCGCCCAAGCTCCACGACGATATGACCGAAGTGGAATATGGTGGAAGGGGCACCGACACGGCTAAGGAAAGATCCGTAGATCAACTTGTGTGTATTGGGGTGCCCCTGCCTCAGATATAAAGGAGACAAGGGGAGGTGGCGGCCCAAGGGGAGGCGCTAAGGAGGAGTCCTACTCCCACGGAGTAGGACTCCCCCTCTCCTAGTTGGACTAGGATTGGAGGAGGGAAGAGGAAGGCGCCGCCCCTTCCTTGTCCTATTCGGACTAGAGGGGGGGGCGCAGCCCACCTTGGCCTGCCCTTCCTCTTCTCCCATGGCCCATTAAGGCCCATAGACTTCCGGGGTTCCGTAACCTCCGGTACTCAGTAAAATCCCGATTTCACCGGAACACTTCAAGTCCAAACATAGGCTTCCAATATATCAATCTTTATGTCTCGACCATTTGAGACTCCTCGTCATGTCCGTGATCACATCCGGGACTCGAACAACCTTGGTGCATCAATACTTATAAACTCATTATGAACTGTCATCGAAGCGTTAAGCGTGCGGACCCTACGGGTTCGAGAACTATGTAGACATGACCTAGAACCATTCTCGGTCAATAACCAATAGCGGAACCTGGATGCCCATATTGGTTCCTACATATTCTACGAAGATCTTTATCGGTCAAACCGCATAACGACATACGTTGTTCCTTTGTCATCGGTATGTTACTTACCCGAGATTCGATCGTCGGTATCCAATACCTAGTTCAATCTCGTTACGGTAAGTCTCTTTACTCGTTCCGTAATACATCATCTCACAGCTAACTCATTAGTTGTAATGCTTGCAAGGCTTAAGTGATGTGCATTACCGAGAAGGCTCGAGATACCTCTCCGACAATCGGAGTGACAAAACCTAATCTCAAATACGCCAACCCAACAAGTACCTTTGGAGACACCTGTAGTACTCCTTTATAATCACCCGATTCACGTTGTGACGTTTGGTAGTACCAAAGTGTTCCTCCGTAAACGGAGTTGCATAATCTCATAGTTACAGGAACATGTATGGGTCATGAAGAAAGCTTTAACATACTAAACGATCAAGTGTTAAGCTAACGGAATGGGTCATGTCAATCAGATCATTCAACTAATGATGTGACCTTGTTAATCAAATAACAACTCCTTGTTCATGGTTAGGAAACATAACCATCTTTGATTAACAAGCTAGTCAAGTAGAGGCATACTAGTGACATACTGTTTGTCTATATATTCACACATGTATTATGTTTCGGTTAATACAATTCTAGCATGAATAATAAACATTTATCATGATATAAGGAAATAAATAATAACTTTATTATTGCCTCTAGGGCATATTTCCTTCAAGTAGATGAATAGATCGAATCTAAGGCCCAAACTAGAAATATGAATTCTTGCACAATCTCAAACAGAGAGGACATAAATGCAGCGGGAGCAGAACCGCCAGAGTTGACAGCAGTCGCATGAGTGCGCTCCCCAAAAACCTGATTGCCCCTATTCAGTACATGATCACGAGAGATGGGGTTCCGGAGGCCTGCTATCCCTTCTCGCAGTGCACACCGAAAGAAGGGATGGAGAAGACTTGCGTGGCTGCGCAATGTTCTGGAATGGTGCGAAACCATATGATGTGGCGGCGGCTAGGGTAGATGTCTTCCTGTTTATATAATGCAAGTCGGGTAGGTCGTGGGAGTTAACCCTCATCCAAGTCGACAACAGCCCCACGATCCAAAAGAATCAGAAACGGTTGAGTAACACTAGTGCAGAACCAGGCTATAGCACCGGTTTGTAAGGCCCTTTAGTGCCGTTCTGTAACCGGCACTAAAGGGTGGGGACTAAAGGTTCCCCCCTTTAGTACCGGTTCTGCACGAACCGCTGCTAAAGGGCCACCACGTGGCACTGTTGAGGAACGCAGTAATTTCAAAAAAATTCCTACGATCACGCAATATCTGTCTATGAGATGCATAGCAACGAGAGGGGAGAGTGTTGTCTACGTACCCTTGTAGACCGAAAGCGGAAGCGTTGTGACAACGCGGTTGATGTAGTTGTACGTCTTCACGATCCGACCGATCCTAGCATCGAAGACACGACACCTCCACGATCTGCACACATTCAGCTCGGTGACGTCCCACGAACTCTAGATCCAGCTAAGGTCGAGGGAGAGTTTCGTCAGCACGACGGCATGATGACGGTGATGTGAAGGTACCGGCGCAGGGCTTCGCCTAAGCACTACGACGATATGACCGAGGTGGAAATCTGTGGAGGGGGGCACCGCACACGGCTAAAAGATCAACTTGATCAAATTGTGTCTCTGTGGGGTGCCCCCTCCCCCGTATATAAAGGAGTGGAGGAGGGGGCAGGCCGGCCTCCTATGGCGCGCCTCAAGGGGGGATTCCTACTCCTACTAGGAGTAGGTTTCCCCCTTTTCCTAGTCCAACTAGGAGGGGCAAGGAAGGGGAAGAGGAGAAGAAGGAAAGGGGGGTCGACCCACCTCCCAATTCGGATTGGGGGGCACGCCCCACCGCTTGGCCGCCTCCTATCTCTCCCACTAAAGCCCATGTAGGCCCATTAAGCTCCCGGGGGGTTCCGGTTACCCTCTGGTACTCCGAAAAAATGCCCGAACAACTCGGAACCTTTCCGGTGTCCAAACATAGCCTTCCAATATATCAATCTTTATGTCTCGACCATTTCCAGACTCCTCGTCATGTCCGTGGTCACATCCGGGACTCCAAACAACCTTCGGTACATCAAAACACATAAACTCATAATATCAATCGTCATTGAACGTTAAGCGTGTGGACCCTACGGGTTCGAGAACTATGTAGACATGACCGAGACATGTCTCCGGTCAATAACCAATAGCGGAACCTAGATTCTCATATTGGTTTCTACATATTCTACAAAGATCTTTATGGGTCAAACTGCATAACAACATATATTGTTCCCTTTGTCATCGATATGTTACTTGCCCGAGATTCGATCGTCGGTATCTCAATACCTAGTTCAATCTCGTTACTGGCAAGTCTCTTTACTCGTTTTGTAATACTTCATCCCGCAACTAACTCATTATTCACAATGCTTGCAAGGCTCATAGTGATGAGTATTACCAAGAGGGCCTAGAGATACCTCTCCGAAACACGGAGTGATAAATTTTAATCTTGATCTATGCCAACCCAACAAACACCTTCGGAGACACCTGTAGAGCACCTTTATAATCACCCATTTATGTTGTGACGTTTGGTAGCACACAAAGTGTTCCTCCGGTATTCGGGAGTTGCTTAATCTCATAGTCTAAGGAACTTGTATAAGTCATGAAGAAAGCAGTAGCAATGAAACTAACACGATCATAATGCTAAGCTAACTGATGGGTCATGTCCATCACATCATTCTCCTAATAATGTGATCACGTTCATCAAATGACAACACATGTCTATGGTTAGGAAACATAACCATCTTTGACTAACGAACTAGTCAAGTAGAGGCATACTAGGGACTATATGTTTTTTCAATGTATTCACACATGTATCAAGTTTCCGGTTAATACAATTGTAGCATGAATAATAAACATTTATCGTGAATTACGGAAATAAATAATAACTTTATTATTGCCTCTACGGCATATTTCCTTCAGACACGTGTCAGCGCCGGGGGCGGGGAGCCCTTTAGTACCGGTTGATAACACCAACCGGTACTAAAAGGTTTGGGGTGTTTTGGTTCATGATTTCATTTTCCTTTAGTTTTGTGTTTTCCATTTAATTCTTTTTTGATTTGCTGTATTTTATGATACTACATATTATACCCGTTATGCATATATATAAATAGAATTTCTCGTAGAACCGATCATACAATCACAACCACCATTATTCACACATACACATGTATATGTATATACAAGTAGGTATATATACAATTTCTCCTAAATGTTGCCTTCGGAGCCAGTGGCATTTGCCTTGGTGCCTTCGGAGCACGATGACAATTGGGAGTGGTTCATGGGGGCGGTAGCGGGTAATGGTATTCTCCTTTGGGATATACGTCTTGGTCAAGCAAAAATCCTGCTATTTCCTCTTGAAGTGCTCGTATGCGCTCCTTTGGTAGGAGAGTCTCCCGCACCTCATTGAACTGTTAAGAAGGAGATCAATATGCATGTGTATTAGTTGTGTAACTAGATATCGATAATGATGTAAAAATTGTAAATAGTGTTCTGGCAAATGTACCCATAGTTGTTTATCAGATTTGGTCCTTTCGGACGCCATCATGCGAATATTCTCACAAACGTAGTATACACAC
This sequence comes from Aegilops longissima, assembly GCA_021605205.1. Classification (NCBI taxonomy): domain Eukaryota; kingdom Viridiplantae; phylum Streptophyta; class Magnoliopsida; order Poales; family Poaceae; genus Aegilops; species Aegilops longissima. The sequence goes on from CM038679.1 coordinate 763,532,139, forward strand.
ACTTCAGTCCCCGGCGCCTGCTTCAGGGTCTTTATAAGAATAGAATTTAATCATATAATAATTAATCAAGCATGACAATTAATGGTATTGAAACAAGAATTAAAGAGATGATAGTCACTACATAATGGGAACTAGTGATTACTTGCAAGCGCAAGCCTGTAAGAACAATACAAACATAGATCCAGAAATTCCTTTTCCTTTTTTTCTTTTTGTGTTTTTGATTTTTGTCAAAATTCCAAAAAAATGTTCTCGAACCAGAAATTTGTTCAAAATTCAGAAAAATGGTCTATATTTTTGAAAATGTGCGTACATCTTTTCATAGACAAGAACTTCTTTTTGTGTATGCAAAGAAAAATTTGAAACTGCAGATAATGTTTTTTAAAAACATGAAACATTTTTTGAAGTTGTGAACAAATTATGAAATTCCCAACAAAATTTTAAACCACGAACATTTTTTAAATTTTTGAACAAATATTTGAAAATGGGACATTTCATGAATTACAAATAAAAATTGAAACTGTGAATAGTTTTTGAATTTGTGAACAAATATTTGATAATGGAGGTTCATGAAAAATCTCGCAAAAAATTGAAACCATGAACATTTTTTGAAATTCCTGAACACTTTTTCAAACTCGAAGATTTTTTAATTTCAGACCAAAATTTGCAACTGCGAACATTTTATTGCAATTCCGGAGGTTTGTTTCGGAAAATATGAAAATTTTCTAAATTTGTGAACAAGTTTTGAAATACATGAATTTCTAAATTTGTGAGCAAATTTTGTAATACATGGATATTATTTCAAATTCCTATACATTTTTTGGAATCCGAAACATTTTTTTAAATCTGAACAAAATTTGAAATTTTTGAAAAAAGGGAAAAACTGACTTGAAAAAGAAAAAAAGTTGAAAATAAAAGAAAGAGAAAAAAGAAAAAAAAGCAAAAGGAAAATTAAAATACAGAAAAATGAAAAACCAAAGAGAAACAAAAAACATCAGTTCAGGGAAACCACGGCTGGGAAAATGTAGAAGGTTCCCAAAACCGGATATGCTGCAACACGTTAAATGGGCCCGCCCAAGTCGAAAGGTCGAGAATTTGAGAGAACGTGCGTTAAGTCACAGTGTGCACCCCTTGATTCCCTCTTGCGCCCATTTGGGCGCCCATGAGCGGCGGCGGCGCGCCCCCTATTTTCTCTTTTGTTTTTTTTTCGTTCTTGTACTTACATAATTCAAGAATTCGAAATAGTTCCAAATTCAAATAAATTGAGAATTTTGAAAAACTTGTGAAGCCAAAAAAATCCCTGAATTCGAATAATACTCATGATTTTTTTCATGATTTCAAAAAATGCTATTGAATTTGGATATTGATGAACACTATGAAATTATGGAAAAGAAATTTCGAATATGATGAACTTTTTTTTGAGTTAGTTGAAGCTTTTTTTTGAAAAGGAATGGATGAACAAAATTTGAATTTGCGAACAAATTTTAAATCCTGATGAACAAATTTTCAGTTGATGAACTACTTTTTACATAAATGAACATTTTTTGAATAGAATGAGAAAAAACTGTTGGCGAATTTGAAAAGAAAATTTGCAAAACATGTGAAAACATTAGATAAAAATGAGAAAGGAAAAGGAAAAGGAAAATAGTAAATAGTAAGTAAAACCTAAAAAGGAAAAAACGAAAAAAAGGAGAAAATGCATGAAAAAAAGTAAAATGATGGGCCGCCTGGAAAAGAAATTTCGAATATGATGAACTTTTTTTTGAGTTAGTTGAAGCTTTTTTTTGAAAAGGAATGGATGAACAAAATTTGAATTTGCGAACAAATTTTAAATCCTGATGAACAAATTTTCAGTTGATGAACTACTTTTTACATAAATGAACATTTTTGAATAGAATGAGAAAAACTGTTGGCGAATTTGAAAAGAAAATTTGCAAAACATGTGAAAACATTAGATAAAAATGAGAAAGGAAAAGGAAAAGGAAAATAGTAAATAGTAAGTAAAACCTAAAAAGGAAAAAACGAAAAAAAGGAGAAAATGCATGAAAAAAAGTAAAATGATGGGCCGCCCCATACGACATCCAGCGCATCGCGGAAGGGGGGGGGGTGTTGGGGAACGTAGTAATTTCAAAAAATTTCCTACGCACACGCAAGGATCATGGTGATGCATAGCAACGAGAGGGAGAGTATTGTCCACGCCCTCGTGAGACCGTAAGCGAAGCGTTATGACAACGCGGTTGATGTAGTCGACGTCTTCACGATCCGACCGATCCAAGTACCGAACGCACGGCACCTCCGAGTTCAAGACACGCCGGCTCGATGACGATCCCGGACTCGAGCCAAAGAAAGTGTCGGGATGAGTTCCGTCAAGACGACGGCGTGGCAGGACGATGATGATGTTCTATCGGCGCAGGCTTCGCCTAAACTCATGACGATATGACCGAGGTGGAATATGGTGGAGGGGGCACCGCACACGGCTAAGGAACGATCACGTAGATCAACTTGTGTGTTCTAGGGTGCCCCTTGCCCCGTATATAAAGGAGGGAGGGAGGTGTGGCCGGGCCCCAAGGGGTGCGCTGGAGGAGTCCTACTCCCACCGGAGTAGGACTCCCCTCTGCCTTGTTGGAGAAGGAAAGGGGAAGGGAAGAGAAAGGGCCCCTCCTTCCTTGTCCTATTCAGACTAGGGGGGGGAGGCGGCCTGCCTGGCCGGCCCTCCTCTTCTCCCTTATGGCCCACTAAGGCCCATTAACCCCCGGGAGGGTTCCGGTAACCCCCCGGTGTTCCGTAAAATCGATTTCACCGGAACCATTCCGATATCCAAATATAGGCTTCCAATATATCAATCTTTATGTCTCGACTATTTCGAGACTCCTCGTCATGTCCGTGATCACATCCGGGACTCCGAACAATCTTCGGTACATCAAAACTTATAAACTTATAATAAAACTGTCATCGTAACGTTAGCGTGCGGACCCTACGGGTTCGAGAACTATGTAGACATGACCTAGAACTATTCTCGGTCAATAACCAATAGCGGAACCTGGATGCTCATATTGGCTCCTACATATTCTACGAAGATCTTTATCGGTCAAACCGCATAACAACATACGTTGTTCCTTTGTCATTGATATGTTACTTGCCCGAGATTCGATCGTCGGTATCCAATACCTAGTTCAATCTCACATCGGCAAGTCTCTTTACTCGTTACGTAATGCATCATTCCGTAACTAACTCATTAGCTACATTGCTTGCAAGGCTTATAGTGATGTGCATTACCGAGAGGGCCCAGAGATACCTCTCCGATAATCGGAGTGACAAAACCTAATCTCAAATACGCCAACCCAACATGTACCTTTGGAGACACCTGTAGTACTCCTTTATAATCACCCAGATTACGTTGTGACGTTTGGTAGCACCAAAGTGTTCCTCCGTAAACGGAGTTGCATAATCTCATAGTTACAGGAACATGTATAAGTCATGAAGAAAGCAATAGCAATATACTAAACGATCAAGTGCTAGGCTAACGGAATGGGTCATGTCAATCACATCATTCTCCTAATGATGTGATCCCATTAATCAAATAACAACACATGTCTATGGTTAGGAAACATAACCATCTTTGATTAATGAGCTAGTCAGGTAGAGGCATACTAGTGACTATATGTTTGTCTATGTATTCACACATGTATCATGTTTCCGGTTAATACAATTCTAGCATGAATAATAAACATTTATCATGATATGAGGAAATAAATAATAACTTTATTATTGCCTCTAGGGCATATTTCCTTCAGAGGGGGGGGGGGGGGTACACGCGCCCTTGCTTGGCAGCGCCCTAGGCGCCAAATAGGAAGCGCCGCCGTCCTGCTTGAACAACCCTAATCCAAATCCCAATCCCCTGCCGCAGGCGCCTCCCGCTTGGCCCCCTATAAGCTAAATCCTGACGTGCTCCTCTTCGACGACGGCATGGGACTCGTCCTCACCTACTTCCGCAAGGCCTTCAGGCCCTGTGCCCGGCTCGGCACCATGATATGCTCGCCATCGATCAGCTCCATCCAGAGGACAAAGTGTTCATGTTGTGTTATGCATTTTGGTCTAGTGGTATTATTCTCGCTTAGGGTGCGAGAGGTCCCAAGTTCAATTCTCAGAATGCCCCAGTTTTTTGTAGTATTTATTTTTATTTACCATTTTTACACGCATAGCACAATTTCTTTCATGTAGCTAGCGAATCAAATATCCAAGTGTATACACATCCCTTTTGGCCAGCTATGACTTTAAGCCTATTACGAGGACCATGTATGGAGAACGGCAAATCGGTTCAATAAAAGGCCCAAGACAATTTTGGCCCAGCTAATAACTGCGAACCCATTAAGGGGCCCATTATGGGCAGTGGGCCACTCCCCTGGAGGAATGGCCCACATCGCTTTGTTCTACTTATTAAATTCATTGCATATTTTAGTTGTTAGCCACCAATTGAGATTTTGACCCAGAAAGCTAGAGTGCGAGCCGCGTTAAGCTGATGTATGGCATACAAGGAAAAACATAGCACCTGGAAGCATATATTACAGGAAATTACTTTCACTGGGCAATCAAAGATTGATGCTTGTGCAAATATATGAACAGAACTTGATGATCTACAACCTCACAATCTGCAGCCTCAGCATGAAGGACGCCCATACGCATGTGATCAAGTTCTTTCTTCTTTCTTGCATTTTCACTGAAATGATCGATCAATTGTTGTTGCGCAAGAATTCCATCATTTCTTCAGCCAATAATTGGTTCTCAAACATACAACTTTTTTGTTGGATTCGAGACAGAGAGAACTGAACATATTCAGATGGCAACTTTGGCAGGCTTCTGTCATTGATGGTGCAAAGTGTGTCGACCACTGCATCATAACTTAAATTAGCAGGAGAACTGAACAGATTAATTAAGAGTTATTACCATATTACCTCACTAGATTTATTGAAGAGAAACAATGTGGTTGTCTTGTTGTCTTCAGACTTTGTCTTCTTAACTTTAGCAGCCTGCACCAAATCAACATACTATAGCATTGCTATCATTGGCCAGGTCAGATAATAGGAAAGCAACATCGGCACAATGAATGTTTGGGCAACCAGACCACACCAGCCTGCACCAAATCAACATAATACGTCACTGCTATCAACAGCCAGGTCAGTTAATACACATAGATCCTTCTTCGCTGATTGTGGAATATCTTGGATATCTCTTTGGTGCCGAGAAAATTGAAAAGGGGGTCAAGGTACATGAAAGGTGGTCGATGTCAGTAGCAGAGAATCCACGGGGAATAATCTCCTCTGTCACTGAGTGTGCGCTTAAGCAGGTGGTCGTGTCACTTGTCCTAACATAGTGACACCTTCTTCATGGGGTGAGGCAACGACCATGATTCATAATCCGACATTACATCCTGCACCAGCACCCTCATCATATCCAGTGACGGGATTATTTGCCCCTTGGTGTTAAGGAAACAAGGTAGATTGTATCTTGTTAAAATACCAGACCAGTAATCTAAGCAGACATAACTATGAGACTTTGACTTCCCTGGTTCAAATGCATATGTACTGATCAAGGGCAACAAATATATACTCCACCTACTTCAAGCCGGAGGAGGGACAGGTTTCCGCATGGTTGAAGACTTGGAGCAACACGACTAGTCGCATAAAACAATCAATTATTGGTTTGCATGCGCAAAACTGATCAAAAGTCAAAGAGCAAGTGCATTTACCAGTGTCGTATTAGTACACTACACAATTAGAAACAAAGTTACAAATTGTGGTATCTTGTTAGCATATCAGCCCATTAATCATATGCAGCACCCCACCTAGAATTTTTTGACCCAATATGCTCCGGCTACTTAAGGCTAGTTATATTACTTTGTGCGATAGATAATAACCGTTTTCTTTGTGTAACAGGTTTGAAGCTTGCATATCTTCTTTGTTTTCATTAATGGATTTAACTCACCCAAATATGTTGCTTTAGATACGCACATATCTTCTCTCTAATATGCTGCCACATGGGATTTTTAGACTCTTTAGTGTATAATATATTTACTAAACATTGTATTTAATATTAAAAATATATTTTTGAAATAGAAAAAACATTGAGACGGCAATAAGGATTGTAACATGAAATATAAAATAAAGGGATACAAGTTCATAACCGTCATAGAAGCAGTTAACAGTTACCATCATACCTTGTTGAGCCAAACTGCATAAATCCCTAGGGTATTATTCTTCATCGGGGCAACATGTCATTTCTCCCACCATAAAGAGCAAAAACATAAGCTTTTCAGCTGGACGCAACTTAGGTCGCAACGCACCACCACCAGGGTCTTGACTTGGATCTCTTGGATAGGTCTCCCTGGCGGCGTTGCCCTCCTGTCCCGGGCCGACAACTTTCAAGAGAGCGAGAAGGAGGGGAAGAGAACATAGTGGCCCCAACTAATGGAGCAGAACCACCACCGATGGCAAGTACATAGATTGACAGGAGCCGGAACTATACATAGTGAAGAAAAAAACTCGAAAAAACGAACTATGTTCAACCAGTGATGGGGAGAAAAATTATGTAGGGAGGTTGAAGAAGAAGGGGCACCTGGTGGATCGGAGAAGCATGGTTGCTAGAGGGATATTGCACCCAGACCGCCACCTAGCAAGCTAGCATTTCGCGCTGGCCACACGATGGAGGGGCACCACTGATCAAGCTCGTGGTCAACAGCGGAGCTAGGAAAGTCCTCACCCAGCCGCCCAGATTCGTATAAAGAGGAGAGGTAGGGGACAGGAGGAGTCGAGTTTTTAATTAATTCCTTCGACGAGTCGCCAGATGGCGAGGACATGAGATGGGCCAGACAATCATATGTCGGGCCAGTTTAGGACAAAAAAAAACTACGAGAATAGCCGCACTTTAGGACATCCAAGAAAGCTTTAGATAGCCACCGGGCGGCGTTAACCAAGCATCAATGGCCAGAAACGACCTGGACGCGCCATTTGATGGCCAAAATCGCTAAGGGCAAGGAGAACACTTGAGGAGTAACAGACGTACTTTGGTATAGGGATAACTATATTTTTCGTCCTCGAACTCTTTTGAGAGTTTAGAAATCGTCCCTCAACTCTAAACATGACAGTTTTCGTCCCTCGACTATCAAAATCGGGTAGTTTTCGTCCCTCGTGCCGTTTCAGGCGGTTTTAGTCCGAGATGAACAGTAAATCGATGAACAGTAATTCAAAAAAATTAGCAAAAAATTCCAAAAAATCTGAAATTTTACAGCATCGAAGATACTCTGGTGCGCAAGACTCGTGCAAAATTTCGTGGTGTTTCGACATTCGAGCAGCTCATGGCAAACAAAAAGTTGTAAATATGTACGTAGGTGAACACTAAATTCAAAAAATAGCAACAAAAAAACATGAATTTCGTGATCAAATGACATATGAGGAGCTCTAGCCAAAAAAAATTAGCGCACTTTTTCAAAAAAATAAATCTGAGCCAAATTTTTTTGTCACGAGTTCGTACAATGCCCAAACACCATGAAAATTTCCTTGCACGTTGCGCACCCAAGCCTCTTTCATGCCAAAAAAAATCATACTATTTTGAAATTTTTCTATATTTTTTGAATTTACTGTTCACTGACGTACATATTTATAGTTTTTGTTTGCCACGAGCTACTTGAATGTCGAAACACCACAAAATTTTGCACGTGTCTTGCACACCAAAGTATCTTCGATGCTGTAAAATTTTAGATTTTTTTATTTTTGTTGCTATTTTTTTATTTTACTGATCATCGATTTACTGTTCATCCCGTACTAAAACCGCCTGAAGCGGCACGAGGGACGAAAACTATCCGGTTTTGATAGTTGAGGGACGAAACTCTCCGGTTTAGACTTGAGGGACGATTTCTAAACTCTAGGAAGAGATCGAGGACGAAAAATATACTTATCCCTATGATGAGGGGTAACAAACATATAATGGGTGGTAACAGCCCTTGAGGAGTAACAGACCTACTTTGGTAACAGCCCTTGGTAGGTCTGTTAAGGCCCAATATATGTCTGTTACTTAGTATGGTACGTTACCGTCCAAAGTAGGTTTGTTACCCCTCAAGGGTTGTTACCACCCAATCTATATCTGTTACCCCTCAAGGGTTGTTACCACCCAATCTATATCTGTGTACCATTACTCCCCATGGTACGTTACCGTTCAAAGTAGGTCTGTTACTACTCATGGTCTGTTACCACCCAATATATGTACGTTACTCCCCATTGTACGTTACCATCGGAAGTAGGTATGTTACTCCCCATTATACGTTACTGTCCAAAGTAGGTCAATTACTCCTCAAGGCTTGTTATCATCCAAAATATGTTTGTTACTCAGGATGGTACGTTACCGTCCAAAGTGCTTATGTTACTCATAACGTCCTATTACAATCGAACATATGTCTGTCACTATTCTTGATATGTTACCACCCAAACTGCCCATTATACGTTACCACCCAAATTAGTTACTCCTGGTCGTATGTTACCACCCAATACCTCATTGGGCAGGCTTCTCATTTTCTTTAATTAATTTGTACATAAATATGTGGGACCCTTGTAAGTCTCGAGGAGCCACGACTGAAATTGAGGCATCTCCAATTGGTTGAGGCGTCTGTAGTTGAGGTATCTGCAGTTGCCAGTTTGATCTTTCCTTTTCTTCTTCCTCTTCCCCCCTTCTTGTTACTCCCTCTTCTCCCCCTTTTCTTCTTCAATCCGACCTCTTTCCTTCCCCACTCCATCTGCAGTTGCCACTGCTATCACCCAAAGAACTACGTTGCCCCAGCGGACGACCACAAAATAATGACACAAAAGTTCAATCACGTTCCCCATGGCACCATGAATATCGAAGTGGTCTACACCAACGAACCTGAGGCAATGGCTTGAGATTGACGAGCCTAAATTCAAGATGAAGTTCGTCAACTTGGACATTGAGTACACCAAGGAAGAACGCTACAACGAGGAACCTCAACAAGTCGCCCTCATTCAACCGGCCATGCGCAGGCACGTTCTTGTCTTCCACTTTTGCAACTATGTTACCACCCAATCTATGTCCGTTAATCCACTTTTGCGCAGGCACGTACTTTTTGTTGCTCCTCAGAGTACGTTACCGTCCAAAGTATTATTGTTACCCTTCATGATATGTTACCACTCGCAATAAATTTGTTACTCCCAATGCAATCTGTCTTCTGTTGCTCCTCAATCTACGTTACCGTCCAAAGTACTTCTGTTACTCTTCATGATATGTTACCACTCGTAGTAAGTTTATTAGTCCCAATGATATGTTACTATCCAAAGTAATTATGTTGCTCCTTATGTCTATTACTGACCATGGTATGTTACCGTCCAAAGTAGTTATGTTACTCTTCATGATATGCTACCATCCAAACTGTCTACTGTTACTCTTACAAGCTTGTTAGCACTCAAATTAAATCTGTTACACCCAAACTGTCTATTCAACAACTCTCATCTTTTACACTAATTCTTGGCTGTTTGGTCTGTAGTAGAAATTTGGTTCACTGCTTTAGGTATTAGTACTATGTCTTTCAACCTAAATGGTTTCAATTTCAACCAATCTGTAATTGATAATCAAGTTCGCGTTATTAATACTTGGTCTGATATCATCAACCGTGCTAACATATGAAATTATGAAGTGGAATTATCAATACATCTTTTATGTAAGAAATAAAATTTATATAGGACAACTTTATTTCTTGCTGAGATGAAATTACTTCAGCATTTTTCACATGGTTCCTTTATTGTACTACTGTAGGTGTGATCCTGTTCCAGCGCTGGTTGATTTCCTTGAAAACAAGGAGATTTATTTCACTAGGTTGACATCAGGCGTGACAAGACACTTCTTCGTCGGACTAGAATCGTAATTACTTCCGATCACCACATTGATCTGCAATATCTGTACAAGTCAAAAGAAAGAAAGAATAATGGCAAACTTGCAAGGGTTGGAATGGCTACGATGCCATCTGAAATTTTTGACAGCTCCTACGCAGACATGAAGAAGAAACTCACTTGTGATGATCACCAATTGTGGGAGTGAAAGCCGCTTTCCAATATTTAACCTCGAATATGCTGTGGTAGATGGGTATGTCAGCTACGAGCTATACTCTCACCTCAGAACAATAAATTTGAGGGAGGGTCACCTCCAAATCGCAACACTAGTGGCAATGGAAGTGGTCTACCCCAGTTGCAAGACAGCAGCTCCCATTGCGGATGAGGACCCCTGCAAGACCCCTAGGGTGACTAGGGCCCAAAAGTGGACTGTAGGTTGCAAGTTACATGAGTTGTACTGCTAATACCAGTAATCAAATTCAAGAAGGAACATGGATAAGAGATTCTGCATTCGACACCCAAGTTCCAACAGCTTTTTCTAAAAGGATGTCATCCTCGCCATCAGCCGATGTGTACGCCTTCTCAAGCGTTGATGCTGCTCTTGTGCTAATAGTTTAGGCTCTGTATCTTCTCTTCTTCTCAACATGGCTGATCTTTATGCAGAGCTTATTTTGACCATAGTGTTCATCAGGTTGTTGACCTGTGTTGAAGGGTCTTTCTTCAGCTAATAGGCAGAAGGTTTGCTCTTTCTTTTCTCTATTTTCATCAGGTCTCTGTGACAATGTAAACTCTTGCTATACTTTAGCGCAAACTTAATTATTGTTATTATTATTATTGGAACAAGAAAAGGCACCAAAATGTTGCCAACTTCATTCGGCTCCAGAGAGAAGTACAACAAGAGTTTACATTGTCACAAAGACCCGATGAAAATAGAGAAAAGAAAGAGCAAAGCCTCTGCCTATGAGCTGAAGCTTGACCCTTCAACACAGGTTGTTTTAAGCAACAACATGATGAACACTATGGTCAAAATAAACTCTGCATAACGATCAACCACGCTGAGAAGAAGAGAAGATACAAAGCCTAAAAATTATTAGCATAAGAGCAGCATCAACATTTGAGAAGGAACACATAGCGGCAGATGGCGAGATGGACATCCCTTTAGAAAAAGCTCTAGGAACTTGGTTGTCGAATGCAGGACCTCTAATCCATGTTTCTCCTTGAATTTGATTACTGCTATTAGTAGTACAACTCCTAGAACTTGCAACATGCATTCCACTTTCGGGACCTAGTCACCCTAGGGGTCTTGCAGGGGTCCTCATCCGCAATGGGAGTTGTTGTCTTACAAGTGGGGCAGACCACTTCCATTGGCGCTCGTGCTGGGATTTGGATGTGATCCTGCCTCAAATTTATTGTTCTGAGGCGAGAGTATAGCTCATAGCTCACATACCCATCCACCACAGTATATTGAAGTTTAAACTTTGGAAGCGGCTTCCACTCCCACAATTGGTGATCATCACTAGTGAGTTTCTTCTTAATGTCTGTGTAGGAGTTGTCAATTATTTTGGATGCCATCGTAGCCGTTCCAACCCTTGCAAATTTTCCATTTTCCATTATTTCTTCTAACTTGTATAGATCTTGCGGATCAATGTGGCGATCGAAAGGAATTACGATTCCAGCCCGAAAAAGCAGTGTCTTGTCATGCTTGATGTCAATAGTGGAATAAATCTTCTTGTTTCAAAGAAATCAACTGGTGCTGGAACAGGATCACACTTGCAGTAGAATAATAATGGAAACCATGTTAAAATTACTGAAGTAATTTTATCTCAGCAAGAAATTAAGTTGTCATATAGAAACCATATTAATAATTTGCACTTGATAATTTCATGTGTTAGCATGGTTGATGGTATTAGACCAAGTATTAATAACGCGAACTTGAATATCAACTACAGATTGGTTGAAATTGAAACCATTTAGGTTGAAAGACATAGTACTAATACCTAAAGCAGTGAACCAAATTTCTTCTACGGACCAAGCAGCCAAGAATTAGTGTAAAAAATAAGAGTTGTTGAATAGACAATTTGGGTGTAACAGATTTACTTTGAGTGCTAACAAGGTTGTAAGAGTAACAGTAGACAGTTTGGATGGTAGCATATCATGAAGAATAACATAATTACTTTGGATGGTAACGTACCATGGGCAGTAATAGACATATATTAGGTGATAACAGAACAAGAGGAGCAACAGAATTACTTTAGACGGTAACATATCATTGGGAGTAACAAATTTACTATGAGTGGTAACAGATCATGAAGAGGAACAGAAGTACTTTAAACGGCAACGTACCCTGAGGAGTAACAGAAGACAAATTGCATTGAGAGTAACAAATTTACTATGATGGTAACATATCATGAAGGGTAACAGTAGTACTTTGAACGGTAACGTACCCCGAGGAGCAACAAAAGACAGATTGGGTGGTAACATATCATGAGGATTAACAGATATAGATTAGGGGTAACATATCTACAAAAGTGAAAGACGAGAACATGCCTGCACATGGCCTGTTGAATGAGGGTGACCTATTGAGGTTTCGCGTTGTAGCGTTCTTCCCTGGTGTACTCGATGTCCAAGCCGATGAACTTCATGTTAAATTTAGTCTCGTCAATCTCAAGCCATTGCTCGTACTGCTTGAGATTGTTCTCCACCGCCTCAGGTTTGTTGGTGTAGACCACTTCAATATTCGTGGTACCATGGGGAACATGTTGAACTTCTGCGTCGTTCTTTTGTGGTCGTCCGCTGGGGCAACATAGTTCTCCGGGCGACAACACTTGCTGCCCATACGGCTGAGGAAAATCAGATATTCACTAGGGGACGAAGAAGAAGAGAGATTGCAATGGCAACTGCAGACAGAGTGCCGAAGGAAAGAGGCCAGATTGTGTCTCTCTTTCCCTGACCAACCCGTGCCAAGCAACTTTATGAATCATCTACTTGGCGGATGTCTAGAGACATGTCCTCCTGTGCAGCTCCTTCCGTCATCCCCGTCCTGAGTTGTGGGCAACAATCGAGATAACCGACCTTGTGCAATTGCTGGAGCACTATGGAGCAGAAGAGGTTGCACAATAGGAGTCTCAGGAGCCAGGAAGACCATCAAGGGTTGAATCTGAGATAGGGTAGTCGTTGCCATTGACGTCCTGGGCAGGCAACCCTCACTGCTAACCCCATCCAGCCCTCATGACCTGCCTAGCCCGTGTGCATAGCCTACACCCTACATGAAGGGAGTGATTGGACGGAACCCCTATAGCCAACGTGATCCATCGCTGATTCCGTCTTGCCGCTCACCATGGGAAGCATCAGGTAAGCGCCTGCTCCTCCTACTTTCCGGATTTGAAGGACCTTTTGGGTCCCTTGTAGAGAAAAGTGATTTAAGTACAGTAACAATATTCCTATTCCAGGTTAACAAAACAAGAGTTTTTGAGGATTGGGTCTGAAAACATTGTTTTCCATAAAGAGGGAACAATTTCATTCCTAAGTTTTTCGCCTTTCCCTTTGACGGCTTCATAACATTTGTAAAGACATCAGCATTTCAGAACTTAGTGTTTGCATTAGACATCATTGAGTTTTAATCTTTAACCGGTCGCTCTTAGATCCTCTATTATGCAATTACGATTCAAACTCAGGAAATCAATTTGGGTTAGGATTTATAAATAAATTTGCAACAGAGGAAGTACTGTGAATTTCTTGTTGTATGTCCTAAATAGATTATTGGATTCTCTTCAAAGTGAACCAAGAGCTTGATAATCGGGTGTCACCCTTGGTTTCATTTTCATTACGAAAAGAAACCTTCAAGGACCACACATCACAACTCCAAATCAAGGTAGCTGCAACTTAACACAAGTTCAAAAGAATCTAACAGTGCACTAAAACATGGTCCAAAACACTACAACCACATCTAGGCACGCAGGCCCTCTTCATGTGGATTTTGCTTCATACATTCTAGAGTACTCCCTCCATGTAATACATCAGACTTCCCCCTGATCATCCTTGGACAATTTGGTCCAGTCTCTTAGATAACAAGAGATCAGATCTAGCACTTGCTTCAAAGAAATCCAATTACACTTATTAAAAAGTATTGAGTTCTTTAAGTTTCATAGCCCCTCCGGATGGCTACCCCGACAAGGTCCGGGTACCCGTCGTGTTCGAGCATGGGTCTTGATAGCAGCCCATGGGTTCGTTCGGGTATAGCTAGCGACCCATGGGTTGTTATGGCGTGTGGGTTGACAATGGACCCTACATCCTATTAATTTTAATTAAATAATAACTTGATTATTGTTGAGGTGTAAATAATTGAGAATTACGTAAATAATAATTTGATTATTCTAGTTATAAATGTTCATTAGATCTTCAACATTACAGATTAAATTACGCAGATGCAACTGGTATAAAATATTTTCTTCAACTTCAGATATAAGATCTAGTTTTAATTTACCCCTATAAGAGATGTGGATATTAATTAGTGTGAACTACGTCACTCGCAAATTTTTACTAACCTATATTCAAATTAATGTGCAAGTGTTGCTCATTACTCACATGTTGAAATCATCCTGGTTTACAATTGCTTTTCTAATTTAAGACCCTTCTACATTTTTGTATGTTCTAGGTAATCATGTTGGGTGCACGCATGTGTACATGCTAGAAAAATTGGCATTTTCTTCCAAACCGTAAATATTAGGTTTTAAAGCAAAACATTTTTGCTCGAGGGGGCAAATTTCATTTTTGCAAAAAGAAACAATTATTATTGTATTTTAAAAGTGAGTTTTTAAAATGTTATTTGAATCTATATGTTAGAGTAAACTATAGTAGACCAACCAGTTAGTGATTAGTGTTAGAAAAAAATGTTCCGACTTTGAATTGTGTAAGGTCCATCTTGTGGTGAAATGGCTTAGTACTACAAGATGATGATCCAAGGCCGCCATGATACTTGAATTTTAACTTGTAAAGGTGATTTAAAAAAATATCTATGTATCCCACCACATGTGTTGCGGGTTCATCTAGTTAGTGACCAATGAGAAAATATATCAATTTGGTTTAAGAAAAAAAGACCAACTATGAACTTGGGTATTGGCGAGGTGTAGGTCTATTCCTATAGTTGTATACGAGGTACGTTTGGATTTTTGGGTTCTGCAAGGTAGTGCGTGGAGGAAGCATGGGTCCTCCATCATCTAATACTCTAGGCTTGATCCCATCGATGAATTTCATATATTGTGAAATGGATTTGCATGATTTTTGTTATTTTCTTGAACTTCACATATTAGTAGATTTGTATTTCTATTTACCAAACATGAGATGCATCTGATATTAGTGTGAACCACCAGACTTATATTCTTTACTAACAAGTAATCAAATTATTGTGCATTTGTCAATTTTAACTCAAGGTTTAGAACTGTTCACATGTAGGTGATCGATAGGTTGTAGTAGATTTATTAACTTAAGAATTGTCTTTAATTATCATTTAGACTAAACTAAATGACCTTTAAAATAAGCCACCTAAAACAAGGACACACTCAACTACATAACTGACAAGTTTAACATGCTAAACTATAATCGACTAAATAAACCAACCACATATCTAACACACTAACTGTAAAGATACGTTCTAAACAGACCACATGATGGATGATCCTCATCAGACATGGAAGAGAAATTTTAGAATTAGAAAAACATAGGAAAGAAAGCAATGTCTTGTTGAACGTTCAAGACAAGAATTTCGCATGACAAAAATCATCCATCGTGTCAAAACCCTAAGCGCATAGGAAAGAGGGAAAATTACTTCACACTAGCAAACGCGACAAGCCACTTAGGCACAAATATGACCATTGTACATACGGTTGCATGTTTGTATAGGCCAACACAAGTTCATGTAGACATTTTTTAGAAGATAGGAAAGAAGGGTGACTGGTAACAAGTGCAAAGGTAGAACCGATTCCATCCAATTTAAACCATAGGCCAAATGGATGTAACATGGTAGGGCATTGAGTCTATTATAATCATATGGCAGTAAGGTCAGCATGCATGGTAGATCAGTAGCCATTAGCCCATTACTCTAATCAGCATGACACATCATCAGCTTGCTTTATTTTAATCCATTAGGGAGCACATCATGCATCAGGAGCTATTATTCTAATCCATCCACTAAGCAGTAAGCAACTAACCTACCACTATAAGAGAGGCAACAACATCACCTAACAGCAAGCACATGAGTTGTGCATAGCAATAACACCTAACAGAGCAAGAAAAGCATGCAAGCCGGTGCATATCTAAGCATGGAAGATAGAGCATAAAGCATGGGGAGGGGAATGGGGAGAAGAGAGGGAAGGATCCATACCTTGTGGTGTCCCAGACGAGGGGGGAGGAGCTGCAGCCGGACAGGGGGAGGGGGAGGAGCTGTGGCCGGAGAGGAGGAAGTTGGTCCAGATCTGGAGAGGGAGCTGCTGCTAGACGAGAGAGGAGAGAGCTAGAGGAGGGGCGGGGAAGGAGTTGCATGTTCTGGTCTCTCCTTACCCTCCTATTACTGTTCACATGTGAACCTAGTTTCCCGCCCTTCTGTTCCTCCCCAGCCCAGTTTTTTCGCCTAAAAACTATGTCCCCCAGCCTGACAAATCTATAGCGTCATGTATGTACTAAAGCGACCATCAGGACGCCTAAGCGGTTACTTCAGACACTCTAAAGTCTAACGCGGGCGCCTTAGCGACATAGCTAAAGCGAGTTGGAGTTTGGACGCCTTGAGCCTGGAGGGTGCTCTGACGCTAAAGCGAGCGACGCTTTACAAACAAAGCAACATACCGACGAAAGGTGTCCATACCTTCAAGATGCCTTAAGGGTGGGGCACTCTATCAAACTACCAAACGTTTGGCACTGCCGGAGTCGATTGCAATATATTTCAGTCATTGTATGAAGCTTCCATCGTCAAATTAATAATATTTGAACTAAAGCTAAAAATAAGTTTCATATATTGTACTTGATTTTTATGTAGTCAGAAAATATTTTAAATATAAGTGGCATAACGTAATGGAAACCTTTGTTCATGCATATCGAGTGGACTTTTGATGAGGTGTCATGTGTGGTGAAGTGAAAGGTGTGCATGAGATCAACTAATAATGGAAAACTTTTTCTCATGCATGTAGTGGTGCGTCTTTGATGAGGTGACATGTGTGCATGTTGAGATAAATAGGATAGTGGAGATCAACTTCTTATGTCTATAGGATTGGTCAGGGCATCCAAAAGAAAAGAGATGGGCATTCCTCGTTGAGTTGCTCACACAAATATCACAAGGACACAACTAGGACACAACAATTTTAATCTAATAGATATATTTCTACTCCAACATAGCGCACTGCACACTAATCCCATCCCCTAAGAGGAGCATAAATTATATTTAATAGCAATTTAACAACCCAATCAAACAAGCAAGCTAAGCAAATATACTACAAACAAATTAAATGATGCCTACAAAGACTAAATCATAATATGGCTTCAAGCAACTCTAATGTAACATGGTTTGGGGTTGTTCTGTGACAATGTTCGGTCATGCAAAGGAATGGGTTGAATTAACGACCATCCTAGCGCATTGAAATGAGAGCCAATTAATGGTTCTAAGTCGCAAATTTAGCTAACCTAGTGTGTTCTATTTATACTAACTTGGTGACACCCCGCACATTGTTGCGGGAATAGTGTGCAACATTTTCAATGAGATTCACTGCATGAAACATGGATATTTTGAGTAATAAGAGCTAAAACTGATAATACATACTAGTTATTGTATTTGATTATTGTATAGCTGTAAAATACTTATTAAAGAAATAATAAAATGAAATGAAAATTCTCATGTATGTTTGCATGTTGAAAGAAATAGGGTAGTGGAGTTGGGCCTTTTCCCATGCATGTTGTGTGATGAGGCATGCTTGCATGTTGAGAAAAATATGTTAGCGGGGGCTAAATTTTTAGATATAGAAAATGATGTTAATGTTAGGGTATTCTTTATGCTTGCTACCACATCACATGGCACGGGGAGACGAGGTGAAGGACATACCAACTCCGGCAATAAAACGGCTGGAGCACCGGGGCATAGTCTTCGATCAACAGAGCAACATATTACTTCCACCACATAAAAATACCCCAATGAACAACGTTAAGACTTAAATGATGTGGTAGCACTCTTAAGTTATGTGTCACCAATCACTAGACTAAGTCGCCAATTATGCTAAGTTATGTGCCATCGCTCACTAGACTAAATCGCCAATTATGTCGTGGCATTCTTTATCTAAGTGAAAATAGGGACAAGAGGTGAAGGACATACCAGCACCGAAACTGCCATGGTGTGCCCAACCAAACAGGAGCACCGCTGCAGAATCTTCGATCGTCGCATCAACATATTACTTCCACCATATTAAGAAAAATCCCGTTGAACAAGGTTAAGCAACTTTCTTGCCATATCTGAATAGTAAGTAACAATAAGTATAAGATGGGTTAGTACTTTTAACTAATTAGTTTAGTTCTGCTGTACTCACAAAATTTAAACTTGTAACCAACACTACTGTTTGGTGAAGTATATTGATGTAGACTCTTGGTTGTTATTTTATTGATTTATTTTCAGAGAAAGACACCAACTATGTACAATCTAGAAAGACACCAACATGGAAATTCTTAACTTGCAGAAATTATTTGAAAATTAGGTGCTCTTGAGAATTAAACGTATTAAATTGACAAACAAGTTGCAAAAAGAAATGCAGGAAAATATATATATATATATATATATATATATATATATATATATATATATATATATATATATATATATATACATATAGGATTGACTATTCGTCACCCTGGGTGAGGAATAGTTATTCTTCACCCCTCTATTTTAACATCAATGCATCGTAATTTTACGTTACGTAAGTTTTGTCTTATTTCAGATGTAAAAAGAGACTGTAAGAAAATATATAATCGTCGTAAAAATATTTTACGTTATGTAAAATTACTTAACGTAAAAACATAGTGTAAAATACACATAAACTGTAAATTTTCTTGTCTTATGACCTATATTTTTATTTTTTATACAAAATTTTACATAGTGAATCAATAGGAATGTAACTATTTGAATTCCAAACGTAATTTAATTATGAAATGATTGTAAGATTACCTCGGTGAAGAATAACTTATTCTGCACCCTGGATGATGAATAGCATTACTATATATATATATATATATATATATATATATATATATATATATATATATATATATATATATTTTATTTTTTACTAGAGCAAAACTATGCTACTTCTAGTGCTGCAACAAACAAGTAAAACGTACACAACCATCAGAAAAATGAAGATGAAAAATTAATGGGGCCTGCTACGCGTCCGCCGGCTGATCTTTTTAAAAGACCAGCCCGGCTCACGGACGTGCGATTGTGTATGTACGAGCTGATCTGTTTCTCTTCTTTAATTTCTGCAACAATTCTCTTGTTGCAAAAACTTCTCTTCTGTAATTTCCGCAATAGGACCCTTGTTGTGAAACCTTTCCTTGTCTAATTTTCTGGAACAAGACCCCTGTTGCAGAACCTCTTCTTCTCTGATTTTCTGCAACAAGACTCTTGTTGCAAAATTGCAAAAACATGTCCAGCCGCATCGCGCACTAGCAGAGTTGTCGTTCGTTGTCACCGTTCCGCAACAACGTCGTTGTTGCCGAAACTTGTCTCGTAGTTGATGTTGCGAACAACAATGCAGGGTTGAGCATGGGGTGGGCGTGGACGTACAGCGTGATGTTGTGGCTGCTCGATCCGTTTATCCGGTCGACGGGGAGGCATTTTGCGGTAGAGAGCAAGCATGGATGTGCTCGGTAACGAAGACCTACAGACGGCGGAGCTCGGCTGTTGGGACCGAATCCTCCATGGCAGTAGCATGCCGGCGACGACACCGCTACACTCCCTAGCCTACAGGGATGGAAAAAGGGGTGCCGGTTTCCTACTTGGTTGTCTAGTCTGTTTGCAACATGTGCTGATTTGCAGAAACGCTTCTAAAACATGGGTTGAGTTGCAAGAACTTTAAGTAGGTGAGGGTGGATCTTGACCGTCCGATCACCAACAGATCGGACGCCCACGGAGGGGGTGGACGCACACGGAAAGATCAGTCGGGTGAAGACAAGCATTTCCCAAAATTAATGCCAAGTTTAAGATTTATAGAGGAGCAAAGAATAGCAGCCACTAGCTCTAATCATAAAACACAGATCCATTTTTCATCTTTACATGCGGTATAAGTGTCAAACTAGGAAACCAAATAACAGAAGAGTGCAAATAAACTATGCAAATGAACTACTATAAGCAAGCAAAAAGGCTCACTACTGCAAAGCAGCCTATGCCTTCATTTCAGGCATATAGACTACTAGTGGACTACTATAATCCTAATTCAATTCTAGATGTAGTAGAAATTAATAGTGTGAAACACTACTGCTGTCACAAATTGGCTTGTTACAGGCAACTAAACACTGATCCGTAATGAAATAATATACAACATGTGGGCATCTCACAAATCAGGGAGTTATCATAACCCCCATAAAAACAAACCGCAAGCTAAATTTGCATTGTTTGGATAGCATCAAATAGCAAAGTAAGATACGGTCTTGATGGAATGTAAAATTGTTCTAACCAAATCCACCATAGTAAAAGCCTAAAACACAACAACATTTTCAAGCTGCAATTTGCAAGACTAGGTAGTGGATCTGTACTTCTATGGAAAAAGATTCTATGTATTAAGTATCACTAAGCCATGAGGGTTATTTCTGTTCACTGATTATTGAAATTGACATTTTTAAACATCTGAATGACATTTCCAATAAACATCCGAATGAAATTTCAGTTATTTCTGTTCACTGATTATTGACATTGACATTTTTAAACATCTGAATGACATTTCCAATAAACATCAGAATGAAATTTCTGTTCACTGACTGTTGACATTTTTAAACAAAATTTATATTACAGAGTTCAATATTGTAGTCAACATATGCTAAACTAGATAAAGAGTCATTTCAGAATGAGAATACTTATTTAGTACACCAATGAATAGAAATGGGAGCACAACAACAACAAAGCAAAACATGGCAACCAACTACAATTTAGATTTTCTTATGATAAACAATCAATGCGTAGCAAGTGCTCGCCTATCATGTGTGCATACATAATTGCATTACTCAGCCCATGTGGCAGCTAATACATAATAGATGCAAACAATATAATCATAGCAGATTTATGATGCAACCAATAAGAAAAACATATGAACTGGCTAAGCCAAAATGCCAAAACTAAGTTTGAATGTGAGCCTAAATTAATGCTACTACAACAAGGGCAGTTGGTTGGCATTCATGAACTTCGTTTTTTGTTCTACCAAGCCAGTGGCAATGGGTTTTTAGTAGTTGATTGACACAAAATTCAAGAATGAAAAGTGGGATTTAGTTTACAGCAGAAAAGCATCATAGTTGAAAATGAATGCAAAATCCAGATGGTTCGCCCACCAGATAAGGGAAAGGTCATCGATCATATGCAGCACACACCTCGAATGAACGAGGAGCAGCCTGTGCAACCTCAGCAGCAGGGTAAAATTGAGAAAACCAAGGACCCATCAAACTTGTGATGTGGAGATAGACCCTTCCTGAAACAGACAGTTCAGACATCCATAACCATTGAAGTTTGAAAGAATCCATAACTATAGCAAACTATTTTTTCAACCAATTGTTCTCATGAACAACAATCTAGAAAAATATTGGTTACCATTTATTTATAACTAATCACCTAATGTGAATAATTTTCTATCATTTATATTTTATAATACTCAAGTTCCAGAAAACGATTGTTGGGTTTGTACAAAAAATTATATGTTCAACTCATCCAGCCATTACTTGAGTTGGTATTAAGTATTCAGTTATCCACAAGTATACAACAAATACACAGAATCTAATCTAAGTATTTACCAACAAAGTGCCAAAAGGTATATATCCCACAAACTTGCAATCATAGTCATCCCCAAAAGTCAGACGAAAATATCAACATATATTTACTACCAGCCACGGTTGCGGTCTCAAAAACCACAGCATGTTGACATCCATCCATAGATAAATTTACTACAAAAAATAAAGAGGAAGAGGGACTACCTGCACTGCACGTGTGGAGGCAGGACGAGGCCAAATCGGTGGACCAAAGAAAAATCACAAGAAACAATAAAGAGAAAGGTCTCTCAGTACATCAAGAATAGCTTCAGGATTCTGCAACCAATGACAGAAGTTACTAAACATACATGAGGCAATTGTTTACCCAACCAATCACAAGAACCGGTGCAAATCAGCCACGTAGATTACTCCAGGCATTAGAAACTAGTAAACAGGAGGCAATTGCTTACCCAGACCAGATATGTACAAGACCATTGAATTGAATCTCACAGCAACAAAACTACAACACTAGTTGAGAAGATCACTCATGTGCTTTTAGATTATCTAAATAAATTGCAGAGAGCACTAACTGAGGTTTTGCAATAGCAGTAAATTAAATCTTGATTAAGTTGAATGGGTGACAGTTTTATTGAAGATGCAATACAACACATGTTCATCCACCTGAAAGGTAGCTACATGGCCCAAACCAAGCTAGGTTGCAAGCAAGGTCGCCATCTTACTCTTTTATCCAACGCCACGGAGCTTGACATGGGCAGTATAATTGGGTGATCTTGTTCCGGTAAGGTGCAGAAACACCTAGGGCATGTTCATGGCGACAAATCAGAGGAGAGCAGCAACACCAATGGATGAGCAGCTGCGAAATAAAACAAAACAGAGATTATTAAATCGAAAAGAGAGAAATATAAGAAAATTTAGCATGAAAATCTGAAACAAAAACTAATGATTGATGCGGGCTGTTTGCATTGGTGCAAAAAAGGACGTGGGTATCATCTCCTTTCTACTAATCCCATGTAATCAAGAAATCATTGCAAATTTGCATGAAAGGGCATCCATCCATCAGTCAGCATGCACAACATGGAAAACTGAAGGACAAGGAGAATTCATTAGCAGGGGTAGGACCAGCTCATGTTCATATAAGAAGTTAACCCATGTAGCGTAGCACCTGAATCCTAATACGACATCTTTAAGGATTCATTAACATGCAAGTTGGGTTCAAATCAAACACACGAATCCTAGCACAAAATCTTGTTCAACAATTTAAATACGCTGCCAGAAATCTAACAAACACACATATACATCCCACGTCCCTACCCTAAACATGACATGACAAGACAGTGCATAATTTGGAGGGGAGGATTGGACACATGGAACCCGACTTGCAGGCACCTATTTTGATTAGCATAACAGGGAATTAAAACCATCGTCGTATTCTTAGATCCTTCCTAATCACAGCTACAAAAACCTCCAACTAGTGAGCCACATAGATAGTAGAATCTGCTCATGCTCATGCTTAGATCGGAAAGAGAGAAAGAAACACTGCCCATAACTGTGCAGAAGTAGAAGAGAAGGTGAAGGGGAGGAGGGATTCATAGTTTCATACCTGTGCTGCGGTCAGTCGCCATGGCGGAGATGGCTGGGTGTGGTCGTGCAGCTGCTGGTCTTCACTGACCATGGCGCTTCTGGTGCTGGCCAAGATGGGTCTACCTTGGACTTGGAGGAGGCCGAGGTCTGGCGCTTGTGTGTCCCTCCGTCTCCGTTGGTGTTGGATCTGGCGCAGGGATCCGTCGCCATGCATGCCATCGTGGTGGATCCCCGTGGCGCCATCATGGTGGGTCAGTCTCCATGGTGGTGGACTCGTGGCGCAGGGAGGCAGATCCGTCGCCATGGTGGTGAGAGGGAGGCGCTCCGTGGAGATCCGTGTTGAGAAAAAGGTGCTGGATCTGGTTGCTGACCTCCCCTCAGCGAGAAGAGAAGGGGAGCCACCGTTGGTGTCGTCGGGCTGTGGTGGAGATGGAATGCGTGGCGGCGCGCGCGAGATGCGTCATCCCGTCGCCGCAAGCATCGAGCGAGCGACCGCCCGCATCCTCCCCCAATCCGTTCGTCTCTCGAGCAGTTTCTCTACTCCGTATAGCAGTGAATAGTCCGCCGGTTATTTTTCGCTGGTTTTATTTCACCTCACCACTTTCGTTGATTTTATTTCGCTGGTTTTATTTCGCCTCCCTCCCACCTGCCTTTTCGCTTCACCACCCACATAAACCCATCAAATTAGTTACCATATAAAAATAAATCACAATCAATCAAGTATTGATGATCAGATTAGTTACCATATCAAAAATAAATCGCAATCAATCAAGTATTGATGGGAAATTTCCTTGTATTGATGTGATTTTCCCTTTCTTATCACCAATCATCTCTACTGCCTAAAAAATGCGTAACTTTCCTTTTCCTGCCAACCGACCGCGTCCCGTCTCCCTACATCCGTTGGTTTTATTTCGCCTCACCACTTTCGTTGGTTTTATTTCGCTGGTTTTATTTCGTCTTCCTCCCACCTGCCTTTTCGCTTCACCACCCACATAAACCCATCAGATTAGTTACCATATAAGAATAAATCACAATCAATCGAGTATTGATGATCGGATTAGTTACCATATAAAAGATAAACCGCAATCAATCAAGTATTGATGGGATATTTCCTTATATTGATGTGATTTTCCCTTTCTTATCATCAATCATCTCTACTGCCTAAAAAATGCGTAGCTTTCCTTTTCCTGCCAACCGACCGCGTCCCGTCTCCCTACATCCGTTGGTTTTATTTCGCCTCACCACTTTCGTTGGTTTTATTTCGCTGGTTTCATTTCGTCTCCCTCCCACCTGCCTTTTCGCTTCACCACCCACATAAACCCATCAGATTAGTTACCATATAAAAATAAATCACAATCAATCAAGTATTGATGATCAGATTAGTTATCATATAAAAAATAAATCGCAATCAATCAAATATTAATGGGATATTTCCTTATATTGATGTGATTTTCCCTTTCTTATCATCAATCATCTCTACTGCCTAAAAAATGCGTAGCTTTCC
This sequence comes from Aegilops longissima, assembly GCA_021605205.1. NCBI lineage: Eukaryota > Viridiplantae > Streptophyta > Magnoliopsida > Poales > Poaceae > Aegilops > Aegilops longissima. Next base: position 763,557,105 of record CM038679.1, read on the forward strand.
TTTTCCTGCCAACCGACCGCGTCCCGTCTCCCTACATCCGCCCTCGTTGCTCTGCCTCCCGCACGAAAAAACCCCTCTCGTTTGACCTCCCCCAAACCCCGCACGATGGAAAAACCCAGCCGTCCGCTTCCCCTCCTCTCGACCGCTCCATACGTCCAGATCGCGCCCCATCCCCATCCTCCTCTCACGCCACGGCGGCCGATGGACTGCCGCCACCACCTCCTACTCTCTCGCCGCCGTCCTCCCCTCGCCGCCGCCGTCGCCACCAATCCCGGCGAAGGCGCCGTTGCTGCTATGTCGCCTCCTTTCCCCATCCAAGCCTGACCATGGCAACGGCGCCCTCTCATGTGTCCCGCGGTGAGGTTTGGGGAGGCGCGACCACAATCCAGTAGGGATCTCACCGCGGACCCGTCCGCTGGGATGGGTGTTGCCTCCGTTGCGAATGGGATCGAAGGGAGGGACTACTTCGTCGTCAAGGTCGGTGAGGCAGCGGCCGATTGGGAGCCTGGTTGTGAACATGGGAGTTCGTCCCCATGGAGGCGGCGGCCGTGGAGATTGGATGTGAAGCAACCCCACTTGCCGGTGGTGGAGGCTTGCCGTCCATGTGATCCTTTCTTCTCCCGGTATCCCCATTCCTTGCCTCCCATTACAAAAGCGAGCATGAATGAGAGCAGGGGCTGATTTTCATCAATTCATTTCTCATATTTTTAGTTGCTTTTTTGAGATTATACAAGATGCTCCCGATCTGTTTTGTCAAATTACTTGGATCGTCTTATGGAATTGACAGCCATCGTATTTTTCACCTCATGTTATTTCTTAATCCTTGTCCCACTAGGCATCCACTACATGTTTGGTAATGACGTGATGTTGAGGCGGCTAGGAGAAGCTCAGCAGCCAGATCAAGGGCTATCGAGATGGATCTGGGAGCCAAGCAGTAGTTCTTCTGTTAAATTTTGGTTATTATCTTTTCTATTGTTACGATTGTGGGATGGTTGATTTTGACTCGGTGTAACATTTGCATTTGTTTCCCCAGCTTGTTGGCGTAGATGCGTGGCACTGCGGCAACTAATCAAGAGCGAGGGCAGTGCACATCAGAGCTACGCTGAATGTAGTGCACATAGGCAGGTCAACATATTTTGTAGCTCTTTCAGATGTAAAAGCATATGTTGTATAAGAAATTATTATCTTCCAAGCATATTCACATTTCACTAACAAATAGGGGGAGGTTCAGACTTCAGAGCAATGATAAAAAGGTATGTTCCTCACTCTTTTGTTGTAATTTTAGTTCCAAGTTAAGATGATTTCTTATCCGCTTCATAAGTCATGCATTTGCTTAATTAGGTGATAAGTAGAGCAAAAAAAAATTTGATCATGTTATTGTGGGGTTTGTTTAAATTCCAGCATAAGGAATTCTGGTTTAAGAAAAAAGACTTTTAACTTCTTTAATTACAAATTGATTGCAACATCGTGTTAGTATGTGATTTCTCACATCTTGTTATAATATTTGTGAAGACGTGCATTGCACGTGCACTTGGAAGCGGGCCCGTGGCCCGCGCCGGACGGCGCCGACGCTGACCCGGGCCACCTCCTCCGTGTATTCTTGGAGCTGTGGCTAGCCGATTTACATGAAATTAATTCCCTCAGTTCTGGTGGCAAATATAATACACATAATCTATATTGTTATGCACTAGCGCGTGTGTGTGAAATAGATGGATTATGATCCCGTACCCAATAAGATGGATATGTGTGTGTGTTAGAGAGAGGGAGAGGGGGAGAGAGAGTGAGGAAGAGGGAGGGAGAGTGTGTGAGAGAGGATTTGATGGTAAAAAAGGTCGCCAATGTCGTAATATTGAACTCTTAAAGTTAATGTGGTCCCGTTGCAACGCACCAGCATGAAGGCGAGCGAGGCCACCATGTCTCATTGTCACCTTGGATTGTCAACGATGTCATCATGATGAGCAAATGTCCTCTTGTGGGTCTAAAGAGCAAAGGACGGTCTGAAGAACAGAGAACATGACTCCGACTAAGGAGAGCACAACGGAGGATGGTCTGAAGAACAAAGAACATGCGTACAACTAAGGAGAGCACAATATAGAGCATGGCTATTTTTGATGTTTGCGTGTGGCAAGCTGTCACCATGTAACTAAATCACAAAAGGTAACTAATTCATAAATATTTATCCAGGCAAATATTAATCATCCATCACATTTAGCTGACTCTAGGAGAACGAATCTTCAACTCGTTTCTTTCCCGAAAAAACATACACCAAAAATAGCATGAAATTAAAAGCAATTGTCTAGCACGTAGCTGGTGCAACTATGCCTGAGATAACAAGGTGTTAACCGACGATTTTCCGACTGTCTACTACAATAAGTTTTGCCCGGCTCCAGTGAGGGAGGGCCGATGACAGCGGCGTGCCTTCGGCTCCCTTCAGCGTTTGTAATCGTCACTAGTTGGTTTACGGATCTGGATGTAATTCTTTTATTTCTGGTATTTGTTGTACTATCATGATTGATGACGAATAGATTGGAAGTTTTTCCAAAAAAAACAAGGCGCCGACAAAAGAAAGAGGTGCAACTCAAGATTTACGACCAACTAAACAACAGAGATCAAACAAACAACCTAGGGAAGATACCAACTGAATAACAATTTCAATGATTACATGGAATTAAATATGATTTGGCTCAAAGAACACGATGAATACAACGAAGCTCATGGACGAATATAACAATTCCAAGAAATTAACTGAATGTCTCGTCCTAACCACCAAAGCGAAATAAAAATGAGATGAGATCGACGCATGTAGCTGGCATCCTGGCTTACATGGGAGGCAAAGGACTAGAACCGAACCCCATATCAAAGGACTGCATCTGCATCATATCGCTGCTAGAGAAGTTGGCCTCAGCATAGCCACTGTAGACAAGGGTGTCGAGGTCCCCTCTGGAGCTCACCATGCCAGGCCGGCCCTCCTGCTGCTGAGGTGGTGCCGGATACAACACGGGAGACCCCGTGTCAATGATGCCGGTGGTGACACATGGAGCTAGCGGCAGCGCCTGGGAATGGATTTTTGCCATGCATTCACTGATGCTCTTGAGAAGCATGTCCACCTTGTAGCCAACTCTGGTGAGCTCCTCGATGTTGAGGCCAACGAGGCCTGAGTGGTCCCCATGCATGGTTTTGTGAAGGAGGTAACTGATCTCGCCGTACTCGCACTCACAGCGGGTCTTGTCGACCTGATCCCGGAGCTTGTAAATGCGCTTGGTGATGAAGCCCTCTTGGTTCATCACCTCCTTGCACTGCCCCAACTCCGACATGCTTTTGAATTGTTTCAGGATACCCACCGCCTCGCCTAGGAAGGGAACACCTCCAGCGCCGCCTTGCCCTCGTCGTACACTAGTACGCAGGTCTTGGCATCACACATGATGGCTAGTTCGTCCGCCTTCTTCATCAGGCCCTTGAGGCGCTTCTTGAATCTATGGCGCCAGGTCGAGTCATGGGGGATGTACTGGAGGGTCACGTTGCGAGCCATTGCTGGCAAGAGGATAAAACCAGCAAAGGAAAAGAAAGTTGCTGGTTTCGGCGAGGGAGGAGGGGGTGGATTTATAGTGGAGGGATCACCGTGATTTGGTAAGAGTATTGTGACAGGTACAAAGAAGATTGCCTTATTTAGTACATGTGAATGCGGTCGAATATCTAGCAGATCTTTGACCCGACCATAATTGTGCCCATCTGTAAATTTGCCGTCAATTTAAACCTACTAACTTGGACTCGATAGCACATTACCGTTCCACCATATGATGGGAATGAGACATATCATACGCGTGCTAATGGTTTCCCCGTGTTATGACCGCTCGCGCTGGAACGCTTCACGCGCGACACAATAACAACCTTCTAAGCCTATCAAGCCGTGCAAATGAATGGACCAAACACAAGTACTGCTCCCATCGGTCAGGCCCATAAAGACACTAATTTTGTAGGAAACAAGTAAAAATACTCACACAAAAACCACATCGCTGAAAGGAACAAAGAAAGCTCGGAGGAAAAATAAAAAATTAATAGGCTAAAATCCTATTGCACAAACTCTCATACTACTGGGACTAGAAGAACGCCCGTGCGTTGCAACGGGGCCACGTTAACTTAAAGAGTTCAATATTACGACATTGGCGACCTTTTTTACCATCAAATCCTCTCTCACACACACACTCCCTCCCTCTTCCTCACTCTCTCTCCCCCTCTCCCTCTCTCTAACACACACACATATCCATCTTATTGGGTAGCGGGACCATAATCCATCTATTTCACACACACACGCTAGTGCATAACAATATGGATTATGTGTATTATATTTGCCACAAGAACTGAGGAAATTAATTTTATGTAAATCGGCCAGCCACAGCTCCAAGAATACGCGGAGGAGGTGGCCCGGGTCAGCGTCGGCGCCGTCCGGCGCGGGCCACGGGCCCGCTTCCAAGTGCACGTGCAATGCACGTCTTCACAAATATTACAACCAGATGTGAGAAGCCAAAAGTCTTTTTTCTTAAACCAGAATTCCTTATGCTGGAGTTTAAACAAACCCCACAATAGCCCTACTTATCACCTAATTAAGCAGATCCATGACTTATAAAGCGGATAAGAAATCATGTTAACTTGGAACTAAAATTCCAACAAAAGAGTGAGGAATAAACCTTTTTATCATTGCTCTTAAGTCTGAACCTCCCCCTATTTGTTAGTGAAATGTGAGTATGCTTGGAAGATAATAATTTCTTATGCAACATATGCTTTTACATCCGAAAGAGCTACAAAATATGTTGACCTACCTATGTGCACTTCCTAAATCAAGCGGATAAAATTATTTCTATCGGCAATATAAAATATTAAACATTAGAAAGAAAGGGACAATGTCCACTAACCATGCAAATATTCTGACCATGGGATATTTAGGCTGGCGTATATGGGAAATCAAAGCTAAAAATGACTTGATGAGTTAGGGATACATCAATAAATATTGTAAAAAGTGATAAAAACTAATCTGCAGCAACTCGCGACCCCACGAACTCGTATTCGCAATGAGCAAGTTAGTGAAGCCACCACGGTAGGCTAGCACCAAGGGACAAGGGCAACAACCGCCTTCCCATCCAACCTACTGATTCTGCTGGCGCTACTTTCATCCTAAGCCCATGAGTACCGTTAGTGTGTTGCCACGTACGGAGAAACTATGAACTGAAATTTTCATCCAAATCATGAAAAATGTTAATGTTCCTCTCCTCTCCCATCCCTCGTGTGAACATACCCAATTCGTGGTTGGCTCGCTACATTCAGCGTAGCTCTGATGTGCACTGCCCTCACTCTTGATTAGTTGCCGCAGTGCCACGCATCTACGCCAACAAGCTGGGGGAAACAAATGCAAATGTTACACCGAGTCAAAATAAACCATCCCACAATCGTAACAATAGAAAAGATAATAACCAAAATTTAACAGAAGAACTACTGCTTGGCTCCCAGATCCATCTCGATAGCCCTTGATCTGGCTGCTGAGCTTCTCCTAGCCGCCTCAACATCACGTCATTACCAAACATGTAGTGGATGCCTAGTGGGACAAGGATTAAGAAATAACATGAGGTGAAAATGCGATGGCTGTCAATTCCATAAGACGATCCAAGTAATTTGACAAAACAGATCGGGAGCATCTTGTATAATCTCAAAAAAGCAACTAAAAATATGAGAAATGAAGTGATGAAAATCAGCCCCTGCTCTCATTTATGCTCGCTTTTGTAATGGGAGGCAAGGAATGGGGATACCGGAGAAGAAAGGATCACATGGACGGCAAGCCTCCACCACCGGCAAGTGGGGTTGCTTCACATCCAATCTCCACGGCCGCCGCCTCCATGGGGACGAACTCCCATGTTCACAACCGGGCTCCCAATCGGCCGCTGCCTCGCCGACCTTGACGACGAAGTAGTCCCTCCCTTCGATCCCATTCGCAACGGAGGCAACACCCATCCCAACGGACGGGTCCGCGGTGAGATCCCTACTGGATTGTGGTCGCGCCTCCCCAAACCTCACCGTGGGACACATGAGAGGGCGACGTTGCCATGGTCAGGCTTGGATGGGGAAAGGAGGCGACATAGCAGCAACGGCGCCTTCGCCGGGATTGGTGGCGACGGCGGCGGCGAGCGAGCGGGAGGACGGCGGCGGCGAGAGAGTAGGAGGGTGGTGGCGGCAGTCCATCAGCCGTCGTGACGTGAGAGGAGGATGGGGATGGGGCCGCGATCTGGACGTATGGATCGGTCGAGAGGAGGGGAAGCAGGCGGCTGGGTTTTTCCATCATGCGGGGTTTGGGGGAGGTCAAACGAGAGGGTTTTTTTCGTGCGGAAGGCAGAGCAACGAGGGCGGATGTAGGGAGACGGGACACGGTCGGTTGGCAGGAAAAGGAAAGCTACGCAAAATCACATCAATATAAGAAAATATCCCATCAATACTTGATTGATTGCGATTTATTTTTTATATGGTAACTAATCTGATCATCAACACTTGATTGATTGCGATTTATTTTTTATATGATAACTAATCTGATGGGTTTATGTGGGTGGTGAAACGAAAAGGAAAGCTACACATTTTTTTAGGCAGTAGAGATGATTGATGATAAGAAAGGGAAAATCACATCAATATAAGGAAATATCCCATCAATACTTGATTGATTGCGATTTATTTTTTATACGGTAACTAATCTGATCATCAATACTTGATTGATTGCGATTTATTTTTTTATATGGTAACTAATCTGATGGGTTTATGTGGGTGGTGAAGCGAAAAGGAAAGCTGCGCATTTTTTTGGCAGTAGAGACGATTGATGATAAAAAAGGGGAAATCACATCAATATAAGGAAATATCCCATCAATACTTGATTGATTGCGATTTATTTTTTATATGGTAACTAATCTGATCATCAATACTTGATTGATTGCGATTTTTTTATGGTAACTAATCTGATGGGTTTATGTGGGTGGTGAAGCGAAAAGACAGGTGGGAGGGAGACGAAATAAAACCAGCGAAATAAAACCAACGAAAGTGGTGAGGCGAAATAAAAACCAGCGAAAAATAACCGGCGAACTATTCGTAGATTTTTTTGGTTCGTCTGTCTTGGTGCGACGGGATGTTAGGGCCAGGAGTGCGTGGGGGCGGGCGGGGGACTTGGCTTGAGGTTTTTTTTTGTTTCTATGCGGCTTAGCGTGAGACGGGAGGTTGGGCGTGTGCGGGACTCGATCGCGGGGTTTTCCTTGGTTTTTCGCGGCTGAGAGGGAGGTGGGAGGAAGTACCAAAGAAGTACCAAAAAAGACCGGGTGAGGTGGGACAAAAATAAAACCCGGAACGCGACCTACCAACTGAGACATTAGGTGTAGAGATTTTCAAAGTATTCCACCAACCGCTAACCAACAAACGAGGCCAGAAAATACATGGAAAAGAAAGAATCCATTCATCTATCAAAAGGTTGCTATGTTTGATTAGTTGTGGTTGACTACCGAAAAAGGCTTTCGCCCCGCTTTATAAATAAAGCAAACCGCCACAGAGCATACAAACCCACACAAGTCCACACACACACACACCCAAGTCTCACGACAAAGTACATAGGTTCTGCTGAGGGCACAGCTCAACAAGCCCAGAAGGAAAGAAAAAACAACATCATCATCATCACACAAGGCGCCTAATCAGGCTCGGCGGGGCGGCGGTGGCGGCGGCGACAAAGCGGACGGCCATCGATCGGATGTCGGCGATGAAAGCGGAGATGGCGCCACGGTCCGGGCGGCTAAGCGGCCGCCAAAGCTGCAAGAAACCCGCGAATTTGTAGAGAGCGTCGATGGCGCGACGAAGGGAGCGTGCTGGATCACAAGCTTATTGCGAACGGTCCACAGCGTCCAGGCGAGAACCCCAACCTCAAGCCACCTAATGTGGCGAGAGGACGCGGGGGACGACTGGATTTCAGCAAATAGGTCCGGGAAGTTGGTGTGGCACCAACTATCGCCGACTACCTCACGAAAGAAGCTCCAGAGAAATTGGTCGAAAACGCAGGAGAAGATGTGGTTTGAGTCCTCAGGGACTCCACAGAGCGGGCAGATACCGGTGCCCGGGCCATTGCGCTTGCAGACCTCCACTCCAGACGGGACCCGACCGCGAATCCACTGCCACATGAAGATGCGAATCTTCAGTGGTACGCGGACGGACCAAACCATCGATAAGGGGAGGGGGGCGGAGGAAGGGGCAATGGCCGAGTAAAGGGACTTGGTGGAGAACAGGCCCGACGGCTCCAGCCGCCACCGGACACGGTCCGACCTGCCATCCACCAACGGCTCGTGCAACGCGACGCAATCAAGCAACTCACGCCAGGCAGCGGATTCCGCCGGCCCAAAAGGGCGACGGAAAGCAAGGCGCTCCAGGTCAAGAAGAGCCCTATTGACCGAAATCATGGGGTCGACGGAGATAGAGAAGAGGGCGGGGAAGCGGGCTGCAAAGGGGGAGTCTCCGGCCCAACGATCAAACCAGAAGAGCGTCGAGAGGCCGGACCCCACCGAGATGGAGGTCCCAATGCGAAGCACCGGGAGAAGCTGAACAATAGACCGCCGAATCGGGAGCCGCCTGATTTTCGCGAAGGCAAGTGGCTGGCCCCGCAGGTATTTGTTCCGGATAATGTCGAGCGAGGCCGCCATGACCCGGGCGTCGCGCCGAGCCAGCGGGAGAGAAGGGCTATATTCATCCTCTTGAGCACATGATGCCCGAGCCACCTTGCTCCACAGGCTTGCGATGTCAGCCAGCCCGACCATGTGGTACTTGCTTATCATGCTCGCCAGCCCAAGAGAAGCGGGACTGGATCTTGGCGATCTCCTTGTGGAGAGACTCATGGAGGCTATAGAAGCTCATAAGGAACAGCAGAGACTAGAGAGGAAGAGTTGATGAGAATAGTCCGGCCGCCTTAGATAGCCATCTCCTGCCGGGGCTCATAACGGGACTGGAGCTTATTAACCGCGGGCCTCAGGTCGGCAGAGAGACGCGAGTCACTAATGGGGGTCCCCAGGTAGGAGGTGGGGAAAGAGCCCAGGCGGCAATTAAGTCTGTTGGCGATGGCTATAGACTCAGAGGGGGAATATCCCATCACCATGACATCACTCTTATCAAAGTTGATCTTGAGGCCCGACATCTGTTGAAAGCAGAGCGGGAGGAACTTGAGGTTGGCGATATCCCCCTCCGAGCCTTTGACCATGATGATCGTGTCGTCAGCATACTGAAGGATGGAGATCCCCGAGCCCCCAGAAAGGTGTGGGGTAATCCCACGGATGTGGCCAGCGGCTTTGGCCTTATCAAGGATGGAGGCCAGAGCGTCCACAACGACTAAGATGAGAAAACCAAAACAAGATACGTTGCCATGCTTTGTGCGATACAAAAGAACATAGAAAACAAATACAAAAATGACCCACCTGTGATATTGTTTTCCAAAGATAAAACCTGCCTCAAAGGGCATTTGGTCTAGTGGTATGATTCTCGGTGCGATATGTCCCGAGTTTAATTCTCGGAATGCCCCCTTTTTTCTGTTTATTTATTTTTACCATTTTTACGCGTATAGCAGAATTTCTTTCATGTAGCTAGCGAACTATAGATGTCATGAAAATCAATCTGTGTAAAGTAGCGTTGCATTCAGAGATATAGTCCAATGTTGGAATCATCTTCTTCGTTGGGAGGCGGCACGGCTGGGGTCTCTCAAGAATTCAAGATAGCTAGCTCCCACACCAAATTCCCTTTTTCAAGGGCCTTTTCCCCCCTCAATTGTAAATAGTTCATCATCGTCTCATCAAGTCACACTTTGACTTCCAGTAGAGTTAAACATCAGTCTGAAAAATAAATAAATAAATAAACGACCACACGATATCTTCATAAGCATCGATCGGGACTCGATCATGTGGCAGTAATTAATTCTTCCAGCAACGCAGAATGACCAACAATACTATTAGTGTCTAGTGCCAAAGCATACGTAATTTCCGAATCTAGCTTTTCGAATTACTACTATAAAGCAACCTGGAAAAATAGGGTGAAGGCCTTATGAATCAGAGCACAAAATTCTTTCATAGACCTACCGAATTACTACTATAAAGCAGCCCGGAAAAATAGGGTGAACGCCTTATTAATCAGAGCAAGAACTAATTAATACTTCCATTCCATGTGAAGAAAAAAATCAAGCAAAACAGGAGTCTGAAATGTTAAACCAGCTTAGATAAATATCCACCAGCAGCATAAAAGAACTTCAGGTCGACAAATGGCATAGCAACCAGCGATGAATATCTCATTAGGAAAAAGAACATCTTATATAGGAGTCTTATCCAATGCTTTACCTTCACTGTGACCATCACTAATGCCGTCGCCTAGGCACAAACATACTATATAACTAGTCAATAACCAACGCGTAGTCTGATGAAAAAAAGATAGGGATTACAATAGGGCGACAGTTTAGATGGACAGCGCTAACTCGTTTTTGTAATCCAGAAAATAGCATTCTCGTCCGCTTCACATCAATACCCATGCCATGAATATGTCGTTACAAGCAGTAGTTATTACTCTCTCCGATCCATACTAATTGTACTAAATCAGTGACAATTAATTTGGATTGGAGGGAGTAGAAAGCTAGATGGACAGAGTAAAAAGGCCCCCATCAAATAAGCTTATCAGGCCATCAACAATGCCATTGCCTAGCCACGAAAAAGTTAGTCAGTATTTTGATGAAAAGCAATCGAAACTGGAAGGAAGGGATTGTAGGACAGTTAAGATTCAGAAACTACAGTTGGGAAAAGTTACTTGCTTTGGTACCAGAATAGGAGTAGATAAGCAAAAAATTGCACCGAACTCGCAAATACAGGGCTCTCATATCTTCTCAGAAATTGACTAACTCATTTTGGTACTCCAGATCCACCTCACAACAATATCCATGGAAATTTTCATGTACTAGTCATAAGTTTCCAACTTGTACTACATCTATCCACAGAAGAATACCAACTTATGTGTATGGTTGGCGGACAAGAACAATGCCCTCGGGTGATGTTGTCCTTGAAGAGTTCATCCAGTGGCAAAAGAAACAATTGAAACGTCATGCTCATGCACTAAAATGATCATTGAAAACTCATCGATTAGCAGAGTTTCATGTTGATTCATCTCATCCTTGAAAAGTTAATATAAACTTTATTGAACAAAGAAGTTGTGAATGCTCTATAATCTATTTAAGACGCACCTCTACACTCTCTGCACATTAGACTTTGGACTTTGTGGGTTAGTATGAATATTTCTGTGGACCTATGACGAGGTGTTCTCATTGATGGCACACAACAGGAACCTGGAACCATATCTGGTGAGGTAGGTGCTAGTAGAGAAATTTGTATAAGTTGCTAGAAAAGTCTGGAAAATTTAGAATAGCTGGCAAATTTGTGGGTGTGTTCTAATGGTGGTCAAGGTAGAATAGCTGGTAAATTTATGGGTGTATCAAGAGCCTTTTTGTGGCTCCTGTTTTCAAATTTAACAACTTTGTGAGAAACATGAAGCTCTGAAAATTGATGCTTGTATGATATCCATCCCCATTACAGCCAGCCATCATTTGCACAGAACATCCAGAAATTGGAAGGGGTTACAGATGAACCCATCAGAAGCATCCTAATCAGAGAAACTAACAAATTCATTCACTCATGCAGATAAAAGCATCAACTTGCTGACAGCGTCTCCTGCTTACATTCAGTGTTCATCTAAGGGGAACATAAACCGAAGTCTTCCAACACAAACATCAGTACATAATATAAACCTGAGTCTTAGACCTCAGTGTTGATCAAACTCAACTTGCTGACAGCATATCCTGCTTACATTCATACTAATACAGACATATCAAACAACATCAGCACAATCTTGAACATCCGCCATCCAACACCAGGCGTAGATCGCCCAAGCAAGACCAAAACGACTAGCAAGCGAGCTCAGATCTGCATAAATGCACTTAGTTAGAAAACTGAAGCAACTGCAGTTGATGCAATGGGAAATTTCCCTATCCCAACTTCTTAGGAAGGAGGCATGTGCTAAACCGCGGAGTACAACATAGCTTAAGAAGAAAGGTGCACCCGCTGCTCATTTTGAAGTTTGGAAGCAATATACACAAAAATTGGCAGACCATAACAGCTGAACCCTATCTGTTCTTGGAAACGGAACATGGCAAATAAGGTTCAGAGCCTTCAAACATCAACTTACAGGTTATGCAACAGTCTTGTTTTGAATATCTTCATTCAACTGAATGAACAATGTGTAGTAAGTGCTAAGTATGACTAACGATGTACTCCCACATAAAGATGCAAGTGCGAAAGCCATCTTCTGTCCAAAGATATGGAGCAATAAAAACTAGATGTCGAAGCTAGTCTGTAATTTTTCTTCTCAGCTAGCATTCTCAATCACATACATGGGAGTTAAACATGCATGCAGAATTGCAGATAGACAATAAAAAAAAACATGAATTGACTACTTGTCCTAGCTAGTTTGACAAGGTAGTCAAGCCTCCGTAAAAAAAACAAGGTAGTCAAGCCCAATAGAACAATAATTAACTTTCTATATAACCATGGGAATCTTTCCTATTTGCAAAATTACAGAGTAAAATATAGCTTAAGAACAAAGGCGCAAAAGCTTATTCGTGCTTCCCAAGAATCCTATAGCCATCTTATGAAGCAAGATAAGTAGAAAATAGCAGACCATAACATGTGAACTCTATGCTCATGAAAACAGAACAAGGTAAATAAAGAGTACTAAGACATCAGCTTAAAACCATCAATTAGGTACCTCTCCTAGCTAGTTTCACCAGTTAGCCAGGCCCAATAGAACAATAACTAATTTTCAACATAATCATGTGAGCAGAACAAGCAATGCATGAACCCAATGGCAATATTTAGGCTTACCAGTTGATCAGATAGTTGGTTCTGATAACAGCGGCGGGAAGCTAAAGTATGGGAGGGCACGTCTGGGATTGTAGGTATTCTCCATCTTTGTGCAGACTTTGGTAATTTCATAAGTCTTGACCTCCATTGAGTAACAATCCACATTCCCGATATGAATACCTTCTGGAGCGCCTCGGAAGAACAAGAATCCCTCAGCTGCACCGATTGTGCAAATGGAATGATACTGCCCAGGAAGCTGTATGATCTTCTCTAGCTTCCACTGCTGCGAACTATTCTTCAGAGAGGTATGGTAGAGGGCAAAGGATCCGTGTTGACTGACAAGGGAAAACATCTCAAGGGCTCCTTCCCGGCCCATCACAACAGCCATTGGGTGTCGATGGGCAAAGCACTCGTCAGGCAGATCGCTGAGCTCCACATGGTAGCCGGTGAGAAGGTCGACAGTGGAAAACCTCAAAGTGCGGGTGTCCAGCACCATCAAATGGTCACTCCAGCCATAAGGCTTTGTCCAGTAGAAGCAGCAGCGCACGCAGTCAAAACAGGACATGCGTTCCAACGAAGGTGAAATGGGAGGCTCGAGCATAGACCATTGCATAGTTGTGGACGGGAGCACAAAGAGGACAAGCTTCGTCATGTATCTTGCTATGCATATCACCTTGAAGGGCTCTTCCTCGCCGTCGTCCCTGGTGTTGGGAGCAAGCACGGGCTCGAATCCATGGAGGCGATCCTGCGGCTGGGCGGCGAGGTCCTCAGGTATGGTTGGAAGCAAGACGTATCTGCTGGACAGCGGGTCACAGACGGCAAGGTGGAAGTCGGCAGCGTTGCACCGCTCCCGTTTGGTCCACGTCGGGCGGTCACAGCGTTCTTCGTCATCGAGCTCCCTGGAGTCCATGAGGATGCTTACTGTGGAGCCGTCTTCCGGGTAGCTCCACCTGAGGACGGAACGGGGGTAGAAGGATCTCCAATCGAGGAGGACGCGGCCGTCGCGGACGTCGCGGGGGCGCCAGCGGGGGCCTTCCCCGTCGTCTTCTTGGACGCCCGGCGGGACGTAGTAGGACGAAGAAGAAACGACGGCCGGGACGAAGGAGAAGTCGGCTGCGCAGGGGGCGAGGGCGCGGGCGAGCGGGGCGGAGGGGTGCGGCGCCTGGGCGGGGTGGAATCCGCCCGCATCCATGAAGCCGAGGAGGGGAGGGCGATGCAGCGTGCGGAAGCGGCGGCGGAAGGCGCGGCCTTTGATGACGCGGCGGAAGGAGGTGCAGGCGGCGGAGGCGCGGGCCAGCGCGTCCGGGGTGGGCAGGCGGAGGAGGATCTCCTCCAGGAGCTCGTCGGGGACGGGGATGGAGGCCGGCGGCGGCGGCGGGTCCATGGCGGCGGTGCTGGGAGAAGGGGATCGAGGGTTAGGGATTGGGGGTAGTGGGAGTGAGAGAGTGAGTGAGACACTGAGCTCTACCAACCCATTTTATTTAGCTCCATGGAAATCAAAATTAAGCTCCATAAATCTGCGTGTTAAATTTCAGCCGTGGGATAGATAAAAGGGGACAAATTAACAGAAACATGTTAATGCACATCATCATCATGTACATGTGGATGTTTTACCTTTTGAAATCAATCCCGGTACATGAAGAAGCAGATTTGGTGCCGTGCTCAGGGATTTGCTGAGCAGGCTTTGGAGGTGCTCGGGGACTTTATCGCCGAGCACTTGTTTTATTGGACATGGGAGCTCTCTCTGCGGCCAGCCTTCCAGAGATTGAGGAGGGGGATGCGTCACGAGAGGCCAATACCTATGGCGGGACCCACTATTTGGTCCGGTTCAGGCAAGCGATCGTGTGAACGCACACCCTCCCTTCCCCGATGCGCCAATTTGGCCCGGCCCATTTGCGGCCTCGATGCCCCTGTTTTTTTATTTATTAATTTTTGTTTTTTTATTTTTAATTTTGTTTTATTTTTTGTTAAAATAATTCGGGATTACAAAAAGGTTCTAAAATTTCAAAAAAAATTGAATTGCGAAAAAATATGTTCAAGAATCTGAAATGTTAATGGATTAAAAAATGTTAACATATTTCAAAATTGGTCAAGAATTTCGAAAAAAATCATGATTCTAAAAAAATGTTCACAAATTCTAAAAATCATCAAGAATTAGAAAACATGTCCGCATATTCAAATAATGTTCCAAGGCAGATTGACTCAGCCTATGTCGTGGTAGTTTCGGTAGCAGGCTGCGACTGGGATGCGCGAGCCCGAGCTGCTGTCAGCCTTCTCCAGCGCCTTGAGCCGGTTAGCCTCCATGCGCGCCTTCTGCTCCTCCGACAGCTCCACTTTGCGTGGTTTGCTTCCACCCTTCTCACCTCCATCTCAAGGCTTTTCCCACTCTTTTGGAGCCAAGGGTTCCTGTCATGGGACACAGAGCATCACTGGCCTACGAAGTCCGAAAACTAATTTGCACAAAGGCTAGAGGGTCATAATATAAGACTTTTTTTGACACTACACTAGTATTAAAAAGCGTCTCGCATTATGGGACGGAGGGAGTAACAATTTCTGTTTTTCCTTTGGGAGCTTCTATTTTATTCCCATGGAACTTAGATGTGTGTCAACTTAGAGCTAAGAACAGCTACGTCAGGTTCATCAAGGTTTGGTATGAACTTACATCAGCTTTGTTTTTGTAGGTTTCATTCGGAGAGTCCTCATGCAGTGGATCAATGTTACCAGCGGCGGTTCTATATCTTCTTGCATCAACTCCATGCCATTATTTTCCGTCCCTGGAGGTTTTGTGTGGCTCCACCTGCAACAGATAATGTATGAGCAATGCTAAGGCGTCCAACTCCATGCCATTACTCTGATTGTTAAGGCGTCCAACAATATTTTTCCAGCTTGATAATGATAGACAGTAACTGTATACACCTCTTCTTTTTCTTTACATCTGTTCGATTCACACAGATTCGAAGAGAATAGTATATATTTCTGAATTAAATAATACTCCCTCCGTTTCAAAATAGATGACTCAACTTTATACTAACTTTAGTACAAAGTTGGGTCATCTATTTTAGAACGGAGGGAGTAGTTCACATATTGGAAACGGAGTAGAAGCACTCGGGTGCTCCACCCCCTACATCCAAAAATAATTTAATAATTCAAAAAAAGTCAAAAAATCCTGGACATATTTTTGAACCAAATATGACTAGGTATCGTACTCATATAAAAAGTTCGGCCAAGGAGTAATTCTCGTTGACTTCAAGGCAAAAAAAAAAAACAAAATTATGACAACAATATAACATGAATAGTACTTGTATCTAGCATTTTTTTGGGAAATCTTTGACCCTGGATACAATCAAGTCATTTTCTTTTTAATCTTTTTATCCCAGTGCAATATTTGATCATGTTTGATTTCACAAAAAGTTCCAGGATTTTTTGAATTTTTAAATTATTTTTGACTATAGGGGAGCTCCTATGCATTCCCGTTCACATATATCGGTTTTCATGACATTTGATCGCTAGCTACATGCATGAAATTTCGATGTACATGTAAGAATGGTAAAACTAAATCTACCATATGTAAAAACGGTAAAAATTCGGGGCATTCCGAGAATTGAACTCGGGACCTCTCGCACCCTAAGCGAGAATCATACCACTAGACCAAATGCCCTACTCCGATTTATTTTCCAAACGATCTGACTTATTCCATAGGCCAAATGCTGGCGCCGACAGCACCGCTTGCCTGCCTACCTTGGTTCCTGGGAGATTGCATTGCAGCTAGGTAGCAAATAAATCAAGGTCTAGGAAAGAAGACGATTCCACCAGCATTATTGGACAGGAGTACTAAGAGCCTCGTCTCCTTCAAGAGAACAGTATCATCTCTGATTCCATGGCGCCGGCATGAAGGGGCATGCTCTTCTCGTTTCCCTCGTCTGTCGACGGGCCCGACCCGCTCTCATGCTCCATCTCCTCAGTCGTTGGTCGCCTCTCCCTGATGACCTCGTCTGAGCCGCCTCCCGTTGGATATACGCCGCTCCGGCGAGATCGACGCCGCATTGCCTGGGCAGCCTCCGCCCCGACGTCGCTATGTGACATTGCTGATGGACGGCGTGGAGTGGGGTCCGCAATTGATTTTTGTCTTCTTGAGCTTATGGGTTTGTAAGTTTTTCTTCTATAACATATTGGCACTAGAACCTCTCTCAATACCTCGAGCACGTGTGTCTTTTGATCTCACATTCTCTTTCACATCAAGAGTACCAATGAGATCAGGAATAGAAACTCCTGCCTTTTATGTTTCAGAGAGGTAGCAAAGTTCCTCCACAAAGGAGGAAGCTTGGTGATAATGCCTCCGTAAACAAACTTGTCGTGTAACATATAATTGAAGTACTCAAGTTCTTTAGCAAATGATTGTACCTTGTGAGCTTGCTCAACCACGGAACGCTCGTCAGTCATCCTGTAGTCATAGAATTGCTCCATGATATAGAGCTCAATGTCACCATCCGAGACCCCAAAACTTGGCCTCGAGTGCGCCCCAAAAATCTTTGCCGTTATCAAATGATGCATAAGCATCAACTATGTTCTCATCAAGAACACTCAAGTGAGTAGCCTTAAACCGGTTATCAGTTTTCTGAAAAGCATGTTCCTATTGAGGATCAAAATCTCTTTCAGGTTTGCCAAGTGTGGCCTCATAACAGCTCATGATTTGAAATTGTAAAACTGCTCTCATACGCCACCTCTTACAGTGCACACCCTCAAACATAGGAGGCCTCATGGATGTAGCAAAACCACTCGGGGTAAAGTGCCTATAATAAGGTTTTTGGACTGTTGGAAATATGATCAATTTAACAAATGATTAAATCCACGGAAATAGAAGATAAAGCATGACTATAATAACAGAGATAGAACAAATCATGCAATCTAATAGAGATTATGCCAATAGCTTCTGAAGTTGTGAATTCAAACACAACATGTGTAAGACAATAGCTAGAACAAGAAACTATAGCAAGATCTTGAACAATGGACAAATGAACATGTACTGTGCAGCAGAGGAACCGTTCACGTTGGTGTTGTCGCCCATGTCGTCGAAGAGTTTATCGACGTCGTGGAAGAAATAGTCGTTGGGAAGTGATCGTTGGTGCTTGTGGGCGTCCCTGATGAAGAGTTCAATAGTCACGCGGAGCGCTCCCCAAAAATCTTATCAACCTTCTACGCACCAACAAATCTCCTCCTCCAACTAATGAGGGGGGCCGCCATGCCCGCTATCTTGAAACATGCTTGTAGCTTCTCATTTGGCAATATCTTGGTCATCATATTCAAACCATTGTCGTCGGTATGGATCTCCTCAAGTTTCAGCAACTTGGAACTTAGAACATCTAGAATCCAATGATACCCCACATCAATGTGCTTGGTTCGAGAGTGATAGCTTGAATTCTTAGCAAGATGAATAACACTTTGACTGACACAAAACAGAACCTACTTCTCTTGCTTCGTGCCGAGCTCTTGCAAGAAGTTCTTCATCCATAACACTTCCTTACCAGCGTCAACCGTTGCTATGTACTCAACTTCTGTAATTGATGTGGAAACACATTTCTGCAATCTTGATTGCCATGACACTACTCCCCTTGTGTAAGTCATCAGGTATCCGGATGTGGACTTCATATGATCCTTGTCACCGGCATAATCCACATCTGTATAGTCCTACAATAAAGGTTCACTGCTTCCAAAGCATAAACAAGATGTAGAAATTCACTTGAGATACCTAAGAAGCCACTTCACAGCTCCCAGTGAGCTTTATCTGGACTTTTCATGAACTGAACAACTCTAATTGCATAGGCAATATCAGGTCTAGTGCATACCATGGCATACATCATACTGCCCACAACAGATTGGTATGTTACTTTCCTCATTTCTTCTTTCTCGTTCTTGCTTTTAGGACATTATTTGGAATTCAGTTTGTGATGGCCTGTCAGCGAACAGATAACAGATTTTGCATTTTTATACAGAACCATTCAAGTACCTTCTTAATGTATCTTTTCTATGAGAGCCAAAGCAACTTCTTTGATCCATCACGGGAGATCATCATGCCAAGTATTTGCTTAGATGGTCCTAAATCCTTCATGGCAAATGATTTACTCAATGAGGTCTTGAGGAGAGCAATCCTCTTTGTGCCATTTCCAACAATCAACATATCATCAACATACAACAAACACACTAATGAAATCACCCTCAGGGTACCTCTTCATAAAGACGCATGATCAGGTTGTGCTTTATGGTAACCAAGTCCAGTCATAAAAGACTCAAACTTCTTGTACCACTGCCGAGGAGCTTGCTTCAAGCCATACAATCTCTTCATCAATTTGCAAACTAAGTGTTCCTTGCCTGCAATCATGAATCCCTCTGGCTGCTCCATGTATATGTCCTCCTCTAGATCACCATGCAAGAATGCCGTCTTCACATCAAGTTGTCCCATGTATAGGCAATATCAGACCTAGTGCATATCACCTGCTCTTGGAGGCCTCCCATCTTGTGTCCCTTCGTATGGGCCAAGTTAAGACCATATGCAACCCACTCCAACATGAGCCGTGACATCAATCCTCTTGCGATAGACCACGGGCATACCCCCCCCCCAGCGATGGAATCGGCAAGCCCATTTTTCGGGTTTCATCTCACCTAGTTTTGGGAAGGTTCTAGACCTTTCCTAAACCAATGTTTTTTTCCTTTGGGTTTTTCTTTTTCTTTAGCCTTCTTTTCTTATTCTTTTTTCTTTCTTCTTCCGCTTTCATTTTTCTTTTAGAATTCGTGAACACTTTTTTAAATAATGAGCCGTTTGTGAAAACATTATGAAATCTGGGAACTTTTTTCAAAAACTCGATCATTTTTTTAATATTGTTAACATTTTCTACAAATGCACAAACAATTTTTGAAACTTTGAACCTCTTTTTGAATTGGCAAACATTTCTCTAAAACTCGTGAACATTTTTATGAATTTTTAAAAATATTTTAAAAAAATTATGAACATTTCTTGAATTCGCAGACATTTTTCAAACTGACAAACATTTCTTGAATATGCGAACATTTTTGTCCTGAACAATTTTTTATGAAATCGTGAATGTTAGGCTGTGTAGCATACCATATTGGGTTTTAATCAAGTGTCAAGACAGTGTCTTTTGAACTTGACTGCAAAAGGCTTCAAGGAACGTACTCTTTGCTTCAGACCTTCAGTGATTGATTGCTAGTAGAAAAGATTGTGGAAGTTGGTTTTACTTTGGTGCTAGTGTGGCAAAGTAGAGTAGCTGGTAAATCTCATGTATCAAGTGCCCTTTGTGACTCAAATTTACCTTGGTGCTTGTGTTTGTAGCCTGGAGTTTCTCTTCAACTCAAATTTGAGTGCATTTGTGTGAAAAACCTGATGCTCTGAAATTTCTGGAAAAGAAGGTTTCTGGGATTCTGATGCTCCGGAAGTTGATGCTTACAGGCATCAGGTTTGCATGATACCAGCCTCTGGTTCTATGTCATGGGACCATCTATTTGCCAACAAAAGCATCCATGCTCAGTGATAGAGATGAACAAACCCGTCCACTCATCTAGAGAAGAGCTAGTATTGGCACATGAGAATATAACCAAAGTCAGCACCACTAGCCTAGCAAATCTTCCAACACAAACAGCATTACGAGTCTTATACGTCATTGTCAGGCAAAGTCAACTTGCTGATACCATATCCTGCTTACATACATATGACACTTAACACGGACATATCAAACTGCATCGGCACCATCTTGAACATCCGCCATCCTACTCCAGATGTATGGTCCAGGGCCAAGCAAGATCAAGGCCAGCGAGCTCAGATCTGCATACATGTATTTAGGTAGAAATTTTTAGCAACTGCAGTTGATGAGACGGGAATCTTTCCCATCCCATTTTCTTAGGAAGGGGCCATGTGCTAAATAGCAGTGTAGTACAATATAGCTCAAGAACAAAGGGCCGCAAGCTGCCGTAGTATATTGCAGCTTGGAATCAATATACACAAGAACTTAGCAGACCATAACAAACGAACCCTCTCTGTTCTTGAAAACATAACATGGTAAATAATGAGTGCTCACAAATACAGGACTCAAGGCCTTCAAACATCAAACTCACTGGTTATGCAACATACTTATTTTGAACATTGCCGTTGAATTAAATGCAACAATATATTTACAATGTACTTACTACACAAAGAAGCAAGCGTGAAAGCCGTTATCTCCTAAGATATGGAGCAACAAAGATTAGCTCCAAATTAGTGTGTAATAATCTCTCTTTTCAGTTAACCTTCTCAAGCACATACAGTTGTTAAACATGCATGCAGAATCAAACCATGACCTGTCCTAGCTAGATTGAAAAGGTAGTCAAGCCCAATAGAACAATAATATAATCACGGGAGTAGAAATTTGAAGCAACTGCTCAGTTGATGCAATGAGAATCTTTCCTATCTGCTAAATTGCAGAGTACAACACAACTTAAGAACAAAGGCGCACAAGCTGTTTATTCGTGCCTCCCAAGAAACCCAGAGCCATCTTAATGCAGTTTGGAAGCAATATAAATAAATAAAAATAGCAGATCATAACATGTGAACTCTATGCTTTTGAAAACACAGCATGGTAAATAAATAGTACTCAAATATCAGCTTACAGGTTGTGCAACGTTCTTGTTTTGAACACCATCTTCTGTTGAATGAATGATGTGAAATTGCTAAGTATGACCAAAGATGTACTCCCGCTGTAATAAACTAATATAAGACGTTTAAGATCGCTAAATATAAAGAAGCAAGTGTGAAAGCCATTTTCTCTCATAAGATATGGAGCAAAAGATATTAGCTTTCCAAAGTATAGTATGTAATCACAAACAATTATTAAATATGTGTGCAGAATAAAACCATGAATTGGCTACCTCTCCTAGCTAGTTTAACGAGGTAGTCAAGCCCAATAGAACAATAATTAATTCTCTATATAACCATGCGAGTAGAACAAGCAAAGCATGCACCCAGACCCAATGGCAACATAAACTGAAATAATTAGGCTTACCAGTTGATCAGATAGTTGGTTCCAATAACAGCGGTGGGAAGCTAAAGAATGGGAGGGTACATGTGCGGTTGAAGTACTTCTCCTTCTTTGTACAGACTTTGGTAATTCCATATGTCTTGACCTCCATTGAGTAGCAATCCACGTTAGCATTCTCGACAGGAATACTTTCTAGAGTTCCTCGGAAGAACAAGAATCCCTCGGCTGCACCCACTGTGGAAATGGAATAGCCATGATACCGCCGAGGCAGCTGTATGACCTTCTCAAGCTTCCATTCCTGCGAATTATTCTGCAGAGAGGTATGATGGAGGGCAAAGGATCCGTGGTGATGGACAAGAGAAAACATCTCAAGGGCTCCTTCTCGGCCCAAAACAACAGCATCTAGGCGACGATGACCAAAGCTCTGGTCAGGCAGACCTCTGAGCTCCATATGGTAACCGGTGAGAGTGAGAAGGTTGACAGTGGAAAACCTCAAAGTGCGCGTGTCCAGCACCATCAAATGGTCACTCCTGTCACAAGGCTCTGTCCAGTAGAAGCAGCCGCGCACGCAGTCAAAACAGGACATGTGTTTCAAAGAAGGGGAAATGGGAGACTCGACCATTGACCATTGCATAGTTGTGGACTGGAAGACAAAGAGGACGAGCTTTGTGTTGTATTTTGCTATGCATATCACCTTGAAGTGTTCCTCCTCGCCGTCGTCGCTGGTGTTGGGAGCGAGTACAGGCTCGAATTCCCGAAGGTAATCTTGCGGCTGGACGGCGAGGTCCTGAGGTACGGTTGGAAGCAGCACGTATCTGCTGGACAGGGGGTCACAGACGGCGAGGTGGAACTCCGCGGCGTTGCACCGCTCCCGTTCGGTCCAGGCGGGGCGGTCACGCGGGGAGATCTCACCGAAATCCATGAGGATGCTTACTTCGTAGCCGTCTTCCATGTAGCAGCATATGCGCATGGCGCGGGGGTGGAGGGAGACCCAATCGAGGAGGACGCGGCCGTCGCGGACGTCGCGGGGGCGCCAGCGGGGGCCTTCCCCGTCGGCTTGGACGCCCCGCGGGATGTAGGAGACAGAAGAAACGACGGCCGGGACGAAGGAGAAATCGGCGGCGCAGGAGGCGAGGGCGCCGGCGAGCGGAGCGGAGGGGTGCGGCGCCTGGGCGGGGTGGAATCCGGCCGCGTCCATGAAGCCGAGGAGGGGAGGCCGGTGCAGCGCGCGGAAGCGGCGGCGGAAGGCGCGGCCTTTGATGACGCGACGGAAGGAGCTGCAGGCGGCGGAGGCGCGGGCGACCGCGTCCGGGGTGGGCAGGCGGAGGAAGATCTCCTCCAGGAGGTCGTCGGGGATGGGGATGGAGACCAGCGGCGGCGGCGGCGACGCCATGGCGGCCGTGGTGGAGAAAGGGGATCGAGGGTTTGGGATGCTGGGAGTGACGAGTGAGCGAGTGGGGAGTGTGGGCTGTACGACACCTCCTACGAAGCCATAAAGCTTGGAAAATTGTACTACTTCCTCCGTCCGAAAATACTTGTCATCAAAATAGATAAAAAGAGATGTATCTAGAATTAATATACATCTAGATACATCCACTTTTATTCATTTTGATGACAAGAATTTCCGGACGGAGGGAGTACTAGTTTAATAAATCTTCAAAACATTTGAAATGAAATTGTACTACTAGTTTAGTTTTCTTTTTGCGAAATAAATGAAATTTTAATTTAAAGCCTCCTTTAGGGGCCCCATGGCCCCATTTTCATTACGAAAATGGAGTCACAACATACAAAGCAAGTTTCATACAAACTTAACATTTTCGATGCCTAACATCTGCACCAGGAAACACTACTCATACATCTAGAGGCACTTCAACCGCACCTACAGGATGCTACAACAGAAAAACGCTCCAAAGCATCATCGCTACAAATGTTGCCTAATATTTTGCATCAGGGAAATAAACTCCTGCACCTGAGATACCAAAATCTGCACCTACAGGGTGCTATATCAAAAGAACAAGAGAGATAATCGCAAATGCTGCATCTATCAACACTTGATCAACAGAGCCTCCGTGCAGCAGGCCCCACCGTAAGCACGCTTGAAGACGTCCCTCGCTATCTGGGCCAACCTCTTGGTCACTTCCTTAAGAGTTTTTGCACCCTCTTTTCTATAGCACACCCCACGAATCCAATACATAACATAAAGAGAAGATAATATCAGTAGGATCCCTAGGTAAAGAACTTTGAAAGCAGGATTTATTTCTTGCTTTCCGGATCAACCATAACAAAGCAGCCGTACCAATAGCTATAACCATTCTATCTTTCCCAAGATACTTAGGAAGCCAATTCGCAAAGGTCAAGAATGACAGGGTGTTTGGGGATTTCCCAAAGCACTCCCAACTATATTCCAAAGAAACCGAGCAAGAGAACAAGTGAAAAACAGATGATCAATACATTCATTGGCATCACAAAATTCACATTTGTTGGTGCCTTTCCAACCTTTTTTACACAAGTTGTCCTTGGTCAGGATCCTTCTTTTGATAACTAACCATATAAAAGCTTTAATTTTCAAAGGTACCTTCAGTTTCCAAAGAAACTTAAAAGGGAACACTACTCTCTTAGCAATAATATATTGATAAAGAGACTTAACAGAGAACTGACCAGAGTTAGTTAAAAGCCATTTGACTTTGTCAGGTTCCTCACTCAGAACAACCTGACTGCACATATCCAGAAGCTTATTCCACATATGCAGTGTCTCCCCATATAAACATCTCCTAAATCTAACGCAGTTAAAATCCTGTTCAAATGCTTTAGCAACCGTAATGTTTTGATGAAAAGTAAGCTTGTACAAGCGAGGAAAAAGTTGATAGAGAGGCTTGTTGTGGATCCAAGCATCTTCCCAAAATCTAGTTTTATGCCCATCCCCAACAATTCTCTGACAACAGTTGTAAAAGATATCTTTAACACTCATGATACCATTCCAGAAATGAGAGTTGGCAGGAGATGACTCACATTGAGACAGAGTTTTCCTCTTCAAATACTTTGCTCTAATCATCTCCCGCCAATCCCCATCTTCATTCTCAAGTCTCGAGCCACTTACACAAAAGACTAATATTCTTGATATCTAGATTAGTAACACCCAACCCCCTTGGTCTCTAGGTTGACAAACGTCAAGCCGTTAACTAGATGATACTTCCTAACCCCTCTCTTTCTTGCCAAAGCACCCGCTCGAAAGAAATCGATTCTTTTCCTACTCCTTCCGGTAGACGGAAAAAGTTAAGTAAATGGCTAATGATGTTACTCAAGCAAGTTTCAATGCGTATAAGCCTACCGCCCATAGATAAAAGACCCCCCTGCCACGCTGCAGCTCCTTTCTCTACTTTTTCTTCCGCTGGTTTCCAATCCGCATTACAAAGTTTTTTATAATGAAGGGGAATACCTAAATACCTAAAAGGGAAGCCCCCAATAGCGCAAGTAAAAATGCCGGCATAATCAGCTTGTTTCTCCAAAGCTTTACCGAAACAGAATATTTCACTCTTTAAAAAACTAATCTTCAGACCGGTCAAATGCTCAAAAACACATAGAATAATTTTAAGGTTCCTAGCCCCCTCAAGGTCATCTTCAAAACAGAAAATAGTATCGTCCGCATATTGCAAAATATTTAGACCCCCTGCATACACCCTAGGCAACACTCCCTTGATAAATCCTTGTTCTTGCGCCCTTTGCACCAGGGTAGCAAGAACATCAGCTGCCAAATTGAAAAGCAAGGGGTAAAACGGGTCCCCTTACCTCAATCCCTTCCTAGTAACAAAATACGGGCCGATAACATCATTAATAGTGATGGCAACATTTCCATTACTAACGACATCTTTTGTCCATTGGTCAAAACGTTCAGGGAAGCCTTTCATCTTTAGGACATCAAGCATGAAACTCCAATTAATTTTATCGTAAGCTTTTTCGAAATCAACCTTAAAAAGCACAGCAGAACATTTATTTCTATGTAAAGAGTGGATAGCTTCATGAAGCATAAGTACATTGTCCAGGATGTAGCGCCCTTTTATAAACGCAGATTGAGCTTTGGAAATTGTTTTATCCACAAATTTCATAGCTCTATTGTTAAGAACTTTTGTAAAAATTTTAAAAGGTACGTTCAGCATACAGATGGGGCGGTACATTTGAATCCTATCAGCCCCCTGCCCCTTAGCAAGCAAAGTAACTACCCCATAGTTAAGCCTCGAAATGTTAATCTTGCCCTCATAAAAGTCATGAAAAAGCCTAAGGAGATCGTTACAAATGAGGTTCCAGAAAAATTGAAAGAACTCGGCAGAAAAGCCACCCGGGCCAGCCGCTCTGTTGCGCTTCATAGAAAATAGCGCATTTTTAACTTCATCCATAGTAAATTTGCAACTGAGGTCAACCTTCTCCTCTTCTGACAACACATCATCAAGAGGGATACACAGAGATATATGAGGTAAATCTACATGACCAAATAAATCTTTATAAGAATTAGTTGCATATTTGAGCAAGTTATCATCCCCCTGGATGATCCCTTCATCCTGGATAAGTCGAAAGATTTTACTCTTACGCTTCCGCCCACTAGCCTTAATCATAAAATACTTAGTGTTGCTATCCCCTTCTTTGATATCCCTCTCGTTCGAGCGTTGATACCATTTTATTTCTTCCTCTCTAAGAATTTTATTCAAATCATTTTGCAGACTATTTCTATGCACATAGTGAGCTGCTGATACACCAGCAAGCTCACACTTCTTATCAAGTATATCTAAAGCATTAATAATAAAACTCTTCTTCTTCCTGTAACTACCCTCAACATTAAGGTTCCAACCCTTGAGCCCGCTTCTTAATTTTCTCATAACAGCCTGCCACCAATCCAGGCTGTTCTTTTTAGGAGTGATAGATTTCCAAATTCTAGAAACAACGGCCGGCAACTCATCTCTAAGAAGCCAGCATAGCTCAAATTTAAAAGGCCTGGTAGCTACAGCATTTACAACTCCAGTATGTACCAAAAGAGCAGCATGATCAGAGACACCTCTAACGAGTGTCCTGACCGTAACTAAAGGAAAATGTTGTTCCCCAGATGGGCTAACAAGAATCCTATCTAGTTTTACATACAAGGGATCGTCCTGGTTATTAGACCAAGTAAAACTCCTCCCTGAGAGCTCTAGCTCTTTTAGCCCCCAATGCTCAATGATGGAATTAAAGTAAAAAGACCAAACATGGAGTTTTTTAGCTCTACTTCTCTCATTGATCCTCCTAATGATATTGAAATCACCACCAACAACAAGGGGTAATTTATCATGCCCTAACATATGAACAAAATCGATCAGAAAGTCCTTCTTGTCTTTGGTATGAGCAGCCCCGTACACATTGATCAAAGTCCACTTGAAACCCGATCTCTTATCCATAATGATCATTCTGGTAAAAAACCTAGTAGCAGTGCACGTGTCGACCTCAAACAGGTCCTCTCTGACACCCATGAGGAGCCCACCCGAGGCTCCTATAGAGGGTTGCCAAAGCCAAATGAAAGTAAATCTACCACCGATACTAGCTAACCATGGATCAGAGAAATCCGTTTTCTTAGTCTCCCGAATACAAATGAACTCTAAAGCATACTCAGAAATGATTTCTTTAAGAAACCTTCTTTTTTCAGGTTCACCCAACCCCCTAGCATTCCAGAAAACACCAGCCATAAAACAAATTACTTTTTTTGTACCACACTTGACCTTTGGCTTGACGCTGACTCCTCCAGCGCAAGTCTGCTTTAGTTTAGATTTATATAACGATGATAAAAGAATTAATTCATCTCTAAGCTCTTCATCGTCCTCGATTCACATTCGAGTCGATACAAGGTTCCTAATGTTATCGGGTCAAAACTTCCCTGTTTTGACTCTTCATCACTACCTTCCACATTAGTCTTCTTCCTCATATTTGCAAGAAATAAATCACTTCTAGTTTTTTCTAAGCTCTTGATCATAGAAATAGTGCTATCTATTTCCTCAGGAGTATTGCCTAAGCTAACACCAATGCATTGCGTAATGTGCGAAATAAAACTAGGTACTGTATTTAAAACAGTAGTTATATTGGGAACAGTATTTAAATCTGTAGGAGCCATACCTGGGGTCTCCAGATTCTTCCTCCTCGCCATGTCAGTAGCTTTGTCCATAGTCTGCACCTCCTCTTTGTGTTTGTTCCTGTCACTTCTTCTCCTCGCCGCCTCATCTAGAGCTGCCTTTTCTTTAGCCTTTTGAACCCTAACTTCAGCTTCCCTCAACTTTTGTTGCTTGGTAATATCAGCCGCCCCAAGATCTTGCAAAGGATTCAACACCACCCCTTGCACCCTGTTAGAGAAGGAGTTCTGCTTCGTCGCAACAACTCTTCCAGGAGGTGAAATAGCACCGGCTGTTTTAACCATGTCAGGGGTTAGGTTCTCCTTGTCATGCCTTAGGTTGCAATTTTCCTCAGCCGACAACTCCTCTTCCACTTCAGCCTCAATCTCTTTAATTCTCTGAGTGCTAATCCCGAGCCTTCTAGCAAAATCTTTAGGATCCTGAGTGCAGTCATACTCTTCCTCTTGCTGGCTACCAACCCTTTCTGTAAAGTTCTCCATCATTTCAGCGTCCTTAGCAAAGTCTGCATTAATCTGCTCTACACCAGACCCCGCCTTGTCAGTCAAATGCTTCTTGTCTAGCAGTTTTTGTCTCACTTCCCTTTCAGCTGTCAAGTTCTTATCTATTGACTGGATATAACCTCATCAAAATTCTCAGTTATCGCATTTCCTCCGATACCAACAGCATCACTGTCTTGCCTTGGAGATTTACTGCATATCAGCTCATCCTTGTCGTTTCTGTCCCTAGGTCTCTTATCAGTAGTTTGTTGTGTAGGAGCCGAAGGCCTGGGGTAGCTGACCAAAACACCCCCCTCCAATGGGCCTCCCTCCTCCACAATATCCTCTAGCTCAAAGAAAATGTTATATACCAAGCCACTTTCATTCAGGGGAGCACTAGCTGGAATTTTCCTGGGATCCATAACTCCAATTTTTGCTCTCACCACCCCACATTGTCTATACAACTCCATGTCCAGTTCTAGAACATTCCCTATCAGAGAACCAGCCTCACAGAAGCCTTGCTAGTGTTCAAGTGGTTCAGGCACTCCATCAATTCTAACCCAGCAGACATACAACTTGTAAGATGCAATTGATGAATTAGTCCACCTGTCAACTTTGATTGTTGCTTTATTACCGATCAGTCCAAAGTAGTGGTATCCCTTCATTTCATCAATTTTTTGCATCGATGGAAATTTCACAAGAAAGTTGTCCTTAAGATATGGCTTTGCTTGCCATTCCCATCCCCACTGGAACATCATGCTGAAAGAATTGACTAGTTGCAAGGCAGTAAGTGATTCACCTTTTTACAGAGACAATAGCAATAACCTGTTTAGCTTTATCCTGGTCAGGTTTTTCCCCAGACCTAGCAGAGAACATTTGAAGTCCATCAGCAGCGCTACCAATCAGACATGCCACAGGTTTGGGCTGATACAGGAGGGCACATTTCTTGGATAGATGAGCATCCTTTTTCCCGCAGTTAACACACCAGAGAGAAGTAGTGCATCCTTTAACGGCATGTCCAGCGATTTCGCATCTGTAGCACTCCATTTGGGCCCTTTGTTCTGTAACATTAGCAGCATCACTAGCACCAGACTTGCTTGAATTACCAACACCAGACATTTGAGATTTACTAGGACCAGCAAAGAATTGACCCTGATTTTGACTGTAGTCCACGCTAGCACTTCCAGCCTGTTGATAACAACCAGCAAAACTACCACTCTGCTCCCCAAATTGATCATAGCCATAGTTCAGATTGGTAGGCATATGGGGATTACCTGCAGGCCACATTGGAGGCGGGGCAAAGTACTGCTGCTCGGCAATGAATCCACCTTGCACACCCTGGCCTGAACCTCCCACACCAAAACCTGTCTGCCCAGCAAAATAGCCGCCCTGACCTGACTGCCCGGCCGCGAGCCCTCCATTGGCGGCACCGAACCCCCCCGCCTTGGTAAGGTACAGGCTGTGGAGGTCGCGCTTGTGGGCGCTGCGGTGGCGGGCCGCGCCATCCTCCTCCGCCGCCACCGCCACCGCCAACGGCGTCGCCGCGCCCGGTCCAGCCCCCGCGTCCCCCGCCTGCGTTGTTCGGCCGCGGACCTCTCCAGTCGCCTCGCCCGGCCATGGACTGCGACAAGTAGTCGTCGAAGGAGAAGCTTGAACTCCCCCCACCAACCACAGGCCACTCCGCCGCCGCTGCCGCCGAGATTCGGCCCCGATTCGAGAGCCGCCTAAAGCCTCCTTTTTACATTAAAAAAACTCATTTCAAGTTTGTTTACACACTATATCTCCGCTAAAGTGAAATCTCATTAAAAATATACTTACACATTTGAACTGTAAAGTATAGTTTAAAGCCTCATAATTCTCGGCTCCATAAAAGTTAGTTTGACATAAGACATTTCGTTACGAGCGGAACCCTAAATCCTAATGTCGCCTCCACTCCTACCCCCATCACTCCCCTTGTCGCCAAATGGGACACTATTGGGCTAAGACCCTGCGGCGGGGCTTTTTTCTGTTCCCGTCAGCGGGAGCTTGTGGTGGGGAAGGCTTGACCCCCTTTGGTTGCACGGTGCGGCGTCCTCTGGTGACTCGACGGCTTCCCTAGTAGCGGTTTTGATGGGTGGTTGCTTTTGCGTCCGTCTACTTGGAGTTGCAGCATCGGCAGCCTACAAGGGCCTCGACCCGATGTCCTCACTAACGTGTTGAGCTCGCCATCACGCAACAACATCATGTTAGCCTTTGGTGGTGGTTTCTGCGGTAGCATAGCCATAGTGAGATGGTAGATCCGACTGAGTTCCGGCTAGATCCTGCTTATTAGCAGATGACATGCACCGGTGCATCCGTTAGCTACCTGGCGGTGGGTGGTCTACGATGCTGCCCGCTGCTGTTGCTGGCGTTCAAGTGCAAAGGTGGTCTCTCTATGGTGATGGTATGGTCATCACGTAGGGTTGTGCGGGCCAACGTTGGATAGATGCGTGAGGTTGGTAGTCGAGATTCTCTAGGAGAAAGCCCGCCTGGATATTATCGGCGGTAGTGGTGGCGGCCGCCAGCGTTGCTATTGGAAGTGCATTTATTCCTTAATGGTGTTTTGGTGTGATGACAATATGGTTAATAAAATTAATGATGGTTACTAAAGTTTATAACAGTTCCTTGGTTCCTCGAAGGTTATTTTGAAGGAGATGGTTGCCCCCCCCCCAAAAAAAAAAAAGGAAAAGGCGCCGTTCAACAACAACGCATAGTTAAGAGGGGTCGAGATGCTTGAATGAAGAGTATAAGATCTTGCTAAACTTGTACACCATGAACCCTATACCTACCACGTGAAAATATCTACAAAACCCATCACTTAAGTGTTCATGATCAACCTACCGAGTTCCCACGTGGTCCAGCGTTCGCTCTCTGGACACCCGGTGCACATGGTCCTCCTGTACACATGTGTGCACGGGGCAAAATAAAGTGCATTTCATTTTCACTGGTACAAATGGAGCACTTGTAGCAGGGTTGTTTGACTAGTGAAAAAAAGGAACTATCATCTAAAAAGTTAAGGGATTAAAGACAGTATTTATTATCGGCTTTAGAGTTATAGCAATATCAAATGAGATTAAACTACCGATGAGAGATTGTAACTAGCACCGAGGTTCCAATCAAATGCAACTGTCAACCAAGTTACTTGTTTGACATATAAGTTGGTCCAAGGATAATTTTTCAAATGCTAGCTTGATTTATAATTTTAAAATACAAGATAATTTTTATTTGAATTCATGGTCAATATTTTTTCCATACACACTTTTAACATTTTCAAATGGTTGGTTAATATTTTTTAATATACGGTCAACATTTTTTCCATACACATTCAACAATTTCAAATGCTTGGTTAAAATTTTATCAAATACAATTCTAACTTTTTTAATGCATGGTCAACATTTTCTATACACATTTAATATTTTCAAATGCTTGATTAACATTTTCAGATACAATATTAAATTTTTAAAATTCTTGATTAACATTTTTTAAATGCATGGTCAACATTTTCACACATTGTACTTTTGTGTGTATATTTCTTGTATACATGAGAAACATTTTCTCTATACGCATTTAATAATTTTCAATTGCCTTGTTAACATTCTTTTAAAATCTTTTACGTAAAGTATTATTTGTAATATGTTTATGTTGAATATTTGGAAGTACAAATAAACAAGAATACAAAAGGAAAGCCAAAAAAATGTTTAGAAACAAGAAACGAGGTTATGGCCTCCCGCGCGCCTGGGCCGACCATCTCGCGCCTCTTCAGGTGAAGCTTCCCTCCTCGGTCTCGCTAGAAGCTAGGTATAGCATCTTAAAAAAAAGCAGATGACGGCGGATGTCTGAGTTTGTGTCTTTCTATTAGGCGGAGGACCTTGCCAATCTGATCAAGCTTTATGTGGACTAGCACTCTTGCCTGATTACTTTTCAACTTCGAGAAGTTCGTGCGCAAGGTTGAGAAAGTTGGAGCCAGTAACCGTGCTAGGGTAAGCTGTTACAATCAACTCTTCTAAGGCTAAATTAAGTTAGACATAATTTCTTCGCTCTGTTACCAAAATATAAGACATTTTTTGCGGTTTAATTGAACTGAACTGAAAAAACGTCTTATATTTTGATGTGGAGGTAGTAGAACAGAATAACATATGGCTGTTTTCTATATTTCTATTAAACATTTCTACATTTTTTTTAGAAAAGGAGGATGACCCCCGGCCTCTGCATCTGGAAGATGCATACGGCCACTTTATTGATTATTCTCAGGACCTTACAAAGTATTACAATAATGTGCCTGAATCCACCATCTTGGTAAGACATGCCGCTACTCCTATCCAAAATGATGAAGGGGTGCAAGCTGGGCCACTACCCAAACCACTCACCTAAGCCTAACATCAAAAGCCGGAAGCCGAAACATATTCGAAGCCCCAGCCGAGCCACATACCGGTCAGGGCACAATCCGTCGACGACTCGTGTGTCGTCGCCGCCATCTTCCAAAGGTCCGTCTTCAGATCATATTGAGGCTTCTACCCTGTCTGGCCACTCTGCCATCGACATCACCATGACGCCAGACAACAACCTCCTCCTGCGCGAGTCCATCTCCGTGCATCAGACGTCGAGCCTCCACAACGCCATGCCGCCAATATCCGCCGCCATCGATGTGTGAGATGAAGCACCGCACCACCATCCCCCCAGCCAGCACTTACTCCAAAACGATGCCCCCAGGAGGGAAAGCGATAAAACACCATCATCGTCCGATCCGGAAGACCCAGATCTAGGGTTTCCCCCGGAGCATCCAGCGCCTGATGACGCAGACTGCAACGACGGTGCCTCGACAAAGGAACGACATCTAAGACGCCGCCATCGTCCGCCATGACCGTAGTCGGCGCGATTTTCATCGGCAGTTGCTCCACCAGACGTGCGCCGCCGACGTCGCTGGTCCCTTTAACCGGAGCAAACTCCAAAACAATGCCCTAAAAAGGGACTACGACGCAAAAGCGCCGCCATCGCACGATCCCAAGGAGATCTAGGGTTTCCCCCGTAGTTGCGCGCGCTGTCAAAGGCCAGACAAGGGTAGAATCCCGCGGATCTGCCCAGGTGCCGACGAGTCGCACCCACCACCGTGCCGACAGCCGACCAGCGATCAATCCGGCTGCGCCGCCGTGAACTGATCCGATCACGCCGCCGCCGTCCCTGGCGGCCGCAACGTGTTGGAAATATGCCCTAGAGGCAATAATAAAAGCATTATTATTATATTTCCTTGTTCATGGTAATTGTCTTTTATTCATGCTATAACTGTATTATTCGGAAATCGTAATACACGTGTGAATACATAGACTATAATACGTCCCTAGTAAGCCTCTAGTAGACTAGCTCGTTGGTCAACAGATAGTCATGGTTTCCTGACTATGGACATCAGATGTCATTGACAACGGGATCACGCCATTAGGAGAATGACGTGATGGACAAGACCCAATCCTAAGCATAGCACAAGATCGTGTAGTTCGTTTTGCTAGAGCTTTTCCAATGTCAAGTATCTCTTCCTTAGACCGTGAGATCGTGTAACTCCCGGATACCGTAGGAGTGCTTTGGGTGTATCAAACGTCACAACGTAACTGGGTGACTATAAACGTGCACTACAGGCTCTGTTGGAAAAGGCAGTGCCTAGGAGGCGCTTAAGCACGCCTAGGCGCTAGGCAATGGCCAATCGCCTCGCCTAGGGCATAAGCAGAAGTCTAGGCAGAGCAAGTAAGAAATTGTCTACCCAAGCGAGAAATCATTCCATATTGCACTGATATGCCAAAAGGGCCATATTATAATCATAGTAGCTGGTAGTTAACATACTTATATGCCCTGAATTAATAAAATACACATCTAATAACCACATATACACCCTGATAGTAAAAATCATATTACCGCCTAGGCTGAACCTAGGGCGCTTAAGCACCGCCTAGGCACTAGGCGAAGGCCAACCGCCTCGCCTACGCCTACCGCTTTTTCCAACCTTGACTACAGGTATCTCCGAAAGTGTCTTTTGGGTTGACACGGATCGAGACAGGGATTTGTCACTCCGTATGACGGAGAGGTATCACTGGGCCCACTCGGTAATGCATCATCATAATGAGCTCAAAGTGATCAAGTGTCCGGTCACGGGATCATGCATTACTGATGCGAGTAAAGTGACTTGCGGTAACGAGACTGAACGAGGTATTGGGATACCGACGATCGAGTCTCGGGCAAGTAACATACCGTCGACAAAGGGAATAGAATACGGGTTGCTTGAACCCTTGACATCGTGGTTCATCCGATGACAACATCGAGGAACATGTGGGAGCCAACATGGGTATCCAGATCCCGCTGTTGGTTATTGGCCCGAGGTCGTCTCGGTCATGTCGCATGTCTCCCGAACCCGTAGGGTCTACACATAAGGTTCGGTGGCGCTTAGGGTTAATAGGAAGACAAGTATGTGATTACCGAATGTTGTTCAGAGTCCGGATGAGATCCCGGACGTCACGAGGAGTTCCGGATGGTCCGGAGGTAAAGATTTATATATGGAAAGTGGTTAAGCGGATTTGGAAAGTTTGGGGTATACGGTAATGTCTGGGGCCACGGAGAGGCCACCCCTCCGGGGGCCACATGGGCTAAGTGGGAGGGAGCCAGCCTGGCGGGCTGGGTGCGCCCCCACCTAGGCCCATGCGGCTAGGGCATGGGGAGGAAACCTAAAGGGGCGCCCCTAGCTTGGGGGCAAGCCACCTCTCCTCCTCCCTTTGCCGCCGCCCCATCTAGGGTTTCCCTAGATGGCCGGCCCCCTGCCCTCTCCTCCTATAAATAGAGGGGTGGGGGGGAGGGCTGCACACACCATTGAAGGCGCAGCCCCTCCCCTCCCCAACACCTCTCTTTCTCCCTACGAGCTTGGCGAAGCCCTGCCGGAGAACTGCCGTACCAACTGCACCACGCCGTCGTGCTGCCATTGGAGTTGTCTTCCTCAACCTCTCCTTCATCCTTGCTGGATCAAGACGGAGGAGACGCCATCTTCCCGTACGTGTGTTAAACACGGAGGTGCTGTCCTTTCAGCACTTGGTCATCGGTGATCGGAATCACGTTGGGAACGACTCCATCATCACCACTCCCTCGAACGCTTCCGTACTCGATCTACAAGTGGTATGTAGATGCAAACTCTCTCTCTTGACTCGTTGCTTAGTAGAACTCATAGATGGATCTTGGTGAAACCGTAGGAAAATTTTTAATTTTCTGCAACGTTCTCCAACAGTGGCATCATGAGCTAGGTCCATGCGTAGTTCTCTATTGCACGAGTAGAACACAATTTAGTTGTGGGCGTGGATCTTGTCAACTTACTTGCCGCTACTAGTCTTATCTTGCTTCCGCGGTATTGTGGGATGAAGCGGCCCGGACCAACCTTACACGTACGCTTACGTGAGACCGGTTCCACCGACTAACATGCACTAGTTGCATAAGGTGGCTGGCGGGTGTCTGTCTCTCCTACTTTAGTTGGAGCGGATTCGATGAAAAGGGTCCTTATGAAGGGTAAATAGAAGTTGACAAGATCACGTTGTGGTTATTCGTAGGTAAGAAAATGTTCTTGCTAGAACCCAATTGCAGCCACGTAAAAGATGCAAACAACAATTAGAGGACGTCTAACTTGTTTTTGCAGCAATTGACATGTGATGTGATATGGCCAAGTTGTGATGAATGATGAATGACATATTGTGATGTATGAGATCATGTTCTTGTAATAGGAATCACGACTTGCATGTCGATGAGTATGACAACCGGCAGGAGCCATAGGAGTTGTCTTTATTTTGTATGACCTGCGTGTCATTGAAGAAAGCCATGTAACTTACTTTACTTTATTGCTAAAACACGTTTAGCCATAGTAGTAGAAGTAGTCGTTGGCGTGACAACTTCATGGAGGCACGATGATGGAGATCATGGTGCCATGCCGGTGACAAGATGATCATGGAGCCCCGAAGATAAAGATCAATGGAGTTTTATGATATTGGCCATATCATGTCACTACTATATAATTGCATGTGATGTTTATTATGTTTATACATCTTGTTTACTTAGAACGACGGTAGTAAATAAGATGATCCCTTACAACAATTTCAAGAAGTGTTCTCCCCTAACTGTGCACCGTTGCTAAAGTTCGTCGCTTCTAAGCACCACGTGATGATCGGGTGTGATGGATTCTTACGTTCACATACAACGGGTGTAAGACAGATTTACACACGCAAAACACTTAGGGTTAACTTGACGAGCCTAGCATGTACAGACATGGCCTCGGAACACGGAGACGAGAAAGGTCGAACACGAGTCGTATAGAAGATACGATCAACATGAGAATGTTCACCGACGATGACTAGTCCGTCTCACGTGATGATCGGACACGGCCTAGTCGACTCGGATCGTGTATCACTTAGATGACCAGAGGGATGTCTAATCTGAGTGGGAGTTTATTTAAATAATTTGATTATATGAACTTAATTATCATGAACTTAGTCTAAAACTTTTGCATAATATGTCTTGTAGATCAAATGGCCAACGCTCATGTCAACTTGAACTTCAACGCGTTCCTAGAGAAAACCAAGCTGAAAGATGACGGCAGCAACTATACGGACTGGGTCCGAACTTGAGATCATCCTCATAGCTGCCAGGAAACAATATGTCCTAGAAGGACCGCTAGGTGACGCTCCGTCCCCAGAGAACCAAGACATTATGAATGCTTGGCAGTCTCGTGCTGATGATTACTCCCTCGTTCAGTGCGGCATGCTTTACAGCTTAGAACCAGGGCTCCAAAAGCGTTTTGAGCATCACGGAGCATATGAGATGTTCGAGGAGCTGAAACTGGTTTTCAAGCTCACGCCCGGGTCGAGAGATATGACATCTCCGACAAGTTCTATAGTTGTAAGATGGAGGAAAATAATTTGTCGGTGAGCACATTCTCAAGATGTCTGGGTTGCACAACCGTATGACCCAGCTGAATATTAACCTCCCTGATGAGGCGGTCATTGACAGAATCCTCCAGTCGCTCCCACCAAGCTACAAGAGCTTTGTGATGAACTACAATATGCAGGGGATGGTAAAGACCATTCCTGAAGTATTTTCTATGCTGAAGTCAGCCGAGGTTGAAATCAAGAAAGAACATCAAGTGTTGATGGTCAATAAGACCACTAAGTTCAAGAAGGGCAAGGGTAAGAAGAACTTCAAGAAGGACGGCAAGGAGGTTGCCGCGCCCGGTAAGCAAGTTGCCGGGAAGAAGTCAAAGAATGACCCAAGCCCGAGACTGAGTGCTTTTATTGCAAGGGGAAGGGTCACTGGAAGCGGAACTGCCCCAAATACTTAGCGGACAAGAAGGCCGGCAACACCAAAGGTATATTTGATATACATGTAACTGATGTGTACCTTACAAGATACTCGTAGTAACTCCTGGGTATTTGATACCGTGCCGTTGCTCATATTTGTAACTCACAGCAGGAGCTGCGGAATAAGCGGAGACTGGCGAAGGGCGAGGTGACGATCTTGGCGTCGGGAATGGTTCCAGTCGATGTGATCGCCGTCGGCACGCTACCTCTTCATTTACCTACGGGATTAGTTATAAACCTTAATAATTGTTATTTGGTGCCAAGTTTGAGCATGAATATTGTATCTGGATCTCGTTTAATACGGGATGGCTACTCATTTAAATCCGAGAATACTGGTTGTTCTATTTATATGAGAGATATGTTTTATGGTCATGCTCCGATGGTCAATGGTTTATTCTTAATGAATCTCGGTTTAGTATTACACATGTTCATAGCGTGAATACCAAAAGATGTAAAGTTGATAACGATAGTCCCACATACTTGTGGCACTGCCGCCTTGGTCACATTGGTGTCAAGCGCATGAAGAAGCTCCATGCTGATGGACTTTTGGAGTCTCTTGATTATGAATCATTTGACACATGCGAACCATGCCTCATGGGCAAAATGACCAAGACTCCATTCTCGGAACAATGGGCGAGCAACCAACTTGTTGGAAATCATACATACCGATGTGTGCGGTCCAATGAGCGTTGAGGCTCGCGGAGGATATCATTATGTTCTCACTCTCACAGATGACTTGAGTAGATATGGGTATGTCTACTTGATGAAACACAAGTCTGAGACCTTTGAAAAGTTCAAGGAATTTCAGAATGAAGTAGAGAATCAACGTGACCGAAAGATAAAATTCTTACGATCAGATCGTGGAGGAGAATATTTAAGTCACGAATTTGGTACACACTTAAGAAAATGTGGAATCGTTTCACAACTAACGCCGCCTGGAACACCTCAGCGTAACGGTGTGTCCGAACGTCGTAATCGCACTCTATTAGATATGG
This sequence comes from Aegilops longissima, assembly GCA_021605205.1. NCBI lineage: Eukaryota > Viridiplantae > Streptophyta > Magnoliopsida > Poales > Poaceae > Aegilops > Aegilops longissima. The sequence goes on from CM038679.1 coordinate 763,596,066, forward strand.
TGCGGTCTATGATATCTCTTACCGATTTACCGCTATCATTTTGGGGATACGCTCTAGAGACAGCCACATTCACTTTAAATAGGGCACCGTCTAAGTCCGTTGAGACGACACCGTATGAATATGGTTTGGGAAGAAACCTAAGCTGTCGTTTCTAAAAGTTTGGGGATGCGATGCTTATGTCAAGAAACTTCAACCTGAAAAGCTCGAACCCAAGTCGGAAAAATGCGTCTTCATAGGATACCCTAAGGAAACCGTAGGGTATACCTTCTACTTAAGATCCGAAGGCAAGATCTTTGTTGCCAAGAACGGATCCTTTCGAAAAGAGTTTCTCTCGAAAGAAGTAAGTGGGAGGAAAGTAGAACTCGATGAAGTACCACCTCTTGAACAGGATAGTAGTGCAGCTCAGGAAAATGTTCCTGTGATGCCTACACCAATAGAAGAGGAAATTCATAATGATGATCAAGGTACTTCGGATCAAGTTGCTACTGAACTTCGTAGGTCCACTAGGACACGTTCCGCACTGCAGTGGTACGGCAACCCTGTCACGGAAATCATGTTGTTAGACAACAGTGAACCTTCGAACTATGAAGAAGCGATGGCGGGCCCAGATTCCAACAAATGGCTAGAAGCCATGAAGTCCGAGATAGAATCCATGTATGAAAACAAAGTGTGGACTTTGGTGACTTGCCCGATGATCGTGAGCGATAGAAAACAAATGGATCTTTAAGAAGAAGACGGACGCGGATGGTAATGTCACCATCTATAAAGCTCGACTTGTCGCTAAGGGTTATCGGCAAGTTCAAGGGATTGACTACGATGAGACTTTCTCTCCCGTAGCGAAGCTTAAGTCCGTCCGAATCATGTTAGCAATTGCCGCATACTATGATTATGAGATATGGCAGATGGACGTCAAAACAGCATTCCTTAACGGATATCTTAAGGAAGAGCTGTATATGATGCAGCCAGAGGGTTTTGTCGATCCTAAGAATGCTGACAAAGTATGCAAGCTCCAGCGATCCATTTATGGGCTGGTGCAAGCATCTCGGAGTTGGAACATTCGCTTTGATGAGATGATCAAAGCGTTTGGGTTTATGCAGACTTATGGAGAAGCCTGCGTTTACAAGAAAGTGAGTGGGAGCTCTGTAGCATTTCTCATATTATATGTAGATGACATACTTTTGATGGGAAATGATATAGAATTCTTGGACAGCATTAAGGCCTACTTGAATAAGTGTTTTTAATGAAGGACCTTGGAGAAGCTGCTTATATATTAGGCATCAAGATCTATAGAGATAGATCGAGACGCCTCATAGGTCTTTCACAAAGCACATACCTTGATAAGATTTTGAAGAAGTTCAAAATGGATCAGTCCAAGAAAGGGTTCTTGCCTGTATTGCAAGGTGTGAAATTGAGCTCAGCTCAATGCCCGACCACGGCAAAAGATAAAGAAGAGATGAGTGTCATCCCCTATGCCTCGGCCATAGGATCTATTATGTATGCCATGCTGTGTACCAGACCTGATGTAAACCTTGCCGTAAGTTTGGTAGGAAGGTACCAAAGTAATCCCGGCAAGGAACACTGGACAGCGGTCAAGAATATCCCGAAGTACCTGAAAAGGACAAAGGAAATGTTTCTCGTTTATGGAGGTGACGAAGAGCTCGTCGTAAAGGGTTACGTCGACGCTAGCTTTGAAACAGATCTGGATGACTCTAAGTCACAAACCGGATACGTGTATATGTTGAATGGTGGAGCAGTAAGCTGGTGCAGCTGCAAGCAGAGCGTCGTGGCGGGATCTACATGTGAAGCGGAGTACATGGCAGCCTCGGAGGCAGCGCATGAAGCAATTTGGGTGAAGGAGTTCATCACCGACCTAGGAGTCATACCCAATGCGTCGGGGCCGATCAAACTCTTCTGTGACAACACTGGAGCTATTGCCCTTGCCAAGGAGCCCAGGTTTCACAAGAAGACCAGGCACATCAAGCGTCGCTTCAACTCCATCCGTGAAAATGTTCAAGATGGAGACATAGAAATTTGTAAAGTGCACACGGATCTGAATGTCGCAGATCCGTTGACTAAACCTCTCTCTCGGGCAAAACATGATCAACACCAGAACTCTATGGGTGTTCGATTCATCACAATGTAACTAGATTATTGACTCTAGTGCAAGTGGGAGACTGTTGGAAATATGCCCTAGAGGCAATAATAAAAGCATTATTATTATATTTCCTTGTTCATGGTAATTGTCTTTTATTCATGCTATAACTGTATTATCCGGAAATCGTAATACACGTGTGAATACATAGACTACAATCGTCCCTAGTAAGCCTCTAGTAGACTAGCTCGTTGGTCAACAGATAGTCATGGTTTCCTGACTATGGACATCAGATGTCATTGACAACGGGATCACGTCATTAGGAGAATGACGTGATGGACAAGACCCAATCCTAAGCATAGCACAAGATCGTGTAGTTCGTTTTGCTAGAGCTTTTCCAATGTCAAGTATCTCTTCCTTAGACCGTGAGATCGTGTAACTCCCGGATACCGTAGGAGTGCTTTGGGTGTATCAAACGTCACAACGTAACTGGGTGACTATAAAGGTGCACTACGGTATCTCCGAAAGTGTCTATTGGGTTGACACGGATCGAGACAGGATTTGTCACTCCGTATGACGGAGAGGTATCTTGGGCCCACTCGGTAATGCATCATCATAATGAGCTCAAAGTGATCAAGTGTCTGGTCACGGGATCATGCATTACGGTACGAGTAAAGTGACTTGCCGGTAACGAGACTGAGCGAGGTATTGGGATACCGACGATCGAGTCTCGGGCAAGTAACATACCGTCTGACAAAGGGAATAGAATACGGGGTTGCTTGAACCCTTGACATCGTGGTTCATCCGATGACAACATCGAGGAACATGTGGGAGCCAACATGGGTATCCAGATCCCGCTGTTGGTTATTGACCTGAGGTCGTCTCGGTCATGTCTGCATGTCTCCCGAACCCGTAGGGTCTACACACTTAAGGTTCGGTGACGCTAGGGTTAATAGGAAGACAAGTATGTGATTACCAAATGTTGTTCGGAGTCCCGGATGAGATCCCGGACGTCACGAGGAGTTCCGGAATGGTCCGGAGGTAAATATTTATATATGGAAAGTGGTTAAATGGACTCTGGAAAGTTTCGGGGGTATACCGGTAATGTACCGGGGCCACCGGGAGAGTTCCGGAGGTCCACCGGGAGGGGCCACCCCTCCCGGGGGGCCACATGGGCTAAGTGGGAGAGGGAGCCAGCCCCTGGTGGGCTGGGCGCGCCTCCCCACCTAGGCCCATGCGGCTAGGGCATGGGGAGGAAACCCTAAAGGGGCCCCTCAGCTTGGGGGCAAGCCACCCTCTCCTCCTCCCTTTGGCGCGCCCCATCTAGGGTTTCCCTAGATGGCCGGCCCCCTGCCCTCTCCTCCTATAAATAGAGGGGTGGGGGGAGGGCTGCACACACCATTGAAGGCGCAGCCCCTCCCCTCCCCAACACCTCTCTTTCTCCCTGTGAGCTTGGCGAAGCCCTGCCGGAGAACTGCCGTACCAACTGCACCACGCCGTCGTGCTGCCATTGGAGTTGTCTTCCTCAACCTCTCCTTCATCCTTGCTGGATCAAGACGGAGGAGACGCCATCGTCCCGTACGTGTGTTAAACACGGAGGTGCTGTCCTTTCAGCACTTGGTCATCGGTGATCGGAATCACGTTGGGAACGACTCCATCATCACCACTCCCTCGAACGCTTCCGTACTCGATCTACAAGTGGTATGTAGATGCAAACTCTCTCTCTTGACTCGTTGCTTAGTAGAACTCATAGATGGATCTTGGTGAAACCGTAGGAAAAATTTTAATTTTCTGCAACGTTCCCCAACACAACGCACCAGATCGCAAGGCCTCCTGCCGCGGGGAATCGACGTCGCCGAGGCGCCGCCACCACCCGCTGTGGCTACCGGCCCGCCGCCATGCTCCGGCCCGCGCCAGCCCCACCCGAGCGAGAGGGCCCGAGTCCCCGCCGCCGCCGGCGACGGCTAGGCTTCGCCTGGCCACGCCCTTGGGCGGCGGCGAGGGAGGAGGAGGAGGAGTGGGGGAGGTTCGGCGGCGATGGGATCTGGGGCCTCCCAGTCGCCCACGCGGGGGGCGGCTCGGGAGGGAGACGTACGGGATCCTCTTAGTTTGTAGAAGGAATAGAGAGGAAGATTGATGTAATCGTTGTTGTGAGCCTTGTGGGCATATAAATAAAAGTACATGATCATTTTAGAGTACAAGATAGTGTAAAATAAATCCTACGCTATTTTACGTTTTCTAAATAACCATGATACTCAACACTTCTCTGCATTCATAACGATAGCGACGCAGACGGTGAGACTGGAGAATAATCCAAAGGTAACACGACGGATATCCCTCCACAGTCGTAACGGTCGATGCACCGCGAAAGTTGTGGCTAGAGTGAAAACCGATGAGGTTGCTCAAGCAAGGCGATAATCCTTTGTGACGCTATTCTACGCTATTTGTCTTCGTGCTTTCATTGTACTGCTTACTTGACTATGGCCTGTCTAGTATAGTTTATCTTCCGCTGCATATCGTATAGGTGTATTTGGTTGTCTGTCTTGGAAGACATTGCTTTTTCTAAGACTTCCGTAAAAATCGTCTATTCACCCCCCTCTAGTCGATAACTAGCACTTCCAGCTTCTTCTCGCATTGGATATAAGAGACAGCTGGAAATGTCCGGGAGTGACGACAATGGCCATGCGCGTGGCCTTTGTTGTCGCAGCACAAAACAGCACCCCGGTTTGGATGACGGACCCGTCGCCATCGAGCTTTGATGGAACCGCCACGCGGGTCTGGTCTCCGGTGATGGGATCCCACACCAGGAGGAAGGGTCGCGACAAGTTGAGGACAAGGGTTCGGCCATGGCGGCAACAGATGAACTGGTAGCTAGTGGTCACCCTCCTCGAGGCGCAAGGAGAAGCGCGCGTAGGGGATAAGGTTCGGCAGGTCGAGCACGGGGGTGAAGCCGGTGTTCTTGAAGGTGGAGAAGAAGCCGAGGAGAGGAGGCCTCCGGTGGTGGGTGCGGAAGCGGCGGAGGAACACGTGGTCAGCGACGAGACAAGGCCAAAACCTGCAAATGAGGTAGGCGCGCGGGAGTGCAGACAGCTGTGGGGCAGGAGGAGCAGGATCTCCGAAAGGAGGTCATGGTCGTCCATCGAGGGCGTCGACAAGCTGCGGCGAGTGCTCATCGTGATCGTGCCAGGCTTTGGGCGTACAGTATCATGGCATCAACCTTGGTTCTCCATGTCGGTAAATATTAGAGGAGAAAAGAAAAAAGACTGACATCGCACCGTACTTCTAACCCCCCGCACTTCCAGGGGAGAGACCTGGGGTCACAAGCCGCTAGGACAGGCCCGGCCAGAAGTGCGTAGCGACTGCTCTTTGCCTCGGCAGAGCTGATGAATCAGCTTTACGTCCTCGGCGACGAAGAGGCCAGCACCCGCCTATTTAACCCGCGTAAAACCTTCTAAGTCGAGCGGTGTGGTACTAAAATTGCAACCTGGCTCCATCGGATTTGTCTCCTCGCGGCGCACCTCCTGGCGCCGGGTATCGAGGTCGAGGCAGCCCATCCTCTTCCCGGAGATAGCTGGCGACGGGAGCTCGGGAGACGCGACAGGGTGTCGAGGCTGCACTTCTCTAAGGTCAAACGGGAGGTCTCCGACTACGATTAAGTAGTATCCTCCGGGAGACGCGACAGGGCCAGTAACCTCATTGCGGTAACTGGGTAAGCTTCCTTGTTCCTTTCCGGGCTTCCTTCCATTTTGTTACATGTAATTAGTCACTATTCAGAGCATGGCGAACTGAACTGGTGTGATACCAAGTATTATGTGTTCCTCTTGTCTCTATCACCATTGATCTACTATGCAATTCCACAATGGCGTATCAGTAATCAGTTGGGGGACTGTATTTTAGTGACTAACGGCAGTGGCCTACCACATTTTTTTTAAGCAAACATGAAGATTTAATGAAGTACAGCAAGTCAGCAACACGCCTGGAAAAAAAGGATTTCTCATGCTTCTTATCATGTCATTCTTGTTCAAAAAGGAGTGCCACAACAGTATATTTTGGGGGAATGTGCGCTGAATTGATGTGTCCTCATGCTTCGTTATAAACGTGCATCTGCCGACGCGTTCGCACGCCAGACGGACCGCACCGCCTATGATGAGGCAACGACGACGCCCCTCGCGCTGGATCCAGGCACCATTTGAGCGGACACAATGTATTCCTGATAGAAGGAGTCCTAGCATTGCCATTGGGCGACCTCCTGGCGGAGGGCAAGGCGGTTGATCATATCCTCATTGTGGCCATGTGGGTTGAGCTCGGGGTCAACGGATCTGGAGCTGTAGGACTAGGATCCGCTGCTCGCCTTGCTGGAGAAGGTAGGAGATCGGCGGACGAGAGCTTGTGGGTGGAACGAGTGGACTGGAAGCGAGTGGAGTGGAGTGGAATGCGGCTAGGGTTTTGGCCGGAGTGCGGATAGGGTCCCATACCCGCTCCAAATTTGGACTGGATATAAGGAGAGTCGGTCAGTCGCGTTTGGGATGGAAATGGGGTGCCTAGTTGGGAGGCGTTTTTTCGTCTGGGCACTGACCGGGAAGCCAGTCCACGCTTATAAAGGGTCCGGTTGTAGATACTCTTACGAGACGGAACGAACCAAGTTCTCATGCAAAGTGACCGCCTCTTCATCTGTTAGCCTTGAAAAGGAAAATCTACACTCAAGATACACCATTACACCATGCGTGCCAAACTTTGGCATATTTCGGTTTTGTTTAATATATTTAAGTAGTTAAATGCATTTCTAGGCATTTAATGGACATAAATCAATTTTGAACTGCGGGTACATGAAATAAACGGTCATCACAAATGGGTTGAAAAATCATATTTGTATTCTTGAGTTCATGTTGATGCTCTATCCAAGAAAAGGAAAGAAACTTGAAACATGAGGGTGCAAAGACTCGACTCGGGTTATGGAATTTGATGTTTTTTTAATTTTGAAACGTCCAAACAAAGTCTGAAAAACATGAAACTTGGAATGGTGCTATCATATGACACCTACGGGTTGTGATAAAATATGAGAAGGTTTCTCAAAAGTTATCACGTAGCTACTTACAAACTGGAACATCTGTGAGGAAGAAACTAGGTTACGAGATAGAACGAACCGAGTTCGCATGTGAAGTGACTCCCTCTTTGTCCGTTGGCCTTGAATTTTTTGTACACTCGAGATACATCAGTACATCACCCGTGCCAAAATTTGGTAGTGTGTATTTACTATATTTAAGCCATTAAATGCATTTCTAGTCATTTAATGAATATATATCAATTTAAACTACGGGTACATGAAATGGTCACCACAAATGGATTGAAAAAAATGAAATCATATTTGTGTTCTTGAGTCCATGTTTATGCCTTATCCAAGAAAAGAAAATGAACTTCAAACATGGGGGGTGCAAATACTCGACTCGAAACATGGAACTTGGTGGTTTTCAAATTTTGAAAAATCCAAACAAAGTCCGAAACACATGAAACTTGGCATGATGTCCTCATATGACACCTACATGTTCTGGTTAAAATTTGAGAAAGTTTCCTAAAATCTAGCACGTAGACTACTTATAAGAGCATGGTTAATAGTATAGCCAACTGATGGCTATAAGCCATTGCCATGTCATCTCCAGCCCATCTTATAGCCAATATGTAAAATAGTTGATTAGAGAAGTGTATTACTTTTTTATTGTATGGCCCATCTTTCACTCTTACAAAAGTGCCTAGGAGCACGTGCTAGAGCTGGCTCTTCACCAAGAGTCCGCTTACCTTCTCTCTCCTCTTTTCTTTCCTTCAATTAAGCAAGAATATACTAGTTTATTTCTTATAGCCAGCTGACTCAGCTCTATTGTACTTGCTCTAAACCAGATCTTTTCTTGGGAAGAAACTATGTTTTAAGATAGAGCGGGTCAGCGTTGCATGCGAAGTGCCGGAGCGCTTGCTCCAATGTCCTTGAAACTTTTCGTGCACTGTGATAACACCATTACATGTTTATTGGCCAAAGTAGTATGCTTTGGGATTTAGTATATTTGAGTCATTTAGTGTATTTTCTAGTCATTTATTACATGTAATTAATTTTTCAACTACAAGTGCATTAAAAAGATGGTGAGATTAATTTGAGAAATTATATATATATGTTCTCATATGCCATCATATAGTTAGGCCTTACCAAAAAATTAATAGCAAGAACATAAAATAAAGGAAGAATGAAAAATAAAAATAAAATACGTGTAAATTTTTTTTGCGAGTCTAACACTCGGCAAATGTGCTTGTCTATGATTGAAGTAATGCCATGGATCGATGATGTGGCAAGCAAGCAACTACAGATCTCATACCTCCCACTTTCATAACAACCACACATATCACTGTCACAAACAAACACCAAAACCGATCTGATAGAAAAGACTAGGCAATATGTTTATACGTCAACACCCCCTCCCCCCTCACGTGTTGCTCCGGACCGAAAGTGGGTTGCAATTTAATTGCGCCAGCCTGGTCTTGAATTCAAGACCCTCTTGCGCCAGCCGGGTCTTGAACTGAAGACCTCTTGGCTCTGATACCATGTAGAAGTGCATGCTCCAGCCAATGCAACCAAAAGACAGATGTGATAAAAGAGACTAAGCAATACATTTATACATCAACATCTCCTCTCTCTCTCTCTCTCTCTCTCTCTCTCTCTCTCTCTCTCTCTAACACGGCACACACATCCAATCACGCACAAAGCCATGGAGGACTCGAAGCAAGCCGGCGGAGGAGTCTAGCAGCAGCAACACGCCAACGGAGGAGTCAAGCAGCACAGTAGCAGCAGCACGTCGGCGCAACCTTGTTTGACTCTCGGCAAAGCCTTTACTAAGTATCCGACAGATGGCACTCGGCAAAGTTGGCTTTGCCAGAAAATTTCGGGCCGACTATCCTTAGCCGAGAACTACACCTGGCAAGCTCTTTGCTGAGTATGAAACGGCTTTCGCCGAGTTTTTCCGGTACTCGGGAAACTCACAAATTCTAGTAGTGACATACAGATAGTCCCCTAAAACAATTTATGCAAGATTAAAATATGAGCTGGAAATATGGCTTAAAGCACATAATTATTACGGCCTTAAGGGTTATAGCGATATCACAAGAGATTCAAGTGCCAATGAAAGAATGTAACTATAGCACCGAGGTTCCAAATGTGACTACCTATGGAGTTACTCATTTGACATTTTAGTTGGCTCAAGGATTATCTACCTATACTAGTCATCAGTTTCCAAATGTTACCAAATCTGATGCTGAAAAGGTTTATAGTTTATACTACAGCTATCCACATAATGATGCCAACTTATGCATATGACTACTGTTTGTGGTTACAAAATTCCATCCGGCAGCAAAAGAAAACAATAAGATGCATGCTATTGCTGAAATTTGAGATGGGCTCTAGACCCATATAGCAATTTCTGAAAAATCTCTAAGGGCTCATGTGGGTTATATGGCACTAGGTGTAATGAGAAGTTTAGTCCCACCCCGGAAGTGGAAGAGGAGTTGGACCTCTTTATAAGGGTTTCTCTTCTACATGCTATTGGAGCTTGAGAAGAGAAGAGGCCCTCGCGCACTCCTCCTCTGCCGTCCGCCTCACCACGCCCCGCCGCGCCGCGCCGCGCCGTGGGTTGCGGGATCGAGCCGAGATCACACCTACGCGCTTATTTTTGCCAGTCACTAACGGAGATTTCCCTGACAGCTGGGCCACGATCTGAGACGTCGGATCGTGGGCTGTCACGGGCTCGGACGTGGGTCGAGCCCACGTCTCTCCACGCGGCTACACCTATAAGTGTGCGGTGTCTCCTAACGCTAGCCGCTACGAACAGATCACATCTGCTCACGCGCACACCCGCCTTCATTCCTTTGCTGCTGCTGCCGCCGGTGACTCCATCCCGTCCGCCGCGTACACGGTCGACGGGAGAGCAGGTCTCCGAAACCACGCCCTTCTGGTTCCTGTACGGGGTGAGGGGCGAATAGGTTTTTGGGCAGCGATTACGTGACTGCTCGCTTCCGATCGTCTACTTCCTCTATGTCCGCGTCGCCTTCATCATCACCATGTCCACCGACGCCGACGGTGCTGCCGCCGAGAAAGCTGAAGCCAACAAGAAGTCCACCGAGGACGCCGCTGCTGCCACCAAAGCCACGGCCTCTGCATGGCCTACTGGAGGGTATAACTCGTTTATCCTGCTCCTACTGTTTTCTGTTTTAACCATACTAGTGTTATACGTAGATCTTTCTGCAATTAGCGTAGTATGTGCTTGCTTGACTGAATATCAGTATGCGTTTATTTGTGTCAATGCAATGATAGTGATTTACTCGTGGATTAAGTTAATCGAGAAATTGCCTATTTACTCAACAATCCAAAAACCTATTATGTGTAGGAATTTTTCGGCAAGTGTCTTTGCCGCTGCACTGAAACCAGATAAGTTTACCGGTACATACTTTAAGCATTGGCTGACTAAGACCACGTTATGGCTCACGGCTATGAACGTGTTCTGGGTCACCGGTGTCTCCACGGGAACGATTGCTCCTGATCAGGGGAAGGCGTTCAAGGAGGCTACCGTTGTGTTTCTCGGAGCAGTTCTTAGCGTGATCGGAGATAAAATGGTCGACGAATATTTACATGTGCATGTCGCCAAGGACTTGTGGGAGGCGCTCGAATCTAAGTTCGGGGCAGCCGATGCCGGGAGCGAGATGTATATTATAGAGCAATTCCACGATTACAAGATGGTTGAAAACCGTCCTGTATTGGAGCAGGCTCATGAGATAATATGCATTGTTAAGGAGCTTGAACTTCTTAAGTGCGAGTTACTGGGCAAGTTTGTCACGGGTTGCATAATCGCGAAGCCCCCTAGTTCCTGGAGGAACTTTGCCACCACTCTGAAACATCAGAGGCGTGAATTCTCTGTGGAGGATGTCATTGGACATCTGAGTGTTGAGCAAAATTCGAGGGAAAAAGACTCGCACGGAAAAGGGGCCGAAGGGACTTCTGTCGCCAACATGGTGAACCAGAAGAATTTCAACTCCCACAAGCCCAAGGGAAAGAACGGTGTCCAACACAATACCGACTTTAAGAGGAAGGGTAAGAAGACCTTCAAGAAGAATAAGAAGGATGAGGGCTGCTTTACTTGTGGTTCGGTTGAACATTGGGCCAACAAGTGCCCAAACAAGTACAAGAAGCCAGGACAGGACTCCAAGTTTGTCAACATGATTGTGGGCAACCATGAGAATGGTGCATCTGGGTACGGTAATTTATTTACTGTTTTTTCAGTGTTTCAGCCTACCGATTGGTGGGTGGGCACAGGTGCAGGTGTTCATGTGTGTGCTGACATTTCATTGTTCACTTTTTACCAGGTCACAGGTCATGGGTCCGTATTGATGGGGAATGGCGCGAGTGCTTCTGTTCATGGTGTTGGCATGGTCTATCTGAAGTTTACTTCGGGAAGGATCGTGCAGCTGAAGAACGTGCAGCATGTCCCCGCCATCAAGAAGAACCTCGTTAGTGGCTCCCTTCTATGTAGAGAAGGGTTTAAGTTGGTTTTCGAGTCTAATAAATTAGTTGTTACGAAATATGGACTCTTTGTTGGAAAAGGTTATGAGAGCGGAGGGATGTTCCGCCTTTCCCTCGCAGATTTTTGTAATAAAGTCGTGAACTTCGAATGTTAATGGATCTGAGGTTTGGCATTCACGTCTTTGTCACATTAGTTTCGGTGTTATGACGCGGCTAGCCAAGTTGGATTTAATCCCAAGTTTCACTTTAGCCAAAGGTTCTAAGTGCCTTTCATGTGTGCAAGGTAAGCAACCTCGCAAGCCTCACAAGGTCGCGGAGGAGAGACACTTGGCACCATTAGAACTCATACATTCTGATCTTTGTGAGATGAATGGTGTGTTGACTAAAGGTGGAAAGAAATACTTCATGACATTGATAGATGATTCCACTAGATATTGCTATGTGTATCTGTTAAATACTAAAGATGAGGCTCTACACTACTTTAAAATCTATAAGGCAAAAGTTGAGAATCAACTTGAAAAGAAAATTAAACGAGTCCGGTTAGATTGTGGTGGAGAGTACTTCTCGAGTGAGTTTGATTCCTTCTGTTCGGAACACAGCATTATTCATGAGAGGACGCCTCCCTATTCACCCCAGTCAAACGGGGTTGCCGAGCGGAAAAACTGTACTCTAACTGATTTGGTTAACGCCATGTTAGATACATCGGGTTTATTCAAGGCATGGTGGGGGAGGCTATATTGACGGCATGTCATGTCCTGAATAAAGTTCCGACAAAGGATAATGAGATCACTCCTTATGAGAAATGGGAAAAGAGAAGGACAACACTCTCGTACTTGCGCACTTGGGGCTGTTTGGCGAAAGTCAATGTGCCGATCCCCAAAAAGCGTAAGCTTGGACCAAAGACTGTGGACTGCGTTAATTTGGGCTACGCTAAGAACAGCGTTGGCTATAGATTTCTAGTAGTGAAATATGAGGTACCTGACCAGAAGGTCGGTACAATTATGGAGTCTAAGGATGCTACATTCTTTGAGGATATTTTTCCTATGAGAGATATGCAAAGCACTTCTAGACAGGAACCTGAGGAGACTCCTGAACCTGCCGTCCCTATGGAATATTATGAACAAACACATGATGAAAATCCTGAGGAGGATGACGAGGAAACCGTCGTTCCTTTGCTGCTGCTGCCGCCGGTGACTCCATCCCGTCCGCCGCGTACATGGTCGACAGGAGAGCAGGTCTCCGAAACCACGCCCTTCTGGTTCATGTACGGGGTGAGGGGCGAATAGGTTTTTGGGCAGCGATTACGCGACTGCTCGCTTCCGATCGTCTACTTCCTCTACGTCCGCGTCGCCTTCATCATCACCATGTCCACCGACGCCGACCGTGTTGCCGCCGAGAAAGCTGAAGCCGACAAGAAGGCCGCCGAGGACGCCGCTGCTGCCACCAAAGCCGCGGCCTCTGCATGGCCTACTGGAGGGTATAACTCGTTTATCCTGCTCCTACTGTTTTCTGTTTTAACCATACTAGCGTTATACCTAGATCTTTCTGCAATTAGCGTAGTATGTGCTTGCTTGACTGAATATCAGTATGCGTTTATTTGTATCAATGCCATGATAGTGATTTACTCGTGGATTAAGTTAATCGAGAAATTGCCTATTTACTCAACAGCTATTACGTGTAACATAGAAATTTGGGAATGCATGATACATGATGGTATCCCTGTCCCTGCCACTGTTGCAAAGTCTCTTAAAGGTCATTGACTGGAGATGGACCGTGAAGACACCACAAGATATCCTTACAAGTGTCACCATTTTTTGCTCGTCGAACCCTACTAAAGCTGGAGACTTCCTCCTGCCTGCTGCCCGAAGCGGAAGAAGCTTGTCTAGTTCAATACTTCTTCAGAAAACCGATATTTGGGGGACTGAACCTGCGTCGACGGACAATCATGACATGGAGTTGGTGCAAGAAGATATAGATCCACCGTTGGCAGACGATAGCGATGTGGGAGGACTTGCTGAACGAAATATACCAAAACACAACTGATATAAGTTCATACTATACCATGATGAACCTGACATAGTTGTTGTTAGCCATCTTCGATGACCGTAGACCGCAGAAGCCCCATGAGGCTATTGTGAACTCCCATACGCATGATGCCACCACTGGGTTTTTGTCTCCTCCAGCTCAACCAGACATCTCAAGACAAGTTCTTTGAGGTAGTCATGACCCACATCCTCTAGAGTCTTGCCATGGTTGAACCGCTCGTTGTTGATCAAGCATTCCGCTATCGACATCCGGATGATGTCAATGCATCAAAATTAATTCCCACTATAAGTAAGATATTTACCCATCCATTCAGAGACCTTTTTGATAATCTTATCAGTGAGAGGCTGAATATCTTCCCTTCTCTGTTTATTATAATGCAGAGGCACCCCAAGGCATTTAAGAGGAAAGGAACCAATCTTGCACATGTCAGGTTTACCCTTAGTGCGCTTGTATTATTCTCAATGTGACGATTGAGTCAATAAATTTCTTTTTATCAAAACAGAAAAGTCTATGAACGATCCTAAAAAACGTCTATGAACAGGCCTGACTGCCTGTGATGGATGCATCTTGATTAGCTTTATCATCACTTAACCAACAGTATGCAAAAACAAGACAAGAACATGTCTTGTATGCAAATGAAATAAGACAAGAATATTGTTTGGCCGTCTGCTGGTAGCTGTTCATTTCATTCTTGGCCTCCTGTTACCTAAACTTACCTAACGCTAATTCGGCGGCCCCGTCCGCAGTATCAAGAATGCCAACAAGCTCGGCCCTGCCTCCACCCTCAAGAACATCCGCAGTATCAAGAATGCCAGCAAGCTCAGCCCTGCCTGCACCCTCAAGAACACCAACCACGGCAGCTCTCACAACGTCAAGCACACCGACATGGGCGACCCTGCCCGTGGTCTCAAGACCGCCAATAAGGTCGGCCCCGCCCATGGCCTCAAGAATGTCAATTGGCGCAACGGCGGCCTCAAGCGATAGGTGGACGCCGATGCCGGATCAGTGGTCCTCAGAAACGATGGTGGTGGTGGCTCCGTCTGCGGCCTCAATAATGTTAATTGGCGAAACGATGGCCTCAAGCGATAGGTGGTCGAGGACGCTGATGCTAGATGAGTGGTCCTCAAGAACGTCATTAATGGTGGCTCTGTCCGCGGCCTCAATATCGTCAACTGGCACAAGGCTGGACTCAAGCGATAGGTGGTCGAGGACGCCGATGCCAGATGAGTGGTCCTCAAGAACGTCAACAACGGTGGCCTCAATATCGCCGGCTGGGGCAACGGTGGACTCAAGCTATAGGTGGTTGAGGACGCCGATGCCAGATGAGTGGCCCTCAAGAATGTCAACAATGGTGGCTCCCTCCAAGGTTATTCCCACCAGGTTTAACAAAAAGAAGAAGAAGACGTTTGCTCATGCTTTCAGTAATTTGTTCAAGATGTGTCGGTCTGTTTAGATGAGGCTGGTTGAGGATGTCACCAAGGGCAGGTTATGCCGGCACAACAATAATACTGGCAGAGCTTCTATATGTCAGAGGAGACACAGGGAAAAGGATAGTGCGCACCCCGTACTTCTAGGCCTCGTTACCTCTTCTTCCCTTTTGACTTCTTGATGCCAAAGGGGGAGAAGTGTTCTGTGTAGGCCGCTTGCATTTGGGAGATTTGATGTCTTCTTGTTATCTTTGATTCGTTTTGGACTTTGTGATACTTTTGTGGTGTGAGCTACTCTCTTAGATATTATTGTAAAACTTTGTGATGCTCTTATCTATCTAGTCATGGATGTGTTATGCTTAATGTACTCTTTGTGATCGTGTCATGACATATTATGCATGATGTGTTACATTTGTTGCTCCCACACCTCTTTCACGACACCTTGTTTATCCTCTTGACTCCGAAAAGTTACTCAGTTACGCACCATACTCACAAATAAATGACATCTATATATGCTCAGAAATTGGCTAAATCATTTGGGTATTCCGAAAAATAGCCCATAACAATACCCATGGAAATGTTGTGGAAAGACTTGCAATAGATGGATGCAAGCGCTATGACGGTGCATAAACCCTTCAACACCCATGGTAGGGTAGCGAACGTGGCCAGAAGTACCAGATCGAAAGGTGCACGAAGAATTTACGCTGGTTCGGGCCTCCAAGAAGGAGTCCTACCTCTTTCTTGGTGCTTGTATCCATGGTAGGATACCTCATTGGAGGGTTACAATGAAAGCTGGAGTATGGTCTACCGAGTGTATGGTTGTACAAATGTAGTTGATGATGAGAGCCCCTTTGCCCCCACCTTATGTAGGCGATGGGCGCTAAGGTTTTACATGAGGTAGATCTAATCTGGCCGCCACCGTATTGACATGCGGACCAAGGTGGTTTTTGGGTGTGTATCTGAGTTTCCAGGATCCTTCTTGTCGCCAGATCCTTGATGGGCCTCCTGGGCCCCGAGACAAGCCTGCTGTCGGGCTCCCCTTCGAGAAGCCACCCCCGGTGTATTACACCATCAGTTGTCCCCAAGGGTGTCTGGAGTTGAATTTGGTTGATCTTCGAGAACCCAGGCGGGCTTCTTGTCTTTTTGCTGGTCATTAGGACTCGTTCTTCCGGAGTTTAGTCTCGAAGGATTCTGTGGGCCATGCCCATAGTACACGAAGGATACGGTAACATGACCATGGCACGCACACGAAGGGATAACACCCCACCATGGGATGCTACAAGTTAGAAGTAATATGTGGATGTTATTTGACCCTTTTTTCATGTTCAAATTCTAGAAACTTAGAACGGTAACACTTTTCTCGGGAAGCAGCAAAAAATCGGGTGACCGGTCTGTTACGGACATGTTGAGAGAAAAAAAAACTAACCTTGTTCACACCACAACACATCATGGAAATAGCTCATAATCAAAAACTTACATGCTAAAGGAGGCCACGTGTCTACGGGATGATGAGGA
Organism: Aegilops longissima; assembly: GCA_021605205.1. Classification (NCBI taxonomy): domain Eukaryota; kingdom Viridiplantae; phylum Streptophyta; class Magnoliopsida; order Poales; family Poaceae; genus Aegilops; species Aegilops longissima. The sequence goes on from CM038679.1 coordinate 763,612,696, forward strand.
CTGATGGGAAGCGGAGGTGCAGAGAAACTCCTGACCTAGTCCTAATTTCGGCTACCACCAGCAGGAAGGCGAGCGAGTTCACCATGTCTCCTCGGATGCTCAGCAACGCCACCACAATGTTTTCTTGACGAGTATGATGACCACGGACACACTGGGTGAAGAAAATGTGGTCCTCATGTGAGTCTGAAGAACGGAGGACAGTCCAAAGAATAGAGAATACGACTCCAACTAAGGAAAGCACAACATAGAGCATCGATAGTTCTGATGTTTGCGTGTGGCGAGCTGTCGCCATGTAATTAAGTCACAAAAGGTAACTAATTCACAAATAACTATCCAGGAAAATATTAATCATCAATCACATTTAGCTGTCTCCAAGAAAACGGATCTTCAACTCGCTGCTATCCTAAAAAACGTTCACCAAAATTGGCATGAACTTAAAGCCGCCAACATTAGATCTCCCAATACATGACCAAGGTTCTTTCGTTCAACCATATTAAGAATCAAGCAATTGTCTAGCACATATGGGTGCAAGTATGCCTAAGAAAACACAACGCCGACAAAAAAGTGCAACTTATGATTTAAAAAATAAATAAACAACAAAGATCAAACAAGCCACCCGGGGAAGAGATCAACTGAATAACAATTTCAGTGACTGCATTAGAATTAAAAATTACTTGGCTCAAAGAGCGTGATGAATACAACGAGCAACATATATGAAAATAAAAATTTCAAGAAATTAACTGAATGTCTCATCTTAACCACCAAAGCTAAATAAAAATAAGACGAGATCGACACACGTAGCTGGTCTCCTGGCTTACATGGGAGAAAAAGGGCTCGAATGAAACCCCGCATTGAAGGACTGCATCTGCATCATCATACCAATACCCGGAGAAGCTGTCACCATGTAGACACTATGACGAGGGTGTCCGCCTCGGCATGAGAAGGGAACACCTCCGCCGCCGCCTTGCCCGCATAGTACATTGGCACACGGGTGTTGATATACCACGAGATGGCCAGTTCGTCTGCCTACTTCATCAGGACCTTAAGGCGATTCTTATGTTGGAAATATGCCTTAGAGGCAATAACAATGTATTATTATATTTTCATGTTTATAATTAAGAGTTGATATCCAAGAATATGGGATTCAATGGAAAACTCATATGCACATGTGGAATTATAAATGGTTGATAGCTTGCAAGCGCACAAGGTTTAGCCTTTTCGAAGTAAGAGTATCAATCCCATAGGGAGCACACCAATCAGGCTTTTGGCCTTTGTAAAGAATTATGTCACTTTGTGCCTGCAGGTAATTGTAGACTTGAAGTAGAGTGAGGGCGGATTTAGATAAGGATTGAGTAGGATGATTTCTAGTAACTGAATAACATAAAAGCAAATTAAAAACAAGGATATAGTAAATAACGGTTGTCAGTGTCAAAACCGGCAATCTCGGATTGGGCACCCGTGCTGTTAGATTGGATTGATGGGTAACAGGAAAAACGCACAAGGGATTTACCCAGGTTCGGGCCCTCTCTATGGAGGTAAAACCCTATGTCCTGCTCTTGTTTATATAATGAAGGTATCGAAGTACAGAGTCGATCTACCTCGAAATCGTAAGTTGTGGTCTAAACCCTAAGGGTATGACGAATGAGTGAATGGATAGATCCCCTCTACAGACTAAACCTCCTTGTTTATATAGTCACCAGGGGTATCTAGGGTTACACACGGTCGGTTGCCATCCGAAGATTTACATGCCAAATCTAATCTGATATGCTTGAAGTACACGCCAAGTCTTCGATCCTGCACTTTGGAGGCCTCCGGAGTCTTCCTTCTTCCGTGGGCTAGTAGTCCAGCTAAACCCCCCTACCCTAGGACAACGTCAGTATCCCCCAAACTTTTCTTCGAAGCTGAGGTAATGTCTTCGGTTTGGCAGTCTTCGTCTTAGCAGGCAAGTTCCCATCTCTTCTTCTGAGCTTCCATCGTGAATCGCCGAGCTCTTCTTTGGCCCAGATGCCATCTCATGTCGCTTCGTACCGCGTGCCGTCTAGAGAATCGGACCATATTTATGACTGGGCGTCAAAGTGTCACTCTAATTGGCATTATTTAACACGCAACGAGCCCAAATTGATGGTCCAACATGTCCTGTACGTTTCGTGTTTCGTTGCTCAATACCATTCCCCCTACCCAAACTCGAGTTGGAGAAGTTCCATCAATGACAACTGAAGCTGGTTCTTCCAAGCGCCCACAGGGTACCCTCAAAGGAGACTGGGGAAGCTGTAGGCAACACACTGTGCCGTTTGTGGTTCTCGACCTCTTGGTTTGCTTCCACCCGCTATAACCAATTAGGACAACTCACTTTATGCTCAAAAAATAACTAGGACAACTCACTTGTTGTGGCTAGTTACTTCTTTATTCTTCTTGTTGTGATTTTTTTAGTGTGTTTTTTTTGTTTGTTTGTCCTTTTTTTTCTTTGATTTTACTCATTTTTTATTTTTCTTTATTTCTTCTTGTTTTTCTTTACTTCTTCATTTGCTTAAATTTGTGAACTGCTTTGAACTCTATGGAACTTATTTTTTGAATCCATGAACTTTTTTTGAATGAATGATTTTTTTTAATTTCGTAAACTTTTATCAAATTTACAATTTCTTTTATCCAATTCGTGCGATCGTTTCGGTTTTTCAGGGCATCTAAAATTTCGGTTTTATAAGAATACAAACTGATGGTTTCTATACAATTAGAAAATCGATTTTATTTGAGTCAAAAATTTGGTTCAGACGAATTCAATGGGTAGTAGTTGCCTTTATAGTCTTTCACACGCTTCTTTCCTCAAGAGCAATCAGAGGTGGTACTAAACCAAAACATGCAGGTGAAAAAGTTGAGATGAGGAAAGGACAGAGAGGCTTAGACATGCTTTTTCAATAAAAAAAAGAGGCTTAGACACGTGTGTCGGGAAGCTGGGCAAGCTGGTTTGCGGCCACGTGGATTTTTTTTAAATCGGTCCACTTGGATTTTTTTAAAATTATATGTATTTTCAGTTTTCTATGTTTTTAACTTTTTTTTTTTGAGATTCTATGTTTTTAACTTAATCAAGTGCCAAAAAAATTACCTAATAATTTTAGGTTCTGTAGATTTATTGACCAAACTAAACACTGAAATTGTTGATTTTGGTCCATTCAGTTTCGGTCCCGGTTCTTTCAGTTCGATACATCGGTTTTCGGTTAATATGCCCCCCCCCCCCCCCCTCTTACTTCCTGCCTTCTTCCGTGTAACCACACCGGGTGGGACTAAAACCACAAACGGTATAGTGTGTTGCCTACAGGTACGTACATGCAGGCTGCAATAAAAAGCCCAAAACAAGTTTATGCCTTGCATGCAAGTGATCACTTTGCCCATGGAATCGATGTTCCTGCCGCACGCGTGCGCTGGTCGCTACATGTGGCATAAATTTTCCACCACCAGCACCAAAAAAGGAACTTTTGGTTTTTCGGATTTCAGATTTCGATACCGGTTCGGTCTTTGGTTTGTCAATCAGTTTTTATGCCCTCTAGGAGGTGCGGGTGGCGGAGGTGCATGCGAGTGTGTCTGGGGTTGGCAGGCGGATGAAGATCTCCTCTAGGAGCTCATCGGGGAGGGGGATGGAGGCCGTCACCGCTAGAGCCATGGCTACCTGGGTGGACGAAGGGGATCTAGGGTTACGGTTGGGGATAAATTTTCTGCGGGGGAGCGACTAGTGAGTGGGAGAGTGAGCTCTACAAAGCCATTTCATTTTTAGAGAATTCCTTATTTGACCTCCCTATTTGGCCCAAAGTAATATTTTCTTTCCTATTTGACACCAATGCTAAATTATGTTCCTTATATGACATTTTTGTCAATTTTATTCACTAACAATGTTAAGCGAGAAAAGAAAAGACAATTTTGCCCCTCAAGTTGAAAAAACAACGAAAAACTTTTTGGGCTGATATAAATAGAAACTAAAAAGAAAAGTATACGGGAGAGATGTTAGCTTAGGTCTTGAAACTTGGTTTTCAGGAGAGATGGGTGAGTCATATTATGCATTGTGTTTCCACTGTCGATTATAGTGTCTGGAATAATGATGAACAAGGTGAAAGTTTCAATTACATGAGGCTTATGACAAGGAGATCCTCTATATGTACCCTTATCTTTTCTTATTTTGTACAGAGGATCTTACTGCTCTTTTGGCGCATGCAGAAGATAGTGGAAATATTTCTTCTGGTATTAAAGTTTGTAGAGAGGCTCCCCCTATTACTAATCTTTTTTTTACTGATGACTCGTGGATCGTCATGAAAGCGATCCTACGCAATGGCTCTGAAATCAATTTCAGTTTTGTATTGTGTTGCCTCAGGACAAATGATGAGCGTTGATAAGTCTAGCATATCTTTTGTCCAAATACGAGACTGCGCACCATAGAACAAATTTGCTCAATTTTGAATATCTTGATAGAGGCTCTCAATGACAAGTATTTTGGTCTACCAGCCAATGTGGGTTTGGATAAGTCTAATTCTTATCGATCGTATTGTCATGAAAATTAGCGGGTGGAAAAAAAAAATATCATAGGAGGAAAGGAAGTTCTCCTCAAGTCTATTGTTCAAGCCATTCCTACCTATGAGATGTTTGCTCTAAGGAGGAAAGGAAGTTCTCTTACTTTTTTAAGGAATAACTGACACGATCTCACAATTTTGTGGGGTGATGATGACAACCAGAGGAGGATGCATTGGATGGCTTGGTGGAAAATGTGTGTCCGAAAAAACCAAGGTGGTATGGGTTTTCGTGATATTCATTGTTTTAACTTGGCGATGCTGGCTAAGCAGGCTAGGCATCTTCTTGAGAACCTGAATTCTTTATGTGCCGGTGTCTTGAGGGCTAAATATTTTTCTGATGGAGATTTACTGAATGCAAAGCTTAAGAAAACAATAGGAGGCATGCTATTACCTGCAGCATAGAAATTTGGGAATGCATGATACATGGTATATCCCTGGTCCTGCCACTGTTGCAAAGTCTCTTAAACACCAATTATTGGAGATGAACCATGAAGACAACACAAGATGCCCTTACAAGCGTCACATTGTTTTCCTTGTGGAACCAAACTAAAGCAAGAAGGTTCCTCCTGCATGCTGCCCCAAAAGGAGGAAGCTTGTCCAGTTCAATACTTCCTCCTGGAATATTTTGGGGGACTGAACTTGCGTCGACGAACAAAAATGACACTGAATTGGTGCAAGAAGATATAGATCCACCGCTAGCGGAGGCAGATGCTATAGTAGGAACCTGGAATCAGACCAGGACCAACTAGCTAGGGAGGCGATGAAGAACATGTTCTTGCAAGAGAGGCAAAGAAGCATCAAGATGGAGGTGAGAATGATGGAAGCAAGCCAAGCAAAGTTGATCTAACAGAGGAGTAGGCGCGCATGGAGACTAACTGACACAATGCATTGGAGATATGAAACCTGATGCTCACAAAGTTGTTGTTTACATGCATATCAGCCATATGCATGGTGGACTCTCAGACAGCCTCTGGTTCTATGGAATGAAACATCTATGTTTGAAGTGCTGAAGAAACTAAATCATAGCTCATCCAAAATTTGGCATGCATTATAGATGAACTCATCATAAAAATCTTAATACAAGATATGAACTAACTCATCCACCCATACAGAGAAAAACCAGCACTCTCAGCTACTGATAGACCATCTGCCAACACAAACATCAGTACGAGTCTTGCTGCCAGCATATCTTGCTTACATAGATACATACGACGCACAATACGGACTTATCAAGCTACATCAACACCATCTTGAACATTCCCCATCCAACTCCAGGTCTTTGACCCAAGCAAGACCAGAGCAACTAGAGAGCAAGCTGAGATCTGCAGACATGTAATTAGTTAGAAATTTGAAGCTAGCACAGTTGATGCAATGGGAATGTTTCCTATCCCAATTTCTTAGGCAGAAGGCATGCGCTAAATTGCAGAGTACAATATAGCTTAAGTATAACTGAACAGAAGCTGCTTATTCGTGCCACCGCAAGTATCCCAGATCTATCTTATTGCAGTTTGGAAGCAATCTCTACTACTAAAAGAAACGTAAGGTTCCCTCTCCCCTCTTACATCCCCCTCGCTTCGTCCAACCTGTAGTACGACCCCCTTCTCTCCTCAATCGATTTTCTTTTCTCCCCACCGGTTTTCTCCTTGCCGGTTTTGTCCTTGGTTTTCTATTCCTTTCTTTGATAAAAACAAATAATTCACGTATGGTAACCAAATGCAATCAATTCATGCATGGTAATATAAAATCTGATTTGATAACACAATAACTCATGATCAATCTCCTTCCTTCTTTAGATCAATTCCTTTCTTCTATCTCCTTCCTTTCTTCTACACCGTGGTACAAATTCCTTTCTTCTATCACCGTAGTTTACCCGGCCGAATTCACACTCATGAGTTCTGTCGATCCCACCACTACTTTGCCTGGGCATCAACAAGCAAGTCTGACGCACCCATGAGATGCACTTGCAAGGACGGACTCCGGCGACGGGAGGCATTGGAGAAGATCATGCATTGGGAGAGCGGCACACGCGATGGGGTTGGGCTGCAGGGGCGCGCGATGGGTCTGGTTGGGCGTGCATGTGCAGGGGTTGGGTTGGCCGCGTGTGTGTGTGTGTGTGTGTTGGGGCTTGGCTGGGAGGCGTGTGATGATGTAGAAGGCAAGTGAACAGAGGGACTCGGTGGGAGAGAAGCTGGGCTCGGGTGATGCGACGGTCGGAGAGATGTTGTGGAGGAGTTGGCCGGCGCCTTGGACGAGTCCGTGCGTGCATGACCTGTGCCGCCGGGGAAAGCGAAGCAGCAACGTTAGTCCTCCCTTTGCCCTTCTCTTTCAATGTTATAAGTAGTCGCTATCAAGGTTTGACTAGCTAGCTTTTCATTGCCAGTTTAGAAATTGGTGGATTGTTTGAGCAGCAGATTATATTCATAGATTAGACCTTCAGACGATCAAAGAAGTAGGTGCTTAATGGATGGGTGAATGCTGGCTTTAAATCGGCTCTCACCTTAGTCTTCCTTATCACTGGTAAGGGAAGCAGTCTACCTTTGCTCTCTTTAATCTGATATATGTTTTGTTGTGGTATGGTATTGGTGTCAGTTAATTTTCCATGGTTCTTTAGTAGGTGTTCAATAAAAAAGATATTTAAGAGCATAAAACAGATATTTGCTTATATGGGCGGAGGAAGATCTTTTTTTGTGGAGGAGGAAAGATAAGGCATAGTCAGGATTGACTCTGACTCGACTCTATGTGTTAATAAATTAGACACTCTGTATCATCACGATAATAGATGCAGTGTTTTACCAGTTCTTAAGATCATATATGTGCGTTAAATCATGGACATGTCATATAACCACCTGTAATACATTCAAGCTTTTCATCTGTGCTATGTACTATTAATAGGCTACAATTTATGCTCTCCATCAGCATTGTTGTTTGTCTTTCCTTCTTCACGGGGGAGACATGTGGCATGTCTCTTTCCATTCTATACCATTCTCGTTGATTTTACGATTAGTCAACTGGGTTCGCTTACAGTTACGGAGATCTTTCTTATGCACATGGTATTCCAATGATAACGTCCCATACTGCTATTCAATTTTTATTTGTCATCTCAGTGCTAAATGATTTATTTAATTCATGTATCTATATTGTTGCCCGGAGCAACGCACGGGCATTTAGCTAGTATACATAAGAATTAGCAGACCACAATAGGTGACCCTATCTGTTTCAGGAAACAGGACATGGTAAATAAGGAAAGCTCATAATTAGATGACTAAGAGCTTTCAAACATCAACTTGCAGGTTATGCAACATTCTTGGTTTGAACATTCTTGTGTAAGTGCAAAGTATGGCGTACTAAAGATGTACCATATGACGATGCAAGAGTGTAAGCTATTTTCTCGCCTAAAATATGGAGCAACAAATATTACCTTTCCAAACTAGTATGTATTCTTTTTATTTCCACTAACCGTGGTCCTCCTAAGATATAATTTTTAAACATGCATGCCAAACCAAACCATGAATTGGCTGTCTCACCTAGCTAGTTTGACAAGACAATCAAGCACAATAGCACAATAAGTAAATTTAGAGACATTAAAACTATGCACTTTTCCAGCCATCTCAGGCCATTAGCCTTTGTGGCCGTTGGATCTTTAGGTTTTGGCTGTTTTCCGTCGTTCGATTTCCTGTCAACCCCGAGTAGCCTAAATCCTTCGCTACGAACGAGCGCTATCGTGGTGGGCCGCTGCTCCGATAACAATTTCGGGAGCCTCCTGTGAATCGTTGTCCGATGTGGGCCAGCCAGCCCATCTAACATCTCCATCCACCTGGGTTCGATCCAGAGCGAGGATAGGCGGATCGGGCGTTGCTCGACGCGCGGTCAGCTCGGTCAGCATATCCACCGAGAGGAACAAACCGGTTGAGCGGAGCGGAGGTTGCGGGAGAGGCCAGGCGCGCTCACACGCCCTTCTCGGCCGCGGGGCGAGACCATGCCTCGAGCTGGTTCGAGCCTCCCGGACCGGACGCCGATGCACAGATGGAAGCGAAGCGTCAGCGGACTCTTCGGCGACGAAGGCGAGTAAAACTGATCCCCATGATTGAAGGAGGCAATTAATTGTCAGTTCCAGGGGCATTCATCATCGGTGATGTGCGCCACTCGCGGCGGCTACTAAATGGAGGTAAGCGTTGCTTTCTTTGAGCCTGCATCGAATCCATTACTTCCTCTCCATCTTGCGCAGCCATAGTGCTTTGGGTAGGTTGCGCTCTATCTGCATTATTTCCTTACCTGATCCCCCTTCTGCCCGTCAACATTGTCTTGAACCTCCCTCTCCCAATTTTGTGCAGGTGCTACTCATCTGCTTTGTGGTCGATTCATTCAGGCTCTTGGGCCTATAGAAAATGCAACCGAATTCATTACGTGTGCCTGCAGATGGTGTTCATTCTTGGAAATTGGTTTATCCTGATTTGGTCATTTTATTTAATTGACAATCTGATGGCTCCGGGAAGGTGATAATTTCGCTTTGACTACCATACATCATGTTTCCATTTTAGCATTTATCTGTTGCTTAGATTACATGTCTTCATACCACGGAACTGTTTATTGCGCCACAGTTACTTACAACAGAACAGGAAAATGTGCAAAAAGAAGAAGAAAAATGTAGCCACCCATCGAGTGTTAGTGCTATCAAAAGGTAACATTCTCCTTTTATCTCGGTGCCCTTTTTTGCCATTGCTTTGTTCCCTGCATTCCCCATTTTATGTAAATTGCAGCACAGATTGACAATAATGCGCCTTTCAAGCATGGTTATTCCAGCGGTGAGTTTTTTTGTGTGAATATTCCAGCAGCAAGCTTGGGTGGTGTTTAAACTTAGGAGCCTTATAAATGTAACATCTGAACCTCTTCTTAATCAAACCATGCCCTTGTCATATTTAAAAACTTCTGTTATGAGCTTAATAATGTAACGTGGCTTCTACATGAATTTTCCTGATGGAGCGATCTCAGGAAGAATACGCGATTGGTAGTTCTCACTTCTTACAGGGAATACAAACCTCAGTTCTTACCTTGCTGTGAAACTGAGATACTTAGTTAAGAATTATTGGTGACCTTCGGATGGGAGACGAGTTTTTGTGCTTGTCACTGTTAAATTTAATTTCCAATTAAAATGTACCTGTGACGGATTTGTCGAAGCAGGTTTCTTCACGTCTACATTAGAAAGTACACAATGAGAATTTTTCAAGTCTTGGATTCAGTCATAGCTAAGTGTGTTTTGGTCAACTTGAATGTTTCTTGGCATAGCTATGCTTATATATTAGAACATGCTAACAGGGGGTGTTTACTGTTTACATTATGTATTTTACTTTTACTTTACTAAATGGCCTTACGATATTCCCCCAGAAATTTTATTGATGCAAACACCTGTTTTTCTACGGTGGCAACCAAACATTTAGTCAATTATGAAAATAAGAAACACTGCGTTGTTTTGAGAAGGAATCTTTTATCTTCCTAATCAATTTTTGATGTTCCCCGTTTTGCTACAGATTTGTTTCAAGTCACTATTGCAGAATAATGGAGAGGGAGTGGGCTTTGGAAGCTCATGTGTTTGGTTGGGGTTAAAAATTTTGACGTCTGAGAGGTTTAGAAGCTGCTAGGTACGTGCTAATTAGCTCGTGTTTTGTGCTGATTGACCTGATGCTTTTTCTGTGACTCAAGGTTAACTTTGACCTTTCTCCTTTTGCATGAATTAAAGATATTGCTGAAGGCTAAAGCTTTGTTGTTGTTGTTGTTGCGATGGGTACTATTGAAATTAATGAGATTTACCGGTCATCTGGCGTTTTAAAAATATGTCCAGAAATTGTACCATGGTTTGTAAATTTAATCTTTTGCATGAATGATTTTCATATTGATATACATACATAATTTTTATTTTTGACTTCCCTTCTGTCCATCATTACCCTGTATGCAATTATGTAAACTGCTTGGTAATTGGTATCCCCCTTAAATATCGTTGTTTTCTGTCAAACATATATTTACCTAATGTATATCGCATTGTTCATGGGCTCATGGCTGTCAGGCTATATCCGACACAAGCTTTGGCTCTCCTGCGGATGGCAGCAACGTAACTACTCAAAACTACAACTAACTATTTTCACCTGTCCTTGGTCAAATAGTAATACACTATCCTATCAGTATCTCCAATAATAATGGTAAACACTAGCCGTAACCAAAAAGAATCTAAGGACAAGGACAACACTAATGAAATTGTAACAATGGAACGCCGATCTCTCCTATGGTTTGATGCACGACCCTCCCTATCGTAGTATATTTGTTATGCTAAGCATACTTTCAGTTAGATTTGGACGGGGAGAATAAGACCACCAACGATCATCAGGAGAGGTGTGTTAAAGACGTTTAGACTTCTGGTATGCCAAGACAGATTATGAGACAAGGTGATAGATATTGATGGTTTTCTGGAACATATGCAGATCACCACTGAGACTAAAGGTTTGTTAACTTGGGAAATTACTGTTGTTTATCTTATTCTCGCCATACCTCGGCCATTGGTGGTCGTAGTTGTGTTGTGCAAAGGTATGCACGTTCCTCAACGGCTTCTCAACACGGTTCCATGTATAGTAAGATCAAACATGAACTTAAGCTATTAGATAGTTTTTTTGCGTATGGAATATTTTATTGAATTTCTCCGTGTGCTCCCATTGCTTTTCGGCAATTCTAAACTCAATGATGATTTGGATGGTGTTACTCTACCATGTCAATGTTTGTGATCATAGATACTTCCAACATGTGCAACCCACTCTATATCAAGGCAATGTAATTTGAAATATTTGAAGTTTTTTATATTTCCATTTTCTTCTGAAAATTCCCTGGATCACTAACCAATATGCAACTTAACTTTAACGTATATGTATTTACATCAAAACAGACGGACGCAGCAACGTGCGTCATCTATGTTCTAGTCTATATATAATAATGTGATTAGAACAAGCAAATTGTGCACACAATGACAAAAAAGCATATGATTAGGCTTACCAGTGGATCAAATAGTTGGTTCAGATAACAGTTGTGGGAAGCTAAAGTACGGGATGGCGCGTCTGCGACCATAGAAATTCACCATCTTTGTACAGACCTTGGTAATTTCATAAGTTTTGATATCCATTGAGTAACAATCAACATTCTCAAACTTAAAGCCAAGCGGAGCACCTTGGAAGAACAAGAACCCCTCAGCTGCACCCACTGTCGAAATGGAATAGGCCTTATACTGCCCAGGCAGTTGTATGATCTTCTCCACCTTCCATTCATGAGAATTATCCTGCAGAGAGGTATGTTGGAGAGAATAGGACCCGTGTTGACATAAAAGAGAAAACATCTCAATGCCTCCTTCCATACACTCGACAACTGAATTTGGACGCCGATAATCATAGCTTGGGCCAGTGTCTCTGAGCTGCAGATGGTAGCCTGTGAGAAAATTGACAGTTGAAAACTTCAAAGTGCGTGTGTCCAGCACCATCAAATGGTCACTCCAAAACCAAAGATGTGTCCAGTAGAAGCAGTGTCGTACACGGTCAAAACAGGACATGTCTTTCAAATAAGGGAGCGCAGGGGACTCGACCACACACCATTGCATAGTTGTGGACGGGAAGACAAAGAGGACGAGCTTTGTCTGGTATCTTGCTATGCATATCACCTTGAAGGGCTCCTCCTCGCCGTCGTTGCTGATTTTGGGGGCAAGCATGGGCTCGAATTCCTGTAGGTGATCCTGCGGCTGGCCAGCCAGGTCCTCAGGTATGGTTGGAAGCAGCACATATCTGCTGGATAGAGGATTACATACGGCAAGGTGAAAGTCAGCGGCATTGCACCAATCCCGTTTGGTCCACGCGAGGCGGCGACCATCATCGCAGAAGTCAACAAGCTCCCAACTGTCCATGAGGATGCTTACTTCGGAGCCTTCTTTGGAGTAGCTCCAGCTGTTGATGAAGCGGGCTTTGAGGGAGATCCATTCGAGGAGGACGAGACCGTCGCGGGCGTCACGGGGGCGCTAGCGGGGACCTTCCATGTCGGAAGAGATGCGGGATGAGGAAGAAACAACACCGGGGACGAAGGAGAAACCGGCGACGCGCGGGCCGAGGGCGCCCGCGAGTGGGGCGGAGGGGTGCGGCGCCTCGGCCGGATGGAATCCGGCAGTGTCCATGAATCCGAGGAGGGGAGGCCGATGCATCGCGCGAAAGCGGCGGCGGAAGACGCGCCCTTTGACGACGCGGTGGAAGGAAGTGCAGGTGGCGGAGGCGCGGGCGAGCATCTCCAGGGTGGGCAGGCGGAGGAAGATCTCCTCCATGAGCTCGTCGGGGATGGGGATGGAGGACGGCGCCGACGGGGCCATGGAGGTCGGGTGGAGGAAGGGGATCTAGGGTTACGGTTGGGGATAAATCTTCTGCTAGGGAGCGGCTAGTGAGTGGGAGAGGGAGCTCTACCAAGCCATATCCTTTTCAGAGACGCTTTCTTAAAATCTACTTCCCCATTTAGACCGAAGAATTATTTTCTTTCCTATTTTACAGTAACGCTAAGTTTGTTCCTTATACGATAGATTCGTCCATTTTACCCACTAACGTTGTTAAGTGAGAAATGAAAACACAGTTTTGCATCTCATGTAAAAAAACAACTGTTTGGACCGATATAAAGAGAAACTAAAAAGGAAAATATACAGGAGATTATTAGCTTAGGTTCCGACTATCACTGCCTGTGGATGTGTATGGCGACCTTGTTGGCCGATGCATTTGGCTCACGTATGAATACGCGCAAGTACACGAAGCAACGCACATTGTACACCAGTTTAATTAGTATTATATGCATACATGAGCTATCTACATGAGAGGTAATTGCCTTTGGCTCCTAGGTGCATATGCACCCATTGTCGAAATACACATTTCGAAAAGTTGAAAAATTCGGAAAAAAATCCCGCGTGTACATCCGAACATTTTATGTGCGTGCACAAGATTTCAGGGAAAAACGACGTTTTTTGTGGCTTGTGTAAAAAAGACAATTTCTGATGCCTCATTCTAACTTTTCACGAGGCATTTCTTTATCTTTTTACACAGGCCACAAAAAACGTCGTTTTTCACCGAAACCTTGTGAACGCACATAAAATGTCTGGATATACACGTGGGATTTTTGTTCCAAAATTTTCAACTTTTCAAAATATGTATTTCGACAATGGGTGCATATGCACCTAGGAGCCAAAACGCCGCTCTCTCATTTTTTACACTACTGTAGTGTTAAAAGCACTCTTATATTATGAGACAGAGGGAGTAAATAGAAAACAAAATAGAAAGTAGTGTCATATAGTAATAATAATAATATTTTAAGGGGCAAATAGAGAAGGAAATTTTAGAAAGGGCCAAATAGGGAATTCTCTCTTTCTTTTTCTTCTAAAAGGACCCGATGTTGCATTCATATGTAACATCTCAAAATTTATAATTTTGAAATGCTGATTAATTCAAAACTTGCTTTGTGATGTTTGAGGTTAGCTAAGTTTGACTAGGATTTGAAACTTTTGAATTGATTGATTATTCAAATGAGAGGAATAAAAAATTCACAAATATTCGTTTTGTATCTGATTTGGTTTTATATTTGGAACAATGCCAACTCAGAAATAAAATAGAAAGAGAGAAGGTAATATGATTCCTTCAATATGAAAAGAGTTGAAAATGTTTTTAAAACATTTGGTTATTTATCAGAGTTCAAAACTATTTTGGGAATTATTTAGAAACCAAAATTATTTTATGGAATATTTATGAAGCCCAAAATAAGGTTTATATCAGAAAATATATGTATTTCATATAAATATTTATTCTGGAAAAAATGTTCATCAGCTATAAAATAATATTATGGGATTATATGAAAGTTTGTATAATTTTCTAAGTTGATATGGTGTGGTTTTTAAGTAAAATCATTTGAAGTTTAGGAATGAACAGGAAATGTTTAAACCTAACATCTAAACATGTCATATTTTGGGCGCAGCCCAGCTAACCTAGCCAGTCCGTGCAGCCCACTTTAATCAATCGCCCACAGGCGCGAGACATCGCATTAATAGCCGGAAAATCTTATTTGATGCTAACTGCGTCAAAATGTCGAGCATTCGCACAGGTCCATCGCCCCAGCGCGAGAATTGAGCCAGCCCACTTCCCCACAGCTAGGCAGCTGGTTTTGGGTACCTTCCAGAAGGTTCCCTGAACCGGTTTTTTTTATTTTTATACCATCTTTTTGGTTTTCTTTTGTTTTTTAGTTTTTCTGTCTCATTTCCTTTTACTGTTTTCCGTTTTCTGTTTCTTTTTCTTTTTTCTGTTTTCTTTTTTTCTTTTTGCTGCTTTGTTTCTTTTCAAGATTGACCGGAAATTTCAGAAACAATTCGTGTTTCCAAAAAAGTTCAACATTTTAGAAATGTTTGTGTGCGAAAAATGTGTTCATAAATTTAAAAGATGTTCGCCTTTTTCAAAAGTTGTTTGGCCATTTTAAAAGATGTTCTTGTTTTACAAGAAGTGTTTGGAATGTTTTTGTTCAAATTTTTCACAATTTGTAAAAATGTTTCTTTTTCGTTTTTGATTTTTTCAAATTTATTTTTATTCTTTTTTTTGTTCAAAGTTTCAAATTTTATTCAGATTTTCAAAAAATGTTCCTCTTACCAGAATTTGTCTGGACATTCAAAAATGTTCATGTTTAAAAAAAAATGTGAAGGAATTTCAAATAAGTGTGCAGGTTTACATAAGGTAGTTTACATTTAGAGATAAGCATGCCGAATATTCAAAACAAGTCTTGGAGTAGGCGTCTTTGGAGGATTCCGTCTTGGTCATGCCATGGGACATGGCAATCTTGCCCCATTTATTGACGATCCAGGGGTCCTCGTCCTGGAAGATGTATGATCAATATCAGTCATCTCATGAATGAGGATAATAGAAGTTTCCTAGAAAACAAATAAGTGTATGGACTTTGTTGTCTAGGATGAATGTTTTGAGGACCCGTGTTGTTGTGTTATCGTAGATACTGTTATGGAAACCTGGAATCAGAGTAGGACCTGGTGAGGGGGCGATGAAGAACAAGTGCCTTCAAGAGAGGCAGAGAAGAATCAAGATGGAGGTGAGAATGGTGGAAGCAATCGAAGGAAAGTTGATCTGACAGAGCTAGGAGCGGATGGCGTGCATGGAGATTAACTGGCACAAGGCACTGGAGACATGAAACCTGATTCTCCCAAAGTTCATGTTTACATGCATCAGTCCGATGCATGACGGACTCTCAGACAACCTTTGGTTCTAAGGAATGAAAGCATCTATGTTTGTAGTGCTAAAGAAACTAAACTGTAGTAGCTCTTCCACAATTAGGCAGGCATTATAGATGAACTCATTAGAAGCATCTTAATTTGAAGAACTTAACTAATTCACCCACTCATACAGAAAAAAGATAGAACTCTCAACTACCGATAAACCATCTGGACTAACATAACCTAGTCGCCAAGCTGCCAACAAAAACACCAACACGAGTCTT
This sequence comes from Aegilops longissima, assembly GCA_021605205.1. Lineage (NCBI taxonomy): Eukaryota > Viridiplantae > Streptophyta > Magnoliopsida > Poales > Poaceae > Aegilops > Aegilops longissima. Next base: position 763,628,784 of record CM038679.1, read on the forward strand.
GATGCCAGCATATCTTGCTCACATACATATGACGCTCAATACAGACATCAAACGACATCAACACCATCTTGAACATTCGCCATCCAACTCCAGATTTATGACCCAAGCAATTCCAGAGCAATTACAAAGCAAGCTTAGATCTGCAGACACGTGTTTAATTAGAAATTTGAAGCTACCACAGTTGATGCAATAGAAATCTTTCCTATCCCAATTTCTTGGGAAGGAGGCATGCGCTAAATTGTAGAGTACAATGTAGCTTAAGAATAACTAAAAAGAAGCTTCATATTTGTACCACTGCAAGAATCCCGGAGCCATCTTATTGCAGTTTGGAAGCAATATACATAAACATTAGCAGGCAATAATAGCTGACCCTATCTATTTTTGGAATCATGACATGGTAAATAAGGAAAGCTAATAGATAGATGACTAAGGCCTTCAAACATCAGCATGCAGGTTATAGGACATTCTTGGTTTGAACATTCTTGTGTAAGTGCAAAGAATAACAAAAGATGTACCATATGACGATGCAAGCGTGAAAGCCATTTTTGACCCTAACACATGGAGCAAAAAATATTAGATTTCCAAATTAGCATGTACTCTTTTATTTTCACAAAGGGAGGCTCTCCTAAGATATAATTGTTGAACATACGTGCAAACCAAACCATGAATTGGCTGCTTTGCCTAGCTAGTTTGACAATAAAATAATGCCCAATAGCACAATAACTAAGTATACATATAACCAGAACAAACAAACTGTGAACCTAGTGTCAAGAAGGAAAACATGATTAGGCTTACCAGTTGATCAAATAGTTGGTTCTGATACCAGCCGTGGGAAGCCAAAGTAGGGGATGGCGCGTTTGCGATCAAACAAATGCACCATCTTTCTACAGACCTTGGCAATTTCATAAGTTTTGATATGCATTGAGTAACAATCAACATTGCCAAACTCAATGCCAAGCAAAGCACCATGGAAGAACAAGTATCCCTCAGCTGCACCCACAGTCGAAATGGAATAGGCGTGATACTGTCCAGGTAGTTGTACGATCTTCTGCAGCTTCCATTTATGAGAATTATTCTGCAGAGAGGTATGGTGGAGAGCATAGGACCCATGTTGACAGACAAGAGAAAACATCTCAATGGCTCCTTTGTTACCCTCAACAACTGCATTTGGACGCCGATTATCATAACTCGGGTCAGTGTCTCCGAGCTGCCGATGGTAGCCGGTCAGAAAATTGATGGTTGAAAACTTCAAAGTGTGTGTGTCCAGCACCATCAAATGGTCACTCCAAAACCAGAGATGTGTCCAGTAGAAGCAGCCCCGTACACAGTCAAAACAAGACATGTCGTCCAAAGAAAGGCGGTCAGGGGATTCGACCACATACCATTGCATAGTTGTGGACTGGAAGACAAAGAGGACGACCTTTTTCCGGCATCTTGCTATGCATATCACCTTGAAGGGCTCCTCCTCGCCATCGTTCTTGGTTTTGGGAGCAAGCACGGGCTCGAATTCCCATAGGCCATCCTGTGGCTGGGCCGCCAGGTCCTCAGGTATGGTTGGAAGCAGAACATATCTCCTCGAAAGGGGATCACAGATGGCAAGATGAAAGTCAGCGGCGTTGCACCGCTCCCGTTCGGCCCGCGTGAGACGGCGACCATCATTGTAGAACTCAACGAGCTCCCTTCTGTTCACGAGGGAGACCCAATCGAGGAGGATGCGGCCGTCGCGGGCGTCACGGGGGCGCCAACGTGGGCCTTCCTCGTCGGGTGGGACATTGGATGAGGAAGTAACAATAGCCGGGATGAAGGAGAAATCCGCGAGGGAGGGGCCAAGGGCGCCCGCGAGCGGGGCCGAAGGGTGTGGCACCTGGGCGGGGTGGAATCCATCCACGTCCATGAAGCCGAGGAGGGGAGGCCGGTGCAGCGCGCGGAAGCGGCGGCGGAAGCCACGCCCTTTGATAACACGCCAGAAGGAGGTGCAGGTGGCAGAGGCGCAGGCGAGCGTGTCCAGGTTGGGCAGGCGGAGGAAGATATCCTCCAGGAGGTCGTCGGGGATGGGGATGGAGGCCGGCACCGGCAGCGCCATGGCGGTCGGGGTGGAGAAAGGGGATCTAGGGTTAGGGTTGGGGATAAATCTGTTGCTGGGGAGCGACTAGGGAGTGGGAGAGGGAGCTCTACGAAGCCATTTCATCTTGTGAGAATTCCTTATTTGCCCCCATTCTCAAAATCTACTTCCCTACTTGGCCAAAAGAAATATTTTATTTCCTATTCCACACTAATGGTAAAAAAATTCCTTATACGAAATTTCTGTCTATTTACTCACAGATAATGTTAAGTGAGAAATGAAAGACAATTTTGCCCCTTATAATAATAAATAATTGGGCCGATATAAATAGAAACTAAAAAGAAAATTAATTTTTTGCAGAAACAAAAAGGAAAGTATACAGAACACATATTAGCCTCGGTCCCGACTACCGCTGCTTGTGCAGGTGGTGTATGGCGACCTTGTGTTATCAAACATGCTAATAACCGCCGGCTGGACTGTGCTAAGATTTATTGATCCAAACATACGCGTTCGGGCGCGCGAACACGGACGGGACGCCAATTTCATGGCTCGCCAACATCGACGACATCGGTGGCTTCGTGCCGGACCGGGAGGAGTTTTCAGCTACCAAGTGCACATCACGGACAACGAGCCCATGCACCACGCCGTCGCCTTTGTACTTCCTGATCCAGCACGCTGGTGCTCCTCTGAAACTACCGGCGCCGTCCCGTTGAGCCTCGAGTTCTCAAGCCTTCGCCCATGGGAGCGGCAGCTCTGCCAACTCTTGCTGTAGAAGGAATAGAGAGGAAGATTGATGTAGTCGTTGTTGTATTGCTTGAGCCTCGTGGACATATAAATAAAAGTACATGATCATTTTAGAGTACAAGATAGTGTAGAATAAATCCTACGCTACTTTACGTTTTCTAAATAACCATGATACTCAACACTTCTCTGCATTCACAACGATAGCGACGCAGACGGTGAGACTGAAGAATAATCCAAAGGTAACACGACGGATATCCCTCCACAGTAGTAACGGTCGACGCACCGCGAAAGTTGTGGCTAGAGTGAAAACCGATGAGGTTGCTCAAGCAAGGCGATAATCCTTTGTGACGCTATTCTACGCTATTTGTCTTCGTACTTTCATTGTACTGCTTACTTGACTATGGCCTGTCTAGTGAAGTTTATCTTCCGCTGCATATCGTATAGGTGTTTTTGGTTGTCTGTCTTCGAAGACATCGCTTTTTCCAAGACTTCCATAAAAATCGCCTATTCACCCCCCTCTAGTCGATAACTAGCACTTTCAGCTTCTTCTCGCATTGGATATAAGAGCCAGCTGGAAATGTCCGGGAGTGACGACAATGGCCATGCGCGTGGCCTTTGTTGTCCGCAGCACAAAACAGCACCCCGGTTTGGATGATGGCATCGTCGCCATCGATCTTTGATGGAACCGCCACGCGGGTTTGGTTTCCGGTGATGGGATCCCACACCAGGAGGAAGGGCTGCGACAAGCTGCGGACAAGGGTTCGGCCATGGCGGTAGCCGATGAACTAGTAGTGGTCACCCTCCTCGAGCCGCAAGGAGAAGCGCGCGTAGGGGATAAGGTTCGGCAGGTCGAGCACGGGGGTGAAGCCGGTGTTCCTGAAGGTGGAGAAGAAGCCGAGGAGAGGAGGCCTCCGGTGGTGGGTGCGGAAGCGGCGGAGGAACACGTGGTCAGCGACGAGACAAGGCCAAAACCTGCAAATGAGGTAGGCGCGCGGGAGTGCAGACAGCTGTGGGGCAGGAGGAGCAGGATCTCTGAAAGGAGGTCATGGTCGTCCATCGAGGGCGTCGACAAGCTGCGGCGAGTGCTCATCGTGATCGTGCCAGGCTTTGGGCCACTAGTAGAAAACAGGGCTTTCGTCCAGGCCAGTTTAGCCCATTAGTCCCGGTTCAATCCAGAACCGGGACCAATGGAGCTATTTGCCCCGGTTCGTGAGCCCAGGGGGTCGCGACAAGTTGAGGACAAGGGTTCGGCCATGGCGGCAGCAGATGAACTGGTAGCTAGTGGTCACCCTCCTCGAGGCGCAAGGAGAAGCGCACGTAGGGGATTAGGTTCGGCAGGTCGAGCACGGGGGTGAAGCTGGTGTTCCTGAAGGTGGAGAAGAAGCCGATGACGGGAGGCCTCCGGTGGTGGGCGCGGAAGCGGTGGAGGAACACGTGGTCAGCGACGAGACAAGGCCAAAACTTGCAGACGAGGGAGGCGCGCGGAAGCGCAGACAACTTTGGGGCAGGAGGAGCAGGATCTCCCAAAGGAGGTCATGGTCGTCCATCGAGGGCGTCGACAAGCTGCGGCGAGTGCTCATCGTGATCGTGCCAGGCTTTGGGGGCTCGATGGATGGGATACTCGCCGGTAGGACCATATCGCTCCCGCCAAAACACGCAACCCAAATCTCGGTCCCCAATTCTTCTCATGGCCACTGCCACTGGTCCAATGCCTGTCCCACTGCACCGCCATCCTCCTCCACCAACGCCGACCCCATCACCGCACGCCTACAAGCCGAGGCAGCCTCCCAAGCCTACGTCGAGGTAGAGGGAGTAGGCGCCGCCGCAGCATGATGGAGGAAGGAGAGAGTGACGCGGCCCAAGCTCACCCCATACGCTATTGAAGGCGTACAGTATCATGGCATCAACCTTGGTTCTCCATGTCGGTAAATATTAGAGGCATCAACCTTGGTTCTCCATGTCGATAAATATTAGAGGAGAAAAGAAAAAAGACTGACATCGCACCGTACTTCTAACCCCCCGCACTTCCAGGGGAGAGACCTGGGGTCACAGACCGCCAGGACAGGCCCGGCCAGAAGTGCGTAGCGACTGCTCTTTGCCTCGGCAGAGCTGATGAATCAGCTTTACGTCCTCGGCGACGAAGAGGCCAGCACCCGCCTATTTAACCCGCGTAAAACCTTCTAAGTCGAGCGGTGTGGTACTAAAATTGCAACAGACAGGAGGAGCGGTGGCTTGTAGCACGCCGCCGCCGGAGGACCAGGATCGCGCTCACCATGGACTGGCCGTGGATGACTACGCGCTAGCAAGGATTCAATCCGGGGTTGCGCCGCGGCCGGAGGAAGTGGTGCGTGTGTGACCTCGGAGCGGCTGGAAAGCGCCTTTGACGGTGGCGGACAGCGCGAGGAAGCTTACTACTTAGCCAGAGAGTCCTCTCCGTACTCGTACACATATGCGCGCGGGTGACATGAATCGGACGGAGGTTGTGCGTGGTCAGAGATCGTGTTCTTGCAATTTGCTCGTTGGTTCTCGGTGGCCAACAACAGAAAAGTGTGCCTGCGCATCTACACAAATCGATTATAGGAATCACCGTCCTCGGTGGCCAGCATACGCACCTCGTTGTCGTGCCGGTGAAGTAGCGGAGGACCAAAGCCAAGGCTGCTCAAACCTAAAACTACCATACTCTCTCTCTCAGTTTACAGGGCGTACGCGTATTCCTAGGTCGTTAATTTGACCAATCTAATACAAGTCATATATTACAAAAAATATACCAATATAAACTTTAGATGTTCTATTTTCAAAATGTATAATTTTTATGTTATATAGTTTATATTAGGGTGATAAAATTGGTAACCTAGGTATATGCGTAGGACTTGTAAACTGAGACGGAGGGAGTACCAGATTCAAAAAGGTAAATGTCTGCGACCCGCACACCGGCGGAAGTTTCGGCCGGCCGAGTGCGCGTCGTGGGATTTTTTCCGATTCGATTAGCCATGTCATCACACCTAAGCACTAAACGCGTGGTTGTTGGGGACCCAAGCACCGCCCGTGACTCTTGTCTTCCTCTTCTTATCCATTCGGTGCCCATCCGTATTCTTATTCAGCCGGCCGCGTCTTCTTTCCATCCACCCGCACCCAGGAGGCAAGCTCGCCGCCATGGCGCCGGCAAATCGATGCGCCTCATCTGATTCGTATGTGGATCGCCGGCGCGAGATGCACCCTTCTCCATGGCCGCTCGCAGCGACGGGCGCACTCGTCGCCTTGTCCCCTCCACCAGCAGCTGGATGCGCGCCCTGTCCATGGCCGCCGCAGCCAGGGTGCGCCCGTCGCCATGGCCAAGCTGCAACCGGCCACGGTGGCGGCGAGTTCATGCTGGAACCAGGTATTTATTTTTGTTGGATCCACCTTTTGTTTTGTTACAACCCCTTTCTTTTTTGCTACCATCCTCATTCGATTTTGATGAACATCTTCGTTGTTTGCTGGAACCGGTGCCCCGGTTTGCTGCAACCCGCTGATGTATGTGCTACAAGGTCGATTCCTCGTCGGAGGAAGCTACATCCAGCGGTGAAGAGTGCTGCATCCAACGTCGTTCGATGTCGGGAGCTGCAACCGGCTACTGGGGGAGCTGCAAGAGGGATGGCCATTTTTGCGGATGCATTTTCCTTTTGCCGAACCAAAATTTTGTTTTTGCTGGAACGATGTAAATTTTTTGCTGGAACCGATATAATTTTGTGCTTCAACGACTGCAGAGCTCTCAAATTCTCATCTCGTTTTTGCTGGAAGCGTTTTTATTTTGCTTCAACCGACCACCGGATTTTGACCCGTGGCGAAGATTTTTGCTGCTTCTGATTTTTGTTGCTAGGCACTCTGACCCTCGGCCAGCCGCTCCAATTTTTGCTTCCATCATGTTCTGTTTTGTTGGATCCAACTATATTTTTTGCTTCCACCGTGACGAGGACCGGCAGCGACACGACGACTGGTGGCCGGCGGCAACGACGGCGACCGGCGGCGAGGGCGTCGAGCAGTGCTTCGAGGCTAGGCACATAGCTCATCAATGGCGGCGTGATAGAAGTTTTTTTTTAAAGAAGAATACATCTGATGAAAGAAGAAGAGATAATCGTGCAGCTAAGCCTTATTTTATCGGACGATGCTGATAGGACCGGCCCAAAGTTGGGCCGGTGCGTCGGCGCATAATAGTGCCCTTCAAAAAGATAAAAGTCCACATGATTTAAAATGTATTTCCTTTGTAAGCTAATATAATGAGGGTCGGACAATCAGAAAAAAAAAACTCCTCCGTCCCGACGCAGCGCCGCGCCGCCCAATGGCGCCGGCCGCCCCCCTCCTTCTCCGCGAGCCTCCCCCTCCTCCTCCTCCCTGCCGTCGTCGCGGCGCGCCGCTGGCCTGGCCCGGCGGCGTTAGCGGGCGGCGGCCCCGCCCTACCCGTCTAGGTTTTCTTGACGCACGGAGGCGCTTGGCGGTGTCTTCAGCGGCGGCGGTCCTGTCGGGCGGCGGGTCTCTGCGGCGACGGGGCGAAGCTCCGGCGGCGGCGGCGCCGTTAGCGGCGGGCTGCGCTTGGCGGCTGCTGGCTGGCGGCGCCCGCGGCCAGATCTGGGCCCTTCGGCCCCATCCGGGCCTGGGTGGGCCGGCGTTTGGCGTGGCGTTGGTGTGGCCATCAGGAAGCGGTGGCGAGCGGCGATGATCGGCGGGGGCTGGTGGCGTCGACGCCAGCCTGCTGCAGCGTGGCCGGCGGGGCTTAGCTGGCCCATTTCGGGCCTGGCCGGGCCAGGGGTGGCCTGGTATGCCCTGCTGCCGTGTCCGGACGGCTACCGCAACGGTGCCGGAGGCGCGAGCCTCCCGCACGGCGGCGGTGGAGGTGGTTCCCTCCTGCTCGGCCTCGGTGCTGCTGCTCCCGTCGCTTGGATCTTCTCTCCGGTCTTCTTGACCTCGCGGTGGTGCTCGCAGCGAGACCGCGTTGGTGGCGGCGCAACCGTGATGGCGCATGGTTGGCCGGTGGTTTGGTTGGTCGGCTCCGATTGGCCAGTGGGGTTTGGCGTGCGGGAGAAATCCTTGCTGGTTCGTCCGGCTCCGATGCGGTGACACTGGCGGGTGCCACTATCCCTTCTTGGAGGGTGTCGAGAGTAGCTATCCCCCACCTCCCTCCGCGCACTGGGGGAAACCCTAGGACTTGTCCGGACAACAGTGTCGTTGGCGTCGCATTCCTTCTTGGAGGTGTTGCTTAGTTCGCGGTAGATCGGAGCCTCGGGCTGTGGTGGTTTGTATCCGGAGGGCACAGCGGTCGCGGGTCTGCCTCGCTTTGTCGAGCTGCTGTTAGCATTTATTTCTTTTTATTTTTCTTTGGGCCTGATGTGCTGCTCGCCTCAGCATTGTAATATGTACAATGATAGTTTGCCTTGGAATACAAAGTGGGGAAACCCTTTTTCGGTAAGATAATATAAAAGCGTTTAGAGCACTAAAGTAGTAATTTAAATGCTTTTATATTAGTTTACGTTGGGAGTACATGTATTCATAAACAACAAGCATCCCTCATTTTTTCATACGAAGGGGTTAAAATTGCCGCAGTCGCCATCGCCATTATAAAACCGGCGATGTGCTAAAGCTATTCAACACCATGTTCGTGCTGATTTAAAGCGGCTGGAGATGGACGTGACACGTGAGCAACGCTCCACCATCTCGCGCTCCCGAAGTTGAACACACGGTGACGCACGCCGGCGGCCCCCGGGTATTACTTGCCGTCGTAGTCGGAGACCCCTCCCCTAGGAGCTTGGAGGAGTGCAGCCTCGAGTCTTGGTCTCTTGGACACCCTGTCCCGCCTGCCGAGCTCCCGCCGCCGACTATGTCCGGGAAGAGGACGGGCTTGCCTCGATTCCCGGAGCCAGGAGGTGCGCGGCGACGAGACAAACCCGATGGAGCCACGAGCACCTCCTCCCGCGCAACACGAATACGGCGGCGCCACCAATCTTCCTCGCCTCCGGCGACCAGCGCGGACGCGGTCGATCTCTGACCACGCACAACCTCCGTCCGATTCATGTCACCCGCATATGTGTACGAGTACGGAGAGGGTGGGCTAGCGAGAGTGGAGGCACGGCGTTGCGGGCATGTGGCTTAGTGGTTAGTGCATGCTAGGTCGATTAGTTAGTGCGTGCGTGCGTGGTTAGATGCATGCGACCTGTGGACTGTGCTCCTGTATAGTGTATACTGAGCTATATACTATAAGCCAATGTAATCAACTTGTTCGGCGTGCCAAGTGGATACAAAGGAATAAAAAGGCCCCGGCGTTTCGTCGCCGGGGCGGGCGTCTGTCGCCGTGGCTGTTTGTCGCCCGGCAAAATTCGTCTCCTCGCGTTCTTGCGATTTATTGGTCGATCCTTGGTTCCAACATCTGTTAATTGTTGATTCTGCCCTCCTAGTGAAGTGGGTTGATCTGTTCAGTGTTGGTCCCTATTCTTTTCTTACAAGTTGATATAACACAATCGAGTCAACTAATAAAATATGCAGAAAGACAAAGCGAAAATAGACGCTCTGGAAATTTAGAGTACCTTACTGCATATATGGCATGACAAGTCAAATATTTAGGCTGGTCACAGTGGGGAGGAACTTAGGAGTAACATCACACACTTCAATACAACTTTGCTTATGTGACACATATTTAATGAAGAGAGAGGTGCTTGTGGTAACTAGCTAAGTTACCGGAACATCACACACTCCAAGAAACAATGAGTCTATAACCTAATAAATACATCGTTGCATGACACTACATAGATGTTCCTACCCACTATGATAGTAGTAACATAGTCTAGGGAAGTGTGTAAGTTACTAGCTTATGTTCTTGTCCATTGTGACCAGCCTCAGAGAGACGCTTCTAGCTAGTGTGTGTAGTTAGATGATCAAATCTTGTAGATGCTGATTGCCGCCCTTTCGCAAGTCAACATGCATGATATGCAGACTCTTTTGTCTGCACAAATGAGCAAGAACAAAAAATATTTGAAAAGTAGCACGTCCCTAGATTTACTCAGAACTAATAATTGACTGCTTGTTTGGCATCAAAATTCAAAATATGAACTCAAAATATATAAGTTTGAAAAAAAATCACTTTTTAAAATTGTTTGCATTTTCCAAAAATGTTCGAAATCAAAATTTTGTTCAAAATTTCGAAATATGTTAAGAAGATTGTTCATATTTTCAAAAAGTGTTCAGAATTTGAAAAATGTTCAAAATTTCCAGAAAATGTTAAAATTTTTGTAAAATTGGTCATATTTTTTTAAAAAGAAAATCAGATATTTAAACATCCGCACACAAGTTAGTCTCGTTCCAGCATGCTGCCATCCCTGCCATTCACTTGTACGTGCAAAGAAAGTCTCAGACCAAACACACAAACAAGCAGCTCGATTTGATCTATAGTAGCTAACAAGATATGCACGTGTAGCTTTTTTTAGCGGCAACGGCCAAATTCTTTTGAGCGTGTAGTTGTACGAGCTGTAGCTTTTTTGTGTGTATATATACTGTAAAAAAAGCGAAGAAAACAAATAAAGGGATCCACAATGTAATATAATGTCATGTTAGATGTGAGATATTATCTCACTTCTAGATGCGACATAGAAGGACCCATAAACAAAATTACACTGAATACATGGCATTTGCATGCCCCCGATATTGACCAACTCATTTGGGTACTCGGAAATACATTTTGACTAACTCATCCACCTCACAACAGATGGATACAATATTATTCACAGGCTTACAATGGATGGATACAAGCAGTATTTGTTAAGAGAGCAAGATGGACAGGGAAAAAAGGGCATCAAATAAGCAATAAAGTGCCAATCAGATCTCTCATCATATAACGACCCCGTTGGTTCAAGCTCAGCGTTCCACTTCAATTTTCAACTTCAATTTTCAACTGCTATATAGTTGAGGTCGTGGTCCACCGTTGTATATCATATATACGTGCGATTGCACCTGAGTAATACATCATGCAATTCTCATATCATACACCCTAAACCTATGTTTTGTTCCCTGGCATTGTCCTTAATTTTTTCAGAGATGCATTTCTGAACTGCAACAGGGTTGCTAGAGCCTAGATGGGGAGATCCTACTTAACTGCATGAACCGCCAGTGGAAGAAGAGTCATACCCGAGGGAGAACCTGGTCTGAGACCTTTGTTTTCTTTACAATGCACACGTCGCAAATCTTTCGGCATTTAATTTAGAAGTGCACGTTCCTGGATCCCTAATCTGTATTTCAGACATTCCCGTGATAGCAATTGTTCATTATCCGTTGCAGATAGAACCACACAGGAAGACCCAATCCTTGGGGCTAACCTCCGTCGTTGGACTATCATAGTATCATGTCATGGGGTTTGTGCAAGAAGATATAGATCCACCAATGGTGGAAAGTAATGACATATGGACCCCATGCAAGAGGATTTGCTGACCGAAATCTACCAAAACACACCTGGAAGTCGGGGCGTCGTAGGGCCGCCGTGCACCACCACGGCCGGGAGGGATGGTTGATCGCCGTTGCACGCAAAAGTAGGATCACCAACGGTGGGCAGCAATGCAAGATTGCCCCAGAGTCGACCAACTTGATGCTCTCCCTATTAACCACCAATCCTTCTATGCTTGACCGAATATACCAAATACTGGAACAGTATACATTATTAAATTATCATGAATTTTATTTTTAAAAACATATTAACTGCCTAGGGATTATAACAGAGGGCATTTGGTCTCGCTTAGGGTGCGAGAGGTCCCGAGTTCAATTCTCAGAATGCCCCCTCCTTTTTCCATGTAGCCACCGAAGTATAGATGGCATTGAAAACCAATCGATCTACCATATCACAGTAATTAATCGATCTGGGCCCAGGCCAGCAACCCAATATGGCCAGCAATATTATTAACGTGTATAATGCCAAAACATATATAGTTTCTGAATACAATGTTTGTTCACAGGCTTACAATAGATGGATACAAGCAGTATTTGTTAAGAGAGCAGATTGACAAAGCAAAAAAGGGCATCAAATAAGCAATAAAGTGCCAATCAGATCTCTCATCATATAACGTCCCCGTTGGTTCAAGCTCAGCGTTCCACTTCAATTTTCAACTGCTATGTATCAATCTACAGCTGTATTATAATGTACATACAGATAGTACCCCAGCACAGATGAAAAATGAAACTATAGCACCGAGGCTCCAAATGTGACTGCCAATCAAGTTACTCATTTGACTTTTAAGTTGGCTCAAGGATGACCGACATGTACTAGTCAGAACTCAGAAGGAGTTTACTCTTGAGGCCTCGTTTGATACAAGGGGATTGGGATTGAGAGGATTAACCCCGCGACGCCGAGAAACCTCGCGAAAGCTGGACGACCCATTTGTTTCGCCGGGTTTGCAAAGCCCATCCCCTTCGATCCCCGTCGGCCCCCTCCTATGCACGCGGATCTCAGACCTCGAGGGGGGACTCAAGCATTTGGAGGAGACGACGCTGCCGCCGCCCGACTCCTCCTCAGGACGCGGCGTACCTCCTCCGGCATACTGGACTTCTCCCCGGCGGTAAGACCTGCTTCGCCTCCTTTCCCCACGTCGTCTAGGGTTCTTCCATCCGCCTGGCCATGGCTGCCGCCTGCCGCCGCCCTCCCCCGCGAGCTCGCCAAGCACGCCGTCTCCGAGGGCACCAAGGCCGTCACCAAGTTCACCTCCTCCTAGGCTCCTCTTTCCGTGAATCCACTGGATTCTGTATGTAGTTGGCTGCACCCGGAGGATTGTGTTCTGAATGTGTAATCTCGTGTTGCTTGTTGGTCTGAAGAAATATTCATGGGACTGCCGAGTGAATGTTCAACATTACTTGCGTGTCACATCAGATTCTTCTTGCTTTTGTGTTTATTACTATTCGATTTAATCTGGAAGTAGTTCTGTACCTCTTGATTTACTCTAACAAGGCCATGAGATAATTCATACTATTTCGTCATTGTACTTTTTTCCTTTGCAAACAGTCTACAGTCTCTGAAGTTGAACGGAGCTTGCCTTTGTTCTCATTTTAATTTTGTATTTGTATTTATAGTTTGTATTTCTGTTAATAATTTGTGATTCTTCTGTAATGTCCAATGTCGTTGTGAGGCAGCTAGCTTTGAATTAGACGAGCATGCAAATTTTGTGTTCTCTGTTCCATAATGCGATGGAGGCGCGACTGTTCCATATGCACGATCTATAGCTGTTACTTGTTACTAATCTCTGCCATGCAGTTGTGCTCTTGATAGTAGTAATAATGTACAGTCAGATTTTAGGCCGATAATTCATCTGTAGATTATGTTTCAGCATTAGGTGCAGAACAAAGTATATATTGTTGAATGGTCCTGCTTAATTGCCTGCTGTCACTGAGCATTAACATGGTTGCCGATGCTTTTTTGGCTCGTTCGTGGTGACTTAATTTCTGCTGCTTCTGGTAAACTGAGATTGAAAGCAGTGATGCATCTTGCTGATTTTCTGCTGCAGTCTGATGGTTACTAGATGGAATGTTTTTATTTGACCAGATTGGGTAACTTCACACTGAATTTTATTTTCAGGGGCAAGATCTCATTGCGAGCTTTAATACCATTTACACAAAATATACCTGGTCGTTGCTGTTTCATTTCATATAATTCCTTCGGAAATGAAAGAGATGGTGCCTACAAAGTCTTCACAAATGCTGAGAACCATGAGATCTTTCTCAATTCTGCCGCCGAAGATGAAGAGAGCGCTGCCGTGTTTCATCAGAGCGAAATGGCAGAGTTGCCTCGAGGTATGGACAAGCCAATCTCTTTTGACATTTTGCTCCACTTCATAAAAACTAAGATTGTTGTTCTTGCTTTTGTGATCCATGTTCTGAAGCCTGCACTAGTACTTCTCTCTGTTTTGAGATATATAATAAATATTTTTCATTTTCATTCTGCACTTGCTTATGCTACTCAATTTTTGGTTCTCAGTACTAGAGCTTTTTACAAAAAATACTTATTATTTATGGTTAATATCCTGTCCCTGTAATCTGCTTATGCCTACTTGCTTGTGCTGAAGTATTAGGTGCAAAAGGATCTGATTACTTATTTTCATTGCATTGTGAACACCAAGAATGTTATGTCACAATCTCAGTATACGGTGAATACCGAGCCTTCTTTCTCCACTATATTTCATAAAATGGTTCTAGTGGTGTCAGCAATAGCAAAGGAGCCCTGGTTACGTTAGTTGACAGTTATGCATAAAAGCTAACATGATGGCACGCTTTAAACAGGTAAACGTTATAAGGTGATTCTTTCTAGCGCGCATAATGAGTTTATAAACGTCCAAGGTTGCACGCATAAGCTTGATGCATAAAGTGGCTCCATATTTTTGATATGTTCAGGGGTTATTTTTTCGCATCTAACCCTTGGACCAATTCATCTGTTTTTATAGGGACATGATCTCGCGGAAGAAGGGCGTCCACCCTTTTGCTGTCCCAAGTCTCCTCCACTCTCTGCATCCCGCAAACATGTCTCAGACCATTCGCCAATCAAACATGTGTTTATGTTGTGATGAACCGTTGACTTTTGTTGACCGAACATCTTGTATTTTTCGTTTGGACCGTGGCATGTGTCATGCTTTTCATTTGGACCGTGACATATATGCATGTACCATTTTCATTTGAACCGTTGATAGTACTTGTAACAGAGCATGTTTCTTATTTTGCGTAATCTAGTTGCACCTTTGTTGCAAGTACATTTCTTCTGTGAGCTTTTGAAGTTGTAAAAATTGCATTTTGAATTATAGTAAAGTAATTTTGCAAACCCTGTGTAACAAATAGTTGTGGCGTGTGAGGGGTTTAGGGATTGGTGTGTTTTGAGAGGATTGGGTGAAAGGGAGGGATTCACCAAATCCTCCCAAATCACCTCCTCCCAAAACCTCCCGCCAGTAACCGCGTTAGGGTAAGTTTTCTTCTTCCTTTCAGGGTTCCTTCCATTTTCTTATGTGTGATTGATCAGTCTTTATAGTAGTCAACGAGTGTGACTGAACTGAAACATTGTTCTTATTTCTTTCAGAGATGCATTTCTGAACTGAAAAATTGTCGTTATTTATTTCAGAGATGTATTTCTGAACTGACACGAGGTTTGCCAGAGGGGGAGATCCTACATATCTGCATGAACCAGCGGGAGAACATGGTCTGAGCTTTGTTTTCTTTACAGTGCACACGAATCAAATCTTTAGGCATTTAATATAGAAGCGCACGTTCCTGGACCCCTAATCTGTATTTCAGACATTGCAATGGTAGCAATTGTTCATTATTGTCTGTTGCAGATGGACCCACACATCAAGAACTATCATGTCATGGAGTTTGTGTAAGAAGATATAGATCCATCAGTGGTGGAAAGTAACCACATGGATGTTAGGCTGCGCTTTCTTGAAGTGACAGATCCACATCTATCAAATGAGGCCTGAAGATATCAACTCATACGCCTGTTGCCAAATCTGATGCTGAAAAGATTTATCCATATGACTACTGTTTGTTGTTACATAATTGCATCCGGCTGCAAAAGAAAACAATAGGAGGCATGCTATTATTACCTGTAGCATAGAAATTTGGGAATGCATGATACATGGTATATCCCTGTCCCTGCCACTGTTGCAAAGTCTCTTAAACAACCAATTATTGAAGATGGACCATGAAGACAACTCAAGATATCCTTACAAGAGTCACATCGTTTTCCGTGTGGAACCAAACTAACGCCAGAGACTTCCTCCTGCATGCTGCCCCAAAAGGAGGAAGCTTGTCCAGTTCAATACTTCTTCCCGGAATATTTTGGGGGACTGAACCTGAGTCGACGAACAATCATGACACTGAATTGGTGCAAGAAGATATAGATCCACCGCTAGCGGAGGTAGATGCTGCAGTAGGAACCTGGAATCAGACCAGGACCAACTGGCGAGCGAGGCGATGAAGAACATGTTCTTGCAAGAGAGGCAGAGAAGCATCAAGATGAAGGTGAGAATGATGGAAGCAAGCCAAGCAAAGTTGAGCTAACAGAGGAGGAGTAGGCGCGCATGGAGACTAACCGACCCAAGGCATGGAGATATGAAACCTGATGCTCACAAAGTTGTTGTTTACATGCATCAGCCATATGCATGATGGACTCTCAGACAACCTCTAGTTCTATGGGATGGAAACATCTATGTTTCAAGTGCTCAAGAAACTAAATCATAGCTCATCCAAAATTGGGCATGCATTGTAGATGAACTGATCAGAAGAATCTTAATACAAGATATTAACTAACTCATCCACTCATACAGAGAAAAACTAGCACTCTCAGCTACTGATAGACCATCTCGACAAACATAACCTGGACGCCAATCTGCCAACACAAACATCGGTATGAGTCTTGCTGCCAACATCTCTTGCTTACATAGATACATATGACGCACAATACAGACTTATCAAGCAACATCAACACCATCTTGAACATTTGCCATCCAACTCCAGGTGTTTGACCCAAGCAAGAACAGAGCAACTAGAGAGAAAGCTGAGATCTGCAGACATGTACTTAGTTAGAAATTTGAAGCTACCCCATTGGATGCAACGGGAATCTTTCCTATCCCAATTTCTTAAGAAGAAGGCATGCGCTAAATTGCAGAGTACATTATAGCCTAAGAATAACTGAACAAAAGCTGCTTATTCGTGCCACCGCAAGTATCCCTGATCCATCTTATTGCAGTTTGGAAGCAATATACATAAAAATTAGCAGACCACAATAGGTGACCCTATCTGTTTCTGGAAACAGGGCATGGTAAATAAGGAAAGCTCATAATTAGATGACTAAGAGCCTTCAAACATCAACTTGCAGGTTATGAAACATTCTTGTGTAAGTGCAAAGTATGACATACTAAAGATGTACCATATGACGATGCAAGCGTGTAAGCTATTTTCTCGCCGAAAATATGGAGCAACAAATATTAGCTTTCCAACTAGTATGTATTCTTTTTATTTCCACTAACATGCATGCCAAACCAAACCATGAATTGGCTGCCTCACCTAGCTAGTTTGACAAGGCAATCAAGCACAATAGCACAATAACTAAGTCTATATATAACAATGTGATTAGAACAAGCAAATTGTGCACAAAATGACAAAAAAATATATGATTAGGCTTACCAGTGGATCAAATAGTTGGTTCAGATAATAGTTGTGGGAAGCTAAAGTACGGGATGGTGCGTCTGCGACCAAAGAAATTCACCATCTTTGTACAGACCTTGGTAATTTCATAAGTTTTGATATCCATTGAGTAACAATCAACATTCTCAAACTTAATGCCAAGCGGAGCACCTTGGAAGAACAAGAACCCCTCAGCTGCACCCACTGTCAAAATGGAATAGGCCTTATACTGCCCAGGTAGTTGTATGATCTTCTCCAGCTTCCACTCATGAGAGTTATCCCGCAGAGAGGTATGGTGGAGAGAATAGGACCCATGTTGACATAAAAGAGAAAACATCTCAATGCCTCCTTCCCTACCCTCAACAACTGCATTTGGACGCCGATAATCAAAGCTTGGGTCAGTGTCTCTGAGCTGTACATGGTAGCCGGTGAGAAAATTGACGGTTGAAAACTTCAAAGTGCGTGTGTCCAGCACCATCAAATGGTCACTCCAAAACCAAAGACGTGTCCAGTAGAAGCAGTCTCTTACACGGTCAAAACATGACATGTCTTTCAAATAAGGGAGGGCAGGGGACTCGACCATACACCATTGCATAGTTGTCTGGAAGACAAAGAGGATGAGCTTTGTTCGGTATCTTGCTACGCATATTACCTTGAAGGGCTCCTCCTCGCCGTCGTTGCTGGTTTTGGGGACAAGCATGGGCTCGAATTCTCGTAGGTGATCCTGCGGCTGGGAAGCCAGGTCCTCAGGTATGGTTGGAAGCAGCACATATCTGCTGGACAGAGGGTCACAGACGGCAAGGTGAAAGTCAGCGGCATTGCACTGATCCCGTTTGATCCACGCGAGGCGGCGACCATCGTCGCAGAAGTCAACGAGCTCCCAACTGTCCATGAGGATGCTTAGTTCGGAGCCATCTTTGGAGTAGCTCCAGCCGTTGACGACGCGGGCCTTGAGGGAGATCCAATCGAGGAGGACAAGACCGTCGCGGGCATCACAAGGGCGCCAGCGGGGACCATCCTCGTCGGGAGAGACGTCGGATGAGGAAGAAACAGAGCTCGGGACGAAGAAGAAATCCGCGACACGCGGGCCGAGGGCGTGGGCGAGTGGGGCGGAGGGGTGCGGCGCCTCGGCAGGCTGGAATCCGGCCACGTCCATGAATCCGAGGAGGGGAGGCTGGTGCATCGCGAAAAAGCGGCGGCGGAAGACGTGCCCTTTGATGACGCGGAGGAAGGAAGTGCAGGTGGCGGAGGCACGGGTGAGCATCTCCAGGGTGGGCAGGCGGAGGAAGATCTCCTCCATGAGCTCGTCGGGGATGGGGATGGAGGACGGCGCCGGCGGGGCCATGGAGGTTTGGTGGAGGAAAGGGATCAAGGGTTACGGTTGGGGATAAATCTTCTGCTGGGGAGCGACTAGTGAGTGGAAGAGGGAGCTCTACCAAGCCATTTCCTTTTGAGAGACGCTTTCTTAAAATCTACTTCCCTATTTGGCCCAAAGAATTATTTTCTTTCCTATTTTACGGTAACGCTAAGTTTTGTTCCTTATATGACGGTTTCGTCCATTTTACCCACTAACGTTGTTAATTGAGAAATGAAAACACAGTTTTGCATCTCATGTAAAAATACAACTGTTTGGACCGATATAAACATAAACTAAAAAGGAAAATATACAGGAGATTATTAGCTTAGGTTCCGACTACCGCTGCCTGTGCATGTGTATGGCGACCTTGTTGGCCGATGCATTTGGCTCACGTACGAATACGCGCAAGTACACCAAGCAACGCACATTGTACACCAGTTTAATTAGTATTACTAGCCATCAACCCGTGCACCTGCACGGGCTAGTTGTTTAAATAAATATTATTAAACTTTTTTATATATAACAGTTATATATAAACCAAATGCACAATTGATGAATACTTAGTTCAGGAATAATCTCTCAAGTTTACTATTTAAAACACTTAAACACTTAGCTTGTTTTGTGGCAAATGAATCTCATAACAGTTATTTCTCCATTTCAAGAACACATGGCGAAACCCGGTCTATAAAAATAGAACACATGGGGAATTAAAATGTTAAATTACTTATGCCTTTGAATATATAAGCATAATCTTGTTATGCGGACGCAATTTTGAAATATAAAGATTAAAATACGTCTCATTTACTACCCCTTTTAAGGTTTTAAAGCATATGTCGTATTGCTGGCATGCTAGGTATCATTGTTTGAAATGAGCATATAAGACATTCTTAGCTTTTTAAAAACCCACAGTAAACACTTCAGAGGTTAAAGTTGATAGCAAAAACCCAAATTACAGTTTTATATTTGGTATATCTGGACAAAAAACTTGAACGGTTTTACATGCATGTAATTATCAGATTTTCTTTTGACGTCTTATCAATATGGGTATCTATCTAAAGATTTTTCCTCCACTCCACGCATCCCAGCAGAACTCCTTTCATCATAGTTTAAAATACTTATATGGACGAAAGGTGTTCACGGTTATATTAGACATATTGGCGGTGTCAAATTTGATAGATTGAGATAGCAATTCAGAACAAATATTGTTCTTAGGTGTCCTGCGATGCACACCACTTCACAAACTCAGATGCAAAATTGATATAAATATATAGCTGCAAGAAAATGGTAGTGCAGTGTGATCACTTACGAAGCAAATTCTTAACGACATCTTTGTACGAACTACATTTTTGGACTACTTTGAGCAGCAATAGTCCTCGAAAGTATGAAATGTAGCTGTGTAAAGCCAACTGTTAACTGGCTTACGATTTTAGTAGCAAGCTATAACATTAAGAAGTGAACGTCATTAAAGAGTACCAACATGCACCTCCTTTCCGAAACAAAACGAACTACAGAAATAAGTTGTATCAAACAGGTTGATATTCCACTTTTTACACACGATCAATAACCGTGATTCTTTGCAAGAAATAATGTGCATTTCCCAATCAATTAAATTAACAATAGTTATAGGATATGGAGAAAAAAGGTTAGTTAGTACTTGATGGCTAAGAATAAAATATTTAGATTGACATTTCGTTCGGCCGTACTCACAAAACTTGCAGGATAAAATATTTCAGAACTAACGACATAACAATATTAGATGAGAGCGAAGCCTTGAACAGCTAAAGATTGGAATGTTCCAAAGAAATAATCCTTAGAAAAGCAATTGAGATTCGTGACGTACTAAGTAAGCTCTCTCCCAGTGAACAGATATACCTCATTAAAAATATAACGAATTTTAATGTCAACGCTGTGTCACCTGGGCAGGTATTATTCTAAATCATGACGTAGTACTGAACATAATGGCACATGAGGCACCTCCAAACTGAGTCCATGGTTGTTCTCCTGTGATTTCATCAGACATATGCCATAGTCACATGATACTGGTGGGATAATTGGATGAAGAGACACGGTGCTTGGTTTGCACTGCATGATGCCGATATCCTTAAAGTATCAATAGGTTGGAACATTGGTATGAACATATAATCGTACTACAGATAAATTCTTACATATATACATAAGAAACTGGAACAAAAGAACATCACCTCCAGTCCTGGACTCGAAATGATTTTGAAATATATTTGCACCAGCTCCCACCAGAGAAGAACAATGTGGCATATGAAATTTTAAGGTATATATACAAATCAGAAACATGCCCAAATGTGCTTATTATTTCTTAACATAAATGCAGAATCAATTGAAGCTTCAGGAAAGAAGGAGCTATTTCTGTACAATTTCAGATACATGCAGAGTAGTAGATTACCTCATATACTTGCCATGCATCTCTCTTATTTGATGATATCATCACAGTTATTGCATTATCATAGTACTATGTGCTCCAAGTAAAGAAACATCATGGATTCCATGCACAAAATCTCTTTCAGCTCCATGTTCTGTCCAGATCCAAAATGGCTTTCCTTACAGATGATGATAATATTTGAGGAACTTAGTAGATAACTCTTAGTTACTCTTGTGTGGTATTGAGAACACCGAGACAAAATAAAAAGAACTTACTCTCTCTGTAAAGAAATATAAGAGCATTTAGATCACTACTAAACACTTATATTTCTTTACGGGGGAGTAGTAGAGAACTCTCAGTCAACTCTTGTGTCATACCGACGATACCGAAACAAATTAAAAAATTGTAGCAAGAAAACTTTGGATCAGCCAATACAGTTTTATGAACCGAACTAAAAAGTGACATAACCAACTAAGAATGATTGCCATGAAAACAGTAAAAAAAAACAGCTATACGGGCGCTTGAGCTTGTACCATAAATGACCACGGAGTAGAAGATCTATCGAAAAGAAATTGGTTTATCTCTGTAGAGGCTCATGGCATAGTTTAAGAAGGGCATCCAAGAAAAGTTGTATATCTTGATGATACTACAAAAATAGAAGTGTAATTGTGTTTGTATCCTCAATATCATCCATGGAACGGTGCATTTTGCACAAATTGCCTACTGATGGAATATCAGAAAGCAGTGCTGCACTGCATTAGCCTGGGCCGCTGATGATGATGACGCTGCTGCTACAACCAAAGTTGCAGCTTCTCAAACCGGAGGCGGAGGTGCAGCTCCACGTGGAGTAGCGCCGTGGAAATCATAGGACGGTGCTAGTGGCATGACTAAAACTCCAGCTTGTTGATTCTTAGGCTGGATGTGACCTCCCAGCCAAGCAGAACGTGGAAGGTCGGGGATGGGAGGACACGAGGGAACATTGTCGGAGCAGGGCGTGGAAGATCGTAGGACGGGAGGAGTCAAGGCAACGTCTAGATAGAGACCTAACCGAACTCTAGGGAGACAAAGAAGAATAGGCAGATGCATCAGCACACGGAGATGGGTTTTTTTACATCAGCACATGGAGATGAGTTGGGTACGTGGGTGAATTGTGTGCGTGGCTTGTTAGGACTCTATACTTGTTTATTTTTTAATTATGTAGGTGTTTCTTTTTGCAGATATCTGTACGTGATTCCTAAGGAGGGATGGATTTTTTCCTGCTAGTCATTTTGTACGTGTATGTTTTTTCTGCTAGTCACTACGTACGTGCAAGTTTGGTCAGATTTTGTCTTTTTCAGCAAAACTAATGTAACGTAAATTGTAAGGTCCAGATAAATCAATTACATTGATTGAACGATTAAAATAATCTTAATGATGTGGATTAACATGAGAGTTCGTATGATGTCTCCAATTAGTAAATATAAGATATGCATACATGAGCTATCTACATGAGAGGTAAAAGCGTCTTTTCACGTCTCACTTGACACCTATAGTGGACAAATTGAACGAAAGTGTTACTCGGTGCCCCATAATAAAGATCATTTTTTACATTAGTGTAGTGTAAAAAGCACTCTTATATTATGAGACAGAGGGAGTAAATAGAAAACAAAATAGAAAGTAGTGTCATATAGTAATAATAATAATATTTTAAGGGGCAAATAGGGAAGGAAATATTGTATGGAATATTTATAAAGCCCAAAATAAGGTTTATATAAAAAAATTATATTTACTTCATATAAATATTTATTCTGGAAAAAATGTTCTTGGGCTATATAATAATATTATGGAATTATATGAAAGTTTGTATAATTTTCTAAGTTGAGATGGTGTGGTTTTTAAGTAAAATCATTTGAAATTTAGGAATGAACAGGAAATGTTTAAACCTAACATCTAAACGTGTCATATTTTGGGCGCAGCCCAGCTAACATGGCCAGTCCGTGCAGCGCACTTTAATCAATCGCCCACACACGCAAGACACCGTATTAATAGCCTAGTAAGCAGGCACGGCTCGCATAGCGGCAACCCACATCGCAAGGCCCAACACAGCAACATGACATCCTTTTCTTTTTTTCCTCAGCCTATGACACATGGGACCCACTTGTCAACGCCACTACACACTTCGTTCCACAAACACACAGGGTCCGCACTTTCCTTATACCTCCTCCCGAGTTCAAAGCTAGTGGACAACTCTGCCAAAATCTAGTAGAGCCACGCAGAATCCTCGTGATTCTATTGATCTCGTGCCCTTGATCCAAACCAGTAACTTGCCTCGAGTTCTTCTCTGTCGATTCCCCTCGACATATTGTAAGGTCTGCCTCAGCATCAGCGCAGCCAACCCGCCGAGATCCGCCACGCGAAACCACTCAGACGATCGATTCCGCCATCTATGATGAGCCCCACAACTCTCCAAGAGAACCAATCAATTCCATGTGTACGCTCACACCTCTCTGACCTATCCCTTTTCTCCGGATCACCCCGAATTGAACTCCTCTACAAATCTCTGAGTACGCCATCACCGCCACCTGTTCATCTGCCTACCACCATCGATACATGATGCACCTGAGCACCCTGGCTACACCAACAAACTCCTCACACATGTTCTCATCTTTGAGATTTTTCGCTCATTCCGTATGGCCACCAGGAGCAATGTCCGAGCCACCATCGCCGTCATCCCTTCCAGCTCCGACCAACTTTCTGGTGATGACACCCACTCGCAAACCTAGTTGATGTGGCAACATATTTGTGGTCCGTCGTCACTTGATCGCACGACTGTTGTTTTAATCAGCGAATGGGTATCCACCAATCACATGTTTCCATGTGTACATCATTTAGTTTTAATATCTTTTCGGCCGGAAATTTTTCTGTAATTTTACATATAGGCACATGTAACCTTAATTCATCATTTATTTTTATCCGTACCGCTGTTTATGATGAAACCATTCATGTTTGATTCATATTGAAGCCCTCTTTCCATTGGCACCATTCATTTTAACTCTACGTCATATTATTTTGGTAAAGACATTAATCTTTCATTCTTTCAGAATCTGCTGCAACAACAACCCTTTTTTCTCTATTTTCGCTGCCACGGCACACTTTTGACATAATCGGTTCAAACCTTGTTTTAGCTATAACTTGTGATCCACATATTCAAATTCAGTGAATATTTTTACAAATTGTTCGTAATAATCTTGAGTATCCAGTAGAATAATTATTTGCAATGATCGAACTTTCAAATTTGAGCATCTCAAATTTGAATTCAAACCTTCTCTCGATCGTATCTTGCAAACCATAGCACCTTTTCAATCGATTCCTTTTGCATCTGGACATTTGCACCAAATACTCCCTCCGTCCGGAAATACTTGTCAGAGAAATGCATAAAAATGGATGTATCTAGGACCAATATACATATAGATACATTCATTCCTCCGACAAGTATTTCCGGACGGAGGGAGTACTTTCTATCCATATATAGAATAACCTTAAATTCAAATATTCTTTTACCTGTTTGAATTTAAATAAATTTCAAACTACATTCTGGTATAACTTGAGCTGTGTACTCCTACTTAATTGCTTCTTGTTGCAAATGAATCTCCATATCATATGCAATCTTTTAATACATATGCAGTAGGAGCCTTTCCTACTGTTTTCACTGTAAAAAGAATGGCATATGCAATATGTCAAATAACACATCGTCTCCTTTGAGCACCTCCGCCAATTCGTGGAACTTTGGACTAGTTTCCGCGGTTTCCAATTGGATGAGCATGCCGATCATGACATAGTTTGGAAGCACACTACAGATGGGCAATATTCAGCAGCCTCCGCCTATGTGGCACTATTCTTGGGGACTTCCTACTCCTCTATGGAGCATACGGTGTGGAAAACTTGGGCACCGTAGTAGGCCAAATTCTTTGCTTGGTTGGCCACCCAAGACGGTATTTGGGCTGCAGATATATCGTCTAAGCGTAGATGGCCAAATTGTGGTCTTTCCCTCTTGGAAAGTGTCGGGGTTAAATCCGGCAGATTCGGGTAGGGGTTCCCGAGCTAATGATCTTAGCTTGATTGTAACAGGATGAATAAGGGACACAAATATTAACCCAGGTTCGAGCCCTCTCGAAGAGGTAAAACCCACGTCATGCTCTTATTATATTGATTGTGTTGGAACAAAGTACATGATGATCTAGCTCAAGATCATATGTGAATGAATCTATCCATACAAGCTAAAACCCCTCTGGTTATATAGGGACCCGGGTACCTATGGTTTAAATCAGGTCGGTTAAATTTAGGGATAAGCATGCTGAAGATTCAAAACAAGCCTTGGAGTAGGCATCAAGTGTTCGGAGGATTCCATCTTGATCACGCTAGGGGACATGGCAGTCTTTGCCCATTTATTGATGATCTACAGAGTTTGAGACTATGCAGAGTTTGGATGAACTGACCACAGCCAACGGATTTCCGTAGTCACGAAGGACTAGTTTCGTTTACGGTATTTCAGTAGAAACACATTTAACTAGTACACATCCATTTCACCTCACGATGCCAGGAATCACCCTGGACAACGCCCAAGAAAAACTTTGAGACGGGGAGGCCACAACCTCGAATAGCATGGGATCAAATTTCTATACGCGCGCTCTAAGGGGTGCCCCCCTCTCGGTCCCAACCGGAAACACCCATGCCCCCTGACCGGATGACGGGCTTTAATCCAGGGCCATGGAACCCTCATCCCGGCCTCTCTATTTGGTGTGTACCAGGAAAACGATTTGCAACTTACTATGCCATATTCCTTTCGGAAAACATGTGACAGTATAGGAAGGAATGAATGGAAATGTGATTTGTTTCACGATGACACGGACGTCAAATAATCTGGCATAAGACTAGCATGTCGCGACACTGCCATCTTACCCATCCTCATGCCAACACATGGCTATGCAAATATGTATCCAACAACATAATGCTTTCCGGAACTTACTTTCCGCTCATGTGCATGAAATATAACATTCAAGTGATGTTCATAAACATGCCATGACTATACTAAAAATGCAAACATGCAACAACACTCATCATATCAAGAGTTCAAACATGTTGCCTGGTTCGGAGTAGTCGGAGTTTAACTGTGTGAAGTTTGCAGCTCCGTCACCTCCTCCGGTATCTACGGTATAAGAAAAAAAATATGTACGCAACGTAAATACCGTGAGTGTACAGAAAAGTGTTCCAAATATTTTTCAAATAAATATGAAAAAAAACTAGACAGAAAAATAAAGATGACCGAAAAGGAATCAATCAAAAAACTTTTTCTGTTTAAAAGTTATAAGAGGTTTGGTCCAAGGACCCATCTGAAATGAAACAGAAAGTTTCCAGGGGGCTCTGTGGAAAAGTCCAGGATAACGTTTCGTTTAAAAGAAACGGCTGTGAGGCTGACAGGCGGGCTCCACCTGTCGGGTTTGAAATTTCAAACGGAGAAAACAGAGCGCGACGGTGCCCGAGAGGTGCGGTGGTCGCCGACGGCGATCCACGGCGAGGCAAGGTGATCGGGGTTACCTTCGAGATCAGTGCACCGTTCCGCGTCTGTGGGTGGTGGTAGTGGTCGCCGGCGAGCACTGTGTCGACGGCGGCCCTTGCTCCGACGGACGGCGGTTCGGGCAGTCGTGGATCTCGCCGGAGTTAGCTGCGGGGATCAAATAGGAGTGGGGGTTAGTCTCCTAGTTGCTCGAGAGGGTTGCTGACGAAGTTAGGGCGTCGGAGACGGCCTCACCGGAGCGAATCGAGGTGGAGGCCGAGGCGGAACGGGGCGGCTGGAGTCGGGGAAGAAGGGCCCCTCGAGGCTCTCCTAGTGGCTAGGCGGGGTCTAGTGAGGTGGTGGAGTCGTGCGGGGGCGAGAGCAGGCTCGGGGGTGCTATATATAGCCGGCCCGAGTCGGTTGCCGTGAACGGATAAGTCCGGCGAGTTGATTACGGCGGCGCTGTGGCCGGACGGTCGGCTTAGGAGCTTGAGCATCTCCTAGGTGGAGTAGAGGTGCCATTTTAGGGTCCAGCTCAGCACGGGAGGGAGGTTTACAGCCTGCCCTCGACGGAACGGCCGCACAGCCCGTCGACGGCAGAGAACGCGCTCTGCGTGTGCCAAGCCACGGCGATGGTGCTGCATGCGTGCGCTGGCAAGGAGATGGCCACGCGGAGCCACCAGGCGGTTTGGGCGGCGCCGAACGGCGTTGAGCCGCCGTTTTGCTCCCTGTCGGCCGTTACGGTGTTTCGGCCGCCGCAAAGCACGCCGGCGCAGGCGGGCCAGGGTGCCACCGACGCCGGGAAGGCGCCAAGCGCGCGTGTGGAGCTCCGGACAAGCAGGCCAGGCTGCGAGCATCGAGCCAAACGCACAGTGGGCATGTGACTGAAGTTCTGTCGGAGAAACGACACTGAACTTTCTGAATTTACTGAATATGAACAAAACAGTGCATGCCAGGTGTTCGACAAAATGATTCTGGTATCCAGGGATTTTTCCTTGAGCTGATTTTTGGTGGAGTGGTCTCTCATTGCAACTAGAGGTTGCCTGAATTTTGGTGGAATTTTTGGAGAAGTGTAGATATGAATTTCACCAAATTTGGCAAATCTGGTCCAAACTTGCAGTGAGTGAAATTTGAAAAATTTGAAAAGAAGAAGAGTGGATCAAGATGGTTCTGGGTTGTGGGTACAAAGGGCTATCTAGGGGTGTTGAGTTGAGGTCAAAAATCAAAAGCATTAGGGTACTTGCTTTGCAAATCACCTAGGCTCAAAAGAAAAGACAGAATTATTTTGGGAAGAGAAATAATTGGAATAAAATCCAAAAATGGATTTTATTAGTTTGGACAGAATGTTTGGGTTGTACCAGAGTGGGAGGAGGGGTTTTTGGGGGAGTTTTACCATAGGAGGCATGGTAAACCAGAGTGGATCAAAATCAATGGAAGACCAAAAATTAAAAAGGTTTTCTTTTTAAAAGAAACTAAATCCAAGAAAAAAAAAAGATTTTTGAGAGGGCAAACTCAGAAGATGGTTTTTGGGAAGGGTTTAAATGACCTTCTTTCAAACCAAGCAAGGCTCTTTCTGAAAACAAAAATCACAAGAATTTTGGAGTGTCACAGCACCTACCCCCTTAGGAAAAATCTCGTCCCCGAGATTTCAGCTGATCTTTAAACAGGTGTGGGTGCTCTGTCCGAAGAAAATCCTCGCTCTCCCAAGTTGCTTCATTCTCGGTGTGATTACTCCACTGAACTCTGAAAAACTTAATGGTTTTCTGTCGGGTCCTCCTCTCAGACTCTTCTAATATTTTTATTGGGTGCTCCCGGTAAGTGAGGTCCGGTTGCACGTCAATATTCTCATGTGAAACTTGCTTCTCTGGGTTGCTCACGTATTTTCTCAACTGCGAGATGTGAAACACGTTGTGGATACCGGATAAGTCTCCGGGTAGGTCTAGCTGGTAGGCTACCGTGCCTCTTCGGGCCACTATATGAAATGGTCCGATGAATCTTGGTGCTAGTTTCCCCTTAATCTTGAATCGTTGCAGACCCTTCATAGGAGAAACTCTCAGGTATACCAATTCTCCGGGTTCAAAACTGATTTCCCGATGCTTTCGGTCGTAATAACTCTTTTGCCGACATTGAGCTGTTTTGAGTCGATCTCTAATTGTCTTAACTTTCTCCTCGGCCTCCTTGAGCATATCTGGGCCAAAGATATGGCTGTCTCCGGTCTCTGACCAATTTAGCGGGGTACGACATCTTCTCCCATATAGAGCTTCAAAGGGTGCCATTTGCAAGCTGGCTTGATAGCTGTTGTTGTATGCGAACTCTGCATATGGCAAACTTTCTTCCCAACTGTTCCCGTAGGTGAGGACACAGGCTCTTAGCATGTCTTCTAGGATTTGGTTTACGCGTTCTGTCTGCCCATCAGTCTGGGGATGGTATGCGGTACTGAAGGCTAGTTGGGTTCCCAGTGCCTGTTGTAGGTGATCCCAAAATATAGAGACGAACTGTGTGCCTCTATCGGAGATGATAGTCTTAGGGACTCCATGCAGGCAGACGATACGGGCAAGATAAAGTCTGGCCAGTCTCTGAGTGGTGTAAGTTGTCTTTACCGGAATAAAATGTGCCACCTTGGTTAATCTGTCGGTTATGACCCATATGGCATCGTTTCCGTGCCGTGACCGTGGCAGTCCAATGATAAAGTCCATTCCAATCTCGTCCCATTTCCACTCGGGTATCTTATTTGGCTGTAACAGTCCGGCTGGTTTCTGGTGCTCGGCCTTGATACGTTGACAAGAGTCACAGCATGCAATGAACGTGGCTATATCTCTCTTCATACCGTGCCACCAAAAATTTTCCTGAAGGTCTTTGTACATTTTTGTCCCTCCAGGATGGATTGAATACGGAGCTGTGTGACTTTCAGTCAATATCTGCTGTTTGAGGTCCTTGACATTTGGTACGCATAGCCTCTCTCCGTACCACAATATTCCTTGCTCATCTACGTTGAATTCTGAGGCTCTTCCCAAACTCACTTTTCTCTTTATGCCCTCAATGCTGGGGTGTCCGTGCTGGGCTTCCTTGATCCTTTCCATCAGGGTAGGCTGTATTTCTATATTCGACACACTGCCTTCGGTAACCATTGTTAGATTGAGTCGGGCAAATTCCTGCTGAAATTCTGGCCTCAACTTTGGTATACTGTCGTCGTCCGTGCTGGGATTTCGACTAAGTGCATCTGCCACAACATTTGCTTTTCCGGGATGATAGTGGATTCCAACATCATAATCCTTTACCAACTCTAACCAGCGTCGTTGCCGTAAATTTAACTCTGGCTGTGTGAAAATATACTTAAGACTCTTATGGTCTGTGTATATCTCACAACGATTCCCAAGTAGGAAGTGTCTCCATTCCTTGAGTGCATGGATGACCGCTGCTAATTCCAAGTCATGAGTGGGATAATTCTCCTCATGCTTGCGTAGTTGTCTAGAGACATACGCAACTACCTTGCCTTCTTGCATCAATACGCATCCGAGGCCTTTCCGGGATGCGTCACAATATACCTCAAAATTCTTGTGTATATCTGGCACAATTAGTACTGGTGCCGTTGTTAATTTGCTTTTTAGCTCTTGGAAGCTTTTCTCACATGCTTCTGTCCATTCAAACTTCTTGCCTTTCTTGAGCAATTGTGTCATGGGCTTTGCTATAGTGGAGAATCCTTCAATAAATCTCCGATAATAGCCTGCCATTCCCAAGAAACTCCGTACGTCCGTTACGTTAGCTGGTGGTTTCCAGCCAAGTACGGCCTTGACTTTTTCCGGGTCTACTGCAATACCTTCTTGGGTTAGCACGTGGCCCAGAAAACCCACCTGCCTTAGCCAAAATTCACATTTGCTGAATTTGGCGTACAGTTGATGTTTCCTGAGTTCTCCGAGTACAATCCTGAGATGTTCGGCGTGCTCTACTGGTGTTTTGGAATATATCAGAATATCATCGATGAATACCACAACAAACTTGTCCATATACTTCATAAATACTTTGTTCATGAGGTGAACAAAATATGCGGGGGCGTTGGTTAGCCCGAATGGCATCACTGTGAACTCATACAACCCATATCTGGAGGTGAAGGCGGTCTTGGGAATATCTTCTGTTCGTACTTTTAATTGGTGGTATCCTGATCTCAAGTCAATTTTTGAGAAGACTTTGGCCTGTGCGAGCTGATCGAATAAATCATTTATTCGAGGCATTGGGTATTTGTTCTTGATTGTGACCATGTTGAGAGCTCGATAATCAATACACAACCTCATTGTTCCATCCTTCTTCTTGACAAATAAAATTGGAGAACCCCAAGGTGAGGAGCTGGCTCGTATGTATCCTTTCTCCAACAATTCTTTTATTTGCTTCTTCAACTCTACCAATTCGTATGGTGCCATTCTGTAAGGTTTCTTGTAAATAGGAGCGGTTCCGGGTGCTAGCTCAATGTTGAATTCTATCTCTCGGTCCGGTGGCATGCCTGGTAGTTCTTCTGGAAACACGTCTGGGAATTCACATACTACTGGAACCTTGTTCAGCTCAGAAACGTCCACCTTGTTTAATCTAGGTTGCCGAGATATTTGTCTCTCTTTGGCTGAAACTTTTATTTTCTTCCCGTGATGGTGTGTGAGAATCACGGTACGGTTGAAGCAGTCAATAAAACCTTTGTTGGTGGTTAACCAATCCATTCCTAGGATGACATCCAGTCCTTTGCTTTCCAGTACAATAAGGTTGGCGTAAAACTTCAATCCTTCAAATTCAATAACCACACCTTGACAGTAACTCTGGGTCACTTGCTTAATTCCAGGGGACTTGATGATCATTGATTTTTCCAAGGGAAGCATCGAAAAATTATTTTGCAAAGCAAAACTTTTCGAAACGAATGAGTGAGAAGCTCCAGAATCAAACAAAACCATGGCAGGTATTGTGTTGACGGGGTACGTACCGAGTACGATATCTGGGGCGTTCTGTGCTTCCTCTCGGGTCACGTGGTTCAAGTGACCTTTCCGGTGGTTGTGGTTGGGGTTGAAATTGCTTCGCTTTGGTGCTGAACTATTGCCACCATTATTGAGCTTCGGGGTTGAACTCCTTGGCTTGGGGCACTGCTTGGCATAGTGCCCTTCTTCTCCACAAGCATAACAGGTAACGCCTGGGCGATAGGTGAACTCTTTGTCTCTTGCATGGAAATTCTTGATTGGACGTGAATTTTCCGTCGGGGTTTTGTGTGTTCTACCCTTCTGAATTTCTGTCTTGTTTCTGGGGTTGTGAGCAAAAGTAGTCTGGTCCCTTTTGCGTTTGCGGAAATCTTCCAGGCTACGTCACTCATTTTCCAGAGTAATGGCCTTATCCACCAGTGTTTTAAAATCTGGAAAGATATGCACAACTAGCTGGCACTTAAGGGCGGGTGCCAGCCCTTCCAAGAATTTTCCATCTTCTTGCTCTCGGTCATGCGTTCTTCATTGGCGCAGCGAGACAGCAGAGTGAATTGGCTATTGTATTTTGACACTATCATGGCCCTTTGCTTGAGTTCATCAAATTCTTTCTTCTTGATTTTCATGACGCTCTTAGGAATATGTGCCCCACGAAAACATTCTTTGAAATTCTCCCAGGTGATTTCATTTTCGTTGGGGTGCATGTGCAGGAAGTTTTCCCACCACGTTGCAGCTGCTCCTGTGAGATAATGTGGTGCATACAATACTTTTTCACGGTCTGAACATTGTGCGATAATTAATTTTCTCTCCATGTCTCGAAGCCAGTCATCGGCCTCAAGAGGCTTGTCAGTATGAGAAAATGTTGGAGGACGCGTCTTTTGTAACTCAGATAATTTGGATTGCGGTTGATACTGGCCACGGTTACTTCCCGTATTGATGAATTGGTTCATCATTTCCTGGTGTTGCTGCTGACTCTATTCATACAAACGACAAACTTGTGTAAAAGCTGTTTCACTGTCCTGTTGACTTGTCTGACCCTGAGTGAAATTATGGTTCTGCGGTGTGCCATAATTTTCTTCTGGCTGAGTTGGCATGGAGCGCGTCCAAGGACGAGACATCTTTCACTCTGGGGATATATTTTGTGAACTCGTAAGATAAGAAAGAGAGTCGCAAAAGTCAATAAAATCACACACAAAGAACATTTTTAAACTCCAGGATATTTTTGGAAACACACGATTGCGCGCGGAGAAGGACTATTACATATCTTACACGCGGGCATAATTATACATTACATCACTCAGGATATGCGTACATAATCCTGACATGTTATTTAAACTAGTGCACTCCTCCAGATCCTACATGATGCGCAAACAGGCTACTTCTCACAACCTATGTACATATAAACATATTACACAAGTCGATATATCGCATGGCGTCTACGCGTACTCAGTCGGAGGTGGTGAGGATCTCCCTTGGCCTGCCGAGGGTGAGACGCAGTGACGTTGGGGAATCAACTTCCTCCTCGCTAATAGGTTCCAGACGAGGAACGCTGCGCTGAGCTGATGGAGCAGGTGCCGTAGGCGGAGTACTCTGAATAAGAGTGGGCGGAATAGGTGGAGTAGCACGTATGGGAGTGGGTGCAAAAAGTGGTGCAGCGCGAACGGGAGTGGGTGCAATAGCCTGGTTGAATTCCTCAGTGGTAGGCAGACGACGTGCAGTAGCGAGAATGGTAGGCGAATGAGAAGCTGAGGACGAGATAAAGGTCAGCGGTGGAGCGGTGTGTAGGAGTTCCCTCCTGTTAGCAGCACAGCCATGAACTGAGTCCATGCGGGCAGCTACGAGGTCGTCCACCATGCTGTCAAAGGCTGCCTCCAGGGCTCGGAGGTACTCGACAAGCATCTCAAAGGCCTCGTTTTGCTCTCCTCTGGGGCAAGAGAATGAGTAGTGACAGGTGTAAGGCACATGGCATGGAAGGTAGCGATAGCGACCGGTCTTCATTGCAGGAAGGACATCCCGAAGACGAGCTATCGCCTCGCGGGCTGCCATCTGCATAGCATGCCTCTCTGTAGGCATGGCTCTCCCCAAGAAACGGAAGCGGCGCATCTCAACACGCCCTCCCCTGAATTGCACCGCGGCTTGGTGCATGGTTAGACTGTCGTTGATCTTGTGTGGATAAAGTGTGAAGACTGGGCGCACGGATGGCCCCATCGCGACCTGAACGATGAAGGAGAGGAGTTTGACGAACCCCTCTGGCACGTTGGCGAACATTTGAGACTCGCAGTCGCTGCCGGCCATCTACAAAAGTAGGCAAAATTTCTGAGTGATCAGATCATAAATTTTTATGCTGACTGTCAGAAAGATGACTACATTTTGTAAAAACAAGAATAAATACTGTCATGCTAATAATTAAATTAGCGATCGCACCTAGTGGCTTCCTACAGTCAGCCTGGCTCTGGTACCAAGTCTGTCACGACCGACTTTTTCAATAAATAAATATTGAGAAAATCGATCTTTAAATC
This sequence comes from Aegilops longissima, assembly GCA_021605205.1. Lineage (NCBI taxonomy): Eukaryota > Viridiplantae > Streptophyta > Magnoliopsida > Poales > Poaceae > Aegilops > Aegilops longissima. Next base: position 763,662,506 of record CM038679.1, read on the forward strand.
CCAGTATAGGAAAAAGTCATCCTTTCTGGTAGACAATTGCTTGATAAACAGAGAACCAGTAGCATCAAATATATTACAAGGTTGAGCTGAGGCTGCTCAACAATTTATTACAAACTCGCCAATATCTTACATATGGGCGGTCATGACACAGGGGTGTGGTGGCATGCTACTAGCTCGAGGAAAAAGTGGTGGATAACTTGACTCCTAACTGGCAGCTCATCGAGCGTCGGGGGAGGCTCGATGAATTTATTCGGGGTTGCGGAAGCGGATAATACAATGACCAAAACAGGATCGCACGTGACTGACTGGGACTCCTCTAGGCGTCGGACTCGCTATCAAACTCTTCATCCATGAGATCGCCTTCTTCAACATCTGGCCAAATCAACAAGCCAGGTGAGTACTTTGAAAGTACTCGCAAGACAGTTCGGACAAAAGATATAATCAATGAATGCATGAATGCGTCCTGAATAAAGGATGATGCTCATTTAACAACGATATTATTGCAGGACTTGATAAATAAAATAAATAACTGAAAACCGATCGGGTGTCTGGAGCGACGCCTCGAAAGGTAAATAAATAAAATGCATGCCGCAGTCGGGCGTCTAAACGACACCACATAAAGGGTTGTAAAAGCAATGCCAGAGTCGGACGTCTGAGCGACATCACATAAAGGGCTTTAAAAGAAATGCCACAGTCGGACGTCTGAGCGACATCACATAAAGGGCTGTAAAAGAAATGCCACAGTCGGACGTCTGAGCGACATCACATAAAGGGCTTTAAAAGAAATGCCACAGTCGGACGTCTGAGCGACATCGCAGACAGGGCTTGCAACAAATGTAACTAACAGATATGCCACCGTCGGACGTCTGAGCGACATCACAGACAGGGCCTATAACAGAAGTAAATAACAGGTATGCCACCGTCGGACGTCTGAGCGACATCACAGACAGGGCTTATAATAAATGTAAATAACAAGATTAGTCCATCCACAAGAATAATCTTTTAACCGGATTTATCACACATAAATCCCACCGGAGTTTTGTCACTGAGGCTGATACCTGACAAGATAAGATGAATATAGTACTTGAACAAAGTACAAGATAATTGAAAGATTTGAGACTCTGCAGAGTTTGGATGAACTGACCACAGCCAACGGATTTCCGTAGTCACGAAGGACTAGTTCCGTTTACGGTATTTCAGTAGAAACACATTTAACTAGTACACATCCATTTCACCTCACGATGCCAGGAATCACCCTAGACAACGTCCAAGAAAAACTTTGAGACGGGGAGGCCACAACCTCGAATAGCATGGGATCAAATTTCTATACGCGCGCTCTAAGGGGTGCCGCCCTCTCGGTCCCAACCGGAAACACCCATGCCCCCTGACCGGATGACGGTCTTTAATCCAGGGCCATGGAACCCTCATCCTGGCCTCTCTATTTGGTGTGTACCAGGAAAACGATTTGCAACTTACTATTCCATATTCCTTTCGGAAAACATGTGACAGTATAGGAAGGAATGAATGGAAATGTGATTTGTTTCACGATGACACGGACGTCAAATAATCTGGCATAAGACTAGCATGTCGCGACACTGCCATCTTATCCATCCTCATGCCAACACATGGCTATGCAAATATGTATCCAACAACATAATGCTTTCCGGAACTTACTTTCCGCTCATGTGCATGAAATATAACATTCAAGTGATGTTCATAAACATGCCATGACTATACTAAAATGCAAACATGCAACAACACTCATCATATCAAGAGTTCAAACATGCTTGCCTGGGTCGGAGTAGTCGGAGTTTAACTGTTTGAAGTTTGCAGCTCCGTCACCTCCTCCGGTATCTACGGTATAAGAAAAAAAATACGTACACAACGTAAATACCGTGAGTGTACAGAAAAGTGTTCCAAATATTTTTCAAATAAATATGAAAAAAACTAGACAGAAAAATAAAGATGACATAAAAGGAATCAATCAAAAACCATTTTCTATTTAAAAGTTATAAGAGTTTTGGTCCAAGGACCCATCTGATATGAAACAGAAAGTTTCCAGGGGGCTCTGTGGAAAAGTCCAGGATAACGTTTCGTTTAAAAGAAACGGCTGTGAGGCTGACAGGCGGGCTCCACCTGTCGGGTTTGAAATTTCAAACGGAGAAAACAGAGCGCGACGGCGCCCGAGAGGTGCGGTGGTCGCCGGCGGCGATCCACGGCGAGGCAAGGTGATCGGGGGTTACCTTCGAGATCAGTGCACCGTTCCGCGTCTGTGGGTGGTGGTGGTGGTCGCCGGCGAGCACTGTGTCGACGGCGGCCCTTGCTCCGGTGGACGGCGGTTCGGGCAGTCGTGGATCTCGCCGGAGGGAGCTGCGGGGATCAAATAGGAGTGGGGGTTAGTCTCCTAGTTGCTCGAGAGGGTTCTTGACGGTTAGGGGCGTCGGAGACGGCCTCACCGGAGCGAATCGAGGTGGAGGCCGAGGCGGAACGGGGCGGCCGGAGTCGGGGAAGAAGGGCCCCTCGAGGCTCTCCCAGTGGCTAGGCGGGGTCTAGTGAGGTGGTGGAGTCGTGCGGGGGCGAGAGCAGGCTCGGGGGTGCTATATATAGCCGGCCCGAGTCGGTTGCCGTGAACGGATAAGTCCGGCGAGTTGATTACGGCGGCGCTGTGGCCGGACGGTCGGCTTAGGAGCTTGAGCATCGCCTAGGTGGAGTAGTGGTGCCATTTTAGGGTCCAGCTCAGCACGGGAGGGAGGTTTACGGCCTGCCCTCGACGGAACGGCCGCACGCCCGTCGACGGCAGAGAACGCGCTCTGCGCGTGCCAAGCCACGGCGATGGTGCTGCATGCGTGCGCTGGCAAGGAGATGGCCACGCGGAGCCACCAAGCGGTTTGGGCAGCACCGAACGGCGTTACGGTGTTACGGTGTTTCGGTGTTACGGCAGTTTTGCTCCCTGTCGGCCGTTACGGTGTTTCGGCCGCCGCAAAGCACGCCGGCGCAGGCGGGCCAGGGTGCCACCAACGGGAAGGCGCCAAGCGCGCGTGTGGAGCTCCGGACAAGCAGGCCAGGCTGCGAGCATCGAGCCAAACGCACAGTGGGCATGTGACTGAAGTTCTGTCGGAGAAACGACACTGAACTTTCTGAATTTACTGAATATGAACAAAACAGTGCATGCCAGGTGTTCGACAAAATGATTCTGGTATCCAGGGATTTTTCCTTGAGCTGATTTTTGGTGGAGTGGTCTCTCATTGCAACTAGAGGTTGCCTGAATTTTGGTGGAATTTTTGGAGAAGTGTAGATATGAATTTCACCAAATTTGGCAAATCTGGTCCAAACTTGCAGTGAGTGAAATTTGAAATATTTGAAAAGAAGAAGAGTGGATCAAGATGGTTCTGGGTTGTGGGTACAAAGGGCTATCCAGGGGTGTTGAGTTGAGGTCAAAAATCAAAAGCATTAGGGTACTTGCTTTGCAAATCACCTAGGCTCAAAAGAAAAGACAGAATTATTTTGGGAGGAGAAATAATTGGAATAAAATCCAAAAATGGATTTTATTAGTTTGGACAGAATGTTTGGGTTGTACCAGAGTGGGAGGAGGGGTTTTTGGGGGAGTTTTACCATAGGAGGCATGGTAAACCAGAGTGGATCAAAATCAATGAAAGACCAAAAATCAAAAAGGTTTTCTTTTTAAAAGAAACTAAATCCAAGAAAAAAAAAGATTTTTGAGAGGGCAAACTCAGAAGATGGTTTTTAGGAAGGGTTTAAATGACCTTCTTTCAAACCAAGCAAGGCTCTTTCTGAAAACAAAAATCACAAAAATTTTGGAGTGTCACAAGACGATCGATTCCGCCACCTATGGTGAGCCCCACAACTCTCCAAGATTACCAATCAATTCCATGTGTACGCTCACACCTCTCTGACCTATCCCTTTTCTCCGGATCACCCCGAATTGAACTCCTCGACAAATCCCTGAGTACGCCATCACCGCCACCTGTTCATCTGCCTACCACCATCGATACATGATGCACCTGAGCACCCTGGCTACACCAACAAACTCCTGACACATGTTCTCATCTTTGAGATTTTTCGCTCATTCCGTATGGCCACCAGGAGCTATGTCCGAGCCCCCGTCGCCATCATCTCTTCCGGCTCCGACCAACTTTCTGGTGAGGACACCCACTCGCAAACCTAGTTGATGTGACAACATATTTGTGGTACGTCGTCACTAGATCGCACGGCTGTTGTTTTAATCAGCGAATGGGTATCCACCGATCACATGTTGCCATGTGTACATCATTTAGTTTTAATATCTTTTCGGACGGAATTGTTTCTGTAATTTTACATGTAGGCACACGTAACCTTAATTCATCATTTCTTTTTATCCATAGCGCCGTTTGCGATGAAACCAATCTTGTTTGATTCATATTGAAGCCCTCTTTCCATTGGCACCATTCATTTTAACTCTATGCCATATTATTTTGGTAAAGGCAGTAAGCTTTCATTCTTTCAGAATCTGCTGCAACAACAACCCTTTTTTGTCTGTTTTCGCTGCCACGGCACACTTTTGACATAATCGGTTCAAACCTTGTTTTAGCTATAACTTGTGATCCACATATTCAAATTCAGTGAATATTTTTACATATTGTTCGTAATAATCTTGAGTATCCAGTAGAATAATTATTTGCAATGATCGAACTTTCAAATTTGAGCAACTCCAATTTGAATTCAAACCTTCTCTCAATCGTATCTTGCAAACCATAACACCTTTTCAATTGATTCCTTTTGCATCTGGACATTTGTATCAAATACTCCCTCCGCCCGGAAATACTTGTCGGAGAAATGCATAAAAATGGATGTATCTAGGACCAATATACATCTAGATACATTCATTCCTCCGACAAGTATTTCCGGACGGAGGGAGTACTTTCTATTCATATATAGAATAACCCAAATTTCAAATATTCTTTTACCTGTTTGAATTTAAATAAATTTCGAACTTCATTCTGGTATAACTTGAGCTGTGTACTCCTACTTAATTGCTTCTTGTTGCAAATGAATCTCCATGTCATATGCAATCTTTTAATACATATGCAGTAGGGCCCTTTCCTACTGTTTTCAGTATAAAAAGAATGGCATATGCAATATGTGAAATAACCCATCGTCTCCTTTGAGCACCTCCGCCAATTCGTGGAACTTTGTACTAGTCTCCGCGGTTTCCAATTGGATGAGCATGCCGATCATGACATAGTTTGGAAGCACACTACAGATGGGCAATATTCAGCAGCCTCCGCCTATGTGGCACTATTCTTGGGGACTTCCTACTCCTCTATGGAGCATACGGTGTGGAAAACTTGGGCACCGTAGTAGGCCAAATTCTTTGCTTGGTTGGCCACCCAAGACAGGATTTGGGCTGTAGATATATCGTCTAAGCGTAGATGGCCAAATTGTGGTCTTTCCCTCTTGGCAAGTGTCGGGGTTAAATCCGGCAGATTCGGGTAGGGTTTCCCGAGCTAATGATCTTAGCTTGATTGTAACGGGATGAATAAGGGACACAAATATTAACCCAGGTTCGAGCCCTCTCGAAGAGGTGAAACCCACGTCATGCTCTTATTATATTGATTGTGTTGGAACAACGTACAGGATGATCTAGCTCGAGATCATATGTGAATGAATCTATCCGTACAAGCTAAAACCCCTCTGCTTATATAGGGACCCGGGGTACCTATGGTTTAAATAAGGTCGGTTAAATTTAGGGATAAGCATGTCGAAGATTCAAAACAAGCCTTGGAGTAGGCGTCAAGTGTTCAGAGGATTCCATCTTGATCACGCCAGGGGACATGGCAGTCTTTGCCCATTTATTGATGATCCAGAGTCCTTGACCCGGCCCACTCTAAAGGGGCTGTCGTGTTTAGCACCCCCTAGTCCAGGACACGATCAGCAAGCAAGAACAAGAATCTGGAGTATAACTTTTCTTCAAATGTCGGCTCATGCTTTGTCTATGGAACTTGGTAAATGATTGGCTCCACCTCAAGACCATTGACACGTTCACATGACGCTTGGAGAGTTCTGTCAAATATTGGTGGGGCAACCGGCCCGGCCAATATACCCCCAATAAAAAGGCAATGCCATCCCTTACAATGCTCAACTGTTGGACCGTTTGGACTGAGAGAAACACCCTGCGTTTTTCGGCACAAGAGCACTCAACCGCCGATACTTATATGTAACATCAAGTGTGATGTGAGACCTTGGATCTCGATGGTCGCAAATAAACTAGGAAATGTTGTACTGGGAGGGTGATACTCATACTACCTAGGGTCTTGTAACACAAACTCTATTCCCTTCTTAACTAATATACGAGGCAAATCTTTTGCCTCCTTTTCAAAAACAAAAAAGATGTATAATCAACAACATTCATCTCGTGAATGAGAATAATAGAAGTTTCCTAAAAAACAAATAAGTTTATGGACTTTGTTGTCCAGCATGAATGTTTTGAGGACATGTGTTGTTGTGTTATCGTAGATACTGCTATTGGAACATGGAATCAGAGTAGGAACTGGCGAGGGGGCGCGCGCTGAAGAACATGTGCCTTCAAGAGAGACAGAGAAGAATCGAGATGGATGTGAGAATGGTAGAACCAAGCGAAGCAAAGTTGAGTTGCCAGAGGAGCAGATGGCGTGCATGGAGACTAATTGGCACAAGGCATTGGAGACATGAAAACTGATTCTCCCAAAGTTCATGTTTACATGCATCAGCCATATGCATGATGCACTCTCAGACAACCTCTGGTTCTAAGGAATGAAAGCATCTCTGTTTGCAGTGCTTAAGAAACTAAACCATAGTAGCTCATCCACAATTAGGCATGCATTTAGATGAACTCATTAGAAGCATCTTAATTTGAAGAAATTAACCAACTCATCCACTCATCCAGAAGAAAGAAAGAACTCTCAGCTACCGATAAACTGTCTGGACTAACATAACCTGGTTGTCAAGCTGCCAACCCAAACACCAATGGGAGACTTGCTGCCAGAATATGCTTCTTACATACATAGGACGCTCAATGCAGATATATCAAACTACATCAGCACCATCTTGAACATTTGCCATCCAACTCCTGTTGCATGACCCAAGCAAGACCAGGGCAACTACATACCAAGCTCAGATCTGCAGACATGTATTTAGTTAGAAATTAGAAGCTACCACAGTTGATGCAATTGGAATCTTTCCTATCCCAATTTCTTAGGAAGGAGGCATGCGCTAAATTTTGGAGTACGATATTTCTTAAGAATAACGGAACAAAAGCTTCTTATTTGTGCCCCGCAAGAATCCGTAGCCACCTTATTGTAGGTTGGAAGAAATATACATAAACATTAGCAGACCATAATAGGTGACCCTATATATTTATGGAAACAAGACATGGTAAATAAGGAATGATCATAAATAGATGACTAAGGCCTTCAAACATGAACTTGCACGTTATGCGACATTCTTGGTTTGAACATTCTTGTGTAAGTGCAAAGAATAACTAAAGATGTATCACATGACGATGCAAGCGCGAAAGCCATTTTCTCTCCTACGATATGGAGCAACAAATATTCGATTTTCAAACTAGTATGCGTTATTTTCTTTTAACTAAGGGAGGCCCTCCTAAGATAAAATTGTCGAACATATGTGCAAAACAAACCATGACTTGGCTGCCTCACCTACCTAATTTGACAAGAAAATCATGCCCAATAGCACAATAGCTAAGTCTATATATATATATATATAACCATTTGAGTAGAACAAGCGAACTATGCACCCGGTGTCAAGAAGAAAAATATGATTGGGCTTACCATTTGCTCAAATCGTTGGTTCTGATAATAGCCGTGGAAAGCTAAAGTAGGGGATGGCGCGTTTGCGATCAAACATATACACCGTCTTTATACAGACCTTGGCAATTTCATAAGTTTTGATATCCATTGAGTAACAATCAACATTGCCAATCTCAATGCCAGGCAGAGCACCTTGGAAGAACAAGAATCCCTCAGCTGCACCCACAGTGGAAATGGAATAGGCATGATGTTGTCCAGGTAGTTGTACGATCTTCTGCAACTTCCATTCACGAGAATTATCCTGCAGAGAGGTATGGTGGAGAGCATAGGATCCGTGTTGACAGACAAGAGAAAACATCTCTATGGCTCCTTCCCTACCCTCAACAACTGCATTTGGACGCCGATTATCATAGCTCGGGTCAGTGTCTCCGAGATGCCGATGGTAGCCGGTGAGAAAATTGACGGTTGAAAACTTCAAAGTGCGTGTGTCCAGCACCATCAAATGATCACTCCAAAACCAGAGATGTGTCCAGTAGAAGCAGTCCCGTACACAGTCAAAACAGGACATGTCATCCAAAGAAAGGCGGTCAGGGGACTCGACCACATACCATTGCATAGTTGTGGACTGGAAGACAAAGAGGACGACCTTTCTCCGACATCTTCCTATGCATATCACCTTGAAGGGCTCCTCCTCGCTATTGTTGTTGGTTTTGGGAGCAAGAATGGGCTCGAATTCCCATAGGCAATCATGCGTCTGGGCAGCCAGATCCTCAGGTATGGTCGGAAGCAGCACATACCTCCTGGACAGGGGGTCACATATGGCAAGGTGAAAGTCAGCGACATTGCACCGCTCCCGTTTGGTCCGCGTGAGGAGGTGACCATCATTGTAGAATTCAACGAGATCCCGTTTGTTCATGAGGGAGATCCAATCAAGGAGGATGCGGCCGTCGAGGGCGTCGCGGGGGCGCCAGCGTGGGCCTTCCTCGGCTGGTGGGACATTGGACGAGGAAGTAACAACGGCCGGGACGAATGAGAAATCCGCGAGGGACGGGCCAAGGGCGCCCGCGAGCGGGGCCGAGGGGTGTGGCGCCTGGGCGGGGTGGAATCCATCCACGTCCATGAAGCCGAGGAGGGGAGGCCGGTGCAGCGCGCGGAAGCGGCGGCGGAAGGCGCGCCCTTTGATGATGCGGTAGAAGGAGGTGCAGGTGGCGGAGGCGCAGGCGAGCGTGTTCAGGGTGGGCAGGCGGAGGAAGATATCCTCCAGGAGGTCGTCGGGGATGGGGATGGAGGCTGGCGCCGGCAGGGCCATGGCGATCGGGGTGGAGAAAGGGGATCTAGGGTTTGGATTGGGGATAAATCTGCTGCAGGGGAGCGACTAGTGAGTGGGAGAGGGAGCTCTACGAAGCCATTTCGTCTTGTGGGAATTCCTTATTTACCCCCATTCTCAAAATCTACTTCCCTACTTGGCCAAAGGAAATATTTTATTTCCTATTTCACACTAATGGTAAAATTTGTTCCTTATACGAAATTTCGGTCTATTTTACTCACAGACAATGTTAAGTAAGAAATGAAAGATAATTTTGCCCCTCATGTTAAATAAAATACAAAATTGGGCCGATATAAATAGAAACTAAAAAGAAAATTATTTTTTTGCAGAAACTAAAAAGAAAAGTATACAGAACAGATATTAGCCTCGGTCCGCTGCTTGTGCAGGTGGTGTATGGCGACCTTGTGTTATCAAACTAAATTACTACACGAAGCAACGCAAACAAGTCCTACGACCTTAACGTACGTATCAAACAAACTAATAACCGCCGGCTGGACTATGCTAAGATTTCATGTACGGGACACGTGAACACGGACGGGACGGCAATTTCATGACACCGCGGAAGTTGTGACTAGAGTGAAAACCGATGAGGTTGCTCAAGCAAGACAATAATCCTTTGTGCCAATGTCGAGGTAGCCGAGAGCGTAGGGTGGTGTAGCCGTGCGAGGGACGTCATGGTCTATGTCGAGTCGGGGTGGCCGGTGTCGAGGTAGGTGCCGTGGACCGGGAAAAAGAGCGGCAGCTGCTAGGATAGGAGCGCGATGGCGGTGCTCGAAGTAGATAAGAAAGAACTCGACAACTTGAGGAAGACCGGCGCAGATAGTGACGTTCCCACGCCTAGGCAGGCGGCGTGGCGCATACCACACAATAGTCAATGCGTGTGGACAGCGAAGTGGACCGCGTGCCGCGGCGCTACGACCCAAAGGGGCGTCGCAGCGGCAGCACACAAGTCGGAGTGACGGCGGGAAAGACCTAATGGCGGCGGCAGGGATTGTGTATGCTCGCTACAGCCCGATAGGGCGACACAGCAGCATCGTGAGGGTCGGTGCAACCACGGAAAGGCCTGTCTCGGACGGCCTCGAGGCGGCGGTGGACCGAGGGCCGTAACACTATTGCTCGAAGGGGCGACACAACGGCAGCCCGCGGGTCGATGCAGCAGCGAGGAGAACCACACGGCAGCGGTAGGGACTGCATTCCATGGGGCGATGCAATGGCAGAGGGAGGGTCGGTGCAACCACGGGGACTATCTAAAGCGGACGGCCTCGAGACGGTGGTGCGTACCTCGGGCCGCGACACTACGGTCTGAAAGGGCAACACAGCGGCAGCTCGCGAGTTGGCATAGCCGCATGAAAACCATGGTTCTGCGATGCTGCGATACGAATGGACGATGCTGCAACCCGTTGCTCAATCTTTGGAAGAACAAACTTTGCTCTCAAATTGAAAATCTCTGCTCCTAAAAGGGGACTCCGTCCAACGGTATTTTTTTTGACTCACCTCCCACTTTAGTTTGGGTTTTTTCGTCTTTCCTCTCATCTTTGTCTGGTTTATTTTGTCTCCCCTCCCATCTTTATCTGGTTCTTTCATCTCTCCTCCCAACTGCCTCTCACGATCTGGATTTCTCATCATTTTCCAAACGAAGCCACAGTCCCGCCACCTCCCCACGAGGCGGTGCTGGACCTGCGTCCCCTCCAGGCCTCCATTACGAGCCTATTGGAGATGCTCTCAGATCGGCTTGGGTATTACTGAAAGTTGAGGTGGAGATAGATTGGGAGTAAAATGCACTACAGGTATTTGAACTTGCGCCGCGAGCTCGGTTTGGTCACCGTATTTAGAAATACGGTCACTTTGTACGATGGGACGTGATTATATGGTCACTGTTCACCGTACTGAGCCGATACGCCGCGGGCTGACCAGCTGTTGACCAGACCCCCGTGCCACGTGTCGTTTGGAGAAGCAAAGCGGTGGCCAATTTACAAGAAAACCCTCCCATCTTCATTTCCATCTCTGCTCGCCCTCCCATCTCTCCATTACCCCTGTCTCTCCGCTTCCCCTCCCCTGTCGCGGCCGAGGAAGGAACAGTTGATCGCCGGCGTTGGGGACGGTGGCGATTTTCGGTGTCTGGTCGGAAGGATCGGCCGCGAATGAGGGTCTCGCGACCTTGGTGAAGGCAAGGCGGCGCCGCCATGGCTGCAATTCATCGACCCGATGGAGCCCCTGCCCCCGATTATAGTAAGTCCAAAATTCTGGTCTATTTGACATCAAATCGAGTTATGTAGAGATTCGATTCAGTTTGCCTAAGTTTTCTCTTGAACTTGCCCGCATTGGAAGAAAACCTAGGGTTTTGTTAACCGATTTGGGGGTTTCTGGTAGGGTTTTTGCCACGGTTTGAAAAGTGGAATATAGGTTTGATTCCACATGCAATTACGTTTGTTATTCACTGGTGTGCATACTTTGTCCTGAATTGTGTACTCGCTCGTGTACTAGGGTTCATAATGTGTGCTAGGGTTTTCGAGGAGGAATTGGGGGTTTGTTGTAGGGTTTAAGGTTCACATAAAAGGTTCAATTTTTGTCAAGTTTGTTACAGTTATTGGTGGCTCTATTCAATTTGTGTGCTTTTTTGTAACCAATGATCATGTTTTCTATCATACTTGTGCTTGCATTTACTTGGATCATTTTGTTCAACAATAGTTTACATGATCATTTTGTGCTGATATGCAGTTGGATCATACTACTAAAATTGACAGTGATTTTAGTTCATACAACAGAATCATTCCATCAACAATTTATTGAACTTTAGACAAACCATCACACAAAAGGTTCATCATCAGAGCTACCAGTTCATACATCAACTGTTACAACCATCGTACTGACATTTCACTTCTTCATCAACTACTACTACCACTAGGTCTACTTGAAGCTACCACACTACTTCATCAACTACTAGTACCACTAGGTCTACGTGAAGCTACCACACTTCTTCATCGGAACTACCAGCTTCATTTCTTCATCAGCAGCATGACACATAGCACAACAAGCACCAATACACCACCAAGCAGCAGTTTCAACAGTAACATCATCTGCACACCTAAATTAAGAAGTGCACAAGCTTATGCCCTGGTGATGTTCATGCTAGCTCCAGGCTATTCCTGCATCTGCATACCTATCCTCTGACATGCATTTCTCTCTGCAACTCTTCTTCTTTCTTCAGTTTCTCTCTCAAGCTGTTCCCTCCTATCTTCTGTTGCTCCAATTTCATCAATAGCTTCATGCCCAACAAGAAAACGATGATCAACAAGGTAGGCCACGTATTCCCTCTCCCAATGCCTGAAAACACATCCTTGCTACAAACTCAAAATCAAGAAAAATCAGAAATTTTGAACAAGTGAAATCAAGTCAATCAGGTCAAGGGATGCTTACGGTCACACATCTGTAGAACACCCATCAGTCATGCTCCTCAGTGTTGGACACGTAGAACCTCAGTTGGCAGCCACAGCGAGGGCATGAGATGAGCGACACCACCACTGTCCTCCCGTGACGTCCAGATCGGGCAGAACTGCTGCTGGACATGGTGGGCGACGAGGACGAAGGCAATGGGCGGTGGCGAGCGGTGGGCGGCGGCGGCGACGAGCGCTGCGAGGGGAACAAAACTAGGGTTTTTGGATAACAGGGGAACTGAACTAGGGATTGTGAGCTGACTGCATTTTTACACATATGGTCAAATAAGTAATCCCCCCACGCCTACGTGGCAAGCGTGGACTGGTCAAAACAGCGGCGCACCGGCTCAGTACGGTGAACAATGACCGTATAATCACGTCTCATCGTACAAAGTGACTGTAGTGACCGTATTTCTAAGTACGATGACCAAACCGAGCTCGCGGCGCAAGTTCAAGTAGCTGTAGTGCATTTTACTCATAAATTGGCTTGAATGATACGCGCATCAAGGACGATGCTTGTCACGCTCTCAAAAACAAAAACAAAAACAAACACAAACACAAAAAAGAGTGGAAACTTGTCGACCGTAGTCATACATTCATGTATATATTACTCCCTCCTTCCCAAAATATAAGGCGCGGTTTGGTTTATCAGGTCTTTGTTGCACAACTTTGACTATAATTTTCATGTATTGCATGTCTATAAAATTAGTATATGTACATATGAAATAAAATTATTTTGCAAGATAAATACAACGATGTTATTTATACATGTTCAGTCCATATACTTTGATATATATTATTGGTCAAACTTGTCCCGTCAAAAAAAAATAGAAGGGCAAACTTGCCGATAGCATGTACAATGCATGCACTCGGTTGGGTTTGTTAGGGCATCTCCAGCCGTTCGGCCCCCCAGGGCGCCTAAATAGAGCGGCCTGGGGGCGTGCCGGCGCTAGTTCGGCCCCTGGGGGCGACCTAGCTCTAGTCACGCCCCACGCGCCGCCCTGTGATGCGGAAATTTAAACTTGGTCGTTCCGCGCTCAAAAGACGCCGCAAATCCGCGATCGGACGTAGTCTGGCGTTACAAAAAACAGAGCGCCGCCGCCGCAAGTTCGCGTGCGCAACGATTCACTCGGCGGGGTCGGCTCCAGGCGTTGGCGGAGTCAGCGTGCGCGGGCTCGTCAGTGTCGGAGCTGCTTCGGTGCTGGGCTGCGTCGGCGCGGCTTCGGCACTGCTGGGCGGCGATGTAGAGGCTTCGATGGCGGCGCCCTCGGCTTCCTCTGCTTCGGCTGGGCCACGGCGCCAGTCGCGGTTGCCGCCGCGCGCGGCATGGCGTACTTCTTCGGCGGCATGGCGTACTTCTTCGCGGCGAGCGGGAGGGGGTTTGGCGGGAGAAAGGGAGAGAATGGCGGGAGGAAGGCGAGCGAGCGGGAGAGATGCGAGGGAAAAGCGTCAAGAAACGGCGGGAAAAGGCCCTCGGGTCGCCTCCAGGGCGGGCCCACGCGCCTTTTTCGCTTGTGCCGGCTCCCCAAGCGCCCCCAGGCGCCGGGTTCGGCCTGGGTCCGCCGGCACCAGTTTTGGCCCGAGCCGGCGAAAAACGGGCTTCTGGAGGCGCGACTGGGGCCTTTTTTTGGCGCCGGCGCGGCAAAATCGCCTGGGAAGGGCCTGTTGGAGGCGCGGCTGGAGATGCCCTTAGGCTATGGAGATTACCTTGACTGTAAAATATAAGGCATATTTGTTTTTAAAGTCAAACTCTTGTATGCTTGATTGACTGATTTTATAAAGAAAATTAACTTATATAATACTTTTTTTGCGGGGGAATAATACTAACGAGTATACATTATTAAAATTCATCATGAATTATATTCTACAAAAACATATTTACTGCATAGAAGAAATAACAGAGGGCATTTGGTCTAGTGGTATGATTCTCGCTTAGGGTGCGAGAGGTCCCGAGTAAAATTCTCGGAATCCCCCCTTTTTTCCCTTTGTGTAAACCACTTTTCATGCAGTAGATTTGTTTTCTTTTTTTAACCATTTTGCCATGTATAGTAAAATTTCTTTCATGTAGCTACCAATCGACCACACGATCTTCATTATCACATCAACAATCAACCGTACAGAAGTAATTAATCAATCGGTGCCAGCAACCCACAATGGCCAGCAATATTATTAATGTGTAATGCCAAAGCATATATAGTTTCTGAATCTAGTTGTTCAGTTACCAGGGCGTAGCAACCAGCAATATACATCCCACCAAAAAATAAAATCCCCACCTTATATATCATCCAATGCTTCACCTTCACATTGCCTGTCGCCAATGCCGTTGCCTGGGCACCAACATATATAACTAGTTAGTAACCGGCACGTACGTATTCTGATGAGAAGCAATCAATACAAGGAAGACAGTTTAGATCAGCCACAGCAGGTGCGTAGTTATTTGTTGACTTGGAAAAGTAAATCGCTTCGGCATTAGATTATGAGTAGATAAAAAATTACAACGAATACATGGCATTTATATGTGCCCAGATATTGACCAACTCGTTTTGATCCCCGGAATGCATTTTGACCAACTCATCCACCTTACAACAATACCCATGGAAATGTTGTTCACAGGCTTACAATAAATGGATAAAAGCAGTATTTGTTAGAGAGAAAGAAAAAAGGGCATCAAATAAGTTACAAAGTGCCAATCAGGCCTCTCATCATATAACGTTCCTGTTGGTTCAAGCTCAGCGTTCCACTTCAATTATCTCTCTTCAATTTTCAACTGCTATTTGTCAACATACAGATAGTATCCCAACACTATTTATGCAAGATAAAACTATGAGCAGGAAATATGGCTCAAAGCAAATCATTATTATGGCCTTAAGAATTATAGCAATATCACAGGAGATTAAAGTGTCGATGAAAGAATGTAACTAGCACCGAGGTTCCAAATGTGACTGCCAATCGAGTTACTCATTTGACATTTAAGTTGGCTCAAGGATGATCTACATGTACTAGTCATCAGTTTCCAACTGTTACCAAATCTTTGTTTTGTTGCTGGTGAATTTAAGGAGTGGTACTAGAGCAAAATGAAGTTCAAATGACAGGAATTAATTAAAGGCCGACTTAGGAAGCAAGCAACGTGACTTCCATGTGCACCGAAACAAAGAGTATCACCAGCGTGATGGTAAGAACAGAGTTTTAGTGATTACCGAAGCAGTGATAATCAACTGCCCAGCTGCTGAGGAACCACCAATTAGTGAACACAATCAGACTAGCCAATTGTCAAGAACCTAGTTAGAAGGTTTCATAACCAGGACGCCATCCGCAGATCCAGAAACCCCTGGAGTAAGAATAGAGCAAAGGTCAACCTCTATTATATGACAATTCATACAACTGGAATATGATATATTTTTTCATTTATACAGGTAAAAGAAATGAAGAAAAAGGTAAGGCAATCTCAGTCATATTTTGCACAAAGCTTACTTCCATCTCTACCCATTTTATCCACAATCTAGTTTAGCTTGATTAAGATTGCACTACCAATGGTAGATCCGCATGTTTTCTAACTTTCCTGTACATTTCATTCACAATTTCAGTAAACAAGAAAATATGGAACAACAGTACCAGCATATATTCAGAACAAAATGTTTTTTTCT
This sequence comes from Aegilops longissima, assembly GCA_021605205.1. Taxonomy (NCBI): domain Eukaryota; kingdom Viridiplantae; phylum Streptophyta; class Magnoliopsida; order Poales; family Poaceae; genus Aegilops; species Aegilops longissima. Next base: position 763,678,716 of record CM038679.1, read on the forward strand.
AATGATTATTTTCAACATCAAACCTACATAAAGCTCAAAAAGATACTAAACGCTGTTAATAATCACACGACATGGTTAATTTGTTAACTCTGTGATTAACTTTAGTGATATATTATGAGTCTTGATGCATTAGAACAAGATATGGTGTGCCAACAAACTTTGCAGTTTGCAACATATGACTAACAATAAAGAATAGTAATAGAAGAGATGCAAAACCTGCATGACATATTGTCCTGCATAAGTTCCTGTAATTGTAGAACTCTGGCCAGATACCAAAAAGGCAATAGCAAACACCTTTGAGCTCCAATTTCCGAGGACATTCTACAACAACAGACAGAAGTCTCATAAACGTCATTGACTGGAGTTGGACCATAAAGACACCACAAGATGTCCTTACAAGCATCACATTGTTTTCCTCGTCAAACCCCACTAAAACCAGATTGTTTTCCTCCTGCCTGCTGCCCCAAGAGGAAGAAGTTTGTCCAGTTCAATACTTCTTCCCAGAACCCATATTTGGGGAATGAACCTCCATCGACGGAAACTCATGACACAGAGTCGGTGCAAGAAAATATTGAATCACAGCTGATGGACAGTAACGATGTGGATCCCATGCAAGTTCAGCTGATGGACTTGCTGAACGAAATATACCAAAACACAGATGATGTAAGTTCATACTATACCTTGATGAACCTGACATAGCTGTTGTTAGCTCTAAGTAAACATACATATATAATCGATATCATTCATCTCGTCCATGAGAATAAATAGAAGTTTTCGAGAAAAACACAGAAGTTTATGGACTTTGTTGTTCAGCATGAATGTTTTGTAGACCTGTGTTGCTGTCTTATCGTAGATTCTGCTCTAGGAACCTGGAATCAGAACATGACCTGGCGAGGGAAGCGCTGGAGAACATGTGCTTGCAAGAGAGGCAGAGAAGCATCAAGATGGAGATGAGAGTGGTGGAAGCAAGCCAAGCAAAGCTAAGCTGACAGAGGAGCAGATGGCGCATCTGGAGACATTATAGATGAACTCATCAGAAGCATCTTAATAGAAGAAATTACCTAACTCATCCACTCATACAGAGAAAAGCTAGTACTCTCAGATAACATAAGCTGGCAGCCAATCTCCCAACACAAACATCAGGACGAGTCTTGCTGCCAGCATCTCCTGCTTACATACATACATACGACGCTCAATACAGACATATCAAACTACATCAGCACCATCTTGAACATTCGCCATCCAACTCCAGGTGTATAGCCCAAGACTAGAGCAACTAGAGAGCAAGCCCAGATCTGCAGACATGTATTTAGTTAGAAACGCGAAGCCACCACAGTTGATGCAATGGGAATCTTTCCTAGTTCTTAAGAAGCAGGCATGCGCTAAATTGCAGAGTACAATATAGCTTAAAAATAACGGAACAGAAGCTGGAAACTGCTGTGCGCACAAGAATCCCAGAGCCATCTTATTGCAGTTTGGAAGCAATACACATAAAAATTAGCAGACAATAAATAAGGAGTGCTCATAAATAGAGGACTAAGAACTTTCAAACATCAATTTACAGGTTATGCAAGCGCGATAGCCATTTTCTCTCCTAAGATATACTCCCTTCGTTCCTAAATAATTGTCTTTCTAGAGATTTCAACAAGTGACTACATACGGAGCAAAATGAGTGAATCTACACTCTAAAACATGTCTACATACATCCGTATATTGTAGTCTATTTGAGATGGCTAGAAAGACAATTATTTGGGAACGGAGGGAGTAATTGTTAAACATACATGCAAAATCAAACCATGAATCGGCTGCCTCACCTAGCTGGTTTGACAAGGCAATCAAGCCTAATAGCACAATAACTAAGTCTACACATAAACATGTGAGTAGAACAAGCAAATTGTGCACCCAATGACAACGAAAAATAATATGATTAGGCTTACCAGTTGATCAGATAGCTGGTTCTGATAACAGCTGTGGGAAGCTAAAGTAGGGGAGAGCACGTTTGCGCTCGAAGAAGCTCTCCATCTTTGTACAGACCTTGGTAATTTCATAAGTCTTGACCTCCATCGAGTAACAATCGAGATTTTTAAACCCACTGCTAAGTGGAGCACCTTGGAAGAACAAGAGCCCCTCGGCTGCACCCACTGTGGAAATGGTATATTCATGATACTGCTCAGGTAGCTGTACGATCTTCTCCAGATTCCATTCATGAGAATTATCCTGCAGAGAGGTATGGTGGAGGGCAAAGGACTCGTTTTGATGGATTAGAGAAAACATCTCAATGACTCCTTCCCTACCGACAACAACTGCATTTCGACGCCAGTCGGTAAAGAACTCAATGGTTGGATCAATATCTCTGAGCTGCAGATGGTACCCGGTGAGAATATTGACGGCTGAAAACCTCAAAGTGCGCGTGTCCAGCACCCTCAAATCACTATCCAACTCCCAAGGTTGCGGCCAGTAGAAGCAGCCACGCACACAGTCAAAACAGGACGTGTGTTCCAAAACAGGTGCGAAGGGAGAATCGACCATAGACCATTGTTCACTATCACTAGCTGTGGACGAAAAGACAAAGAGGACGAGCTTCGTCTGGTATCTTGCAAAGCATATCACCTTGAAGGGCTCCTCCTCGCCATCGTCACCGGTGGCAGGAGCGAGCACGGGATCGAATGCCAAAAGGCGATCCCGCGGCTGGGCGGCGAGGTCCTCTGGTATGGTTGGAAGCAGCACGTATCTGCGGGATAAGGGATGGCAGACAGCGAGGTGGAACCTGGCGGCGTTGCGTCGCTCCCGTTTGGTCCACGTGAGGCAGGGACCATCCTCGCCGTCGCCGAGCTCCTCAGAGTCTTCTTCGGAGTCTGTCTTCCAAGAGGATGCTTTCTTCGGAGTCGTCTTCAGAGTCGAGGGAGATCCAGTCGAGGAGGACGCGGCCGTCGCGGACGTCGCGGGGGCGCCAGCGGGACGTCCGGCGACGGTGCGGAGGACGCCCGGCGGCTTGGACATCCGGCGGGGCACTGGAGGAGGAGGAAGAAACGAGGGCCGGGACCGGGACGAAGGAGAAATCGGACGCGCAGGGGGCGAGGGCGCTGGCGAGCTGGGCGGAGGGGTGCGGCGCCTGGGCGGGGTGGAATCCCACCGCGTCCATGAAGCCGAGGAGGGGAGGCCGGTGCAGCCCGCGGAACCGGCGGCGAAAGGCGCGGCCTTTGATGACGCGGCGGAAGGAGGTGCAGGCGGCGGAGGCGAGGGCGAGCGCGTTGAGGGTGGGCAGGCGGATGAAGATCTCCTCCAGGAGCTCGTCTGGGACGGGGATGGAGGCCGGCGGCGGCGCCGGCGCGGCCATGGCGGCCGGGTTGGAGGAAGGGGATCGAGGGTTTGGGATTGGGGATAAATCTTGTGCTGGGAGCGACGGCTGAGTGGGAGAGTGACCTTTTTTTTTGTGAACGATAGAGAGGGTCGAGAAGGACCCAGATGCTGCATTACACACGTATACTAGCAAATTACAAAAGGAACACATAACTAAATCTAAATAACAAACCGGTCCCTGACTTTCACATAGAGGACCTTAGAGCAACTCCAAGGCGCCGACCCAAATGGACGGCGGTTTTGTCCACTTTTGGCTCGGCCCGCGGACACCCATGTCCGCTTTTGCATTTGGGTCGGCGCGTGCGCCCAACACAGGCCCGACCCATTTTCAGCAAGAACATAACGCAAACATTTTTGAAAAAAAAATATTAATTAAACATTAATGTCGGCCCCAAAGGCCGGCGAGAGTCTAAAACAACGAGGCCCTAGTCGTCGAGGGCGGTGAGGTTGATGAGCGTCGGCGCTGGGCCAGCCCATGGGAACTTCGCTCATCGGCGCCTTGGGCCTCCAATTTTTTCCGCGCCGACACATACGAACGGCGACGGACGAAATGGGTACCTGCGTTGGAGTTGCTCTTAACAGCCATAGTGAAAACACCACCGGGTCCTTGCTCGCGAGGTTGAAGAACAGGCGCCCTTCGGCCATATTGATACAAAGGTATGGTGGAGCCGGCATGCAGCCAGGCATCGTTGCTGGCGTCGTAGACACTCCCAGTAGCCATCGGGTTCGGGAACGAACCCGATCTAGACCTCCATCTCTTCCACATTTCAACTACACCACATCGATGGCCTTCGATGCGAGAAAGAGAGCGGAGCACCTCAAGAGCAGTGATCCAGGCGAGCTTATTTGTAGAGTTACCGACGATGAGCTCCATTGTAGCAGTTGGCTACCTATCAGCGGCAACAGGATCTCCTCGAGGAGGTCGTCGTCGTCCATCGAGGGCGCCGGTGAGCGGAGGCGGCGGCTCATCGTGACCGTAAAGGGCTTTGGGAGTTTGGTGGCTGGGATATAAACTCGCATGTGAGGCTCATATCAATCGGCCCACAAACACCCATTTGGGCCCAGAAGTGGTGAGGAAAGAAGATGGCGCGAAGCCACCTCAATTGCTCCCACTAAAAATAAACACAACCCACCTCGATCCCCAATTCCCATGGTTGCGTCGGCGCCGACCGAGCCACTAGTCCCGCGACTGTCCCTCCATGCCGCCATCCTCCTCCACCAACACCGACCCCACTGGTGGCCCCATACAAGCCGAGGCAGCCGACCAAGCCGCGTCGGCGGAGAGGGAGTAGGCGCGGCCGGATGATGGAGGCAAGAAGAAGAGGAAGGAGAGGGCGATGCAGGCCAAGCTCGCGCCAGACCCCGCAGCCTCGGCTTCGTCCTCCACTACATCCCCGACCTTCAAACTCCGCGCCTGGCCTGACACCGAGGTGCATATGCTTGCCATCAAGGACGATGATTCCTCTTCGATTAGGTGATCGATCTGTAGGCACATTTTTCTATTACTTGTTGATGGTGCTCTTGTAGTGAAATCAAGCCACCTAATAAAATATGCAAAAAGACAACCAGAACATAGAGGCCCTGCTGGAATTTAGAGTTGTTTACTGCATATATGGCATGGCAAGTCAAATATTCAGAGATATGCTTGTAGCTTGTGTGTGCAGTTAGGTGATCGATTCTTGTAGATGCTGGTTGCCGCCCTTTCCCGTTATACATTATAGTTGTATTGGCATAATCTTTTCAATTCCTGCAAGTCAACATGATATGTGGATTCTTTTGTCTGCACAAATGAGTAAGAACAGAATTGTTTTTGGAAAGTAGTACGTCTTCATGATATGTGAACTGCATGTTTCGCGTCAAAATTCAAAATATGAACACGGATAAAAACCTGCCTACTATTGCTCAAATTACACACGTGCTTCTTCTGACCGCTTTCCACAGCCTAATTTGGAGTTTGTGTCTTGCTGTCAGGTGGAGGACCTTGGCAATCTTCTCAAGCTTTACGTGGACTGGCACCCTCACTTGATCCCTTATACCCCCTCTGTAAAGAAATATAAGAGCGTTTAGATCACTAAAGTGCTCATTAGAGCAGTTTGTGCGCAAGGTTGAGAAAGTTGGTGCCAGTAACCGCGTTAGGGTAAGTTTTCTTCTTCCTTTCAGGGGTTCCTTCCATTTTCTTATGTGTGATTGATCAGTCTTTATAGTAGTCAACGAGTGTGACTGAACTGAAACATTGTTCTTATTTCTTTCAGAGATGCATTTCTGAACTGAAAAATTGTCGTTATTTATTTCAGAGATGTATTTCTGAACTGACACGAGGTTTGCCAGAGGGGGAGATCCTACATATCTGCATGAACCAGCGGGAGAACATGGTCTGAGCTTTGTTTTCTTTACAGTGCACACGAATCAAATCTTTAGGCATTTAATATAGAAGCGCACGTTCCTGGACCCCTAATCTGTATTTCAGACATTGCAATGGTAGCAATTGTTCATTATTGTCTGTTGCAGATGGACCCACACATCAAGAACTATCATGTCATGGAGTTTGTGTAAGAAGATATAGATCCATCAGTGGTGGAAAGTAACCACATGGATGTTAGGCTGCGCTTTCTTGAAGTGACAATATAATACAGTGTTTGTTGAACAAGAGCTGGAAAACGGATGAAGCATTTTTGTTCTCCTAGATGAAGTTGGTGATTTCTGTTTTGTTTGCTACAGGAGTTGCTGGAAGCTGGTGCAGGTTTTGACCTTTACTGCCTGCTGTTGCTCTTGATTGCGGTGAAAAACAAGATGCTGGTGTTATATACTCTGGAATTCCTTGTTATATACTGAATGCAGATGCACTCATTTTCTTGATTTTTACCCGGGATTGCCGCATGCCGGCGGGCCTCATTGCAGATGAGATCGTCTCGATGTGCAGGACAGTGGGAGAGAGCACCTTACCCACCAATGCATGCTCCGGATCCATCAGTATCGGCTTCATCCTCAATTCCTCATCATCCAGTATCTCAGAGGTTGCGCTTCCACGGCCATGAGACATAGCCGCCGCTCCACAAAATCTTTCATACGCCCGCACAGCTCGATTGGACCGGCGACTCCCCAACCGTAATCTCGATGTCTCATCGTCTCGATGTTCTCTTCTCTGCCATGCACGCAAAAATAGGATCACGACCGATCACCACCAACGCTGGGCAGCAATGCAGAGTCGAACAACGGTGGACACCACGTCCGTGCAGCTCTAATCTATCGAGAGAGGAGGATCAGATGAGGGAACCAGCAAGGAGAATAACCAACTTGATGGCGATTCCAAACGAAAATCTCTCCCCAGTAACCGCCAATCCTTCTACGCTTGACCGAATATACTGTACCATATACTAGTATACATTATTGATTTCATCATAAATTTATTTTATAAAAACATATTTACTGCTTATAAAAAATAACGGTGGGCATTTGGTCTAGTGGTAGGATTCTCGCTTAGGGTGCGAGAGGTCCCGAGTTCAATTCTCGGAATGCCCCCTATTTTTCTTTTTTTAAACGTTTTCTTTTTACCGTTTTAACATGTATTTGTAGTAGAACTACTTTCATGTACCCACTCGCCTCCTCTCTTTTCCAATTCACTGTTTCACTTCAGTTTATTGCTTTGGCATAGTGCAGTTTAAATCAGTTGGAAGCGATTAACTGAGTTGTTTATCGACTTGGAAAAGTTAATCGCTTTGGCACTAGATTATTATGAGTAGATGAACAAAATAACACTCAATACATATGTGCCCAGATCACAGGCTTACAATAGATGGATACAAGCAGTATTTGTTAAGAAAGCAAGATGGACAGAGAAAAAAAAGGGCATCAGAGAAGCAATAAAGTGCCAATCAGGCCTCTCAGCATATAACCTTCCCGTTGGTTCAAACTCAGCGTTCCACTTCAATTTTCAACTGCTATGTATCAATCTACAGCTGTATTATAATGTAAATGTAAATGTAAATACTGATAGTAATCCAGCACAATTTTTGCAAGATTAAAATATGAGCTGAAAATATGGCTCAAAGCAAATCACTATTACAGCCTTAAGAGTTATAGCGATATCAAAGGATATTAAAGTGCCGATGAAAATGAAACTATAGCACTGAGGTTCCAAATGTGTGACTGCCAATCAAGTCACTCATTTGACATTTAAGTTGGCTCAAGGATGATCAACATGTACTAATCAGAAGGATTTTACTCTTGAAGATATCAACTCATACGCATGTTGCCAAATCTGATGCTGAAATGATTTATCCATATGACTACTGGTTGTAGAATTGCGTCTGGCAGCAAAAGAAAACAATAAAAGGCATGCTATTACCTGTAGCATAGAAATTTAGGAATGCATGATGCATGGTATATTCCTGGCCCTGCCACTATTGCAAAGTCTCTTAAACGTCAGTTATTGGAGATGGACCATGAAAACAACACAAGATGTCCTTACAAGCGTCACGTTGTTTTCCATGTGGATCCCCACTCAAGCCGGAGATTTCCTCCTGCGTGCTGCCCCAAAAGGAGGAAGCTTGTCTAGTTCAATACTTCTTCCCAGAATATTTTTGGGGACTGAACCTGCGTCGACGAACAATCATGACACTGAATTGGTGCAAGAAGATATAGATACACCGCTAGCAGAGGTAGATGCTGTTGTAGGAACCTAGAATCAGATCAGGACCAACTGGCGAGGGAGGCGATGAAGAACATGTTCTTGCAAGAGAGGCGGAGAAGCATCAAGATGGAGGTGAGAATGGTGGAAGCAAGCCAAGAAAAGTTGAGCTGACAGTGGAGCAGTAGGCGTGCATGGAGACTGACGGACACAAGGCGTTGGAGATATGAAACCTGATGCTCCCACAATTTATGTTTACATGCATCAACCATATGCATGATGGACTCTCAGACATCCTCTGGTTCTATGGAATGAAAACATCTATTTTTGCAGTGCTCAAGAAACTGAACCATACCAGCTCATCCACAATTTGGCAGGCATTATGGATGAACTCATGAGAAGAATCTTAATAGAAAATATTAACTAACTCATCCACTCATACAGAGAAAAACTAGAACTCTGATGTACTGATAGACGATCTGGACTAAAATAACCTGGCTGCCAATCTCCCACCACAAACATCAGTACGAGTCTTGTTGCCACCATCTTTTGCTTACATAGATACATACGACGCTAAATACAGACATATCAAACTACATCAGCGCCATCTTGATCATTCGCCATCCATCTCCAGGTGTATGACCCAAGCAAGACTAAAGCAACTAGAGAGAGAGTTCATGTCTGCACAAATTTATTTAGTTAGAAAATTGAAGCTACCACAGTTGATGCAATGGGAATCTTTCAGCAGAACCTTCTTATTCGTGCCCCGGCGTTGCCACAAATAATTCCAGACCCATTTACTTGCAGTTTGGAAGCAATATACATAAACATTTGCAGATCATAACAAAGTGAACCCTATCTGGTCTTGGAAACAGAACAACATAAATAATCGTAAATACACGACTAAGAGCTTTTAACTTACAGGCTATGTAACATTCTTGTGTAAGTGTAAAGTTTGACTAAAGATGTACCATATGACGATGCAAGCGAAGCCATTTTCACTCCTAAGATGGAGCAACAAATATTATCTTTCCAAACTAGTATGTATTTTTTTACTAACAAAGGAACTCCTAAGATATAATTGTTAAATATATGTGCAAAATCAAAGCATGAATTGGCTACATCTCCTAGCTAGTTTGACAAGGCAATCAAGCTTAATACCACAATGACTAGGTCTATTCATAACCATGTGAGGAGAACAAGGAAATTGTGCATCCAATGCAACAAAAAATAATATGATTAGGCTTACCAGTTGATCAAATAGTTGGTTCTGATAACAGCCTTGGGAAGCTAAAGTAGGGAATGGCACGTTTACGATCAAAGAAATTCCCCATGTTTGTATAGATCTTGGTAATTTCATAAGTTTTGATATCCATTAAGTAAAAATCAACATTCCGAAACTCAATGCCAAGCGGAGCACCCTGGAAGAACAAGAATCCCTCGGCTACACCCACTGTGGAAATAGAATACTCCTGATACTGCCCAGGTAAGTGTACAATCTTCTCAAGCTTCCATTCATGCAAATTATCCTGTAGAGAGGTATGATGGAGAGAAAATGACCCATGTTGACCAACAAGAGAAAACATCTCAATGGCTCCTTCCCTACCCACAACAACTGCATTTGGGCGCCGACGAAGAAAGCCCGGGTAAGTATCTCTGAGCTGCAGATGGTAGCCGGTGAAAAAATTGATGATTGAAAACCTCAAAGTGCATGTGTCAAGCACCATCAAATTTTCATTCCAAAACCAACACTATGTCTAGTAGAAGCAGCCGCGTACACAGTCAAAATAGGACATGTCGTTCAAAGAAGGGACGACAGGGGACTCGACCATACACCATTGCATAGTTGTGGACTGGATGACAAAGAGGACAAGCTTTTTCAGGTACCTTGCTATGCATATCACCTTGAAGGGATTCTCCTCGCTCTCATCGCTGGTATTGGAGCAAGTACGGGCTCAAATTCCCAAAGGCGATCCTGTGGCTGAGCGGCGAGGTCCTCAGGTATGGTTGGAAGCAACAGGTATCTCTTGGACAGGGGGTCACAGACAGCAAGGTGAAAGTCGGCGGCGTTGCACCGCTCCCGTTTGGTCCAAGTGAGGCGGCGACAATCATCGAAGAAGTCAACGAGCTCCCTCCTGTCCATGAGGATGCTAACTTCGGAGCCTTTTCCGGAGTAGCTCCAGTTCTTCACCTTCACGAGGCGTGGTTGGAGGGAGATCCAATCAAGGAGGACGCGGCCATCACGGGCGTCACGAGGACGCCAACGAGGGCCTTCCTCCTCGGGAAGGATATAGGATGAGGAAGAAACAACAGCCGGGACGAAGGAGAAATCTGCAGCGCACGGGCCTAGGGCGGCGGCCAGCGGGGCAGAGGGGTGCAACGCTTGGGCGTGCTGGAATCCGGCCGCGTCAATGAAGCCGAGGGGCGAAGGCCGATGCAGCGCGCGGAAGCGGCGGCGGAAGGCGCGCCCTTTGATAACGCGACAGAAGGAGGTGCAGGTGGCGGAGGCGCATGCGAGCGTGTCTAGGGTGGGCAGGCGGTGGAAGATCTCCTCCAGGAGCTCATCGGGGAGGGGGATGGAGGCCGTCACCGGCAGAGCCATGGCTACCCGGGTGGAGGAAGGGGATCTAGGGTTATGGTTGGGGATAAATCGTTTGCGGGGCAGCGACTAGTTAGTGGGAGAGTGAGCTCTACAAAGCCATTTCTTTTTAGAGAATTCCTTATTTGACCACCCTATTTGGCCCAAAGTAATATTTTCTTTCCTATTTGACACCACTGCTAAATTATGTTCCTTATATGACATTGTTGTCAATTTTACTCACTAACAATGTTAAGCGAGAAAAGAAAAGAAAATTTTGCCCCACATGTTGAAAAAACAATGAAAAACTTTTTGGGCCGATATAAATAGAAACTAAAAAGAAAAGTATACAGGAGAGATGTTAGCTTAGGTCTTGAAACTTGGTTTTCAGGAGAGATGGGTGAGTCATATTATGCAATTTGTTTCCACTGTCGATTACAGGGTTTGGAATAATGATGAACAAGGTGAAAGTTTCAATTACAAGAGGCTTAAGACAAGGAGATCCTCTATATGTAGCCTTATATTTTCTTATTTCGTACAGAGGATCTTACTGCTCTTTTGGCACATGCAGAAGATAATGGAAAATTTCTTCTGGTATTAAACTTTGTCGAGAGCCCCCCTCCCCTATTACTAATCTTCTTTTTACCGATGACTCGCAGATCCTCATGAAAGCGATCCTACGCAATGGCTCTGAAATCAATTCCGGTTTTGTATTGTGTTTCCTCGAGACAAATGGTGAGCATTGATAAGTCTGGCATATTTTTTGTCCAAACACGAGACTGCACACCAGAGAACAAAATAGCTCAATTTTGAATATCTTGATAGGAGGCTCTCAATGACAAGTATTTTGGTCTACCAGCCAATGTGGGTTTGGATAAGTCTGATTGTTATCGATCGTATTGTCATGAAAATAACCGGGTGGAAAGAAAAAAATATCATAGGAGGAAAGGAAGTTCTCCTCAAGTCTATTGTTCAAGCCATCCCTACCTATGAGATGTTTTCTCTAAGGAGGAAAGGAAGTTATCTTAATTTTTTTAAGGAATAACTGACACGATCTCGCAATTTTGGTGGGAAATGTGTGTCCGAAAAAATTCTTTATGTGCCGGTGTCTTGAGGGCTAAATATTTTTCTGATGGAGATTTACTGAATGCAAAGCTTCTAAATATTTTTGTGGTGGGCGTTAATACTATGGAGAATGGTTATATTTTGCATGTTGGAAATGGACATTCTATTAATATTTGGGCATTTGATATATCAAAAAAATAAATCCTGGCTGTTTTTTCTCTATTTTTCCTTTTGTTATTTATACATCTCGGCATTTGGTCTTTTGGTGTATCTCAAAGTTTTACCTTTTTATAAGTGAATTTTTAATGTCTTTTGTTGTCGAGATATATTCTCGAGTGATAGTTATATCTTGTATGTAGAGGTCGGGTTCTTATTCAACTCCAAGCAATGGGGCTGCCCTCCGAGCTGGTGAACATAGAGGCGCACCTTAGCCTGGAATCTGAAAAGAAGATCGTCAGGAGATTTCATTACATTTGAGTCGGCTACAAATTGATCATGTCCTTGATATATAATGCATTTGATTAGGAAGGTCGAATTGAATCGATGACGGGGAATTCATGGTGATAGTGAAGAAGGGAACCATCGGGAACAGAAGGTTAACCTAGAGGTAAAGCTCTGACGTCATCATTCTCCATGGACCGGACGTCATGTCAGCATCATGGCTTCTCTCCCAATCGATCACCTTTGTGCCAATTGCACATCATACTAGCTCCGTATTGCCCGCCTTGGCGTGCACTTGCCAGGCAGCAGTTAGATAGCTTGGACGCCTCATTACACAGCGACGCGGTTGTCTAAACCGAAGAGAAAGACATGAAAAAGATAAAAAAAGTCAAATTTCTGAACTCAAAAGATCTACGGAAACACTAACGCCCACACGTGTGGGCGTTTGCATCTCCCACACACGCGTGGATTCACGTTTTTTTTTGGGTGCACGGATCTTGGCATGTTTATGGTGCAACGTAGAACTGGGCTGGTGTGTGGGCACCCGGTCGCCCACACGTCCGTTTCACCACACGGCCGGTGTGTGGGCGTTTAGCAGTTCGTCCACACGCCAGTTTTCACTCACGCACAAGGACTGGTGTGTAGGTATTTGCCATCTCGCCCACACGACTGTCTCCTCTCCCACACCCAAGCTGCTAGTTGCCATGTTTTTGTAGTGTACATGGCAACTGTCTTAGTGTGCTTGTAAGCAGATGCCAACTCTTTTTTTTACCCGAACATGTAAGTTGTCATGTGTTTTGCAGGGTACACGGCAACTGCCCTAGTGTGCTTGTAAGCAGATGACAACTCTCTCTTTACCCGAACATGTTTGTTTTGTCATGTCTTTTTGTAGTGCTACACGGCAACTGCCTAGTGTTAGTAGGTGGCAACTCCTAAGGTTTTCAAATCATGGCAACTATTGTAAACTAGACCACCTAAAGTTTTTCAAATCATGGCAACTGTAGTAGACCAGACCATACATGGCAACAGCTGCAGTAAAATGGCATCTGGCACTTCATCTGAGATGGCAACTAGAGTTGAGCAACCATGGCAAATGTAGTTGTCAGACATGGCAACTGTAGTTCAGCAACATGGCAACTATAGTTAAACGAACATAAAAGAGGGTCCGGACCATGGCAACTGCGGGGATGCGTGATGACTGTCACGCGGAGCGTGCGGGATCGTGAGTACAAGTCTTTTCACCCCTGATTTCAAGAAAACACAAAATAAATTGTTAAGGTCCTGGTTCATTCAGTTTCCTTCTTGGACCAATATCTTGCTCGACCAGTCTCTGATTGTCTGGAGCACCTTACTGACATCATCTAGTTTGAGCTTGTTGGTTCGGTCAGACCTTGCAAAGAATAAGAGGATCCTCCACCAGGTAGTCGATGTCGTCCCACTTGACAATTCCATTGAGCACAATGGTCTCGAGATGTCGAAGGCCTGGCTCGGTGAAGACACACGAGGGGGTCTCATCACCTTGCCGTTTTAGGTGGCCAAGGAGATGCATGTTCAGGAGAGCAGATCCAATGGTTGGCCCTCCATGTGTCGCATACAGGAAACCATGCATCTCCAGCGACAAATAGGTTTGTCATCCTACCCAATGGACAGTTTGCTAAGCTCCACCCTCCTTCTGATCCCGGGATGGGGGGCTTTACGCCGTGGAGCGTCTGTAGCTTGCCACATGCCTCATCTTCTTCTTCCACACCAGTTGGTATCGACATCGTTGTTGCAAGTGTGAGACTCTTCGCGAGCACATGTCTCAGTGTCTTGACCTTCCAAAAATCCTAATGAATCAACTCGACCTGGGTGTTTCTTCCATCAAGTGTCTGCAAATTGGGAGGTCTAGACACCTATTTTAACGGATAACAAATCTAGACATCAGAAAATGTGTCATGTAATCCATGAACTAGTCGTTCTGCAATGCTGATTTGCCAAAGGAAAAGTAAATAGAAGTAAGTCAAGAAGTCGTAAATTATGAACAGTGTTTACATTATTTTGTACATGCCAGAAGTGACTAAATTATTTTGTAATTTTTACTATGTACTACAACAAACAGTGTCTTTTGCTATATCTTGTTACTGCAATTCTAACTATGTACTGCACCAAACAGAGGCTTTTCATGCGCAAATTTAATGTAAACATCCTTTTTTTTGCAGTTACTTCAGGGGAAATTACACCTATGTTCCTAGTAGATTTTGAACACAATGGACTTCTCTGTGGACTGGGTGCTAATAGGCAATATGTTGGACGCACACATGATGTGTACGATTAATGTCATCCTGATAGTTGGTCAGCACAAGTTATGAAGGATTAGTTGGAGAAGATTGGATATGATACTTCAAATCCTAAGATTCATGTGTACTGGTGCTTGCCTGAGAACAAGTCAACTTTGGATGGTATGGTTTGTGTGGATAATGGCGAAGTAATTGCTGCAATGAACAATGCAAGTAGAGAACACAAGACACTATATTTGCTTGTGGATGAGAAAGATCACATATGGTATGATGTGGTAATAGAATTGCCAACAAGAGCTAGATGGGGAGAAGGAACTTCAAGGATCAATGCTGCAGCAAATATTGACGAGCAAGAGCAAGCAGAACCAGAGGAAGTGGAGCAAGCACATGAAGCAGAGGGAGCAGATAGTGAAGCAGAGGGAGAAGTTGAAGAGACTGACTCTGAATTTTATGAATGTGATTATGATGTGGGAGATGGCATGATGGTCCCTGTGATGAAAAAATTGAAAATGTTTCATCCGCAGGCAAACATACATTTTGAGCACCACAAGAGCACTGCAAGCACGATCGACATGAATGCCGCATATGTTCGTCGTTGCAAGGAGTTGGCTACGCGCCGAGGTTGAGGCAGCGACGAACAACGGAGAGGCTAGCTCCAGCCGGACAATACAAAGAATTTTCTGTGCAAGTTTCAATCACAAATACAACGATTTTTCGGTGCAAGTTTGAATCACATATACAAAGATTTTTCTGTGCAAACTTGCAGACAAAGATGAGGCACGCATTGAAGCATAAAACGCTACATTAGCCAATCAGACAAGTTTTCAACATCACATAGCACTGTCAGCATGCAGTACAAATTCTATCATATTTCTTCAGCATATTTCAACAGTACATGCATTCAGCATCACACAACGCCGGTGACCACCCACTGTTTGCCGTCGTTCCTCCAGCCGCTGCTGTTGCCACCGATACCGCCTCTACGTTGCACGGACGATGTCCGGTTGCCACTGAGACCGCCTCTACCTCATGTGGAAGATGTCCCAATGCCACGGACGCCGCCGCAAGCGAGGCCGGCTCTGCCTCCCGCGCCCGATGTACCAATGCCACAGCAACTGCCCTCCTTCGCGATGCCGGAGGCATGCGATTCCGAAGTGCTCGGCCACCAGGAGCCCTTGAAAGGTGGGAGTGTAGGTTCGGGCTTCGTGTTAGGGATTTGGACTGAGGAATGGGGAATGGGAAGCACAGGACCTTCTACTGCATCTACATAATAACGTCAGGGGGCTTTGTGCAAAAATAAATAACACAGGTGTGTGCCACTTGATGACATGGTGCCGATCTGGTAGCTGATCAACGTCTTGTATCAAAGTGTTACCGAATCAAGACATAAGTGACTAATTTTCATGGTTTTTCAAGTTTTTGTATGGATATTTTATCGCTGTGGAAGTTCATGTATTTAGGGTGATATTAACTCTATTTTTACCTTATTTCTAAGGGCATCTACAAGGTACACCCCTACTTTGTGTTCAAATGTTCAGACCGGATGATCCGGACACTTTTAAGCATCCAACCTGAATCCCTACTTTGAGGTAGACACAGCTAGAACTACAAAATCGCCCAGATCGGTTCCAAATCAAGGGGGCAGAGTAGGAGAGTCCAGATGTCCACCATGTAGGACTCTGACAGCCCGGACCCATCACAACCCCCTCCCTCTTTTTCCAGATGCTGCCCTCCTCCTCTGCTCTCTGTTCTCACTCATGGAGCTCACCGCAACCCGCTTCCCCATGTCGCCGGGCCTTGCTGAACCTCCAACACTCCACCCAACCGTCATTGTCAGATACACCCGCCGCCTAGGTTATGTCAAATGCCATACACATTTTTTGACCTTTTTGTTGTTTACTTGAATTAAACACGATGGATTTAGCCGAGGGGTACATCTCCGCTGAGTTCATGGATTCGTCGGCGGCTTATCATGTTGAAACGACAATAATGATGGCCTTCCTTGAAGAAACGGAGAACGTGGAGGAGCATGCTGACAACTTCAAGGTCGAAAACCGGGATATCAAGTCTTGAATCAGCGTTAGGATAGGGGCCTTGCTGATCGCTACAAGAACTTCTTTGGCCCCCGATGTATATCATTAAATTAATCAAGAAATATATTTATAAAAAATATATTTATTGCTTTATAAATATACAATAGCATTAAAAGGGCATTTGGTTTAGTGGTAGGATTCTCGCTTTGGGTGCGAGAGGTCCCGAGTTCTATTCTCGTAATGCCCCGGTCGTTGTTTTTTATTTTATTTTATTTTTACTTTTCTTTTGTTTGACATCGTCTTTGTTGGAATCATGCCTGAGAGGCGAGAGCAACGTCTACACCACGCTTACCCATGTGACTGGGATTAATCTTTGAGACTCGATCCCACACGTACCCATGTACCTCGTCATCGTCTCAACAATTCACGCTTTTACCTCCTACGGAGTGAAAACAGCAACTACCACACGGTCTCAGTAAGCACGTCGCCGACTAGCAGCATTCGTGTGGATGCATGTGTTCGTTTCTGAATCTCGCCGTTCTTCAGGTGTTATGCAGGCTACCTAGCTCCACTATGCAGTGGCCAGTAAAAGCAAACCAATCGAGCTCAGTAGCCGTCCATCGACCGGGAAATATACAGGAGCTCATCGGGGCTCCACGTCCCTATATGAATATTAAATAAAAAATATACCAAAAAAAATTAAAACAATCTAGAATTCGGGGATATCAAACCTGGGTGCTCAATCTCCTCCCGTGTAATATTTCGCGAAAAAATACAAGGAAACGTATCTGTGGCGAAGGAAAAACAGTTTTTTTTCTATACATATGATTTTTTTTGTCCTTTTTTGCCATGGATACGTTTCTTGATTTTTCTTTCACGAAGTAGATCAGACAACCAAGTTTCATATCCGAAAATTCCAAAAAAAAAACTAATTTCTTGGTGTCTTTTTGAACTTAATGTTCATATAGGGGCGGAGCACCCAAGTATTTTTTTTTTTTTGAGAAAGGCTTCCCAGGTCTTTATTGATCAACTGAGATGTTCATCGGTATTACAATTGGGTCATGCTGGATACCCAACCAAATATGCCTCCCAGCAGGGAGCGAAACACCAAACCTAGCTAGCCTATGAGCCTCATAATTCGACTCTCGAGGTTCAAAAGAAAAATTACAAGCCGTGAATAAAGTAGAAGTTTGTAAGATCTCTCTGATAATAGTGTCATTATCTCCTCCCGCTCTTTGATGGATATGATGTACTACCTGCTTACAGTCGGAAGCGATCTGTAGATGATTCATTCCCAGATCATGTGCCAAAGACAAACCCTCTCTGCATGCGATAGCCTCTAGTGTAGTTGGATCTGTTAGCCCTTCGATTACCAGCATGGATGAGCCCAAATAAGCACCGTCCCGGTCTCGGCATATGGCTGCTGCCGTTCCTGTGTTCGTTCCTTCCGAAACTCCAGCATCTACATTGATCTTCACACATCCCTCTGGTGGTGGAACCCATTTGGAAGCTTGTCTAGCAAGTGGCTGATTTGTCCTTCTTTGTGTCTCCTGCACCGGATTGTTCTGATCTAGGTCAACTATGAAAGCAAGCACGTACCTGTGTGTCTCGTATGGGCTTTGGTGTATTCCCTCATGGATGAGCTGTCTCCGAGCATACCAAATCGCCCACATGGTAACTATCAGTTTTGTTAGTTTTTCACGATCAAGAGTTTCCATCATGTAGAAAAGCCAGGCTCGTGCAGATGGCTCTGTTGTGGCAATTATCTGGTCCAGCAAATCATGATCTACAAGAGATCAGACACACCTCGCCATTGTGCACTCAAGCAAACTATGTCTCCAAGAGTCC
The DNA here is from genome assembly GCA_021605205.1 of Aegilops longissima. Taxonomy (NCBI): domain Eukaryota; kingdom Viridiplantae; phylum Streptophyta; class Magnoliopsida; order Poales; family Poaceae; genus Aegilops; species Aegilops longissima. Next base: position 763,696,944 of record CM038679.1, read on the forward strand.
TGGGCTCCGCATACATAGCACTGATCATGATGTGCCATTTTTCTGTTCTTCCAAACATCTTCAGTGGGTAGCGAATTTTTGGCCAGTCTAAAATTTTTCAACTTCGCCGGAACATGCACTTCCCATAACATAGCCCAGGCCTTCTCGTTTGCTGCTGTGTTAGAGGATCCACTTCTACCTTCCAGCCAGTCCTCATGCCTTCTTTTTATATCCACTATCATCATGTAGGCCGAGCGAACGGAGAAGATTCCGTTCCTTTCAAAACCCCATGACCAAAAGTCTTCCATGCTTCTTGTACAAACAGGCACCTTCAAGATGGTTGTTATATCATATGGTAGGAAAACTTCACCGAGCAAAGCTGCATTCCAGCATGCATTCTCCCGATCCATTAGCTCCGCCACGAGCTGTGGTGGATCAGCTTTTAAAGCAACAATGGGCCTCATATTTTCCTTCCTTGGCAGCCAATTCATATTCCATATATGGCTCGTATTTCCATTGCCTATCCTTCGGATGAGTCCAATTTTCAGGATGTCACGTCCTTCTATCAAGCCCCTCCATACCTTGGAAGGATGTCCCCCCAGATTGGCTGTTAGGAGTTCCCCCTCCGGGAAATATACCGCTTTGAGGATTCGAGCACTTAGTGCTACAAATTCTCTTCCTCCATTGCCCGAGTAAACCTCATTCTATGGGCCCATCAAGTGGATGCTATCCGAGTAGCAATCCAAGATGACCAACAATATTATTAATTTCTAAGCCAAATGGGTGGTTTTTTCTATTCCCAGGTGTACCCACATCCGGGTAAACAAAAAAAGTATGAAACAAAATCCTAAAATGTGCGACATCAAACATGATCAAATGTAGAATCTAGGTATTCACGTGTATGCAGTTAGTATCGATTAGCCTGAAAATTTTGTGTAAAGGCTTTACAAATCACAGTAGCAGCTAAAATTTCCAACACATGAAAAAAAAATAACCATCAAGAAAAACCAACGCAGCTTGCCAATCTGAAAGAGTAAATCAGCCTGAATATCCATGGCGAGCATTGAAATTCTTCGGGAGAAACTCCTTACGCCACTGGCCTATTCGGACACCACAATGTTTACCGGCATGCATATCCCACAAGAAAACCATCTTATATATCGTTGAACTTTTCACCCCCACTATGTCCATCACCAACGCCGGTACCTAGGAACAAACATACATAATTTGTCAATAATGCGTATTCTGATGAAAAGCGACCAACACGACAAGGTTACAATGGCAAATTTAGATGAACTGGCAGGTTAACAGCTTGGAAAATTACTCACTTCTTAGGAATAGATAAATAGAATCAACTAATCTCGCAAACAGAGGACATCTGTGCTCAGAGATCAAAATAGCATACTCATTCACCTCACAGCTATACACATGGAAATGGTGCAATAGGACATAAAACAGAACTACTATTTATATGATGATATCGATCAATACAAGCAGTAGTTATCATGGATAGCACGATGAATAGAGAGAAAAAGCATCAAATAAGCTTAGAAAGTGCCACTCGAGTAACTTATTTGACAGACCAGTTGGTTCAGTCTCAGCTTCCAATTCAATTAGTTTTCCTCGATTTTCAACTGGTAGGAATCACACACGAAAAAGATCTGTAGTTGTTTTACTATGTAAATGTACATACAAATAGTACCCCATCACACTTTATGCGAGACAAAAAACTTGATCTCGAAATCATCTCAAGCAAACACATTCCTGTATATCAAAAGCAATCAAAATTAGAACATGCCTTATCTAAAAAGAACACAAGTGGTGATAGGTAATTAGCTATTCAGATTTAAATAAGCCTGATAAGATGCAAAACAAATTGAATTTATTGTTCCACTGGTTAAATGGAGCACTTACAAGTTACAACAGGGTGCTTCAACATGGGGAAAAATGAACGATCATGTAAAAAGTTAAGGGCTAAAAGCAAGTCATTATCATGGTAGAAAAAGTTATAGCAATAAATATCAAATAGCATGAAAGTACTGCTGAAAGAATATAACTAGCATGAAGATGGCATGAAAGTACCGCTGAAAGAATGTAACTAGCACGAAGGTTCCAAATGACTATCCACATACAAATAATTCTGGCAGCAAAAGGAACAATTGAGACCACATGTACTAAAATGATCATTACAAAATTACTCCCTCTGTCCGGGTTTGTTTAGTCCCCTCGTATTTTGGGTCAAATTTTGACATCTATATAACTAACGGAATATGAAGTATATGCTACAAAAAGTGTATTGTTGGATTTGTATTCGAAAGAGGTTTTTCCATAGTTTATATAACTTTGTGACATGTAGTTTATATTTAAGTAGTTATTACAAGAGGTTTTCTTCCTTTCTTTGAGGGTTTCCTTTCATGTCGTGTACAGGAGTAATTGAGCAGTCTTCCGAGCATGACCAATTGATTCTTGAAACGGAATTCTGCCACCGCCACCGATCCATTGTGCTATTTCACAGTGGCATGATGCCTTTGCAAATTGGTGGGGATTATATTTTAACTACCATCTTCAGTGGAAAAGGCAATGGTCTACTACGCATCCACACACTAGTAGAAAAAGGGGCTATCGTCCAGGGCAGTTTAGCCCATTAGTCCCGGTTCAATCCAGAACCGGGACCAATGGAGCTATTTGCCCCGGTTCGTGAGCCCAGGGGGCCGGCCGGGCCACGTGGGCCATTGGTCCCGGTTCGTCCGGACCTTTTGGTCCCGGTTGGTGGGACGAACCGGGACCAATGGTCCTGGCTCCTGCCCACCACTATTGGTCGGGTGGTGGCATGAACCGGGACCAAAGGCTTCCCTTTAGTCCCAGCTCATGCCACCAACCGGGGCTAATGGTGCTGCCTATATATAGCCCCTCGCGCAAGAGCAGAGCACCCTGCTCTGTTTTTTATGGCCGAGGGGGAGAGGGCTTGGTGGTGCTCTAGCTCACCTCCTATGCACACAAGGTTTTCGATGGAATGGCCGAGCCATACTACTTAAGCTTTCTCCTCTCCAAGCTCGACCTCTAACCTCCATTTTCCTCAATATTTGTCTAGGTTTAGCGGTCCGTCACGCCCCGTCCCCGTCTTCACCGCCATCGATCACCCGCGCCGATCTCATCGCCAGCACCACCGTGGTGAGCCTCTTGTTCTTATCTTCTTTCTGAAAGGAAAAATATTCTTACTTGTATTATTTTCTTACTTTTATTATTGCATCTTATATAGTGTGATGGTTTTGGTATCCGCCCCCGTCGGCCCTCGTCCTGTCTATGATTCGGATGTGGTATATATTATCTTTTCATAACTATTGGTTCATTTATTGTTTATGAAAATTATGCCGACCAACGTGACATAGATTTTATTTATCTAGGAGGTTGTTGAACCAGAAATTCCAACCGACCCTATTGTCGAGAGGTTAAATTTAGTTGAAGAAGAAAACAATTTCTTGAAGGAAAAATAAAAAACTTGAGGAGGAGAAGATGATATTGGAGTTGCATGTTGCGGATGTAAATCGATGATCACAAGATCAAGATGGATGCAATGCGCTTGAAGATGAGAAAGATTAGAAAATATGCCATTCATCTCGAGGCTTGGTATCATTATGCCGTTGGATCAGTTGTTACCTTGGTTGCGATTATGATCGTATTTGTTTTCACATTGAAATGTTTTACATAGTTTCAATGTATGGTTTAATTAATTTAGATGCTCTGCAGAGCTTTATGTTGTTAGATGAGAACTATGTATGTACTTTGTTTTTATGTGATGATGAACTTCTATTAATTTGGTCACTTAATTATCTATTCATGATGTGCTGTAATGATTTTTGACACACTTAATTATATATAATGCACGCAGATGAACCGGCAATGGATGTACGGTGATGACACACCTCCGAGTACATTAAAGGCGTGCATGCTTTTCTCAAGTGGCTGAGGCAAACAAGCAGAATGGTTTTATGTGTTGTCCATGCCCTATATGTGGGAATCTGAAGTCTTACTCTGACCGGAAAATCCTTCACACCCACCTGCTTTACAAGGGTTTCATGCCACACTATAATGTTTGGACGAGGCACGGAGAAATAGGGGTTATGATGGAAGACGGCGAGGAAGAAGAGTACGATGACAACTATGTGCCCCCTGAATACGGTGATGCTACTGAACATCAAGATGCACCAGACGATGTGCACGATGGTGCTGCAACGGGAAGCTGCTGAAGATCAAGAGGAACCAGACGATGTGCCCCATGATGATGATCTCCGCGGGTCATTGTCGATGCAAGGACACAATGCGAAAGTCAAAAGGAGAAGCTGAAGTTCGATCGCATGTTAGAGGATCACAAAAAAGGGTTGTACCCCAATTGCGGAGATGGCAACACAAAGCTCGGTACCGTACTCGAATTGCTGCAGTGGAAGGCAGAGAATGCTGTGCCTGATAAAGGATTTGAGAAGCTACTGAAAATAATGAAGAAGAAGCTTCCAAAGGATAACAAATTGCCCGACAGTACATACACAGCAAAGAAGGTCGTATGCCCTCTAGGATTGGAGGTGGAGAAGATACATGCATGCCCTAACGACTGCATCCTCTACCATGGTGCCTACAAGTATCTGAACGCATGCCCGGTATGCGGTGCATTGCGTATAAGATCGACGAGATGACCACGGTGATGTTGTGGCGAGCCTCCCGGAAGAGGGTTCTGCGAAGGTGATGTGGTATGCTCCTATAATACCATGGTTGAAACGTCTGTTCGAAGCGGAGAGCATGCCAAGTTGATGCGATGGCACAGTGAGGACCGTAAGAAAGACGGAAGTTGAGAGCACCGCCGACGGGTCGCATGGAGAAAAATCGAGAGAAAGTACTGGGATGAGTTTGCAAAGGACCCAAGGAACGTATGGTTTGCTTTAAGCGCGGATGGCATTAATCCTTTCGGGAGCAGAGCAGCAATCACAGCACCTGGCCCGTGACTCTATGTATGTATAACCTTCCTCCTTGGATGTGCATGAAGCGGAAGTTCATTATGATGCCAGTTCTCATCCAAGGCCCTAAGCAACCCGCAACGACATTGATGTGTACCTAAGGCCATTAGTTGAGGAACTTTACAGCTGTGGAATGGAAACGGTGTACGTACGTGGGATGAGCACAAAAAGGAGGAATTTGACCTAAAGGCGTTGCTGTTCGTGACCATCAACGATTGGCCCGCTCTCAGTAACCTTCAAGACAGACAAACAAGGGATACCACGCATGCACGCACTGTTTACTTGACACCGATAGTATATACCTGGGAAGCTGCAGGAAGAATGTGTACCTGGCCATCGTCGATTTCTTCCGACCAACCATCAATGTCGAAAGAAAGGCAAGCATTTCAAAGGCGAGGCAGATCACCGGAAGAAGCCCGCCATGCGTACCGGTGATCACGTACTTGCTATGGTCAATGATTTACACGTAATCTTTGGAAAGGGTCCCGGCGGACTAGCTGTTCCGAATGACGCTGAGAATCACGCACCCATGTGGAAGAAGAAATCTATATTTTGGGACCTACCCTACTGGAAAGACCTAGAGGTCCGCTCTTGATCGACGTGATGCACGTGACGAAGAACCTTTGCGTGAACCTGCTAGGCTTCTTGGGCGTGTATGGGAAGACAAAAGATACACCTGAGGCACGAGAGGACCTGCAACGCTTGCACGAAAAAGAGGGCAGGCCTCCAAGCAGTATGAAGGTCCTGCCAGCTACGCTCTTAAAGAAGAGAAAGAAATATTCTTTCAATTCCTGCTCAAGATGAAGGTCCCGACTGGCTTCTCGTCGAATATAAAGGGAATAATAAATATGCGAGAGAAAAGTTCCGAACCTAAAGTCTCATGACTGCCACGTGATTATGACGCAAGCTGCTTCCGGTTGCATTGAGGGGCTTCTACCAAAAACGTCCGATTAGCCATTGTGAAGCTATGTGCATTCCTCAATGCAATATCTCAGAAGGTGATCGATCCAGAAATCATAGCAACTCTAAGGAGTGATGTGGCGCAATGTCTTGTCAGTTTCGAGCTGGTGTTCCCACCATCCTTCTTCAATATCATGACGCACGTCCTAGTTCATCTAGTCGACGAGATTGTCATTCTGGGGCCCGTATTTCTACATAATATGTACCCCTTTGAGAGGTTCATGGGAGTCCTAAAGAAATATGTTCATAACCGTGCTAGGCCAGAAGGAAGCATCTCCATGGGCCATCAAACAGAGGATGTCATCGGGTTTTGTGTTGACTTCATTCCTGGCCTTAATAAGATAGGTCTCCCTAAATCGCGGTATGAGGGGAGACTGACTGGAAAAGGCATGCTTGGAAGAGACTCAATAATATGCAGGGACGGATATTCTTGGTCTCAAGCACACTACACAGTTCTACAGAACTCTACCTTGGTGACCCGTATGTCGATGAACACAAGAACAGTCTGCGCCCAAACACCGGAGCGGCAAAGGCGACGATCGGATTACATGTGAACACATCGGGACTTTCAGCAGTTGGTTGGAAACACGTCTCGAGGTGACAGCACTGTTTGTGATGAGTTGTACTTGTTGTCCAGGGACCATCTTCGACTGTAATGATTTGGAAAGGATACGAGATAAATGGGAATACATTTTACACGATTGACCAAGATGAAAAGAGCACCAACCAAAACAGCGGTGTCCGCTTTGATGCAGCAACCGACAAGGAAAATGACACATATTATGGTTACATAGTAGACATATCGAACTTGACTACGGAGTAGATTTTAAGGTCCCTTTGTTTAAGTGCAAGTGGGTCAATCTGTCAGAGGGCGGAGTGTGTAGACCCACGATGACGGAATGACAACAGTGGATCTGAAAAATCTTGGGTACACTGACGAACCGTTCGTCCTAGCCAATGATGTGGCACAGGTTATCTATGTGAAGGACATGTCTACCAGACCGAGGCACGCCAGGCTCCCTTTCATGGAAGGCTGGATTTCCGGACGCAGGGGGTTACAAAACCCATGAGAGGAGGAAGAAACTGGAGCAGAGCCTAATGCAGGCGCTGCACGAAAGGGTAATGGGGCTAGAGGAACGAGAAGAGGAACGAGAAGCAGCAGATCACAACAAACGACCTACCGAAGCTTCCCCCGAAGCTACCCCGCCATCTCAGCGGAGAAGCAGCGTGGCTTCCACCGAGCTGCTTCAACCAGAGCAGCATGCCTTGACGGCTCCTACCAGCTATCCCGTGGATGCTATCACGGATGCTGAAAGTTGCCACTTTATGGCGCAATGGAGCAATTTGAAGGTCAAGGCGGCTGTTGGCTCAGTTTATCCTACTAAACCCGACTCAACTTTTCACTGCCGGCCGATTCCAGAAGGATATGCTAAGGTGATGGTCGATGAAATAACGGAGGGATTTGAGGAGCTCGGCTTGACCACCCTACGGTGAAGGGAGTATCGGCTGGGTTCTCGCTCAAGACTCCATGCCTATGGCGGAAGGATCTCATCTACCTTCCGAACTGGGCGCCTCCGCCTCCTCCTCCTCCTCCGGCGAGTCAGGGCACTCCGCCTCCACCGCCTCCTCCTCCGCGAGTGACGATCAGGGCACTCGGCCGGCTCCTTCTCCGGCGCGTGGCGGCACTCCGTTTCCTTCTCCGCCTGCACCGGCGCGTCCGGGCAGCCAGCCTCCTCCTTCTCCGCCTCGTTAGCAAGGGCGGAAGAGACCCGCCGCCGCTCCGGCTACTCCGGCGCGTCGTAGTCCTTCTCCTCCGCCTCGTAAGCAAGGAAAGAAGACATCTGCTCCGTCTGCTCTGCCGGCGTCTAGCAGTACAGCCAAAGGCGGGAGGAGATACAGATTCGGTCCTTCTCTGAAGACTCTAGAGAAGTTACCGTACGAGAGGAGCGAGGAGGAAAACGCGAAGATCGTGCAGACCGAAGTGGATGACTGGTTTCAAGGGTTGAAAGCAAAGAGACATCCACCTCCGGAGGAGAAGGTAGATCCGGTCAAAGCGAAGCGCACTCTGGCTGCCCTGGCAAAACCACCCAAGTCTCCGCCGAAAGGCAACTATGAGCGCATTATTGGAAAGGCATTTGCGAAGCGGAGAGATCCGGAAGTCTGTCGGTGATCAAAGGATGAAAGAACGACGAGCTGGGAAACAAATTGCCCAGCTCGGCGAACAAGCGAAGCAATCGTGCCCCCCGATCAAGGTGCCTGCTAGCGACATCGTCGATCCGAGGATGGTGCCCGGTTATGGCAATCCTGAAGATTACCTGCCCGACGATGTACAATTTGATTTCTTGGAGGTGCAGATACAAAGATACGAGTACGGGAAGCCTCTCGTCAAAGATGAAAGCTCTCTAACAACGATGATGCGAAGATTGCATGATTGGTACATGAAAACCTGCAAAGAGTCTGAGGGGAGGAATATTTTGTATGTGAGAGTTAAAAAGGAGCATGACCTCCTTGGAATTGAACTGTTGCCTATTCCATTTGAGGAGTTCTATCAATTTTTCAATCAATTGGCCCTCGATAAAGCAACGGTCACCTGCTACTGTCTGTAAGTAGTACTACTTCTATCATTAATTAGTATCTCTATATAACTCAGCTCTTTCATTGCATGTATTTATAAATATCTTCACTATATTATGCAGATTGAAGATCGTAGAAATGAAGAAAAAACAAGTGGGTGATATTGGGTTCATTAACACATATCTCATCGATGCAAATGAGGTTAAATATCGTGCCAAGGAAACCGAGGCCAACTTGCTACGATCGTTGGAAATAAATGAACACAAAAATACAATACTCTTTCCTTACAACTACACGTGAGTGTTACTGTCTTGTGGCATATTCGGTTTCCCTTATTTAGTCCAGGTTATAGAAATGTAATATTGATGAGTTATGCATGCGCGCAGGTTCCACTATATTCTCCTAGAGATTAAGCTTGAGCAGGAGTAGTAACTGTCTTAGACTCGAGACGAAAAGATCCCAAGGAGTATGCGGAAATGACTGAATTGCTCGAGAAGTAAGTTAAATCGATCATTATCCACCATATCAGCAACTTTGTTCATTTCTGATATCAAGTAATTGTTTTCTTTGTATGGCAGGGCTTGGGAAAATTCACCAAAAAGCTCCGGGACTACCAAGAAGCTGCAATTTAGACACCAAAGTAAGTACTATATAGTAGCATATTCCACGCGCATCTCCTAGTGATTCAAGCGCTAGTTTCATCAATACCATTTAGCATGTGCTTGCTAATTATCAGTTTGATTGACCTCTGTTTCTTGTAAAGTGGTTGTGGCAGGAACAAGGAATGATTTCTGTGGATACTACGTTTGCGAGTCCATCCGCCACACGACCTGTGAGAGGGCTACTCCGACAAACAATTTGAAGTGCGTAAATAAAAATATTCACAATTTTATTTTATTACCATCATTTGTGTTGAGTTTCATTCATTCATATATATATATATATATATATATATATATATATATATATATATATATATATATATATATATATATATATATATATATATATATATATGTATTGACCTCTTTCTTAAAATTAGATGTTTTGAAGCGGGATGAACTCCTAGCACCAGATCGCATGCGAGCAATTCAAGAGGAATTGGCGGCATTCTTTCTTGACTATGTGATCGCTGAAGACGGGGAATACCATGTGGACCACGCGTCCATATTGTAAAAGATAATTATTGTATATATGTAGCCGGTAGTCTCGGATAGATATACGAGAACTTGTTGTTCGACCAATCTCTCAGAGAAGGAGAGGTGGTCGATATCACTTCTCTCTGTATGCATATATATGTTCATTACGATCTTCTGTTTGCTTAATTACTAGCTAGCTAGCATGTCTAGTTAGTCCTCTCTATACGTATGTATAGTACGTAGCGTCGACCAAGCACGGACAAAAGAAAGGACACTTTTCTCTATTAATTAGCTAGCTATAGCACAATATATGAAACACCTAAATTAACCCCCAAAACCCCCAAACCCCCCCCCCTTTTGAAAAAAAAACAAAACCAGAGCCAAAGAAATGCTGACGCGTGGATGCCTATTGGTCCCGGTTGGTGCCACCAACCGGGACCAAAGGCCCTCCTGCCTAGGCTCAGCGGACAGGCCACGTGGAGGCCCATCTGTCCCGGTTCTAGATAGAACCGGGACTAAAGGGTGAGGGTATTAGTACCGACCCTTTAGTCCCGGTTCATGAACCGGGACTAAAGGCCCTCACCAACCGGGACTATAGGCCCTTTTTCTACTAGTGACATGAAGAAATTTTATAAGCGAACATGAAGATTTCATAAAGTACAGTAACACGCCTGAAAAGAAGGATCAGCCGTGCTCCTTGTCATGCCACTCTTGTCAGAAAGGAATGGTACAAGAGTATGTTTTGGGGAGCAGAACTGCTGTGTCATTGTGCTATTTCACAAATTTCAAAAGTTTTTTTTGCCGTAACATGTCTTGACAGCTAGTTGTGTATTTTATATGTGAAGAAGTGATGTGTTTGTGGTGGACCTATGTATTCTTCATTGACATTATTCTTGCTTGTTTTAGAGATGCATCTCTGAACTGAAGGATAGGGTTGCTAGAGGACATAGCAGTTCTCGGCTCTAAGTAAACACACCTCTAAGTTGAGTATGAATCATCTCATCCATGAAAATAAAATGGAAGCTCCCTGAGAAACACAGAAGTTGTTAGTATTATAATTTAGTTTTCGGACTTTGCAGGTTAGTATGAATGCTTTAAGGACCTATGATTCTCTGTTATTGTTACAGGAATCTGGAAGCAGACATGGACATGCAGAGGTGAAGTGGAAAATGTTGGATGAAGCCAAGCAAAGTCGAGCTGGTGGAGGAGCAGAGAGCTCGCATGGGGGCTAACCGGGTTAAGGCACTGGAGAGGGCGGTAGCAGCTCGGCCCACACATCCCAATCGCAATCTACACCGGAAAAAAAACTTCCACAACATAGGCGGCTGCGGGATCCTGAATCACTTGGCCTTGTCTGCTTTCGCGATGTAGCATATACCCCATTGTGTTTGTTAGGATGCAAAGAACATCTATTTTTCTCCTGATTTGTTTGCTAGAAATGTTTGGAGAAGTTGCTACTTTGGTGCTGATGGCGGTCACAGGAAAATCATGGGCGTGTTCTGGTGTATCTAGTGTCTTTCTTTTGGCTCCTGTTTGCAGCCATTTGAAAGAAAAGGTTTCTGGAATTCGTGTGCATGCTCTCAACTCACTTTTGAGTACATTTATATGAAACCTGATGCTCTAAAAGTTGGTGTTTGCATGCACCAGGTTTGTATGATATCCATCTGTATGCTTCATATAATACATATCATAGGTTGCGCCTTAAATTTGTCCCATTAATAGATGTTATTTTTTATTTTTTGTATATCAAGCAATGTTTTGAATTTTGATATGAAATTTTGTTACGATATACATTGATATTTTTTCAATGTGCTAGATTTATCGAACATTTTCAAATGTGCTATGCACCACAAGGGTGGGTGCACCGGATACATTGCCTACCCCCATGGCCGAGTTCACCATACCGAGTCTGACTTTCCAGATAGGCAAGTTTGTCTCCCCTATGGACAAATCTGTTGTTGCGAGTCCAACTTCCATGATAGCCAAGTCCGACCCCATGGCCTAGTCCAACTACCCAAATTTTTGAGAACAAACCGGTAATAATGTTATGTTTCCTTTGCTGAGACCGACTTCCCAAATGGCCAGTCTAACTCCCCATACCGAGTCTGACTTTCTACTGACGAGTTCGACTTCCCATTGTTTAGTCTATGTCCCAGTCCGACTCTGCAACTGTCAGAGAGAAAATTGATTATTTTGTTCTATTTTCGTGGTCGTGTCCTACTCCCAACATCCTAGTCCGACTCCCCAATGTCTAATAGGTGTTCCTTTCTATTATGATTTCCTACAATTAGCCTCAGTTCTCATCTTCATTTTGTTTTTGTGCCATGGGCGCGACGAGTCATCTACTTTTCATAAAATCTTGCTACTTGTGGAAAGTACAACCAGTGTCCCATATGTATTTCTCGTGTCTTCTTTCCGGTTATTTTTTAGGTTGCACTTTTCAGAATATCATGGTTGCATATTTTCATAAATGTGCAACTGCCTTATGTTGAAAGTGCAACATGAAATGATTACTGTGAATTGTATTTGAAACATGAGTTTGGGATATTAATACCAACCCTTCAACCAAAATAGCAGTGCTTAGGGTCAACATTCGTAGAAGTTGGTGATGGCGTCTGCATGAAAGCATAAACTAAAAGTGAAAAAAAACGCACTTATTGAATTGCCGCAACAGTTATATTTCTAACTAGATTACCTTAATTCGTACTAACTTTTCTTACCAAGATATGTGTTTCATGCTCATATATACATTTTATAGGAGTATACAACCTTTTATTGGCGGTTCTTTTTTGGAAACAACAAGCCTCCTTGTTGATTTCCATTAAAGGAAACGCCACAAAATTATTACATGAAAACCAAGAAAGAGCATGAAAAAAAATAGGAATTCAAAAGAGGCATAAGAACATATCAGGTAACAGAAGTTGCACGCATGCAACAAGAACATAGCCAAGACATACATAAAGAAAAACCATAAGTTATTTGTGATCACACAACCCAGAGAACTAAAAAATAGAGTTTGTCAAGTGAAGAAAATAATCGAACATCAATATATCCTCCCAGAAATAGGGTTCCAACCATACCCCCTAGCAAAAGCTTCTCCCATCACCATCTTGATCCTAAGGACTCCTTCCTCGGGTCTTTATCTGTCTTGTTTTTTTTGCAAGATTCTCTAAGTCTTTAAGATAATAGGATCGGCTAAAAGCAACAACAGCATGATAATCAACAATTAATTTATCAAAGTATGCATTATTTCTTGTCTTCCAGATAATCCAACAATTTTTAGCCCTCCCTTGAGAACTAAATGTCTTTGATTTATAAGTAAGGAATGTACACTACTAGGAAAAGGGCTATAGATGATGTGGCCACTAATGACGCACTAGACATATGGTGCGCCATTACTATATACTAATGGCGCACCATGTGCTGGTGCGCCATTAGTAATATATTACTAATGGCGCACCTGGTGCCTGGTGCGCCATTAGTAGTTTTGAAAAAAAAAATAAAAAAAATTGTTACTAATGGCGCACCATTGTATAGTGCGCCATTACTAGTTGATATAGTAATGGCGCACCGAACCCACCGTGCGCCATTAGTAGTTTTGAAAAAAAAACCTAGCTCATGATGCCACCGTGCGCACCGAACCCACTGTGCCCGTCGCCGCCTCCCTCGCCGCCCCTTGCCCCACCTCCTCGCCTCGCCGCCTTCCTCGCCGCCTTGCCCCACCACCCGCCACCGCCCCGCCTCGCCCCACCCCCGCCTTGCCGCCCCCACCACCCGCCACCGCCCCTTGCTCCGCCCCCTCCGTCGCCAGGCCAGACGCCATCGGCGACGCCGCCGCTGTAGTCTTGCGCTGCCCGACGCCGCCGCCCGACCCCGGGACTCCACCCCCGCCGCCCGCGCCCCACGAACAGATCGGCCGGCGCCGCCGCCTCTCCTCTCCTCCTCCCTCCGACGAGCGAGGGCCTCCTCCGGCCCCTGCAGCAGCCGGCGAGCGCGGCCCCGACGCGCCCACCCCACCTGCCCCTGCCGTCCTCCGCCACCGGCCCCTGCTCTCCTTCGACCGTGGCGAGCGAGGACCCGGACGAGCTCGGACCCCGACCCCGACCCCTTCGCCGACCCCGACCTCGACCCCTCCAGCGACCGGCCGCGCCTGCCCAGGTAGCTCTCCTCCTTCCTTCTTCCTCCCTCTCCACCCTTCCCTCCCTCCCTCCCCTCGACCATGGCGACATCGGCACCGTTATTAGATGGTGAGCGCATCTCGGCAAATCCCCAACTTTTATTCAAGTTCCAGATGCATCTTAGCCAGGGCTGCAACTTCAATCTTCACCAGATAGAAATACTGTTGGCTGTTGGGTGATATGTAGATTAGTGCAACTATGATAATGTAGATTAGTGCAACTATGATAATGTAGATTATTAGCGCAGTTGAGTTCTAGATGTGTTTTAGGGGGTACAGTTTTCGACCTTTGTGCTCTGTTTGCCATTGCTGGGCCCTGGCCTTGGGATTTGTCAAATGTCCCAAGTTCAATTTTCACTAGAAATGCTGATGTCTGCTAGTGCAGCAGTGCAAGCTATTCAGTAATGGTAAATCTGCTGGTTATTAGCAATCTCCGGTTAATTAGGTATTTAAGGGACAATAGGGGGATAAATCACCATAAAATTCTTTCCATTTGAAGTCTGTAAAATAACAAGCATAATATACCAATACAAATTACTAGAATACTTTGCCTCTCCATCTTGTCATTTGCAGAAACAACAGTTATATTTAGCCTATACATACCTACTCTATTGACCAACAAAGCAATGTTCTACCCAGATATCAGAGGCAGAGCAATTATTCTTATCTGACAGAAGTAGCAACCAACAAAATGCAGATAGACATGTAACCAAATTCTGCAATTGAACTTTTAGCAGAAAGCAAGCACACAACAAAATTCAGACAGACAATATAACTAACTTCTGTAACTGGATTTTTAGCAGCAAGCAAGCATACAACAAAATTCAGATAGGCGACCAGGTACCTCTCCTCCTTCCTCCTTCCTCCCTAGGTTAAAGGAGATTCAAACAGGGTAGTCCATGGATTCAAACTAGCTAAAGGAGATTCAAACTGCCGAACCTTTAGGTTAACAACTCAACACAAACCAATCCCTGAAAGCAAAAACTCAACACAAACCAAGTGCATTATTTTTGCGACTGTTTTCATGTTTGCAGAACCAATATTTTTGTGCCAACAATCAGTTTACTCCCTCATGCCAACAACCACTCATTTTTCAGTTAACTCCTGACAGTTAAGATCATATTTTGATTGTCAACAATAGTGGACTTTTAAGGCTTTTTTAGAGGCAATACTAGTGGATATTAGGCCTTTTTACAGGCAATAATAGAGGCAATACTAATTTTTGGTGTCAAATCACTCAAGCAGTAACTGAATTTTCAAACTGAACTTGACACAATACTATTCAGTTAATTTGCTTAGACAGTTAATTTGCCGACCCACCTCATACCTTGAATCAAATGTGCTATTGGTTTAGAATGGCACTATGATTGTGATATCATCGGTTGCAATGTTGTTTGCATACTTTTTATTTGTTGTGCTTGTTGTCCAGCTTACTCTCCATTACTTTGCCCACTGCTTTCACAATGAGAGATTTTGCTTGGATAAACTTGATATAGAGTGGTTATTTTCATGCATGTTTTATGATCTGTTGTAAGGGTACTAATTGGTCTCTTCTGCTGCTTATCAGAGATGGGGGGAAGCAGCCACCGCCGCTCTGCCACACCGCAGTACGAGTTGGATGCTTCCGAGTTCTTCAGTATCATACTTGGGACTTCAGTATCATCCATGACGCAGGTATATAAAACGAGAGATCTCCCCTTCACCCATCTCATTATGATATCTGTTGTTTGCTACATCACTCATTGTCCCAAACTGCAGAGGCTGCCTGACAGTTTTATGAACATGCTGGGTGAAGATCCGCCAAATAATGTTAAGCTGCGACAGGCCGGCAGCGGGTTTCGCAGGCTGTGGGATGTGGAGTTGGTGATCAAGGAGGGCCACATGTACTTGTATCATGGGTGGGAGAAGTTCTACCGTGCCTACGACCTGCGGCTGGGGTACTTCCTTCTCTTCAGGTACGACGACGACGCCACCATGCTCATCGTGAAGGTGTTCAACGCGACTATGTGTCGCATGCTCTATGCTGACAAAGATGATGCCAATACGTTCTGCCTCTTCTTATTCCTCTACATTTGGCTTTGTCTCACATCGATTGTTAACGGTCATTGTTGCATTTGGACAGGCAATGGGAGCAGCAGCAGCGACACTGGCTACAGCCAAAGCAGCAGCGCTTATGGCTGTAGCAAAAGCAACAGCATTCTGGCTTTAGCGAAAGCAGCAGCAATTCTGACAACAGGAAGGATGATCCGGACTGGAGTGGGGGAGAAGAGGAGCAGAGTGGGGATGAGGAGCTGCAGGATGACGATGGGCATCAGGATGAGGATGACCTAGCGCTGGTGGTGGCTGACCAAGGGCAAGAGATGGTGGTGGCTGACCATGGGCAAGAGATGGTGGTGGCTGACCATGGGCAAGAGATGGTGGTGGATGAGGATGACCTAGCGATGGCCGTGCCCGTCCTGCCTGAAGGTGGCCTCACGATGGTGGTGGTGCCTGACAATGACCACGCACCGGTGGTGGCGCCGGCGATCCCACAGCTGGGCGACATGACCACGCCAATTGTGGTAGAATACTACATCCTGCTGCCTCCACCGCCTCGCCGCTCTTGGCGCATCAGGCTGAGGAAGGAGAAGGAGAAGAACAATGAGAACTGAACTATGTCAGGTATGTCAGATCTCCAAAATGATATATATATATATATATATATATATATATATATATATATATATATATATATATATATATATATATATATATATATATATATACTTAGTTACCTATGTTATCTCTAATATATTTGGTTTCCTATAGGTTAGCTTCATTTTACCTAAGTTGGCTCTAATATGCTAACTTAGAGCTTATATGCTTAGTTTCCTATAGGTTAGCTCCAAAATAACTTATGTTTGCACAAAATGATCAAGTTTACATAATAAGCTTATAGTCTTCTTCTTATTCTTCTTCTTTTCCAAAATGACATAGGTTAGCTTCATTTTACCTAAGTTGGCTCTAATATGCTAACTTAGAGCTTATATGGTTAGTTTCCTATAGGTTAGCTCCAAAATTACTTATGTTAGCACAAAATGATCAAGTTTACATAATAAGCTTATAGTCTTCTTCTTATTCTTCTTATTCTTCTTCTTTTCCAAAATGACATAGGTTAGCTTCATTTTTCCTAAGTTGGCTCTAATATGCTAACTTAGAGAGCTTATATGCTTAGTTTCCTATAGGTTAGCTCCAAAATTACTTATGTTAGCACAAAATGATCAAGTTTACATAATAAGCTTATAGTCTTCTTCTTATTCTTCTTATTCTTCTTCTAGTATTCTTCTAGTCTTCTTCTTCTTCTTCTTCTAACTTCTTGTTTATCATTTTGCAGATTTGATTTAATTCACGGAAGCTTGCATGGACGGAGTGCTTCTTTTCCATTTGTGTTTTTATTTTGTATCAATGTGAAACTTCTGTGAATTGATGGATAACGATGTTGGATGAACAATGTGAAACTTTTGTAATATGTAACGGTGGAACTATGTGTTGGCTATGTATGTATATATGATGAAACTTGTGTGTTGGATATGATTGTTATATGGATGCTTGTTGTATATATATGTGTGTTGGATATCTCATATGTGAAATAGTGACCTGAGATTAAGAAAAAACGAAAAAAAAATTAAAAAAAATGTTACTAATGGCGCACTACCATGTGGTGCGCCATTAGTATAGCAGATACTAGTGGCGCACTGTGGGCAATACTAATGGCGCACCATGAGGTGTGCCATTACAACACAAGATACTAATGGCGCATCAGTGGTGCGCCATTAGAATTTAATTCTAATGGCGTGATGCTAGTGGCGCACCAGTAGTGCGCCATTAGAAGGCAAAACTGGTGCGCCACTAGCATGCCTTTTCCTAGTAGTGGTAGCCAAGTTCCCAAATCAGCCATCCCTTCAGGGGGTCTAGGTCATCAAAGTTACATATGAAAACTTGCCAAACTAATCTTACAAGACTACATTTGACGAAAAGACAATCTACATTCTCTTTAACCCACAAAAGTGTCATTTATGATTATCAATCTAGCCCCTTTTGACCAGGTTATCCTTTGTTAGAATGCTATTTCTAAGCATTAACCATAAGAACACCTTGATTTTCTGAGGTATTTCATCTTCCAAATATCTGTATAGCCTACCAAGGCAGTGGATTTAAGAAAGAGGTATAAATCCCTAACCAGAAACTTATTCTTTCTATTAATATTCCACTTCACTCTATCTGTCACACACCACGACATTATCCACCAAGCTCTTCATTTTCCCCCATTGCTCGGCATACACTCCATGCAGGGTTGTGCTGAGGTTGATACACTCCCATCCAGCCTTCTTGACATGCTTAACATTTACCATCTTGGTAAAAGAGATGTTATAAATTTTGGGAACCTATTCAACAAGGGGTTTATCCCCTAATCACACATATTCCCTTAGTGTAGTTTTGGCCCCATGTCCAATCACTCTATTGGTGGGGCTAATGAAGGTTTTTCTGACTTTTATCACCCCATACCAAAAATTGGAGATACTACCTCCATCAACATGTCCAGTGAGGGTTTGATCGTGCAAGTATATCCTAGTAAGAAACTCCTACCATATACACCATTAGAGTATTCAACCTGCAAAGCCACTTAGTCAATAAGAATGTATTCATAACCTCCAAACCAAAATTCCCAAACCACCACAGCTCTTAGGCATGGAAAAAACTGGCCAATTCACTAGATGATGTTTTTTCTTGTCCTGGCACTGCTAGAATTCATTTTATTAAGAACCCCCTTTTCAAACCTCCAAAAAGGACAACATATATAGTGGAATACACATAACAATTAAGCAAAGTGATCCTATCTACAATGGACAATAAATTACCAATCCATCTAGGCTTCTGTTTCACATCTTTTTTCCTATGCAAGAACCCATTGTGAATTAGTCATTCTTTTAGCATCCACCGGGAGCCTCAAATATTTTAGATGTAAAATTCCAGCCTCACAAGTGAACATCTCCTCATATTCTTACATTTTCTCGGGGGACTCTCGTATATAACACAAACTCTAGACCGCGGGCATGTAATTTTTTTTTTGATTTATTGTATTACCCTATTTTGGGAATTCTTATGTGCCGCATTTTGCGGCAAATAGCCAGCACGATGAACAGGAGGTGTGTGACTGGGCCGGCCCACTAAGAGGACCCCGAGGCGTGTCTACAGCGGCAAAAAATTCCAAAAACAAAATGACGACGCAAGGAATCAAACCAGTGACGTTACTTTCCCCCACAAAGGGATATTCCCCTTGCATGTTATTTCCCGTACGTGTACTATAGCATATAGATTTGAATATGTGAACAAATTTGGAAAAGCTAGAACATGTTTTGGAATTGCTGAATATTTTTTGAAGTTGTGAATTTTTTTTCAAAACCCGACATTTTCCTAAATTACGAACAAAATTTAAAAACGAGAACATTTTTTGAAACTACAAACAATTTTTATGAAACACATTTTTTTGAAAACTCAAAAATCGTAAACATTTTTTGAATATGTGTTTTCTGGAAAAGATGGAACATTTTTTGAATGACAGAATATTTCTTGAATTTATTACCAAATTTCAGAAATGGGAACATTTTTTCAAACAACTCGAACATATTTTTGTTTGCGAACAAATTTTCGGAAACATGATTTTTTTTCAAATTTGCCAAAACATTTTGAGAGTGGGAACATTTTTTGGAATTCCCGTTCATTTTGTGAATTTTTGAATAAAAAGATAAAATGTGATTTTTTCAAAATTCGGAAAATTTTCTGAAAAGTTGTGAGAAATTTGAACCAAAACATTTTTTGAAAATCCCAAAAAATATTTGCAAAGCGAGATTATTTTTGAATTTATGAGCAAAATTTTAACTGGCGAACATTTTTAAAAAAATTATTTTTATTTTATAACAGTTGGAGAAAATGCAAACTGAAGAAATAAAAAATAAACTTGAAAAAGGAAAAAGAAACAAAAAACAGGGAAAGGGACAGGAGAAGAAAGAAAGAATAAAAAGAAACACAAAAATGAAAAAAAAATGAAAAACCAGAAAGAAAAGGGAAAACCGGCAAAAGGAAAAACTGGGTCAGCAACCCTTTTAGAAGGTTCCCAAAACTGGATGATGTTGTAGGTGAAGTGTATACACAAAATGGGCCAGCCCATCGCATCGCTCGGTCTCTTCGCCTATGCGATGCCCCGGCAGTTTGACGCAACACTCGTCAAATAGGGTTTTCCCTGTATTTTCTCCCTTCTCAACTTCATTACTGAAACCATAACAGGGCATCTGTTTTGGGCAAACGTTTGGTCTTTATCTATTTTGGATCGCAACAATACCTAAGGTGGCCTTTACGTTGAAGGCATAAGGCATGCACCATTCGAAATTAACCACACAAACAATAAAACATAACCAAAAGCCCACACAAGGCTAAAATCCACAAAACTCTGGATCAATCAAAAGACACTTGCAAGGCCACCACATCCAAACAAAGTTCCTTGAATTGCAGTCCATTTCAATGCGTTGGTTGATTTGGTCTTGCATCCCAATCCAATTCAATGTGCTCAATACAAACATCCAACGAAACGTTAGGCTTTGCTTGGATTGAGTGCAATTTTTAAGCTAAATACTTGGAAGCGCAAAAAAAAACACTCAATCCAATCAAGACCTTAAAAATTGAAAAGGGCCCTTTTTGCTTAAGTCGGGGAAGAAGGGAGGGAAACGGTAGAGTCTGCGCAAACTCTATTGTTTATCAGGCAAACTTTTTTTTCGCGGGTATTTATCAGGAAACTTACTATGAGGTTTTTTTTTAGAATACTAACTATGAGTTTGGAACCCATATGCTTGGTTCTCTATTCGATGTGACATTTGATAAATCCAGACTAGCAACCACCAACCGTGAATGTCCTATCAAGCCAAAGTGATGTGTATTGCCGCACTAACCAACTCCATCATTCATGTGCCACTGCATCACCTACCATCTGTACTCCACTCAAGAATGATGCATGCTGCTTTTATCTAAGTACCTATCATAAAAAGAGAACGATGCTGCTTTGATAAACGAAATACATCAACTTAATTATCCATGTCGACAAGATGCCAACTGCGATGTGTAAACCTATGCAATCCACAAGTCGGTGCGGGTGAGCGACGCGATATTCTTAGTGAAAAGTATTACAACTTAACATATGGTTTGGAACTTCGGATCATATATGATTATCTTTTTTTGTGTGTGGATATATATGATTATCACTAAGGCTTCATCTGCGCAGTTGCAGATTTGCATGAAAAATAACCAATCCCCAAAGCGGGTCCACGAAGGAACAAAAAGCAGAGAACAGATAAGGTTTTGGACTTAATTATAGCATCAGACAGTACGATTAGCGACTAACCACTCCCGCGCGCACATGCATAAGCATCTGCTGCAATATTCATCAGCCCGTGATGTACGTACGTGTCCTAGCCTTGCCGGCCGCACCTGTGCCCGCACAAAGTCACAAACAGTGCAGTGGCCGGTAGCACCGGGCCACGCGTTCCCAATCAGCGATGGCGGGTGGCCCGCCGGCCGCCGGAGCTGGTGAGGATGACACATGCCCCCCGTCATAAAGCCACCAAAGTTGGCGCATACATGATCTACCGAGTAGTTGTTTGGTAGCACCTACAGTAGAAAGTACCTCAACCAAAAGGAAACGCTCGCCATGTGACCTCACCTCACCGGCCATGGATGTACCTTGTTGACACAATGGATGTCAGTGAGAGTCGGTGAACTTTCTTAGAAACCTTGACGAAGAAGCTGCTCATGGTGGTGAGTGGTGACAGCATAATAGTCCTACTGGTCCTAGACAAGACGGGCGACCAGACTGGCTAGCTAGCTAGGTACGTGGCTAACTAGTGAGAAATTCCCTGTGCGTACTCATGTGCGGGCGAATCTTGTCTCTTTGCCATCTTAATTCTCGCCATGGTACCTCTGTCGAGAAATCTTGATCAGGAAATCATTCTTTGTACGTACTGTTAAATGATGGCATCGTTCGGCACTCGAATTAATTCAACAGAAATTTACCCAAGTATGCATCATTCTATTTATGCTACTCCCTCCGTTCTTTTTTATAAGACGTTTTAGACAGCTGAGATTGAACTGTGTTGGGCACTGTCTGAAATGTCTACAACGTCTTATAAAAGTGAACAGAGGGAGTATTTTTTTTAGAACATTGTGTTTATGCTAATTAATCCGGTCTAACTGTTTTTGGGCTAGAAGTACCTACAAGGAACAATTTCTCGAAAACTTGAAAGTTTAAAGCTGGAAGTTATATATCTTTGTAAGATACACTTTTGCGACATGCTCCTCATGCAAGCATGTGCTTTAGTTCCCAACCACTTTAACCAAATCATTGTCCTTTCCTCAAGGAAAGCTAGTGACCTGCGATCTTTAATCTTATCACATCAGTAACTAACAACCAACGTCACCTCGTAAAGTCCCAACTACTGGGCTGAAAAAAGTGCCGACGGCACCTCAAATTTCTAATCGTTTTCATATTATTACGACATCATGACCGAACCTTAGCACAATCTTAGCTAGACTCCATTTGAAAACTAGTAGGACCATGTGAGATATTAAAAAATTTAAATTACTGAAAATTGATTTTTGTTTTAAATCCTTATCATAACCCACTTCCTGTTTACTACTTTAACTTTACTAAGCTAACTAGGTGTACCAAAATAAAAAAAATGAAAATATACTTTGCATGTGCCTAATCTACATGGGTCAATGAATTTTCATATCTATGTTCGAACTTAATGCCACTTATTGAACTAAGTTAGTCATAGTGGATTCTTGGAAATTTTTGAGGCTACTGGATAATGTTTTTATACATAAATTAATCATCATGTTTAAGTCATTTGGATGTACTAAACATGATTTTGCAATTTGACCATAAAATTTAGAAGACACAACACATACAACAAAATTAGCCGAATGCTATAAACTTGTGCGTCAACAGATATACCCACATTCATATGTATGAGACACGATAAGACATGGGGGATGCACCCATCTACAAGACCGACATAATCTTCTATCTCACGGTGTATGAGTTTATGGAAACTAGAAGGAGGTTTGACGTGCTTGAAGTTGCTACTATCTTTTGTAAGTACCTTTTGGGGTTTGAACTTAAACCTAACATACACCTGGGTGAAAAAATTTGGTCAGATGAGGGGTTGGTCTCTAAAACTGAAAAAAAAAATCTTCTGGAAAAACCCTTCTCTGAGGAAGAAATTAAGGAAGCTAGCATGGGTTCCTATGCTAGTGGGCTTCCATGGTTCAGATGGTTTGTTCTTTTTATTCTACCAACATTTCTAAGAAGTGATTAAAAATGATTTTATGGCTTTAGTCAGAGATTTGGAGATGCGCTCTTTGGAAATACATTGGCTTAACTATGCTATTATTACTCTGATTCTTAATGAGCTAGATGCTAGGGATATGAGGAAGTTCAAACTTATAAGGTTGATTAACTATTTGGTTAAAATTTTCAGTACGACCACGACTAATAGAATTTCTCCTAATGGTCAAAGATTATTGTCTCCATTTCAATCTAAATTTGTGTGAGGGAGGTTCATTCTTGGGAGTGTTGTTACATGTCATGAAACTATCCATGAGGCGTACAAATGCTGGTGAGCTTGGGGTTATCGTCAAACTAGACTATGAAAAAGCGTATGACCGGGTTAACTTGGATTTCCTAGTGGAGATGCTAACCTCTAGGGGGTTTGGAAAATATGTAGATTGGGTGGATTCTTTCTCTTCTACAACAAAGCTCCTTTTATGTTTGGAAAATATTTCCAAATTCTGAAACTTTATGCAACTCAATGATTTTCACGAGCGAAGATAAAATGACTTCTTCAAAACATATGAAATATGAGTTGGGAGTTTCAAAGAATTAAATTCAAGGTTCTTTTGAATTTATTTTTAATTTGGAGTTATTTGAGTTTTTTATTCAAATTATTCTTTTCTCCAAAAATAAAATATATGGAAATTAGGGTAACATGATTCCCTACATCAGAAAAATGGAAAGAAATAAATCTGAATTAATTTTGGTATTTTTAAAATGATTTTTATTGGATTTTATTAGACCAGTAGCACTCTTTGAATTATCTGAATTTGTGTGGATTTTATTTGGCATTATAAATATGTTCATGATGTAGAAAATCTTTTTCTGAAAATTTTGATATATTATATGCTTATATAATATTTCTATTTCCTTTAGTTTTTTTTATTTTTTGGTTGTTTTAAAAAAAACCTTCCGCCGAACTGGGCCGACCCAGCTCCCTGCCAGGCCGCGGCCCAGCCCGCTCGTTCCGCGCCCGTCCCGAGCTTCGCGGGACTCCGCCGCCGCCCGCCGCCGCCATGGCCGATCCGGCCACCTCGCGCCGCCTTGCCCCTCCTCCACGCCTCCCGAGGCCGCCTCGCCTTTATAAGCGCCCGGACCCCGGGCCCGTCTCTCCTCCCCTCGCATCGCGCCGCGCAGATCTCGCTGTAATCGCCGCCGCCGGCAAGCTTTGTCGCCGTCGTCCCGCACCGCTCCGCCACCCGACCAAGCGGCGGCGACGCCGCCATCGGACCGCCGCTCCACGCCGCCCCTCGTGCCCTCGCCGCTGCCGGAGACCACGACCGAGCCGCCGCCCGGCGGACCAAGCCGCCGCCGCCGTGCTGTCTCGCCGGAACCCGCCGCCGGCGTCGAACCCGCTGTGAACCGGTAATAAGCCCGCCCGGTTTGCCGGTTTTTTTAGGGTTTCGGTTTTCGTTTAAAAACCCTTTTTTTTATTTAGTTAGTTTAAATAGTGAGTGTTCGCTAGTTAGGTTCTGGAGCGAACGAATTCATTAGATTAGGTTCTGTAACGAACGTTCGCTATTTAGTTTTTTTTCTTTTATTTTAAGTTTTCTGCCAGGGACCTGTATGTAATTAGTTTCTTTACAGATTAGCCCCTAGTTTTCAAATGACTACAACTTTTGCTCGTAAGTCGGAATCCAACGAAACCAACGCCAACTTCTTCGTTATGATCCCCTCTTTCCGGTAATCCAATTCAAACATGTTTTTGAAAGTTTTAAAATTTGAATTCAAACAGATTTGTATTTGAACTTCGTTTGATCATAACTTGAGTTTCGTAACTCCGATTTAGTTGATTCTTTTTGCAAATCGAAGCTCTTGACCTAAACTTTATGATAAGGCCAAATTCACATAATTTTGGTACTGTTAGAAATTGTTTTATTTTGCAAGAGTTATTTGCTTGGTTTTGATGTTTTCTGAATCGTTTTCTTCGTTCGGTCCGATGTTTTGAGTGGTTGCTTATGTGTGGCTACTATTGCTTGATTACGATAGATTGACCGGAGTGTGACGAGTAGAACTATCAAGGGTTTGAGTGCGAATCATCTTCATCAACATTGCAGGCAAGTAACACTTTGATCATGTCTTTTCTCATACCAAGTTTTTATGCATTAGATCTATCCTCAAACACTTGCATGATTAGGATCTAATTAACTTGTGGGTTTTGGGAAGTAGATCGAGGTAGTACCTATTACCTGTTTATTTTCAAACCCTTGGGAGTTACTTCTACGTTTTCTTATTATGCCATGCTATGCTAGTAGACGTGGATTGGGTGAGTGTATTCCATGACAGATGTGAGATTGTTAAATTAATGGTTTATTTAAGGTGGCAACTTAAACACACATTTGGGTGGATTGAGGCACCTGGTTTCTATAAGGATTTGCCTGTATTTCTTCGGACCGCCACCCAGGCTCAAAGGGATCATGAGATTATTCAAACTAGAAACTTACGTGTGCAGCCACAAGCCATTATGGGCTCTGGCATAGTTGATTAAGTTGTGCAAACTCTTACGGGTAGACTAGCAGATGTAGGGGAAAGTAGGTGTACCGGTCAACCCACATGTAAGGTGCTAGTGCTTCTGAAAGACTATGTGTCGGTCATCCGTTTCTCAAACATCATGTAGTGCGAGAAATCCAACGGAGGCGATCGAGTCTTGTGGGGAAAAGTGCGCAAACCTCTGCAGAGTGTATAAACTAATCATGGTTAGCCGTGTCCCCGGTTACGGACATCTTGAGTATCTAGTACTTGGATATCATGTGAATCTCATCATGTTACTTCTAATTAATATTGTTGGGTTTTTTAATGAGTACTTTTAATTGGGATTGAGGATGTTGTCAACCATTCTCAATGTTTAACAACCACCATGATAGTTAAATAAATTTATTCCTTTGTAGTAGGGAAAAATTGGCTTTTCGCAAAACCTTATAACCATAGAGCTTTTCCACCAGCCATATATGCATGTAGTATAGGCTTATTCCTTCATTACTCTCTATGTGTTACATTGCCAGATATTCCATGTCTGACCGTTTCGGGCTGCAACTTTTCATGTTGCAGACTTTTTGAACGACAGTAAGTGATACGTTAGGGTTACGATTTCTACACTCAACTTTGCCGTTGGTGTTGATGGGAATCCCCAACCTTGTTGCTTCCGCTATATTTGGATTGAGGTAATAGTATTTACGTTATTTATACATGTGATTTACCTCTGTTATAAATCCTCGAGTATCTGTGTGTGTCGAGATACCGATCCGGGGATGACACTTAAGCAAAGAGACTTGATCTATTCGGATTGGTCGCCACAAGATGGTATCGAGCACATGTTGGTGTAGGGCGTGACCCTAGAAACCGACTAGCCCATAGGAAAGATTTTTCTCTACAACTTTTTTCAAAAGAATCGTTTACCACTCTTCTCTTCGAGTTTATTCAAATATTCCCTTTTAGTGAGACCATACCCTTTTCCTTTTGACCACTCGAAGATTTTCTTGATGAGACCACATCAAGAAGTACAGGATATCGGACAACTAAGACCATTTGGAATGAAGAGGATTTTTTTTCCGTGCATTACAATGACGGAAACTACAATGGTGAAGACTCCGAAGACTAGGAGAAATTTGAAGGCTTTGAAGAATTTCCAGATTTGTATGACCTAGGAAGGCTACCCTTATGGAACTTGGTAGAATATGGAAGCTGTCAATACCCGAGATCAAGGTGTATCGGAGAAAGTCTGGAACATGGAGCATCAGAACTCAAAGTTTTGTCAAGGAAACCCCAATGTAGGAGATATCAACTATGGAATGATAGCTCATGACAAGAGCAGAAACACGGCTATCCATGATGTTATCGCCGCATATGCTATTGCCCTTGTCTTTGAGTAAACATGTATATGCATGGAAGGATTGGATGGTAGAAGGCTGATGGAGCACCCATCAGCAAGATGAAGTTTTAACCTTAGCCGGTGTATCACCAGGATCTGGAGTATTACATCAAGGAGTTTAGGGTGGATCTGTAGGAAGCCGTATTAGACAAGGAAGCAGTTCGTGAAGAACCCAGGACCCAGAAGCTGAAAGTAGTCAAGCTGGAGGAGCAGAACCTTGGGACATCAAAGATTCGCCAGGACTGAAGGACAGTAGGACCATGGTTCATGCCAAGGATAGTGAAACCCAAAAGTTTGGAACGCAACTCCAGAAATATTAAAGGACGTCATGATAGACTTTGCGACAACAGAGATGATCTTGCAAAAGAACTTGAGAAGGACAAGCATGACCGGAAGAAGCCATCGGAGACATGAACAAGACTTGAAGAGTTTGACGACATTGACCTTTAGAATCCCAAACCCCTATTATATACATGTGTTAGATGCGACGATTGTGAGCTGTTATTTGTTTGATGTTTTTCCGACAGCAACAATAAAACCTGTCTTTTCAAAACTTTTGTTTGTATTGTGTGTATCCCTCTCTATCTCTCTTATCTCACCCCAAAACCCCTGGACCCAATAGAGGATGAATGGAGATGAGCTCATTTATCTGGATCGATGAGTCAATTGGAGACGGAGCGATGGATTCAAAACATGGAGGATCACATGGAGAATAACCCTATAGCCGGAAAGGTTATGGCCCAGCATGCTCTTCAATGCCTTGAAAGAGGTGCTGCTACTTGGTGGAGGATGTACCAAACCATCAATGGATGGCAAGGAGTAACCACTTGGAAAGAAATTAAGTTGACTTTGTCAAAGTCTAGGTTTGTGTCCCAGAAATTGGAGCCTTATGGAAATGATATGAAGAAACCTTGTGCATGCAAGCTCTGTGGAGAAATAGGACACACCCATAAAGAACACAAGAATGAATGCCCAAATTGTGAAGGAAGTCATCCAACTGAAGAATGCCCAACTAGACAGATCACTTGTTTCTTGTGTGACGGGACTACCCACTACCCTACTCAGTGTCACATTTACCCCATGGTACAAAGAATCATCCAGCCGAAGAAAGAAGAAATGAAAGGAGCCCTCACGGAAGTTCTAGGAGAAGCTGTGATGAAGGAAGAGATGGAGGACACACCCAAAGAGGAACCAATTAAACCCTGCACCAAGTCTTGCTATTCATGTGGAGAAGAAGGACACATCTCCCAGAATTGTATGAATGGGGATCTTGTAGAATTCCCGACAGAGGAAGTAGAGTATGACCCACAGGAAATAGAAGCCCTGATTGGATTGGAAAAGTCCAGAAGAGAAGTAGATTGGATTCGGGAAGGATCTGAGTCATATCACCTGTTATAGGTGCAAGGAGTCGGGCACTACCTCAACAACTACCCAAAAGGAAGCCAAGGACCGAAGGAGGCTATATAATCACAAGGAAACCTCGAAACTTGTCGAAGTAATATGTTTTCGTTGTAATGTAGCAGGCAGTTTGCCGAGATTGTCCGAAGGAGAAGGAGACTGTGATAAATAGTTGAATTTATAATGAAGAAATGGAGTAGTAGAAGTGAGAGCTTTTCTTTTATATTGAGGTGTTGAATTGAGACATGTAATGGAAGCGAGAGATTGTAATAATTAAAGAATCAATAAAGTTAGCAGTGTTGGTCCTACTTTGGATTTTATGAGTTACCCTATGAGGAAAGATGTTGACCAATTTCGAGGATATGAGAAATATGGTCTATGGAATATTGGAACATTTTAAGGGTGGTAGTACCCTGTAAGAACCGTTTACCCCTGGAAAAGATAAGGATACTCCACTGAATGGATTTCAGACAAAATGAATACGAGTTTTGTCTCGATAGGTTTGATACCCCAAGAGTGTGTGGGATGACGTTGGAGACCGTCAGTTGTTTGGATCAAATGTGATCAAGGATTCAGAGGAGAATGTTAAGTTGATTCGAGATAGACTGAAGGTAGCTCAGTCCAGGCAGAAGAGTTATGCAGACTAAAAAACGCAAGGAGGTAGTCTATGAAATTGGAGATAGAGCATGTCTTCGTGTGTTCCCTCTGCAAGGATTTAAACGATTTGGAGTTAAGGGAAAGTTAGCCCCGAGATTTGTAGGACCATACCGAGTTTGGAGCGTATGGGAGAAGTGGCCAACAAGTTGGAGTCACCCGAAGGACTGTCAGGAGTTCATGAAGCGTTTCACGTTTCCCAGTTGAAGAAGTGCCATGCAGAGATGGCCAATATTCCCCTGTAAGGATGCTTGACCCTGGAAAGGATAATGATGTTCCACGAAGTGGAGTATGGACTTCCTTAGTATAAGTTTTTATCTCGGTATGTGGGACATCCCACGAGGATGAAGAGATGAATTACTATTGGATATAAAGGAGGTGTGATGTTGGAAATATGGATCAAAGGAAATTCCATGATGAGTCTGAGTAACCATGTCCTAGTTTGGTGCCAATAGAAGGAAGGAAGACAGTACAATTGGATGGATTTAAGAATACTGGAAGTTGAATGTTGGGATAACGATCAGTTGCCCGCGACGATGAGTTCAAGGTTTACAAGTGATGAGATGGGCCATAGCCCACAGGCCCTAGGACCTGCCTAGAAGCAAGCACACTTTTGCTGAAGGAAAAACCCTGGGAGAAGTTACGATTTTATCGACAGATGATCTTATAGGAGTTTACGCAAAACCTGAGAGTTGTTAAGGAACGATAGATGTTTGTTTGGCTTGCAGAATCAATGGATTTTTTCGAACTTGGTTCGTCGACAAGAGAAATTCTGCAATGCTTGTGAGGATGACCGAGTGTTAGAATGCGAGATTCGCTAAACCATGTACAAGGTAATGATTTGGGTGCGGGATGGATTGATCACCATACCGACTTACTCTTATTATTCGCTTTGCTATATGGGATGGTAAATCTGAGTGACCTACCTATAGTAGAGTGACGACGATATTAAACCTTGTTGAACCTTAGAATGGTATAAGCATTTTTTCCCTTGTACAAGGCAGTTGTTGCCAACCGTAGGATATACGGTGAGGATCAACCAGACCCATTTCCTGCAGGAGAAACCATAAATCGTTGACCACCATGAGATATCGATAGTTGTTTAGAATTGGCGCCAGACCCGTCAGCTAAGAGGACCCAGTTTTGGAATAACCTTACCAAGAGGAAAAAGGACAAAAGAATTGAGGAAAAAGGTTATGCCACTACCGGAAAAGTCAGAGAGGGAATTATACTGAAGATCTGAGAAGACCAACACTGTCAGTAATAAGGATGGAGTATATGAGTTTTGATGGAACCGTAACCATGCTTCTAAGGGTGGTAGCACCCGAGACCCCGGAGACGATCATTGGATTTTTCAGAAGACCCCCAAACCCTAACCAATTTCTTTCTAGCCTCTCCGAATCTCGAGGACGCGATTCCTTTTAAGGGTGGTAGTTTTGTAACATCCCAAAATTCTAAATTTTGGAATGTTATAATAAATAGATAGTTTTGATTGATTGTTTGATTGATTGACTGAAAGTGAGTGAATTTGAAACTTTTTGAAAGTTAAATAAGAGGGAATAAAAGGACTTTCCCAAACTTTCATTTTTGCTTTTATGATCTTCGGGAATTCAACTTCTTTTCATCACAAAACCCTGGAGAGAAGATGGCATGACTTCTTCCATTTATTTAAATGACAAGGGGTGTTGAAAATATTTGAATTTCATTTGGAAAATATTTCCAAATTCTGAAACTTTATGCAACTCAATGATTTTCACGAGCGAAGATAAAATGACTTCTTCAAAACATATGAAATATGAGTTGGGAGTTTCAAAGGATTAAATTCAAGGTTCTTTTGAATTTATTTTCAATTTGGAGTTATTTGAGTTTTATTCAAATTATTTTTTCTCCAATAATAAAATATATGGAAATTAGGGTAACATGATTCCCTACATCAGAAAAATGGAAAGAAATAAATTTGAATTAATTTTGGTATTTTTAAAATGATTTTTATTGGATTTTATTAGACCAGTAGCACTCTTTGAATTATCTGAATTTGTGTGGATTTTATTTGGCATTATAAAAATGTTCGTGATGTAGAAAATCTTTTTCTGAAAATTTTGATATATTATATGCTTATATAATATTTCTATTTCCTTTAGTTTTTTTTATTTTTCGGTTGTTTTTTTTAAAACCTTCCGCCGAACTGGGTCGGCCCAGCTCCCTGCCAAGCCTCGGCCCAGCCCGCTTGTTCCGTGCCCGTCCCCGAGCTCCCGCGGGACTCCGCCCGCCGCACGCCGCCCGCCGCCGCCGTGGCCGATCCGGCCACCTCCGCGCCGCCTTGCCCCCTCCTCCACGCCTCCCGAGGCCGCCTCCCCGCCTTTATAAGAGCGCCCCGGACCCCCCGGGCCCCGTCTCTCCTCCCCCTCGCATCGCGCCGCGCCGCCGCATCTCGCTGTAGTCTCCGCCGCCGACGAGCTTTGTCGCCGTCGTCCCGCACCGCTCCGCCACCCGACCGACGGCGACGCCGCCATCAGACGCGCGCTCCATGCCGCACCCCCGTGCCTCGCCGCTGCTGAGAGACCCACCGAGCCGCCGCCCGGCGGACCAAGCCGCCGCCGCCGTCTGTCTCGCGGAACCCGCCGCCGACGTCGAACCCGCTGTGAACCGGTAATAAGCCGCCCGGTTTACCGGTTTTTTTAGGGTTTCGGTTTTCGTTTAAAAACCCTTTTTTTATTTAGTTAGTTTAAATAGTGAGTGTTCGCTAGTTAGGTTCTGGAGCGAACGAATTCATTAGATTAGGTTCTGTAATGAACGTCCGCTATTTAGTTTTTTTTCTTTTATTTTAAGTTTTCTGCCAGGGACCCGTATGTAATTAGTTTCTTTACAGATTAGCCCCTAGTTTTCAAATGACTACAACTTTTGCTCGTAAGTCGGAATCCAACGAAACCAACGCCAACTTCTTCGTTATGATCCCCTCTTTCCGGTAATCCAATTCAAACATGTTTTTGAAAGTTTTAAAATTTGAATTCAAACAGATTTGTATTTGAACTTCGTTTGATCATAACTTGAGTTTCAGTAACTCGATTTAGTTGATTCTTTTGCAAATCAAGCTCTTGACCTAAACTTTCTGATAAGGCCAAATTCACATAATTTTGGTACTGTTAGAAATTGTTTTATTTTGCAAGAGTTATTTGCTTGGTTTTGATGTTTTCTGAATCGTTTTCTTCGTTCGGTCCGATGTTTTGAGTGATTGCTTATGTGTGGCTACTATTGCTTGATTACGATAGATTGACCGGAGTGTGACGAGTAGAACTATCAAGGGTTTGAGTGCGAATCATCTTCATCAACATTGCAGGCAAGTAACACTTTGATCATGTCTTTTCTCATACCAAGTTTTTATGCATTAGATCTATCCTCAAACACTTGCATGATTAGGATCTAATTAACTTGTGGGTTTTGGGAAGTAGATCGAGGTAGTACCTATTACCTGTTTATTTTCAAACCCTTGGGAGTTACTTCTACGTTTTCTTATTATGCCATGCTATGCTAGTAGACGTGGATTGGGTGAGTGTATTCCATGACAGATGTGAGATTGTTAAATTAATAGTTTATTTAAGGTGGCAACTTAAACACACATCTGGGTGGATTGAGGCACCTTGTTTCTATCAGGATTTGCCTGTATTTCTTCGGACCGCCACCCAGGCTCAAAGGGATCATGAGATTATTCAAACTAGAAACTTACGTGTGCAGCCACAAGCCATTATGGGCTCTGGCATAGTTGATTAAGTTGTGCAAACTCTTACGGGTAGACTAGCAGATGTAGGGGAAAGTAGGTGTACCGGTCAACCCACATGTAAGGTGCTAGTGCTTCTGAAAGACTATGTGTCGGTCATCCGTTTCTCAAACATCATGTAGTGCGAGAAATCCAACGGAGGCGATCGAGTCTTGTGGGGAAAAGTGCGCAAACCTCTGCAGAGTGTATAAACTAATCATGGTTAGCCGTGTCCCCGGTTACGGACATCTTGAGTATCTAGTACTTGGATATCATGTGAATCTCATCATGTTACTTCTAATTAATATTGTTGGGTTTTTAATGAGTACTTTTAATTGGGATTGAGGATGCTGTCAACCATTCTCAATGTTTAACAACCACCATGATAGTTAAATAAATTTATTCCTTTGTAGTAGGGAAAAATTGGATTTTCGCAAAACCTTATAACCATAGAGCTTTTCCACCAGCCATATATGCATGTAGTATAGGCTTATTCCTTCATTACTCTCTATGTGTTACATTGCCAGCATATTCCATGTGCTGACCCGTTTTCGGGCTGCAACTTTTCATGTTGCAGACTTTTCAGACGACGAGTAAGTGATACGTTAGAGTTACGATTTCTACACTCAACTTTGCCGTTGGTGTTGATGGGAATCCCCAACCTTGTTGCTTCCGCTATATTTGGATTGAGGTAATAGTATTTACGTTATTTATACATGTGATTTACCTCTGTTATAAATCCTCGAGTACTGTGTGTGTCAGCATACCGATCCAGGGATGACACTTAAGCAAAGAGACTTGATCTATTCGGGTCGGGTCGCCACAAGATGGTACCGAGCACATGTTGACTGTAGGACGTGACCCTAGAAACTGACTAGCCCATAGGAAAGATTTTTCTCTACAACTTTTTTTCAAAAGAATCGTTTACCACTCTTCTCTTCTGAGTTTATTCAAATATTCCCTTTTAGTGAGACCATACCCCTTTTCCCTTTTGACCACTCGAAGATTTTACTGATGAGACCACATCAAGAAGTACAGGATATCGGACAACTAAGACCATTTGGAATGAAGAGGATTTTTTTTCCGTGCATTACAATGACGGAAACTACAATGGTGAAGACTCCGAAGACTAGGAGAAATTTGAAGGCTTTGAAGAATTTCCAGATTTGTATGACCTAGGAAGGCTACCCTTATGGAACTTGGTAGAATATGGAAGCTGTCAATACCCGAGATCAAGGTGTATCGGAGAAAGACTGGAACATGGAGCATCAGAACTCAAAGTTTTGTCAAGGAAACCCCAATGTAGGAGATATCAACTATGGAATGATAGCTCATGACAAGAGCAGAAACACGGCTATCCATGATGTTATCGCCCGCATATGCTATTGCCACTGTGCTGAGTAAACATGTATATGCATGGAAGGATTGGATGGTAGAAGGCTGATGGAGCACCCATCAGCAAGATGAAGTTTTAACCTTAGCCGGTGTATCACCAGGATCTGGAGTATTACATCAAGGAGTTTAGGGTGGATCTGTAGGAAGCCGTATTTGACAAGGAAGCAGTTCGTGAAGAACCCAGGACCCAGAAGATGAAAGTAGTCAAGCTGGAGGAGCAGAACCTTGAGACATCAAAGATTCGTCAGGACTGAAGGACAGTAGGACCATGGTTCATGCCAAGGATAGTGAAACCCAGAAGTTTGGAACGCAACTCCAGAAATATTAAAGGACGTCATGATAGACTTTGCGACAAC
The DNA here is from genome assembly GCA_021605205.1 of Aegilops longissima. Classification (NCBI taxonomy): domain Eukaryota; kingdom Viridiplantae; phylum Streptophyta; class Magnoliopsida; order Poales; family Poaceae; genus Aegilops; species Aegilops longissima. Next base: position 763,731,625 of record CM038679.1, read on the forward strand.
AGAGATGATCTTGCAAAAGAACTCGAGAAGGACAAGCATGACCGGAAGAAGCCATCGGAGACATGAACAAGACTTGAAGAGTTTGACGACATTGACCTTTAGAAGCCCAAACCCCTATTATATACATGCGTTAGATGCGACGATTGTGAGCTGTTATTTGTTTGATGTTTTTCCGACAGCAACAATAAAACCTGTCTTTTCAAAACTTTTGTTTGTATTGTGTGTATCCCTCTCTATCTCTCTTATCTCACCCCAAAACCCCTGGACCCAATAGAGGATGAATGGAGATGAGCTCATATTATCTGGATCGATGAGTCAATTGGAGACGGAGCGATGGATTCAGAACATGGAGGATCACATGAAGAATAACCCTATAGCCGGAAAGGTTATGGCCCAGCATGCTCTTCAATGCCTTGAAAGAGGTGCTGCTACTTGGTGGAGGATGTACCAAACCATCAATGGATGGCAAGGAGTAACCACTTGGAAAGAAATTAAGTTGACTTTGTCAAAGTCTAGGTTTGTGTCCCAGAAATTGGAGCCTTATGGAAATGATATGAAGAAACCTTGTGCATGCAAGCTCTGTGGAGAAATAGGACACACCCATAAAGAACACAAGAACGAATGCCCAAATTGTGAAGGAAGTCATCCAACTGAAGAATGCCCAACTAGACAGATCACTTGTTTCTTGTGTGAAGGGACTACCCACTACCCTACTCAGTGTCACATTTACCCCATGGTACAATGAATCATCCAGCCGAAGAAAGAAGAAATGAAAGGAGCCCTCACGGAAGTTCTAGGAGAAGCTGTGATGAAGGAAGAGATGGAGGACACACCCAAAGAGGAACCAATTAAACCCTGCACCAAGTCTTGCTATTCATGTGGAGAAGAAGGACACATCTCCCAGAATTGTATGAATGGGGATCTAGTAGAATTCCCGACAGAGGAAGTAGAGTATGACCCATAGGAAATAGAAGCCCTGATTGGATTGGAAAAGTCCAGAAAGAGAAGTAGATTGGATTCCAGGAAGGATCTGAGTCATATCACCTGTTATAGGTGCAAGGAGTCAGGGCACTACCTCAGCAACTGCCCAAAAAGGAAGCCAAGGACCGAAGGAGGCTATATAATCACAAGGAAACCTCGAAACTTGTCAGAAGTAATATGTTTTCGTTGTAATGTAGCAGGGCACTTTGCCAGAGATTGTCCGAAGGAGAAGGAGACTGGTGATAAATAGTTGAATTTGTAACAGAAGAAATGGAGTAGCAGAAGTGAGAGCTTTTTCTTTTATATTGAGGTGTTGAGTTGAGACATGTAATGGAAAAGCGAGAGATTGTAATAATTAAAGAATCAATAAAGTTAGCAGTGTTGGTACTACTTTGGATTTTATGAGTTACCCTATGAGGAAAGATGTTGACCAATTTCGAGGATATGAGAAATATGGTCTATGGAATATTGGAACATTTTAAGGGTGGTAGTACCCTGTAAGAACCGTTTACCCCTGGAAAAGATAAGGATACTCCACTGAATGGATTTCAGAAAAAATGAATACGAGTTTTGTCTCGATAGGCTTGATACCCCAAGAGTGTGTGCGATGACGTTGGAGACCGCCAGTTGTTTGGATCAAATGTGATCAAGGATTCAGAGGAGAATGTTAAGTTGGTTCGAGATAGACTGAAGGTAGCTCAGTCCAGGCAGAAGAGTTATGCAGACTAAAAAACGCAAGGAGGTAGTCCATGAAATTGGAGATAGAGCATGTCTTCGTGTGTCCCCTCTGCGAGGATTTAAACGATTTGGAGTTAAGGGAAAGTTAGCCCCGAGATTTGTAGGACCATACCGAGTTTGGAGCGTATGGGAGAAGTGGCCAACAAGTTGGAGTCACCCGAAGGACTGTCAGGAGTTCATGAAGCGTTTCACGTTTCCCAGTTGAAGAAGTGCCATGCAGAGATGGCCAATATTCCCCTGTAAGGACGCTTGACCCTGGAAAGGATAATGATGTTCCACGAAGTGGAGTATGGACTTCCTTAGTATAAGTTTTTATCTCGGTATGTGGGACATCCCACGAGGATGAAGAGATGAATTACTATTGGATATAAAGGAGGTGTGATGTTGGAAATATGGATCAAAGGAAATTCCATGATGAGTCTGAGTAACCATGTCCTAGTTTGGTGCCAATAGAAGGAAGGAAGACAGTACAATTGGATGGATTTAAGAATACTGGAAGTTGAATGTTGGGATAACGATCAGTTGCCCGCGACGATGAGTTCAAGGTTTACATGTGCTGGCCCGTTTTCGGGCTGCAACTTTTCATGTTGCAGACTTTTCAGACGACGAGTAAGTTATACGTTAGGGTTACGATTTCTACACTCAACTTTGCCGTTGGTGTTGATGGGAATCCCCAACCTTGTTGCTTCTGCTATATTTGGATTGAGGTAATAGTATTTACGTTATTTATACATGTGATTTACCTCTATTATAAATCCTCGAGTACTGTGTGTGTCAGCATACCGATCCAGAGATGACACTTAAGCACAGAGACTTGATCTATTCAGGTCGGGTCGCTACAATGCATTTGATATCTGATAACAACAAAATTGTTATGTTGCCCAAGTTTGGTAATGATGTACTCGTAAGTTGACCTTTAGGAGGTGTGCGGATGTTGGTTTCCTAGTTTAGTGGCATGATCTATTGGTTGTCTTGTTGACCTATATTCCTAATGCTAATGTTGATTAACCTTTGCGGATGTTTGAACCTTCTGGGGTGTATTTTGTTCGTTCATTTTATAACATGATTAATTGGGAAGGGGGTTGTACACCTATTTGGAAGAATTTTGATAAATTATTGTTCTCCGTAGATATTAGATTTTTGTATGATTGGCTTTCTCCAATAAAATTTTAACAAGAGATAACTTGAGTAAAAGATAACATGTAGATGATTTGACTTGTCTTTTTGTGGGGAGGCCGAGTCTGTTCACCACCTAATCTTTGATTGTCTTGTCACGGAAGAGATCTAGGGGGATGTTGCAATGTTCAATAACTTCAAAATTCCTTGTCACATGTCTGATCTATCTGTTTTGTGGTGTGCCAAAAATAAAAAGTTGCGGCTGGTATATCATGTGTTGTTGTAATGTCGGGCTTATTGACGATGTGGAATTAATGATCTTTGTTTTCAGGGTCCGGTGTGGACAAATAATCAAATTCTTCTTGGAAGAGTAAGTGTGATGCTTCATCAATAGAGGATTCTATGTGTGGATTCTCAATGGATCTTACTGAGAAACTGTATGTTGCTCCTAGATCAACAAAGAGGAACGATTCTAAATATCGCTTGGAGACAATGATATGGGCAGGCTAAAGGAGTGACAAGCGAGGCTTCATTTTGAGAGCGTTCAATCTAAAATGTTGATGGTCTGTAATAGTTTGCCTGGCTATTTAATTTCCTTTCCTTCATTGCATGTGAGATATTTCATACTGCCCCCCAACCTTTGTGGCTAGATGCAGGGGTTTAGGTTTTTTTAGGTTAGCTACTTTGGCTCAGCCCAAGCGATGTGAATAGTTATGTGGCTTGTTTCCCCTTGTTTTAATGAAATGTAGTGAGGGCCCCTTTTATTAAATAAAATACAATGTCGGGAAGCAGATTTACTTTCCTTAGTCATTGAGGATGACTGGGTCGGTTTCAGTCCCGGGGGACAATATAGGTCGCATATAAAAGGACCCAAAGGCTTAAGAAGAAGATCAATCTTCTTGATTTAGGGGAGTAGAAGATCTATCTTTTCCACGTCATATACAAGCCCCAATCACTACTAGAGAATCGGGCATTACAGTCATTTTTGGTAGATCGAGCAGTGGCGGATTCCCGTTCTATCTTAAAGCCTGCGTAGCTAATACTCGATCGAGCGCCAACATTTTGGAAACCGCCTCTAGTACCTCAAATAGCACAAGCAGTTTCAAATATATAACCGCTTGCAATGCACTGCATTTTACAGACAGTTTGGTACCAATAACCCCTGCCAATTATGTATGTAAATGATCTTATATTCTATTACTAGTTATGTACCCATGGCAATGAGATGAAACACTATAATACATAAGTACAAAGAAACATATCATTCATTGTAGTATCCATAGTACAAGTCTATTACAAGTTCAGATGAATCAAAGATACTGAAACATTACGAAAGTTTTACAAGTCCAAGTTCATCATGTGCTCTTACATATGAGTTGTACTGAGAGGGGCTCCGAATGCACCGATCGCATCTCGTCGGTCATGGTTTGTGGCCTGCTTCGAGCTCTACGAGTAGTACCTTTCGATGTCATTAGCTGGTTCTATTTATATCTCTAAAGCACCAATCTAGCGATATGTTCTTCTTGTGTAATGCAACGAAAATCAAGCTGCATGTACAACAAATAAGCAAGGTATTGATAATATAATATGAGCTAAATCCATGTAGCAAGTAACGCCATTGCTCTCTAGACAAGATAAAACAAAGAAGTTCTAGCAATTTGCATTGCAACACATTAATGCAAACTAGTTTGCAGTTTATAGAGACGATTAAACAGAGAAAATGCAAAAATATTGATTGTAAGAAATAAGTGGAACCAGTTAGCATTTTACAAAGAAGATAAAGCAAAAGCTGTAGCAGATTGCATTTCACATAGAAGGTAAACATGGTGAAGTTCGAGCAATTTCCATTGTAACAAATAAGTGGAACCAGTTAACAATTTACAGAGAAGATAAAACTGAGAAGTTGTAGCAGTTTTCATGTTAACAGTGAAGTTGAAGTAGTTAGCATTTGTCGTTCAATCCCCGACACTAATGACCTCAAAAGCCATGCCGCCCAATCCCCATACAACCGACCGACTATAAATGGAAGTTGTCGGCACCTTGTACCCTAACCCTAGCTATCGGAACACAAAAAAGGGGATCTAGATCGGCCACCACACGTTTGCCGCCATAGCCATGGTCTACCATCGTCCTACCTCTATGCACAACTGACCCCCTCCCCACACCGAGCGTAAATCGCGACAACGATAGCTGGGGAGGTTGCAACTTGTGACACGGTCACCGCTTCGGCCACTGATCAAAGCTCCTATTCGGAGTCTTCATCATCATAGGAGGTGGCAATGGAGGAGGAGAAGGGGGAGGATATGAAGGTGGACCACGAGGGGATGGAGGTCAAGGTGTTGGGCGGCAGCTTTGGCGGAGCACATCGTCACTGAGACCCAAATTGCTGCAGAGCTGGAAGATGACGCCGTCATCGCCACCAACATTGCAAACGCCCAGGTGGTGGCAGAGGACCGTACCATTGCCGAATTGATTGATGATGAGCGCGAGGTCTCCGCCAACCACATCCTTTTGGCGAACGCGAGGCGCAAGACCGAGGAGATGATCCGTAGCCTCAGTAACACTGAGGACGGCGACGACCATTGAATGTGGGCATTCCTGCTGGCACCCATGACCACGAGGCCTCTGGCTTTGGCGCCATCAACATATTTTCGACAATGAGTAATACAGTAGTTTCTCTAGGTAAACTTGTACAAATTCCAGTAGTTGCAGTACCAATAAAGCAGTAGATGTAGCACTATGGAATGATATCTACTTATTGTACAATTAAGCACTGCAATCTATCTAGGTTGAAATTTCTTTGTAGGGGATTTGGGGTAAATTTGGAGGAGATGTGGAGGTTCTAACCACCAGCCTTACTCATTGATATGATCACAGTGGAGGTCGTGGCAATGGGAAGTCGAAGCACGGCGGAGAGCACACGTAGCCCGACAACTACTCGAGGGTTGGCATCACAAAAATCTAAGATCTAGGGGTGATCAAGATTGGGATGAACAAGGGAAATGGATATAAGTCAGGTGATCGAGTATGTTGTCGGTTATAGCTACAAAGTCACCTCTAATACTTCGGAACTAAAGGTGGTTAGGTATTCGAGATCACCTCTGTGGATTATTATGGACGGTTTCATTTCCAACCGCCTCCATGGAAAATATAACTACACTCAGATGGAATATTAATTAGAGGCGGCTTTGTCCAGCTTGGTCACCACCACTTTCAGGAGCCACTGTTACTGCTCATTTTTCTACTAGTGAACATCAACGAAACGTTTGACACCAGCAATTATGCAACATTGATCAAGGAGCTCTATGTTTAGGGTTTAGCTCTATTGACACCATATAATCATGAAATCCTTACTTTGTTAATAAGAGATCGACAAAGGCAGGGAGTGAGGCTATTACCAATCTCAGGGGGCCCGAACCTCGTCAAATCGCGTGTCTTCGTCTTCGCTATGAGATTCGTCAAAGGGATCCTACCGTAGTCCCACCTTCAGGTATTTTACTATGTATACCCCCTTGTACACGGTTTACAAATTTGTGCATCAAAATCACGTAATTTGAAGAATTGTAGTCACAATAAATGATTAAAATGCATAAAAATTGTTTCCAAAGAATTTTTGACAGCCACAAATACTTCGTTAATGAACTAAATTATCAAGAAATGCAAAAGAAAGTACTTTTTTTTAATTTAGGCCCAAAACCTTTAATTAAGAGAAGCTAAACATATACAATATCTTAGAGAACATGCAAACAAAGTAAAACGGTGATTACATGTAGTAAGTCTTTTAAAAACAAAAAAATGATTAATATTCAACCTAAAACATAATAAGTTCCTGGAAGGGACGCCAAAAGGTGAGATCGGTCGAATACCAGTCAACCAAAATACTTGAAAACAATTAGTGCAATAGCATATGTAATCAAACTGTGTCAGCATTTAGAGATGCCTTATATTTGATTCTCCATTCGAGAATCAAAATCAGTTTCTCGTAAACAATTTAGATGAGTTATCCTCAACATGCAGTCTCTTCTCGATGCATTGGGGTTGAATTTGCAAAGCAATACAAATATTCTATATCTAAATACCTAGCCCCCACTAACTATTTCTCTCAATCTGCAAGTGTGCCACATCATCGCACAACATGCATAAGAAAAGGCCCACCCCCAGTACCATATATCTCTCAACATGCAAGCGTGTCACTTCATCATGAAGCATGCATGAAAAAAGACTCATTTCAACATGCAAACATATATAAAAATTTCCATTCTATTATGATTTAATAAACATTTTACAACTATAGTAATCAAACATAATAAATTATATGTATTTTCAGCTTTAGCCTTTTATATTATTACTTCAAATATTCATGTTTAATCTGTTATAAATAGAAGTAGAAGACAAAATAAGCACAAACTAATTGATAGAATCCAGAAATTGGAGAAATCCAGAAATCCCCTTTTTCTAATTAGAGATGACAACAGAGTATCCTGACTTGAACAACAATTAAATAGAAAATATTAGACCTCAAAAGTTAACTTAAATTAATATTCTCTTTGTTCTAAAATATAGTGCATAATTTTTTTTGAAGTCCAACTTAGTAAAATATGACCAAGTTTATTGTAAAAAATATAAACATCAATATGCCAATTAAATAAATATATAAAAATGGTTTTTATCATTGATGCCACTGGTTGTGTCTCACTACTCAATTATGCCACCAGGAATTTAGTTGCTCAAAAATGCCATCGCATCGGTAGGCGCATGCTCAAAAATGTCACTGGACAACCTTATTTTCAGCTCAAGTCTCATTTTCCATGTTATAATGATCAAAATACCTACAGATTAACATGTCAGCTCTCCCTCTATCTCACTAATATAAAGTGTGGGTCCCACTTGATCCCAACCGCGTTCTTATTTTTCTCTAAAATTATTCGCTTGCTTACTCCTAACAAGTGAGATCCACATTTATCATTGTGAGATAAATGTGAGCTGACATGTGGATAGAGGGGTATTTTCTTCATATAACATGGTCAACAAGTCTGACCTAACAATAACGATGTCCAATGACATATTTGAGCAAACATCTAATGAAACAATGACATTTTTAGATATCTAATGGCATTTTTGAGCAAGGAGCGACGGCATTTTTGAGCAGTTGTAATTTTTAATGGCAAAACTGAGTGGTGGGAGACAGCTAGTGGCATAAATGGTAAAAAAACCAAAAATATGAAACAATTTACCTTGTAGGTGAATGAGGCGATTTATCTAATAATATATATTTGGCTCCATGTGTATCTGGATTTTTTTTATACCCTTTTTTGGCCTAGCAGTTTTTTCTCGGAACAAGACAAAAAATAGAAGAAGGAATAAAATACTGTAGACGCAGACACCACATTCGGCCCATTCCAGGCCATCTACCGAAACAGAGCCCCACGAGACAAAGGATCCATCCATCCATCCCCATCCCCATCCACCCTACACCAAAATTTACAGGTCTCTTGTCCTCATCACCAAACCCCATCATCACAATCGATCTGATCCTCACTCCATTACCAATCTTTCGACGCCACTCCTTCAAGCATCATCGCCGCCTATAAACCTCACGAACCAAGGAGAACCGTGGAGGCTTTCTTGGTCGCTGCCCGTCCGTCCGCATGTCCATGTCGAGCCCGGTGCACGCCCGGAAGGCCCTCCACCTAGTCGCCATGAAGGCCAAGCTCCAGAGCTTCCTCGGCCTGCGCCTCCTCCTCGTGGCCGCCCTCGCCGCCTTCCTCCTCCTCTTCTCCGCGCGCACGCTCTTCTCCTCCTCCTCCTCCTCCCCCGGCTCCGCCGCCTCCTCGCACCCGCGCCTTAGCGGCGACGGGTCGTGCTCCAAGCTGCCGGCGCCGGTGGCCGACGCGCTGGTGCACTACGCGACGTCCAACTCGACGCCGCAGCAGACGTCGGACGAGATCGGGGTGTCGCTGCGCGTCCTGCAGCGCCGCTCGCCCTGCAACTTCCTGGTGTTCGGGCTGGGGCTCGACAGCCCCATGTGGGCGGCGCTCAACCACGGCGGCCGCACCGTGTTCCTCGAGGAGGACGCGTCCTGGATCGCCTCCGTCCGCGCCAAGCACCCGGGCCTCGAGTCCTACCACGTCGCCTACGACACCCGCCTCACCGAGGCCGACGAGCTCATGTCCCTCCGGGACCACCCGGGCTGCACCGCGCAGCCGGACCTCGCCGCCGCCGCCGAGGCCTCCTGCCGGCTGGCGCTCCGCGGCCTCCCCGCCGCGTTCCACGAGGTCGAGTGGGACCTGGTCATGGTGGACGCGCCCACGGGGTGGGTGCCCGAGGCGCCCGGGAGGATGGGCGCCATCTACACCGCCGGCATGGTGGCGCGCGCGCGGCGGCCCGGGGACGGCGCCACGGACGTGTTCGTGCACGACGTGGACCGGACGGTGGAGGACAGGTTCTCCAAGGCGTTCCTGTGCGACGCGTACCTCGCGGAGCAGGTGGGCCGGATCAGGCACTTCGTCATCCCCAGCCACAGGGAGAAGCCCGGCACGCCCTTCTGCCCGCTGAATTAATTTTCTTTTCTTTTTACCATCATCATCCAGTCAGTGTAGCAGGACTAGCTGCACTTACCTTGATCAAGCATATAGTATACCTCAAGACACAGCAGCATATACACTGAAGCTCATATCATACATACGCCATTATATTGGAGGTAATTACTTCGCGCTTGATCCGGTCCGTCGGATCGGAAACGATAGGTTCACGATCGCATAGTCCAGAGAAAATGAGTGTGGATTTTTTTTAAATCTGCGGATGCAACTGTTAATTAGGGCCATCCATGGTTGCTGGTCGTTGATCAAGAGTCCAACTTATATCAGGCCGGCCAACAATATGTTGTAATTAATTATCCAGTATCTTCATTACACTTGTATTTTTGCAAGATGTTTTCTTTTCTTTTTCTATCTATCTGGCTCATAATGATGGAGATGCATGTGGAGTGAGGACAATGAGATTTATTTGTTTGAAGCAGTAATACCAGCTCTCATGAATATGAATACTTGCATTCTTTTTGTATGGCAAGTTATACAAGTTAGTGATCTGTCGGAAAATGCAGGATAATTGCACGTGAGTGTAATTTGAGTAATTAAGACAAAAAATTTGCTAACGAGGTTAACATCGCACATTACTGGAATCGTTTACTTTGCTGAGTTTCCTGGGTACTCGGCAAAGCACGGATAAAACTCGGCATTGTGTTGCCGAAATCTGTTCTCGACAAGCAAGACTTGGTTGGAAGTATGGCGGCACTCATCAACTTGCTGAGCACTCGACAAACACCTAAACAGCCTTTGCCGAGTTTTGGGAAACTAGAACACAGCAAACAATTGTAATGACGAGGCGCCTGCGGTAACTTCGTAAATCTCAAGATGATATGCGGAACAATGCGTAAATGGCGGTGCATCACGGTAAGATCTTTCTGCTAGTGTGAAACCCAGCGGTCCTTGGACGATTAGCAGCGTGACGCGTGGTGCATGTGTTCACGTGCTTTACTTTGTTTTTGGAAAGAAAGTACTTCTCCATGTGTGTTCTTCCTTTCTAAATGGCCAGCTGGACGTTTGCAGCAGCAAGGGAGGTTGAGCTTCGTGGCGATCCGTGCAGCGGGTACACTCCCGACGCGCTCTCACGTGGATTAACGTGAGCTAGCCATCCCCATGTTAACACTACTACCTCCGTTTCATAATATAAAAGTGTTTTCGACGCTAAACACTCTTATATCATGGAACGGAGGGAGTGTTTTTGACACTACACGTTTTTATATTGTGGGACGGAGGGAACACTACTTAATATAAGCTGTGAGCAGTAGTCTGGGTCGCTTTGGCAGCATGTGGCATTGGTTGCTGTAATCTGTTGCTCCTTCATAGGGCAATGAAGCAAAGAGATGACACTCGCAAAAACGAACATCTATCAATGTTATTGTCCGGGCAGATGCATGGCAGAATCTCGACGAGTGGACACTGACCGATTCGGCCCAGCCAGATTCTTGTCCACTGTTAGCGTTGATCTTTCTCCGCATCTTAGTAACGATGGAAACATCCCCAGGAAGAACCTCGAAATTGAGTTTGAATCGTGAACGGGTTCCAAGAATTTGATAGTAACCCTCGAGGTCAAGAACGTGCGTACGTGTTTCAAATGTGACATGCAAGTCTGTCTGCTGTTTCTTTTTTTATTATTATTACTACAAGAGAGGCCCGGAGGCGTTCCAGTGTATTCGTTCTCTTTTCTATTAAAAAAATACATACAGGAGACAAGCCAGTACACAAAGATTCTTGCAAGACACAGAAAAGCCACGGAGGGCGGCTTTGAACGTAGCAATTGAGGATCGCCACGTGTGACGGGACCAAGCAGTTGCGGAGCGTGCATTGGTCGGCACTGTGCCCCGAGCAGCTCCAAGATACTGTTGCCTCGTCAACACATAAAATCACCCATAAATGTTTGGATCAGACTGTTCAGATCTTTTCTTTTCATCCACCGACAATAATCAAAATTGTTTGGACCGGTTAATATGTCTGAAATCCCACAAAGCCGGCAGCAAATGAGGGGGGAGTCTAGGCCTCCGCCACGCCAAACGCTGACACGCCCTGCCCACCCAAATCCAACCCAGAGCCCGCGCATTTGGACAGTCCCATCATTGTTTCCGCGTGAAATCCCACCCTTTTTCACTGTGGTGTTACCTTTTCTGACAAATAGTATGTAACCGCACTCTTAATTATCAGATATTGGTGGTTCTTGGAAAAATAGAAATGTTTATTCAAGCCTGAAAAATGGTTTTGCACCTTATTTCGCATATTTAGTTCTAGATTTATTTTCAACTTATTTGCTTAATGATAGACTTCGTAGTATAATAACAAAAAAATTGTTCTCTTATATTTTTGTCCTCAAATATATGTTATATTGCGTTTTGTGTAAAATAATACCCCTCTTCTCTTTTGAACCTGCATACAAGACTTGCTTATACAGTAGAGTAAATAAATGAAACAACATATGTTGCAGTTAATAGTAACAAGGCAGTCTTTGATAGTCCGACGAACAATCCCAATGTACGGTTTGATGGGAAGCATTTCTATTACAAGGTAAATGCATCAGTGATTATTTTTTAATCATGTCAATGAATTTACACCTTTTGATAAATGAAATATCTTTTCATTACCTGGAGCGTCCATCATGCTGACCAAACTGCATTCTCTCTTGATCATTGAACACTATCAGCTACACATATAGTCTCTTATGGCTGTCAAGCATGGACTCCCAGAAGGACATCGCGTACCCAAATGATCCGAGATCAAGGACCAATGTTGATGCTGACTTGAAGAATGAGCTGCCACGGGGCATGACCGACATTGAGAATGAGCCCCTGAAGAATGTCCACAAGACAGTGATCGACGCGACCAAGCGGCGTGCAACATTGTAGATTAATGGCCAACGACCTAACCTCAAGGCCAAGAAGCAAAAAGAGATCACCAAAAGGATCAAGCTTACCAAGGCACATCTGTCTGAGCTATTTGATTTGCCACACTAAGATCAATGGTCGTAGAAGTTTCGAGGCATTTCGATCTTCATGTCCGAGCTTGCAATAATAATATCTTACTTTTGCTTTGGTACAACCCCCTAAACACATCAACGGATCAGATCTCTTTATACCCCTTTCATATTAAAGGGTAGAATGATCTTTTTACAAAATGCACCGCCTGCTCTGATTCGCAGAGGTCAACTGGGCTGGCCCGGCAGCAAACGGTCTCTGTAGTGTTACATTGGAAAATCCAAAGAAAATTTGTATGCGGCAGGAATCAAACACGGGAACTCCCACTCTCAAGCAAACGAGCCAAACCATTAGATCGAGTGAGCTATATTGGCTAATGAGCAGCACGGAATTCTAAGAACTATGAACAAGGACAGATTGAACGTTTTTTGAAATTTTGGATGCGGCTTTTTCTAAACGCGAACATTTTCCAAAATTGTAGAAAAAAGCAAAAATTGGAACACATTTTAGAATTCCTAAAAAAAAATGAAAAACGAGAATTTCTTTTTGAAATTCTGAACAATTTTTGAAGCGGTTTTGCTGAAACTCAGCTAGGTGAGTTATAATTATTACATATGTCTCAGTCACTTTTTTGACCGTCGGATCGTCACGCATCAAGATTCGTATACGTACTGGGTCTCGTGCAGGGGCGGCCTATGTGCGTGAGTTGGGCTATATTCGTATACGTACTGGGTCTCGTGCAGCTGGCTTTTGTCTATTTTGTCTACGGAGTTCGTCTATGTGGGTGAGTTGGGCTATATGTGGGTTGCTCTCGTGCAGCTGGCTTTGTGCGCAAGGAATGTAAAAGCTAGCCATGATAATAACTGAACCCTGAACATTTTCCACACTTTCCCCCTTTCCTATTTTAGTACATTCATTTTTTGGTTTTTTCACCTTAATTTTCATTTACCAGATATTGTAAAATTGATTGTTTAGGTGTTTCAATGTTTTTTGTTTTTTCTCTTCCATTTTTTAAATTTTCAATATTTTTTGTTTTCTACTTTACCATTTCATTTCATTTTTTATTCTTCATTTTTATAACTCTTATTTGAGTCAAGTGTTTTTGCTTATCTTTTTATTCTAATAATGACATTCTAATAATGACATAAAAACCCAAGCCTCCCTTTCGGTACAAATGTTTTCTCCATGAGTTTTTTAGTCAAAAAAATTTGTGTGAACATGGTTTTAAAGTCGGGCCGTAACTGCAAGTTTTCAAATGGGGTCGTAACTGCAATATTTCAAGTTGAGTTAAAACTATAAGTTTTCATATGGGGTTGTGCCTATGAGGTTTCAAAAAATGGGTCGCAACTACATGTATTCAAATAGGGTCGCAAGTGCAATTTTTAAGATATAGTCACAATTACATCAAGTCGGGTTGCAACTAAAAGTTCACATGTCGGGTTGCAGCTGCAAATTTCAAGTACGGTCGCACCTACAAGTTTTCAAGTGAGGTCGCAACTTCAAGTATTAAAACATAGTCGCTGCTGCAAGTTTTAAATCTGGTCGCAATTGCAAGCATTAAAAAAGGATTGCAACTGCAAGTTTTCAAATGTTCGCAATGTGCAAATTTTGAAGTGAGGTTGTAACTCAGATGAAGCCTTATGGCCTACCCAAACATCCTTCATCGAACATGTCTATTTTTTGACATCCTTCAAATGACCTCAACTTTTGTATGTAGGTCGGCATGCCCATGGTAGGCATCCATGTCAGGTATGAACGATTTTCGACACCATATGCAAGTCACGACACGTCCGACTATTATCGGCCTTTTTGACCGAGAAAATGCAAATTTTGTCAAAAACAAAAACAATTTGATATGATGCCTTGAATTGGTCATACACGGCCTTGAAAAAAATTGGGACCATTTCAAGGATGTCGAAAAATAACATACTCTCATTCAGACCTTTCTGGCCCACCCGAAGACCCACGTATGAACATGGTTTTTTTGTGGGCATCCTTAAAATGACCCCAACTTTTGCCACCAGGTGGGCATGCTCATGGTAGGCATGATTGCCAGGTTTGAACTACTTCCGACATCGTATGCAAGTTGCGCCATGTCCGACCATTTATTGGTCTTTTTTTATCGAGAAAACTTCAAAAAATGCAAAACTTATTGCAATCCCAAGCAACTTGGCGTGGTGTCTTGAATTGTTCATACAAAAAGGCCATGGAAATATTGGGGCCATTTGACGGATGTCAAAAGAATGTGCTCTCAAACAGAGCCTTCTGGCCTATCCGGCGACCCTATGTTGAATGTTGTTTTTTCGGAAATCATTGAAATGATCCCAACTTTTACCACAAGGCAAGCACGTCCATGATAGGCATCCATGCCAGGTTTAAACGAACTCTGACAAACTTTACATGTGGCGACACGCCCGACCATTTATCTGCCTTTTTTTTTCACCGAGAACACTCTAGAAAATGCAGAACTTGTCGAAAACCCAAAGAACTTGGGATGGTGCCTTGAATTGGTCATACAAGACCATGCAAATATTTAAGATATTTCAAGTCGAGAAACAAAGAGCTCTTAGAGGAGCCTTCTGGCCTACCCAGACGCCCTCCGTTGAACATGATTTATGTTTCAACATCCTTGAAATGACCTTAAGTTTTGCAAGAAGATGGGTGTCCCATGGTAGCCATCCGGTTTGAACAATTTTAGACACCGAATGCAAGTTGCGGCAGTCGACCATTTATTGGCCTTTTTGACCCAAAAAACTCCAGAAAATGCAAAATTTGTCAAAAACCAAACCAACTTGGCATGGTATCTTGAATTGTTCATACATGCTGACTGAAAAAATTGGTGTCTTTTTATACATGTCGAGAAATAACGTGCTCTCAAACGGAGCCTTCTGTCCTACCTGTACACCCTATGTTGAACAAGGTGTTTTTTGGACATTCTTGAAATGACTCTAACTTTTTCCCATGGTAGACATCCATGCCAGGTTTGAAGGAAATAAGTATTTGAAATCATAATATAAAAATGTATCTATAACTGTTACTCCCTCCGTCCCATGATATACGAGCATTTTCAGCAATACACTAACGTCAAAAATGCTTTTATATTATGGGATAGAGAGAGTATTTTAATTTTTAACATAACTAACAAATACAAACAGATACAATTAAGAACTGTATATCCTTTTTTAAAGCATTCAATAAATATTTGAAGGAAAAAAGACTTTAAGGTCATAATATAAAAGAGATACTTAAAACTATTATTTTGGTACTCCAAACAATATTTCAAATTTTTGAACAGGTTTCGAATGAATAATAAGTTTAAAAAGGAGAAAAAATAATTAACAAAAACAGAGACGAAGATCGGAAAAAATAGAAAAGAAAAAAGGCTAAGGTCTTGGCCATACTAAGCGACGACATCAACCCGGTTGGACGCTTGTTGGGCCGGCCCAACCTCTCGCTTATTTGAAAAAAGTTCATCGATTCAAAAAAGGTCCCTGTTTTTAAAATTTGTTCCAAATTCAAAAGATGTCCCTTTTTCAAAGTTTGTTCACAAATTCCCAAAATGTTTGGGGAGTTTCAATATGATTGCGCTTTCAAATTTTGTTTGAAATTTCAAAAGTATTCACCTTCCAAAAAAATTCTAGACTAATATTAAAAAATGTTCAGAGAAACTAAAAAAATGTGTTAGTTCGTATTTTTCTGAAATGTTTCCGAAAGTCCAAACTCGTGTGGCTAAGCAACGGGAGTTAAATGGTTCGATCCTTTGCACTGCCGCACGCACAGGGCGAACCCCCTGAAGCGAGAAATGGGCTGGCCCACTCTACCACAACGAGCACCTTGTTTTTTTTCTTTTAGTTTTTTTGGTTTTTATTTTGCCTTTTTTGCTTTTCTGCTGTTTTTCTGTTCTTTTTTCTTTTTTTATTTTTTCTGTTTTTTCCTTTTCCATTTTATTTTTCGTTTTTATGAAAATGTTCAAAAATATTACTGCTTTAAAAACAAAAAATATTTCGATTTTTTCATAATTTGTTGATAAAATCAATAAAGTTTCGTCTTTTTCAAAAGTTGTTCCTGTTCATATATTTCTCAAATACACAAACAATGTTTTTCATTTTGAATTGCTTTCCAGATTTTCTAGAAAATGTTTGCATTATCAAAGTTTGTTCACGAATTAGCAAATGTTCGTGTTTTTGAAAAAAATCTTTGAGATGTTGAAAAAAATGTTCTTGTGTTCCAAAGAATGTTCATGTTCCCACGAATTTTTTTTATTTTGAAATATGTTCTCATTTTCAATAAATTGTTCGAAAATGCAGAAAATGTTCGGAATATCAATTTTTGTTCACATTGTCAAAGTTTGTCCCATTTTTACAAAAATGTTAATGTTCCAAAAAGTTTTTATGTTTTTATCTTTTTTCTGGAAAGTCAAAAAGTGTTCACACTGAAAGAGCCACGATCATAACAGTCATCACTTCTCTCGAGCAAAGCGACTCTGCCTTCACCACAGAGGACCAACCAAGAGCCCTCACAGTGGTCGATGCAAGAGATCTCTGTCGACCTATGTCAAACAACCGGCCAGGCGCATCGAGGACTACCTAGGCCGCTCCCCTGGATGCAAGCTGTGTCCATGTCTTCCTCTTGTGAAAGGTGGTGTTACCATGCGATAGGGAAAGAGAGTTAGGCACTATGTACTTTAGCTAGTGCAGCATGCATTTTAGCTTTAGCCTTTCTTCTTCTTCTCTTTTCCATTTTGCAATTGGGGATTAAGCTTAGCTATTGGTCGTTTGTACATGCATGGATCCGCCCATGCATGATGCATCTTTCGGCTGAGCGCATGAAAAAGATAGACCACTATCGATCCATCTATATGTTACGTAAATCTTGTTGATAAGAAGAAAAGGGTTCACAAAAGTCATGCAAGTCAGATTATACATACATACACTCGCAATATGCAGTACGAATGATTGATTGATTTTCTTTTCATGTTGCAAAGTTGGTTGGCGATGGCACCCAGCCGGTAAAGTAAACAAAAGAAAAAAAAAAGTAAAGTAAAGTAGTGCATGGGTGTTGCATTGTAGTAGGTTGTATCAGGCCGATCGATCGGTCGTCCAAAGCTTCCTTGATCCTTTGTATTCCCTGATCTGTTATACAACTAGGAACCGACAGAAATGCAGATGGAATATGTTATACTCTACTCAGGTCGGCTCGATCGTGGGTTCAAAGGTGGCTACCGCCTACCGGCCGGCCTAGTTACTACTACAAGTCTACAACCACAGTTACTTTTGTACCTGTACCTCAGTTGATTGAGTTGTGTATGTAGGTCCTGACGCATGCATATTCGCCAGTGGGAGAAGATCAATTGCAGCAGGAAACATGTATTGGTGTATGTTGGAGCTAGGAACTCATCACTCACTTGGATACATTGCTCCTAGCTAGTTGCAAAAAACCATAGTACTACACATGTCGGAATAAACGGCCAGGGTCAATAGGGAAGTAAACCAGGTCCTGTTTAATCTCGTTTAAGTCCACTTATGTAGTTCAATAAAGTTTTTTTTTTCAGGGAAAATAAACTATCGAGCTAGCTAAAACTAAGGGCATCTTTGATTCGCATGATTCTCAAAATACGGGAATAGCACAAACACAGGAATAGAGTGTCGTGTCCTTTTGTACCCTATAGGATTTAGAAGTGTGCTTGATAGGACAAAAAACAAAGGAATTCAACAAAGAGGTTTGAGTAGATGGAATTTTTTCTCCAAAATCCTATCGGAAAATTCCTAAGGATTTCATTCCTACGAATCAAACGATCATCATATGAAAAAAATCATAGGGATGCAAATCCTCCAAAAAAATCCTATGAAATCACTTTGTATGAAAGGAGCACTAACTAAACAGGACTTGCCGGCGCCGTCCCTTAGGGAGAGAAAAAGAGTGGTGGCCTTGGACCTGGTGGTCACATGGCGCCACATGGAAGTGAGCCCCTCTTCTCTTCTCTGCTTTATTATTTTTGTTTTGTTTTTGTCTTGTGCAAATGGATCGATCAAGCAGTTGCTGCTTTAATAAACAAAGTAAGTACACAAACAAAAAAGAATTTGTTCGAGGGAGCGAATTGTCTTGTCACAGATGACAGCTAGCAATTGTTCTAGCTTGGCTTAGCAATTGTTCTAGTGAAAGCAATTAATATGTACCCTTCACAGATGACAGCCATATGTTCATATCATCATATGCTGTGAAGGGTACTCTTAATTAGTGCTAGCAATTGTTCTAGCTTAGCTTTATTAGCTCGATCGCCTGCATGCAAAAGATATACCGCTATCGGACTATGCAGCTTGTTGATAAGATTTTCTATCGGACTATGCAGCTTGTTGATACTGATATACCGCTATCGGACTATGCAGCTTGTTGATAAGATTTTCTATAAAAGAAAGAAAGTCAGATTGTATATGTACCATTATTTATGCACGTGCGCATGGTGATTGGTTTAGTTTTGTTTACTCGCAAGGCAATTAAAATTGAGTAGTTAGTTTTTTTGTGTGGAAAAAAAATGAGTGGTTAGTTGATTAGTTATGTTCAGGTAGTTGGCAACCAGTATATAAATAAAGCAAAGTAAAGTAGTGTAGGTGTATGGTGGGGTGTAGTTGCATGGAAAAGGGAGGAGAAATATACCTTACCTAGCTAGCTATATGGGTTGATCAAAGCAAAGGTTCTTTGTGTCTTTCTGCTGTTACATACAGATTGTAGCAATGGACGTAGGCAGCGAATTCAGTGGACCAAGTCAACCATTGTTGATGGAAAAGTCGCTATTACTTTAAATGATATGTTGGGTAATTATTTTACTACTAGAAAAGGTCTAAGGCAGGGGGATCCCTTCTCCCCCTTGTTGTTTAATATAGCTGCTGATGTCCTGGTAACCCTGGTTGGAAGGGCTCAGGAGCAAGGGTTTATAAAAGGTTTAGCCCCTCAGATTTATGAAGGTGGCCTTTCTGTTTTACAATATGCTGACGACACGATTTTTTGTTTTGAGGACGACTTGGAAGGAGCTAGGAATCTTAAAATCATCCTTTGTGTCTTTGAGCACTTGACTGGTCTAAAAATTAATTTTTTAAAAAGCGAGGTTTACTGCTTCGGTGAGGCGAAAGTAAGACAGGAGGAATATGCTCAGATCTTTACTTGCACAATTGGAACCTTTCCTTTTCGCTACCTTGGTATGCCTCTACACTATAAGAAACTTAGTAATAGCGATTGGAAACCTGCTGAGGAGAAATGTGAGAAGAAAGCAGCTACCTGGCAGGGGAGCTTGCTTCCTATGGGAGAGAGACTTATTCTGACTGAGACTTGCTTGAGTAGTGTTCCTAGTCACATGCTTTCCTTCTTTAGATTGCCTAAAGGTGTGGGTAAACGCTTTGATTTCTTCCGAGCTCGTTTGGTTTGGCAAGAAAGGGAGGGAGTGCGGAAGTACCACCTGGTCAACTGGAATGATGTGTGCCAACCTAGGGACCAGGGAGGACTGGGGGTTACTAATCTAGATGTTAAAAATGTTAGTCTTCTTTGTAAGTGGCTCTGGAGACTAGAAAATGAGGAGGGGGACTGGCAGGAGTTGATTAGAGCAAAGTATCTGAAGAAGAAAACTTTGACTCAATGTGAATCATCTCCTAACAACTCCCACTTCTGGAATGGCTTAATGGAAGTTAAGAATATTTTCTATAGCTGTTGTCAGAGAATTGTGGGGGATGGTCGTAAAACTAGATTTTGGGAAGATGCGTGGATAAAGGATAAACCTCTTTGTTTGATTTTTCCTCGTCTTTATAATCTAACTTTCTGCAAACATGTTACTGTTGCGAAAGTATTTACCATGGAGTTTAATTGCATTAGGTTCAGAAGATGTTTATATGGGGAGACTCTTGATATGTGGAATAAGTTACTTGATATGTGTGGTCAGGTGATTTTGTCGGATAAGCCTGACAAAGTTAAATGGCTACTTACAAACTCCGGTAGCTTCTCTGTTAAATCTCTGTATCACTATCTTATAGCTGGACAAGTCGTTTTCCCTTTTAATAAACTATGGAGGATGAAGATGCCTCTTAAAGTCAAGGCATTCTCTTGGTTAGTAATCAAAAATAGGATTCTGACCAAGGACAATCTGAATAAAAAAGGCTGGAAAGGTGCTAAGTTTTGTGAATTTTGTGACTGTGAAGAGAGTGTGAATCATTTATTTTTCTCTTGTTCCTTAGCTAAGTTCCTGTGGAATATTGTGGGATGTGCTCTAGGGAGCAGAGAGCTCCCATGTCTTTTTGACTTATGCAGAACTGGTTGTCTAGCTATCTTGGCAAAGATAGAGTAGTTGTTTTATTGGGTATTGCTGCTCTCTTGTGGTCTATATGGAAAACAAGGAACAAATCCTGTTTTCAAAGTGTTATGCCTAGAGATCCTACTGACATTATCTTTCTTGTTTGTTCCCTACTTGACTCATGGAAAAATCTGCAGAAAAGAGGGGTGCAAAGCATGCTTCATCAGGTGTCTAGGCGTATCGTGAGGGTGACTCGTGATATCTTCAGAGGAGGGCATGGTTTGGTGCCGCATGTGAGAAGGATTTTGTGAAGCTAGTCGCTGGAAATGCTTGCTGGCTTCAAAGCATAATGTTAATTTGGTTGTTGTCATTTAGTCTGTTGATACCCTTGTAGCTAGCGTAGCACTAGGCCCTTCCATGGCTAGTTTTGGGCAGTTTGAAGCATCCTGATGTGGTGATATAATATCAGTGGTGTGATGATTAGGCTGGATAGGCTGGAGCATCATGTGGCTTCTAGATCAGTGATGTAATGGTGGTTTTGATGCCTTGTAAACAATTCCATTTTCATAATGAAAATGGGGGCCGTGTGGCCCCTTCGATCGAAAAAAAACGTACAGCTGGCCGGTCGGGCGGGAACTTTGCTTGTTTTGCTGCAATCGATTCATTAAAGATTTATAAATTGTATATTTAGCAAACGTATGTGCATGCCTGTTTTAAATCTTGGTGTGTGTGGTAGATGAGTTATTTTTACAAATGAGGTAGCTAGAGATGCTCTTAGGGATTAGGGTGTGGCTAGGTCTTAGTCACTGAGGTTTAACCAAGAAGTCAAGTGACATAACATGTAAGACAAAAGAAATCTGAAAAGAATTTTTTTGCACGAATCTCAATGTAAGATCTCACGGATATAGCATCGACGGAGACTTAACGAAGTCTGAGACTGTAGGGATTAAACTAGCTAGCATGGGTGTGTAGTACATGTATGGATGCATCCTTTATTCGGGGAAACTTCTAATTTATTCATGTTCAATCATGGTACTACAACAAACACTAGAAATAATAAAAATTGCATCCAGATCCGTAGACCATCTAGCAACGACTACAAGCACTGAAGGGGCCAAAGGCGCGCCACTATCATCGGCCCTCCCTCGCCGAAGCCGGGCAAAACTTGTTGTAACAGACACTCAGTTGTATCCTTAAATGATGCATCTTTCGGCCAAGTGCCTGAAAAAGATAGACCACTATCCATCGATCCATCTATATGTTATCTAAATCTTGTTGATGACTAAGAAGAAAAGGGTTCACAAAAGCCAAATAAGTCAGATTATATATATGTGTGTGTACACTCCCAATATGCAGTATGAATGATTGATTGTTTTTCTTTTCCTGTTACAAAGTTGGCTGGCATGGCATGCCACCCAGCCGGTAAAGTAAAGAAAGAAACTAAAAGTAAAGTAGTGCATGTGTTGTATCATAGTAGTTGCATCAGATCAAAGGAAAGGGGAGATACATGGCACTTGCCGGGTTCGGGTGTGAGTAATGATCACCCAAATCCGCACCGTCTCAATATTTTTTGCCTAAACCTATATTGTCTCAATATTTTCCGCCCAAACTTATACATGTACCTGCACGTTGGGTTACAAACTATTCTCATACCCGTACCCGGCCGGGTTCGGGTAATACCTCCCATCTCAGTCAACGGCGGAGCTATGTGGAGGCTTGAGGGGGCCGTGGCCCCCCCCAGCCCAAACAGGATTTTGTTTTTACTAGGTATTACGTACTCCCTCCGTTTCTAAATAATTGTCTTTCTAGAGATTTCAACAAGTGACTACATACGAAGCAAAATGAGTAAATCTACATTCTAAAACATGTCTACATACATCCGTATGTTGTAGTCCATTTAAGATGGCTAGAAAGACAATTATTTGGGAACGGAGGGAATAGTATGTAAGTAATGGGCTAATGGGCAAATCCACGGGGAATAGAGGCAAACAGTGGACGGAAGCATGTTACGCTAGCTCTGAACCTGCAGTGTGCGTGCCTCCCCGCGGATTTGTAAGTGCTCATGTGGGTGCTTCCACCTTAAACTGTTGGACACTTGGAATTTGGATCCCCCGTCCGGCCGTCCGTGTGATCTGTACGAGTAGGATAGTGAAATTGGGGAAACAGGGGCAGCACCAAAATTTGGAATTTTTGTTGCTTCCTTTAGGAGTTTGATTAGTAATTCAGCAATTAAGTATGCCTATTCATCTGATCTAATTGTGGATTTTTTGTGTTTTGCATCACAAATTTGTATTTGATCTCAAAACGGGATAAGATTGATCAAGTGACCATGGTTAATGCCAGCAGCAGCAACATTCAGTCCTACTTCAAAAGACAAAGGACAGACCAACAAGATGCAGTAGCAGAAGATCCTCCACCAGCGCAACCTTTACCTCTGCTTCTTGAATTGGAACAACAACATGAAAATCAAGATGAAGAGCCTCAAACAAAATACCCAGTTCCTCTTCCTGTTGTGTTTCGAGGTATGGAATTCTTGGAGTGAGATCCTGCATTGCGACCACAAATTTGGCAATACCCACAAAATCAAAGAGATAGCGTGCGGAGATCATATTTGTTGCTAGGTCCTATGCAACCAACACTCAAGGAGTATAAAGCTTCTGGTAAAAAGGGCCATCAGCGTTGCTTCCAATATAAGTGGTTTGAAAAATTCCCATCATGGCTAGACTACTCAGAGGATAGTCATCGTGCATATTGTTTATTTTGCTTTGTTTCTAGCAGAAATTTCTCATCAAAAGGAGACTCTGATGTATTCACAGTGCATGGTTTTGATAACTGGAAGAAGGTAAATGTTTTGGTTCTTCTTCTTCTTCTTCTTCTTCTTCTTCTTCTTCTTCTTCTTCTTCTTCTTCTTCTTCTTCTTCTTCTTCTTCTTCTTCTTCTTCTTCTTCTTCTTCTTCTTCTTCTTCTTCTTCTTCTTCTTCTTCTTCTTCTTCTTCTTCTTCTTCTTCTTCTTCTTCTTCTTCTTCTTCTTCTTCTTCTTCTTCTTCTTCTTCTTCTTCTTCTTCTTCTTCTTCTTCTTCTTCTTCTTCTTCTTCTTCTTCTTCTTCTTCTTCTTCTTCTTCTTCTTCTTCTTCTTCTTCTTCTTCTTCTTCTTCTTCTTCTTCTTCTTCTTCTTCTTCTTCTTCTTCTTCTTCTTCTTCTTCTTCTTCTTCTTCTTCTTCTTCTTCTTCTTCTTCTTCTTCTTCTTCTTCTTCTTCTTCTTCTTCTTCTTCTTCTTCTTCTTCTTCTTCTTCTTCTTCTTCTTCTTCTTCTTCTTCTTCTTCTTCTTCTTCTTCTTCTTCTTCTTCTTCTTCTTCTTCTTCTTCTTCTTCTTCTTCTTCTTCTTCTTCTTCTTCTTCTTCTTCTTCTTCTTCTTCTTCTTCTTCTTCTTCTTCTTCTTCTTCTTCTTCTTCTTCTTCTTCTTCTTCTTCTTCTTCTTCTTCTTCTTCTTCTTCTTCTTCTTCTTCTTCTTCTTCTTCTTCTTCTTCTTCTTCTTCTTCTTCTTCTTCTTCTTCTTCTTCTTCTTCTTCTTCTTCTTCTTCTTCTTCTTCTTCTTCTTCTTCTTCTTCTTCTTCTTCTTCTAGAGTCGGGTGGCGCATCAGGAAGGAAGGAAGTAGGCTCAACTCATACTCACCCACTCATTTTCAGCATTGGCCTATCCTACATACAACCGCACCGCATATATAAGAGCAGAGCAGAGCACACAAGGAAGGAAGGAAGGAAGGAAGGAAGGAAGAAGGCGACCTCCTCCACCGTCCTGTTGCTCTGCTGCGTAGCTGTATGTATGGTATGTAGGTACGTTTCCTCTTGATTCCCCTACCTTGTTCAATTCCTCACCTCTGCTCTTCTCTTCTCTTGAGAGAGAGAGAGAGAGAGAGAGAGAGAGAGAGAGAGAGAGAGAGAGAGATCCCTTGCTTTGCTTGTACGGATGGTTCCTCATTTGTTTCCTCGCTCAACATCACCTACCTACCTGCCTGCCAATACCAAACTGCACATTAGGTTGTGTTTCTTCCATGTTCAATCTCCAATCCAATCTAATCTAATCTAATCTAATCTAATCTAGTGCACATTAGGATTTGTTTCCTTAGTTTATTATTACTAATAAGTACATTGGCTGCACTACCTACTACCTTGTGCTCTACTCATTCACCATTCCTATTCTTCTTGCACTGCAAATAATAGTTTTATGGTGAGTGAACCAATTAGCACTGCCACTGCCTCCCTTCTTGACAACCACCACCCTGACAACTAATCACACTCTAGCCTGCCTACCTGGCTTGCAGTTGTATCCCCTCTCACTTGATTTTTGATTTTATCCACATGAATCGGCCGGCCAGCACTGCAAATCATAACCACCACCAGCTCATTCTTGATTTCTTCTCCTCTATCTGTATGCAAACTGTATACATGCTCTGCTGCTGCTCATTCTTGATTCGTTGCTACCTAGGCTAGGCACCACTAGTATGGGAGCATCAGGCCTCAGGGTCACAGAGATCAGGCTACCCAATGGCGACGTCTACTCCGGCACGCTATCATCATCACTTTCACAGCAGGTGCCCGAGGGCACGGGCCGCTACGTCTGGGCCGGCCGCAGCTGCTGCGTGTACGAGGGCGGGTGGAGGAGGGGCACGAGGCACGGCCAAGGGAGGACGCTCTGGCCCTCCGGTGCCGTCTACGAGGGCGACTACTCCGCCGGGTTCATGGACGGCCAGGGGACCTACGTCGCCACCTCCTCTTCATCATCATCATCCTACAAGTACAAGGGGCAGTGGAAGCTGGATCGCAAGCACGGCCACGGGCTCCAGACCTACCCCAACGGGGACACATTCGAGGGCTCCTGGGTGCAGGGCCAGATGGAGGGCCATGGCAGCTACACTTGGGCCAACGGCAACAGCTACGCCGGCACCATGAGGAGCGGCACCATGTTCGGCAAGGGGGTGCTCACATGGGCGCCACCGGTGACTCGTTCGAGGCGGCTCGGCGGCGCCATGCACGGCTACGGGCTCTACACCTGGGAGGACGGCGGCTGCTACCTCGGGACGTGGACCAGAGGATTCAAGGATGGAAAAGGCACATTCTATCCTAAGAATTGCAGAGTTCCTGCCCTTCACCGGCTCTACATTCACGATCTGAGGAACAGGGGCGTGCTGCCTGACATCCCAGATGATGGTGCCCTTCAGCACTCTTCGTCCTTTGATACCAAGGCCGGCACAGATCAAGAGCCTGCTGCTGCACCAGCGGACCCTAACAAGTCCTGGAGAAACCTGAGCTTCGAGCGGCCTCCGGCAAAGAAGCCGTCTCTGCAGAGACGCTGGAGCATCGGAGTGGCCATCGAAAAGATCATCGGCGGTGCAGGTTCTGAAACACAAACACAAGGGTCTGACCAAAACATGGCTGGTTGTTCTAGCCTCCCGATACTCGAAAGGGAGTACGCGCAGGGCGTTCTCATCAGCGAGGTCGTGCTGAACAAGAGCTGCCTGGACTCGTCCAAGAAACTGAGCCGTCGGCAGAGCAGGGCAACCAAGGATGTCAAAAGGCCCGGGGAGATGATAATCAAAGGGCACAGGAGCTATGATCTGATGCTCTGTTTACAGCTTGGAATCAGGTAATAATGCATACATATTGCAAAGCGTCTGCCTAATCTGAATTTTGAACAGCTTGATTCCTTCTCTGCATTTTTAGTTCTACTAGTTGTCCCATTGTTGTACTTATATAGTTATATGGAATGTTCTGATAGCAGGACATAGTTTGTCCATTGCCTTCACTTATTTGAACCCATATGCGGAACAGAGGATTGTGACATACATAGAGCAAGTTGCCAACATACCATACCCTAGACCACCAAACTTGTTCATCTACTTTCATTGACCAAACTAGCTCTGAATTTCCAAAGTCATGGAAAGATCGCTGCTTTTCATACCCTGAAGTTAAAGGTGCCACTATGCTATAGATAGAAACCGGCAGCAAATTGTTCCTTTTACCGACACCCAACAGAACAGAGTGTCTTGTTGAATACCTTACTAATTTAGTTTCTCGTGGTCAGTAAAAGGTCGTTATGTGATTATACTACTCAGGTACACCGTTGGGAAGATTATGCCGATTCAGAGGCGTGAAGTGCAAGCCTCTGATTTCGGCCCCAAGGCTAGCTTCTGGATGAACTTCCCCACAAAAGGAACATGGCTTACTCCTGCACACCGTGCTGTCGATTTTAAGTGGAAGGACTACTGTCCAGTGGTCTTCAGGTTTGTTGTGCTTCTGTCCCACTTTTACTTTAAGTGGAGTATATATATTGTTGGCCCTAGTATGTACTCTTCAAGTTAAAAAAAAAGTATATACCCTTCTATTGATGTGTACAGCCATACACGTAGCATAGCAAGTAAAAATAGAGATATAATTATGTCATGAAGTAACTTGAAAAGTTTCATCAGCCAAAGTATTATGCTGTTGCAGTCCCTCTGAATCTTTTTCTATGATACTATTGATTACCTAAGAACTCTGAATCTGTTCCCTGTTTAGGACTTCAGGTCAGGGTACTGTTTCTTTCCCGAGAAATACTCACAATTGCTGTTCCTTTTTATTTTGGAACATGGCAGGAATGATTTCTTGTTAGTGTTTGATTACAGAAATTTGAGGGAGATGTTCAAGCTTGATACAGCAGATTACATGATTTCCATTTCTGGAAGTGACGCACTTAGGGAGCTGTCTTCTCCTGGAAAGAGTGGAAGTATCTTTTTCTTATCGCAAGATGACCGGTTCATGATCAAGACTCTTCGGAAATCAGAAGTGCAGGTTTCTGTTTCTACTCATTCATGCCAGTTGACAACATATGTTGGTAACTTGGTATCTCTGGTACACTAACATAGACCAGGCAATGGACTCCATGTGTACCAAATCCCAGCACTTGATAAAAATAGGACATTTTCAATGATCTGGTGATTGCTTATATCGCTCAACACTCGACCAGAGATGGATATCTTCAATGATGCAGAGATTTTAGCTTAATCTCACTTTTATCATGTTCGACATATTCTCATTAGGGAAATTATATTTCTGAACTAGTTTCCTAGTTCACTTATTGATTCGTACTGAATCATATCTGTCCTTTAGTTCTTTACATGTGCAACTTGTTTTTCCTGACATGATATTTTTCATGTAGGTTCTTTTGCGTATGCTTCGGGACTATTATCGCCATGTCCACACTTATGACAACACACTAGTGACTAAATTTTTTGGCCTTCACCGCGTGAAGCCTTCCAGCGGTCAAAAGGTAGTGACAGTATAAATGTTGTTTGTGTTTCCTTAATACTCTCTCATTTCAAAAAACATGAAAAATAACATAATTTGTGAAACTTTTTTTAACTTTGACCAATGATACATACAAAACTATGTAGATTCATCATGTCAAAATAATACTATTGGGTTTTTCATGGAAAGTATTCCGATAATATTTTGTGTACATTTTCTGGTAATCTGACACGGTTACAGTTGATTGCCAAAGGTACAGATATTGCGCAAGGCTTCAGTCCTAAAAGGATCTTAGTTGCCATATCTGATAATTCTGTTCTAGTTGCTTCTTCTGAAATAATGATTGGTTTTGTATCTTTGCATCTGCAGTTCAGATTTGTGGTGATGGGCAACATGTTCTGCACAGAACTTAGAATCCATCAAAGATACGATTTGAAAGGTTCCTCATTAGGCAGATCTACCGACAAGGTTAAAATTGACGAGAACACGACGCTGAAAGACTTGGATCTGAACTATTCATTCTATCTCGAGCCTTCTTGGCGGGATGCTTTGCTTAAGTAAGCATGTTCTCCCCGAAAAGCATCTTATCCTCGTTACCATTTTTCCGTGTGACACCCATGTTCTGTTCTTGTTATGTGTAGGCAGATTGAGATCGACAGCGAATTTCTGAAGAACCAGGGCATAATGGACTACAGCTTGCTTCTTGGTTTCCATTACCGGGCTCGTCAAAGCCTTCTAAGAGGAGGGTCGTTGCCTGAGAGCATTTTGCCAGAGAATAAACTAGCCGTTCTTTCGGAACATGGTAAGAATGCAGCTGCATCTCCATTCCTCTGAGTAAGTTGTTCAATTAACCATTTGCAATGCCAATTTTTTGCCTGGTGTCGGCGGTAATGTAGATGCCATGGAGGATGATTCGGCCTAAAAATACCGGGAAGGGCTAGTTTTGGTGCAGCGAGGCAGCAACCAAGATGGTAGAGTCGCTGTCGGCCCTCACATAAGAGGGAGCCGCCTGCGGTTGTCTTCTGCTTGTTACGAGGAAGTGGATCTCCTGCTTCCAGGCACAGCAAGGTCATCAGTTGATATTTGTTTCTGTTAGTCAATTCTCATGTTCTTCCAATGCTAATGTATGATGGTCTGGAATGACTGAGTTTGTTGTTAAATCGGACAGGCTTCAGATCCAGCTAGGGGTGAACATGCCGGCAAGAGCGGGGAAAGAAGAGAAACAGGAAGATGGCGGAAAATCGCTCCGTCAGGTGTACGACGTGGTGCTCTACATAGGGATCATCGACATCCTGCAGGAGTACAGCATGAGGAAGAAGGTCGAGCACGCCTACAAGTCCGTCAAGTATAACCCCCAGTCGATATCAGTCGTGGAGCCCCGGTTTTACTTGGAGCGCTTCCTCAAGTTCATCTGCACCGTCTTCCCGGAAAACTCACCCAACCAATAATTCATTCATCTTTCCTTCCTTCTCCCCAGCAAGAAAAAATGTAACAAAAAGGTCCAAGGAAATGTGCTCTGCTTGCTACATTGCTGTTCATGTGTGTGGTTTGAGATGGTTGGAAGCGAAAGCAGTGTGTGTATTTTGTCAAAAAGCAGCATTGACAAAACCAGTCAGCAGTGAGTGCTCCATTATGCATGGATGTGGTTTGGGTTTTCTGCCATATTGAGATGACCAACCACCCCACTATACTACTACGCATCACATATAGATATGACATGTGTCTGTTACCCAAACCCATCCATACATCTGTCATCTACTATTGGCTTATCTACTGGCTCTTTTTTGTTGTGAACAGGAGTTTAGCTAGTGGTGACAATTAGTAGGTGAGATGATGACATGAACCGATGATTGATATCTCATATCAATCGTGTCAAATGCCAATGGAAGGCACCACTCCCCGACTCGCCTATAAATTGTATCGATGTCTCAAGCCGATCACAACACCAAAACATAGTCACAATGGCCACCACCAGCAAGCAGGCTCTAGCTCTCGCTGCTCTCCTGATCCTGCTCACCGACACCCACCTCAGTGCTGCCGCAAGAGCCCCGGTGGCTATAACCGGAATTGGTGTTGGAGGAGGTGGCTACGGCGGTGGTGGAGGTGGAGGAGAAGGCGGTGGAAGCGCCGGTCATGGTTATGGCTACGGTTCAGGCTATGGAGCGGGTCATGGCTATGGCGGCAACATTGGGGGTGGTGGCGGCGGTGGCCATGGGGGTGGCGGTGGTGGAGGTAGTGGCGACATGGGCTCAGGGTACGGCTCCGGTTATGGCAGTGGTTATGGCTCGGGTTACGGCTCTGGTGGTCAAGGTGGTGGGGGAGGTAATGGAGGAGGAGGTGGCGGTGGATCCGGCTATGGCAGTGGCGGTGGCTATGGGTCTGGGTATGGAGAAGGCTATGGGTCAGGTGGTGGAATGAACGGCGGCGGTGGAGGAGGCGGCGGCGGAGGGGGAGGTGGTGGTGGTGGTGGCGGCGGCAGTGGTGGATTTGGGCATGGAAGCGGTGGAGGCTATGGTTATGGCAGTGGAGGTGGCTATGGCGGCGAGCATGGTCACTGAGCATCATCTATAGAAGTTGCTACCACTATTTATAACAGAAAGTAAGCTGGTAACAGAGAATAATAAACATGGTGACTACGGTTGTGTTGTGTAGATCAGCCATCCTTACATGTATGTATGTTAATGATTGTTGCCACCATACTGTATTGATAAGATGAAATAAAGCTTATTCGATTTGAATTGTGCTTTCTACTTTTATATCATGCATACTACTACCAGTCTACCACTACATACACCAGGGAGCTTTTCCGCATACAAGATGCATGCAAGATCACGAGCATACCATCCATGTGTAAGTCGGTTACATGCCAGCTCCAAACCTCTCATCCAACTTCACCCATTTTGCTTCAAAAAGGCTGGAATTCACTTTTCTTTTCCATCCAGAAAGATGTATCCATCATCGCAGCCAGCTAAAATCCCCTCTACAAGATCCTCAGCATCACGGATTGCTGTGATCAATTTTACAAGCATCAAGCAAAGAGATTTCACCGATGGAAAAAGATTTCGAAAGCATATGTAGAGTACCTGCGATTGGGAGATCTCAAATACTCCTCGCCAAATCCCGCTCTCCTCTCGCGCGACCGCGTCGTCCCCTCGGGCGACCGACCGCGCTCCGGCGCCCCCCCTCCTCTAGAGCCCCCCTTCCCTCCCTCCCTCCCCGCTGCCGTCGCCGGCACCCGTGGCCGGGCCTGGCCCCTGGGTCGCTGGCGGCGGCGGCCTCCTGCCCTTCCCCTCTCGGTGCTCCCCAATATGGGCGGTGTCGCCGGAGGTGCTCTTCAGCGGCGGTCCGGCGTGGCGGCGGAGATCCCGGCGCGGCGTGGGTGGACGACTGGGCGACGGCGTCGCCGTTGGCGGCGGGGTGGCGCGGCGGCGCGGCTTGAACCAGCCCGCTCGGCCCAGATCTGGGCCCTTTGGGCCCCATCTGGGTTTGGGCGGGCCGGCAGTGGGACGGGCCGGCGGCATGGCCTCCAGGAGGCGGGAGAGCGGCTTTGACGGCTGGGAGCGGGCGGCGCAGGTGCCGGCTTGCTGCAACATGGCCGGCGGGGCTTTGCGGGTCCGGTGTGGACCTGGCCGGGCCAGGGGTGGCCTGGTGTGCCCTGCTGCCACGTCCGGTCGGCGACCACGACGTCGCCGGGGCTCGGGCCTCCGCGCGTCGGCGGGGAGGTGGTTCCCTCCGCTGGCCGGTGTGGTTCCTCCGTCGCTTGGCGCTTCTTTCCGGCCTCCTTGGCCTCGTGGTGGTGTTCGCGGCGGGCGGCGTGGATGTGTCCAAGACCGTGGTGGCGCGCGTGCTTGCGGGTGGCTTGATGGTTGGATGGCCCGGTTCGAGTGGGTAGCGGTGCTTGGGGATGCGGAGAAATCTCTGCGGTTCTTCCGGCTCCGGCGCGTTACACCGAGGTGCCATCATTCCTTCTTGAAGGGCGTCGGCGCTACCCATCCCCCGCTCCCCTCCGTATGCCGAGGGAAACCCTAGGACACGTCCGGGCAGCAGCGTCGTTGACGTCGCATTCCTTCTTGGAGGTGCTGCTTGGTATGCGGCGGGCCGGTGCCATGGCGTGTGGTGGGACGAAGATGGTGGGCGCAGCGGTGGCGGATCATCTGTGCTTGCCGAGCTGCCGTTGTTGGCTTTTATTTCTTCTTCTTTTTCTCTTTTGGGCTTGTTGTGCCGTTCTCCCCGGCAGTTACTCTGTGATCGGTGTCTGATGCTTTATAATATAAAGCGGGGGAAACCCTTTTTCGGTAGAGTACTTGTAGCATGCCCCAGCTATGAAGGCAAAGACAGCCCTGGCCGAAATTTTAATCCATGCACCACTAACCTGCACATGAAGGCATTTTCGACAATCAGGAAAAATATACAATGGATATCTTGACAACAAAAGGAAAGCTAAGGGCATCCAATGCTCAGGAGGAACACTACACTTAAGAGCGTTTAGATAACTACACTACGCTCTTATATTTCTTTACAGAGGGAGCACCAACTCTACCAAAATCATGTATATTTTGCATAAACCATCCATGCCGTAACTACCATTCCCTACATTTCTGCAAGAGGCTGTTTCCAGGACTCGAACCCGTGACCTCATGGTCACAAGGCAACAACTTTACCGCTGCGCAGCAGTACCATGTCTTATTTTTTTTTTATTTTTTTTTTCAAGAAAACGCAAAAGACCTTTGCGTTTCGTTTCATTGAAAAGATAGGGAGTCAGTTACAGTCGTCCTAGGACGAAAAACAGCGGACAAGTACAATGCTCAGTGCACATCCCATGAAGGGGGCAGGACTACTCTAAGACCCATCGCTCCTGCACTAGCCCAGCAGCCGGCCTCCTCCTTGATCCGGTCCATCAGCGTACCATGTCTTATATGCTTGTCGGCAATTGCAATAGTGAAAGACTCTTGGGAAACAATGTTATCAGGGGTCATCATGGATGTATTAAGATCAAGAATTAAAAAGGAAAAAGTTAAAGAGTCGGTGAAGCAGAGCATATCAGCTTACCACAATTCATACCCAAAAACTAAATAAAAGGATGGCTTTCACATCAGAACCATACCACTGGTTAAATGCACATGGACAATAAATATATAATGAAGCTCCCAGTACCAACTTGTGAACTAAAATAAATACAAAGCGACCAGGTTGCTAGTAACAAGAGAGCAACTACAATGGCAAGTGAAATGCTGCATACCAATTAAGTATACTCCCACCAGTCCAGCTTCTCATTGCCATATAAAGTTGTTGGACTATGTGTAGACATCATAAGAAGCCTTTAGTCCCATGTGATTGTGCTCCATACACAGCTTCTCATTGGCATATATGGCTTCTCATTTCAATTGATTGTGCTCCAAAGAGAGATGTACCAAAGAGAGAGCCTTCAAGTAGACAATGATTTCTACAAAGAATGCAGATCGGTGAAACTCAGCTCATTTTGGGCCTAAGAGCTCATTGTTGGAGAAAGAGGCAACAAAACTAAAAATAAATAAATATGATAAACCTTTTACGCAAAAGAAGGAAATAAACATAGCAGGGTAAAGAGATAGCCACATATCATTCTATAATTTATTTTAGACATATTGTAATAACATCTTACCTGGCTGTGCTGGCTGTCACTTGACGCCTGAGAAGCGTGACAGGGGACAAAGCCTAGTTCTTGAGAAGGCAACTGCATGAATAAAATTTAAATCATTACACTGCACAGAAATGTACGTGAAGCGTTTAATCCAAAGTGGTCTTAATAATACCAGAGTGAACCCCAGACTTGCACCAGGGTGCATCCCTTGATTGTTGATTGTCCCCATAGAATTTGAAAAGTCAGACCGCTGGATTGAAGAGCAGCAGGGCAACTTATAAGTTGCATGGCATGGCATAGTTCTGTTGGACAGTTGGGCAGAGAAACAGTTGTTCTTGATGACAGCAAAGAAGTTTATATAATATGGCGCATTTGGCCAATAAATGTTCTATATGATGAATCCGAATGGCATACATCTCAAATTTGCATGGTTAAAATGGATATTGATGCCTCAACCACAACGAAGAAAATAGCATGATTACCTGA
This sequence comes from Aegilops longissima, assembly GCA_021605205.1. NCBI lineage: Eukaryota > Viridiplantae > Streptophyta > Magnoliopsida > Poales > Poaceae > Aegilops > Aegilops longissima. The sequence goes on from CM038679.1 coordinate 763,765,648, forward strand.
AACATAGCATTTCCAGACTGGACAGAACCATCTACGAAACCATACTGCACAGCTGCAGGTTCTTCTGAGTGCACTTTCTTCTGCTTCTTCGTCGGACCATTTTCAATGCAATTTCTCTGACGGTTTTTGTTTTTCTGGACTTTCTTCTTTACTAGTGTTTTTGCTGCTGCCCTGCTTGATATGTCCAGAACATTTTAAGATTCTGAACATCAGGCTCAGGGACGTAGCTCCCTTGTAAGCATTGGGGTCAATTGACCCCAATGAAAATAAGAAATCCTTCACTAACTTTGTACTAATCACTATCTATTTGCAGAAGATGACCCCACTGTCATAGACACGACCCCATTAAGCATTTTTTCTAGCTTCGTCCCTGATCAGGCTGTGTCACAGGTGCGCTGCTAATGCTGGTTTGTTTCTGCAGGATTTGCTCAACCTTGTCGCCAAGTTCTCCCCGGAATTGGTCTAGTACTCTGCTGGACTCCTCACATTCCGATGCCCGGGCAACAAGCCTAACATACTTGGGGCACAAGTGCTGGTAGCGATCAGAAGAAATCTCCAATGATTCCTCTGCTTGAACGGCTTTCCCAGGAACAGGAACCTCCGGTGAAGAGGAGGTCAAACGCCTTGCATATTTGGTCCAGCGCTTCATGATGTATCTATCCGGTATATGCTTTATGTCCATAACATCTAGAATCTTGAGTGCGTGGCTGCACAGGAAGCCAACCGTCTCAAACTTGCCGCACGAGCATGCGACAGTCTGCTCCATAGGGTTCCCGTAAACCGTGTATCGTCGGTCCTCCTTCTCCACAAGCGAGACGACACGGGCCGCTCTCATCACGGCTCACAATGTAAGCTGACTGGAACTCCTCATATTCTTCCTGGAAAAGCTGAAAGATTACCTCGGAAGCCTGTGTCAAAACAGGAGCTCTGATTTTGAGGGAGGGCATCATCAACCTTGAACCGTATTCCATCTCCAGCTCTCTGTGCCGCCTGTCGCCGATCACTTTCTGAAGATGCCTCAAAAACAGAGCAATGTCCACCTCTGCTCTCAGATGACTGCGCACCTCGGAATTTAAAGTCCAGATGCTATTGTTAGACTGTATATACGTAGCCTCTGTATATCTATATTGTAACATTGTATTGTACCCCTTGGGTACCTCTATATAATGAGATAGCCACACCCCGGATTAGGGGTGTTGTGCAGTTCCCAAATCATATGTTTTACATGGTATCAGATTAGGTTACGATGTCTTCCGCTGCCGCCGTCACCGCCGCCGTCGCGTCGACCTCGGTTCCTCCCGCCGCCGCCGCGGTGCCGGCTCTCACTACTGCCTCGCCGTTCCTCGCCTCGCAGCCTCTCGCGATGGCCTACGGCGTCTCGTCGTCGCCTCGAGGACTCAACAATCCCATTACCATGGGTATCAAGACTAGCAAAGCTTAAAGGGTAAGGAAGGGGTAAAGTGGTGAGGCTGCAGCAGCGACTAAGCATGAGAGGTGGCTAACATACACAAATAAGAGCGAGAAGAGAAGCAAAGGAACGGTCGTGAAGCTAGCAATGATCAAGAAGTGATCCTAGACTCCTACTTACGTCAAACATAACCCAAAACCGTGTTCACTTCCCGGACTCCGCCGAAAAGAGACCATCACGGCTACACACGCGGTTGATGTGTTTTAATTGAGTCAAGTGTCAAGTTATCTACAACCTGACATTAACAAATTCCCATCTGTCACATAACCGCGGGCACGGCTTTCGAAAGTTTATACCCTGCAGGGGTGTCCCAACTTAGCCCATCACAAGCTCTCGCGGTCAACGAAGGATATTCCTTCTTCCAGGAAGACCCGATCAGACTCGGAATCCCGGTTACAAGACATTTCGACAATGGTAAAACAAGACCAGCAAAGCCGCCCGATATGCCGACAAATCCCGATAGGAGCTGCACATATCCCGTTCTCAGGGCACACCGGATAACCGAAGCGTACAGGTACCAACGTAACCCAAGTTGCCAAGGGACGGTCCCGCACGGTGCTCTAGTTTGGACCAACACTCGGAGGAGCACTGGCCTGGGGGGGGGGGGGGTAAAAATGCATAGATTAACTGTTGGAAATATGCCCTAGAGGCAATAATAAATTAGTTATTATTATATTTCCTTGTTCATGATAATCGTTTATTATCCATGCTATAATTGTATTGATAGGAAACTCAGATACATGTGTGGGTACATAGACAACACCATGTCCCTAGTAAGCCTCTAGTTGACTAGCTCGTTGATCAATAGATGGTTACGGTTTCCTGACCATGGACATTGGATGTCGTTGATAACGGGATCACATCATTAGGAGAATGATGTGATGGACAAGACCCAATCCTAAGCCTAGCACAAAGATCGTAGTTAGTATGCTAAAGCTTTTCTAATGTCAAGTATCATTTCCTTAGACCATGAGATTGTGCAACTCCGGATACCTTAGGAATGCTTTGGGTGTACCAAAGCGTCACTGGCGTAAGCTGGGTGACTATAAAGGTGCACTACAGGTATCTCCGAAAGTGTTTGTTGGGTTGGCACGAATCGAGGCTGGATTTGTCACTCCGTGTAAGCGGAGAGGTATCTCTGGGCCCACTCGGTAGGACATCATCATAATGTGCACAATGTGACCAAGGGGTTGATCACGGGATGATGTGTTACGGAACGAGTAAAGAGACTTGCGGAAGCGAGATTGAACAAGGTATCGGGAACCGACGATCGAATCTCGGGCAAGTACAATACCGCTAGACAAAGGGAATTGCATACGGGATCGATTGAGTCCTTGACATCGTGGTTCATCGATGAGATCATCGTGGAACATGTAGGAGCCAACATGGGTATCCAGATCCGTTGTTGGTTATTGACGGAGAACGTCTCGGTCATGTCTACATGTCTCCCGAACCCGTAGGGTCTACACATAAGGTTCGATGGCGCTAGGGTTATAAAGGAAGTTTGTATGTGGTTACGAATGTTGTTGAGTCCGGATGAGATCCCGGACGTCACGAGGAGTTCGGAATGGTCCGGAGGTAAAGATTTATATATGGAAGTCTGTTTTGGTCACCGGAAAAGTTTGGGTTTTTCCAGTACGCGTCTGGGACCACCGGAGGGTCCCGGGGTCCACCAAGTGGGGTCACTAACCCGGAGGGCTGCATGGGCCAAGTGTGGGAGGAACCAGCCCAGGTGGGCTGGTGCGCCTACAAGGGGCCCAAGGCGCCTAAGGAGAGGAGAGGGCAAACCCTAGGCGAGATGGGCCTTGGGGCCCATACTGGTGCGCCTCCTCTCCCTCTCCACCTGGCCGCCACCAGATGGGATTGGGGCTGGCCGCCGCCCTAGGGTGGAACCCTAGAGGCGCAGCCCCTCCTCTCCCTATAAATACTTGAGGCTTGGGGCTGCCCAACACATGAGTTTCTCTCCCTCTTGGCGCAGCCCTACCTCTCTCCTTCTCCTCTCTTGCGGTGCTTGGCGAAGCCCTGCTGGATTGCCACGCTCCTCCACCACCACCACGCCTGTTGTGCTGCTGCTGGACGGAGTCTTCCTCAACCTCTCCCTCTCTCCTTGCTGGATCAAGGCGGGGGACGCGTCACCGGCTGTACGTGTGTTGAGCGCGGAGGTGCCGTCCGTTCGGCACTAGGATCTCCGGTGATTTGGATCACGACAGCACGACTCCTTCAACCCCGTTCTCTTGAGCGCTTCCGCTTAGCGATCTACAAGCGTATGTAGATGCACTCTCCTTTCCCTCGTTGCTAGTTTCTCCATAGATAGATCTTGGTGACACGAGGAAAATTTTGAATTTCTGCTACGTTCCCCAACAGTGGCATCATGAGCTAGGTCTATTGCGTAGATTCTTTGCACGAGTAGAACACAAAGTAGTTGTGGGCGTTGATTTTGTTCAATATGCTTACCGTTACTAGTCCAATCTTGTTTGACGGTATTGTGGGATGAAGCGGCCGGACCGACCTTACACGTACACTTACGTGAGACAGGTTCCACCGACTGACATGCACTTGGTGCATAAGGTGGCTAGCGGGTGCCAGTCTCTCCCACTTCAGTCGGAACGGATTCGATGAAAAGGGTCCTTATGAAGGGTAAATAGCAATTGGCATATCACGTTGTGGTTTTTGCGTAGGTAAGAAACGTTCTTGCTAGAAACCCATAGCAGCCACGTAAAACATGCAAACAACAATTAGAGGACGTCTAACTTGTTTTTGCAGGGTATGCTATATGATGTGATATGGCCAAGAAGAATGTGATGAATGATATGTGATGTATGAGATTGATCATGTTCTTGTAATAGGAATCACGACTTGCATGTCGATGAGTATGACAACCGGCAGGAGCCATAGGAGTTGTCTTAATTTATTGTATGACCTGCGTGTCATTGAGCAAACGCCATGTAATTACTTTACTTTATTGCTAACCGATAGCCATAGTAGTAGAAGTAATAAGTTGGCGAGACAACTTCATGGAGACACGATGATGGAGATCATGATGATGGAGATCATGGTGTCATGCGGTGACGATGATGATCATGGAGCCCGAAGATGGAGATCAAAGGAGCAAAATGATATTGGCCATATCATGTCACTATTTGATTGCATGTGATGTTTATCATGTTTATGCATCTTATTTGCTTAGAACGACGGTAGTAAATAAGATGATCCCTCATTAAAATTTAAAGAAAGTGTTCCCCCTAACTGTGCACCGTTGCGAAAGTTCGTCGTTTCGAAGCACCACGTGATGATCGGGTGTGATAGATTCTTACGTTCACATACAACGGGTGTAAGCCAGATTTACACACGTGAAACACTTAGGTTAACTTGACGAGCCTAGCATGTACAGACATGGCCTCGGAACACAAGAGACCGAAAGGTCGAGCATGAGTCGTATGGAGGATACGATCAACATGAAGATGTTCACCGATGATGACTAGTCCGTCTCACGTGATGATCGGACACGACCTAGTTGACTCGGATCATGTAATCACTTAGATGACTAGAGGGATGTCTATCTGAGTGGGATTCATGAGATGAACTTAATTATCCTGAACATAGTCAAAAGCCCTTTGCAAATTATGTCGTAAGCTCGCGCTTTAGTTCCACTGTTTAGATATGTTCCTAGAGAAAATATAGTTGAAAGTTGACAGTAGCAATTATGCGGACAGAAGAAAGCTTATGTCCTTAATGCACCGCTCAGTGTGTTGAACCCCAAAAGTCGTCTGTGGATGTTGCGAACATCGGACATACACGTTTTGATAACTACGTGATAGTTCAGTTAAACGTTTTAGAGTTGAGGCACCAAAGGCGTTTTCAAAACGTCATGGAACATATGAGATGTTTGAGGGCTGAAAATGGGATTTCAGGCTCGTGCCACGTCAAGAGGTATAAGACCTCCGACGATTTTCTTAGCCTGCAAACTAAGGAGAAAAGCTCAATCGTTGAGCTTGTGCTCAGATTGTCTGAGTGCAACAATCACTTGAATCGAGTGGGAGTTGATCTTCCAGAGATAGTGATCTTTCTCCAAAGTCATTGCCACCAAGCTGCTAGAGCTTCGTGATGTACTATAACAAATCAGGGATAGATATGATGATCCTTGAGATATTCGCGATATTTGACACCGCGAAAGTAGGAATCAAGAAGGAGCATCAATTGTTTATGGTTGGTGAAACCACTAGTTTCAAGAAGGGCAAGGGCAAGAAGGGATACTTCATGAAACAGCAAATCAGCTGCTGCTCTAATGAAGAAACCCAAGGTTGAACCCAAACCCGAGACTAAGTGCTTATGTAATAAGGGGAACAACCACAGAAGCGGAACCACCCTAGATACTTGGTAGATGAGAAGGGTGACAAGGTCGATAGAAGTATATTGGATATACATTATGTTAATGTGTACTTTACTAGTACTCCTAGTAGCACCAGGGTATTAGATACCGGTTCGGTTGCTAAGTGTTAGTAACTCGAAATAAAAGCTACGGAATAAACGGAGACTAGCTAAAGGTGAGCTGACGATATGTGTTGGAAGTGTTTCCAAGTTTGATGTGATCAAACATCGCACGCTCCCTCTACCATCAAGATTAGTATTAAACCAGAATAATTGTCATTTGGTGTTTGCGTTGAGCATAGACATGATTGGATTATGTCTATCGCAATATGGTTATTCATTTAAGGAGAATAATGGTTACTCTATTTATTTGAATAATACCTTCAATGGTCTTGCACCTAAAGGAATGGTTTATTGAATCTCGGTCATAGTAATACACATTTTCATGCCAAAAGATATAAGATAGTAATGATGGTACCACTTACTTGTGGCACTACCATGTAAGTCATATTGGTATAAAACGCATGAAGAAGCTCCATGTTGATGGATCTTTGGACTCACTCGTTTTTGAAAAGTTTGAGACATGCGAACCATGTCTATTGGTGTATACGCATGAAGAAACTCCATGCAGATGGATCATTTGGACTCACTTGATTTTGAATCACTTGAGATATGCAAATCATACCACACGGGCAAAATGACTGAAAAAGCCTCGGTTTCAGTAAGATGGAACAAGATAGCAATTTTGTGGAAGTAACACATTTTGATGTGTGCAGTCCAATGAGTGCTGAGGCATGCAGTGAATATCGTTATGTTCTTACTTCACGAATGATTTGAGTAGATACTGAATGTATTTACTTGATGAAACACAAGTCTGGATTATTGAATGGTTCAAGTAATTTCAGAGTGAAGTTGAAGATCATCGTGACAAGAGGATAAAATGTCTATGATATGATCATAGAGATGAGTATCTGAGTTACGAGCTTTGGCATGCAATTAAGACATTGTGGAAATTGTTTCACAATAAATACCGCCTGGAACACCATAGTGTGATGGTGTGTCCAAACATCATAGTTGCACCCTATTGGATATGATGCGTACCATGATGTCTCTTATCGAATTACCACTATCGTTCATGGGTTAGGCATTAGAGACAACCACACTCACTTTAATAGGGCACCGCGTAATTCCGTTGAGATGACACCGTATGAACTATGGTTTAGAGAAACCTAAGCTGTCATTTCTTAAAGGTTTGGGGCTATGACGCTTATGTGAAAAGTTTCAGGTTGATAAGCTCGAACCCAAAGCGGATAAAATGCATCTTCATAGGACACCCAAAACAGTTGGGTATACCTCCTAATTCAGATCCGAAAGCAATAGGGATTGTTTCTTGAATCGGATCCTTTCTCGAGGAAAAGTTTGTCTCGGAAAGTTGAGTGGGAGGATGGTGGAGACTTGATGAGGTTATTGAACCGTCACTTCAACAAGTGTGTAGCAGGGCACATGAAGTTGTTCCTGTGGCACCTACACCAATTGAAGTGGAAGCTTATGATAGTGATCATGAAGCTTCGGATCAAGTCACTACCAAACCTCGTAGGACGACAAGGACGCGTACTGCTTCAGAGTGGTACAGTGATCCTGTCTTGAAGGTCATGTTGCTAGACAACAATGAACCTACGAGCTATGGAGAAGCGATGGTGGGCCCAAATTCCGACAAATGGTTACAAGCCATGAAATCCGAGATAGGATCGATATATCAGAACAAAGCATGGACTTTGGTGGATTTGCCCAATGATCGGCAAGCCATTTAGATAAATGGATCTTTAAGAAGAAGACGGACGTGGATGGTAATGTCACCATCTATGAAGCTCGACTTGTGGCGAAGAGTTTTTCACAAGTTCAAGGAGTTGACTACTATGAGATTCTCTCATTCGTAGCGATGCTTAAGTCCGTCGGAATCATGTTAGCATAAGCTGCATTTATGAAATCTGGCAGATGGATGTCAAAATGAGTATCCTTACCAGTTTTCGTAAGGAAAGGTTGTATGTGATACAATCAGAAAGTTTTGTCGATCCTAAGGATGCTAAAAGGTATGCTGGCTCCAGCGATCCTTTCTAAGGACTGGAGTAAGCATCTCGGAGTTGGAATGTGCGCTTTGATGAGATGATCAAAGATTTTGGGTTTATACAAAGTTTATGAGAAACTTGTATTTCCAAAGAAGTGAGTGGGAGCACTATAGAATTTCCAATGAGTATATGTTGTTGACATATTGTTGATCAGAAATGATGTAGAATTTCTGGAAAGCATATAGGGTTATTCGAAAGATGTTTTTCAATAGAAAACCTGGATTAAGCTACTTGAACATTGAGCATCGAGATCTATGAGGATAGATCAAAATGCTTAATAATATTTTCAAATGAGCACGTACCTTGACATGATCTTGAAAGTGTTCAAGATGAATCAGTCAAAGAAGGAGTTCTTGCCTGAGATGTAAGGTATGAAGTTAAGACTTAAAGCTCGACCACGGCAGAACAGGGAGAAAGGACGAAGGTCATCCCCTATGCTTTAGACGTAGGCTCTACAGTATGCTATGCTATGTACCGCACCTGATGTGTGCCTTGCCACATGTCTGGCAAGAGGGTACAAATGTGATCAAGGAGTGGATCACCAGATAGCGGTCTAAATTGTCCTTGGAGTAAGTAAGGACATATTTCTCGATTATGGAGGTGATAAAGAGTTCGGCGTAAAGGGTTACGTCGATGCAAGCTTTAACACCTATCCGAATGACTCTGAGTAGTAAACCGGATACGTATAGTGGAGCAACCATTTGGAATAGCTTCAAGTGGAACGTGGAAGCAGCATTTACAATATGACATAGAGAATTGCGAAGTACATACGGGTCTGAATACTGCAGACCCGTTGACTAAAACTTCTCATACAAGCAAAACATGATCAAACCCCAGAACTCATTGAGTCTTAATCACATGATGATGTGAACTAGTTTAATGACACTAGTAAGCTCTTTGGATGTTGGTCACATGTCGATGTGACCTGTGAGTGTTAATCACATGGCGATGTGAACTAGATTATTGACTCTAGTGCAAGTGGGAGACTGTTGGAAATATGCCCTAGAGGCAATAATAAATTAGTTATTATTATATTTCCTTGTTCATGATAATCGTTTATTATCCATGCTATAATTGTATTGATAGGAAACTCAGATACATGTGTGGGTACATAGACAACACCATGTCCCTAGTAAGCCTCTAGTTGACTAGCTCGTTGATCAATAGATGGTTACGGTTTCCTGACCATGGACATTGGATGTCGTTGATAACAGGATCACATCATTAGGAGAATGATGTGATGGACAAGACCCAATCCTAAGCCTAGCACAAAGATCGTAGTTCGTATGCTAAAGCTTTTCTAATGTCAAGTATCATTTCCTTAGACCATGAGATTGTGCAACTCCGGATACCGTAGGAATGCTTTGGGTGTACCAAAGCGTCACTGGCGTAATCGGGTGACTATAAAGGTGCACTACAGGTATCTCCAAAAGTGTCATTGGGTTGGTACGAATCGAGGCTGGATTTGTCACTCCGTGTAAGCGGAGAGGTATCTCTGGGCCCACTCGGTAGGACATCATCATAATGTGCACAATGTGACCAAGGGGTTGATCACGGGATGATGTGTTACGGAACGAGTAAAGAGACTTGCCGGAAACGAGATTGAACAAGGTATCGGGATACCGACAATCGAATCTCGGGCAAGTACAATACCGCTAGACAAAGGGAATTGCATACGGGATCGATTGAGTCCTTGACATCGTGGTTCATCCGATGAGATCATCGTGGAACATGTGGGAGACAACATGGGTATCCAGATCCCGCTGTTGGTTATTGACCGGAGAACGTCTCGGTCATGTCTACATGTCTCCCGAACCCGTAGGGTCTACACACTTAAGGTTCGATGACGCTAGGGTTATAAAGGAAGTTTGTATGTGGTTACCGAATGTTGTTCGGAGTCCCGGATGAGATCCCGGACGTCATGAGGAGTTCAGGAATGGTCCGGAGGTAAAGATTTATATATGGAAGTCTGTTTTGGTCACCGGAAAAGTTTGGGTTTTTCCGTAGCGTCAGGACCACCGGGAGGGTCCCGGGGTCCACCAAGTGGGGTCACTAACCCCGGAGGGCTGCATGGGCCAAGTGTGGGAGGGAACCAGCCCCAGGTGGGCTTGTGCGCCCCCCACAAGGGGCCCAAGGCGCCTAAGGAGAGGAGAGGGGGCAAACCCTAAGGGCAGATGGGCCTTAGGGCCCATACCTGGTGCGCCTCCCTCTCCCCCTCCACCTGGCCGCCACCCAGATGGGATTGGGGCTGGCCGCCGCCCCTAGGGTGGAACCCTAGAGGGGGCGCAGCCCCCTCCCTCTCCCCTATAAATACTTGAGGCTTGGGGGCTGCCCAACACATGAGTTTCTCTCCCTCTTGGCGCAGCCCTACCTCTCTCCCTTCTCCTCTCTTGCGGTGCTTGGCGAAGCCCTGCTGGATTGCCACGCTCCTCCACCACCACCACGCCGTTGTGCTGCTGCTGGACGGAGTCTTCCTCAACCTCTCCCTCTCTCCTTGCTGGATCAAGGCGTGGGAGACGTCACCGGGCTGTACGTGTGTTGAACGCGGAGGTGCCGTCCGTTCGGCACTAGGATCTCCGGTGATTTGGATCACGACGAGTACGACTCCTTCAACCCGGTTCTCTTGAACGCTTCCGCTTAGCGATCTACAAGGGTATGTGGATGCACTCTCCTTCCCCTCGTTGCTAGTTTCTCCATAGATAGATCTTGGTGACACGTAGGAAAATTTTGAATTTCTGCTACGTTCCCCAACATTAACATGGTGCACTTTGTTTTACTGCTTAACAACAATAAAATATGGTTTAGGGTTTGTGTCCTACTCAGGAAGGCGAGACGGCGGCGGCTCCCTGAAAATGGAATAAAGGTCTCCCCGCCTAGCCCCCGTTCCGGCGATGCGTCTAGCATCGTTGGTGGGCGTGTGGAGGTGTGTCTCCGGCAGATCTATCTTTGGTGGATTTGCTCGGATCTCGTCGTTGTTCGTCTACGTTCGTGTGTCTTCGGTTTGGATCCTTCCGATCTACGTTATTTTTCATCGGCGGCGGTTGCTGTTCTGAGGTGCTGGTCCTATGGGGCCTTAGCACGATGACTTCCCGACTATCTACTACAACAAGTTGTGCCCGGCTCCGGCGATGGAGGGGCGATGATAGCGGCGCGCCTTCGGCTCGCTTCGGTGCTTGTAGTCGTCGCTAGGTGGTCTATGAATCTAGATGTAATTTTTATTTCTGGTATTCGTTATACTGGCATGATTGAAGATGAATAGATTGGAAGTTTTTCCGCAAAAATAATAATAATGAACTAATGACACATTTCATTCAAGAGAGTTGATTAGCATCCTTAGTCTAGATTGGATAATTTGTGTTCTAGTTAGTTCAGGCGGTTTTTTGCGAGTCTAAGTCATACTTGACTAGTATTTTGAGTCAGAAACATTGGTTCTACAAAATGAGGAGAGAAATAAAGACATTGAGAGGCATGAGACCTGTGTTTAGCAGAGCTTTTCGAACAAACATTTTTATGTGTGTGTTTTTGGTATGATCGATGCATGGGTGTGACCATAACGGCTAGTAATATATGCATATGTTACTAGTCTATATTACTACCTCTATAATGGAAAGTAATATATATGTATTGTCATGCAACACTTCATTTATTAGGTTGTAGACTCATCTTGCCTTTATGTGTGATGTTACTTATACGTCAGTAACTAGCTATGTTACAATATGACTCTCTTTCTTCATTAATTACTTGCCATATTTTTGCCTAAATATATGTCATGCTACTATCTATTTTACTCCACTGTGCATAGTCTTACTACCAAGCGGGATTTAAGATTAAGGGGGTGTTTGTTTCCAGGGACTTTCTTATGTAGGGACTAGAAAAAGTCCCTCTTAGAGACTTTTTTACCAAACGGGAGGGACTTTTTAGGGACTAAACTAGGCATTTGGGACTAAATGAAGAAGACTCTCAAGGAGAGTCTTTTTGGGACTTTTCCAACAATGCCCCTCCATGTACTCATTGGCCCGCCACCCCATGGTGTTGCTTGATTGTTATTTTTCTATATACTAGGGGCAACATGGTCATTTAATAGCCTCTAGGAAGGGACTAGGGACTTTTTAGTCTCTGGAAACAAACAGGGAGGGACTTTTTAGGGACTAGGGACTTTTTAGTTGGGACTAGAAAATGTCCTAGGACTAGAGAACCAAACACCACCTAAAATCCGGGCTTGCTAGCTCCGAGGAGGCGAGCAGACACTAGTACCTCGGGCCAAGCGATCATAGTTTTTTTTGAAAGAAAAGATAGATCATGTTCTACCTTATGCATTCAAAACAGGCCGGAGCCTGGGCGACCAAGGTCTTTTTACATGAAGGCGTTGTGAGCGCCGCACTGAGCGTGCAGCAGGCCAACGCCAGGCCTTGAAAAGGAAACAAGGAGAAAGGGAAAAGGGGAAAAAAGAATGGAAATGAAAAAGGAAAGAAGTAAAGGCAGGGAGCTATTCTCGCAGAATTACATCAGCCCATGAAAACATCCCTTCCCTGACATTTCCCTCGGGTGCTCTCAGCGTCCATAGCTTGATCAGATCGGCCACCTCAGTAAGAATCCTCCGAGTAGTCCAGCACTTGTCATTAAAAACTTGCTCATTCCGGGCATGCCGAGCGCAACAGCAGCAGCTGCAAAGAAGACATGCCATAGCGCGCCATGTTTATCCTTTGCAATGTCAGAGTCCAAAAAAAGTGCTGCAGATTCACATGAAACTGCCAAGTCCAGTAGGCCGGCCTTGGCCCAAACAGCTTGTGCAAGTTTGCACCGAAGTAGGATGTGATGCATAGTTTCGACTGCAGGGCAAAGATCACACCCGTTGTGCTTAACAAGCCTTGTCCAATGCTTCCTTAGCATGTTATCCCTAGTGTTGTGCCTGTCTTTTAGAGCCAGCCAAAGGAAGACGCGGTGCCTTTTTGGTATGATTCGATCCCAAATATAGCGGGCCAACGGGCAGTCCCGGCTCCTGAACGTAAGCAGCTTGTAAAAGAAAGCCGTAGAAAGCTTGCTATCAAACACAAGTGGCCTCCTTATATCTGCTCTAGAAGTCGTTGGTGAGAAGCAACTTAGCACCTGAGATAATGCCTCGAACTCCTGCAGCGCTGTGTGAGATAAATTAGGGTGTAGTTGTAGCATCCATTGCCCAGATACGTATTGTGATGCTACCGTGCAAGACTTGCAGCTGGCAAAGGTGAAAAGGGTCGGAAAAGAGTTGGATAGCCGGCCATTTTCAGTCCATAGATCATGCCAAAAAGATATAGTTGTCCCATCTCCGAGCTCACACCTTGTGGACTGTATGACAAACTGAATAGAAGATTTGATACAGCGCCAAATGGCAGTGTCCGTGCTGCGCACCGTAAGTGGTATCTCTGTACGACAGTATGCTGCTGCAAGCCATTGATAGCATGGAACACCACCAGGCTGTAGAATCCTTGTCATGACCTTGCTTATCATAGCCAAATTGTGTGCAGCGAGGTCACGTACGCCCAAGCCTCCATTCTGCTGCGGCATGGTAACAACATCCTATGCCACCAGACACTGTCCACCTTTAGCTTGGTTCTTCCCTTGCCACAAAAAACCCCGTATAATCTGCTCTAGCTGCTATAATGACTGCTTTGGTCAGGTGAAGCAGCCCATGAAGTAACTGGGAATCGCTGCTAGAACAGCATTAATTAAGGTTAGCCTCCCTCCCCAAGACAGAAACGTGGCGGGCCAACCTGAGAGTCGTTTGTCCACTTTGTGAATAACAGGCATTAGCAGTCCATGCGTAATCTTGTGCGTTGATAGGGGTAGCCCAAGATAGGTGCATGGAAAGGCAGTCGGCTAACACTGTAGGATTTGAGCAATCTGTTGACAAACCACCTGGTCCACGCAGATAGGGACGAAGGAACTCTTCTGGAAGTTAATGGATAGGCTAGTGAAGCTTGAAAAAGCATCAAGAACCTGCTTGATGATGCCAACTTGCTGTGTATCCCCTTGTATCAGCAGTAGTGTGTCATCCGCGTACTGTAGGACGGGGAAAGGTCCATCCCCTCCTAGCGGGTGTTTGAGCCGGCCAGCTTGATGTTCTCTGTGACAACATCTTTGTAGAACATCAGCCACTATGATGAAAAGATAGGGTGACAGCGCATCTCCCTGCCTGAGTCCACATTTGGATTGTATTTTTTCTCCAAGCTGACCATTAAGAAGGATTTGCGAGGAGCTTGACGTAAAAATGTGAGAGATCCAGTGATGCCAACGGCTCCAAAACCCCTTGCCTGAAAATTTTTTAGAAGGGCGTCCCAACTGACACTGTCGAACGCCTTTCGAAAATCAAGTTTCGTCACAATCATAGGCTTCTTTCTCTTGGCTGCTTGCTGTACCAACTCAGCTGCTAACAAAAAGTTCTCAATGATGCATCGCCCCGGTAGAAAGCCTGACTGTAGCGGACGGATCATGTCTGGGATGTGGCGTTGCAGTTGTGCAGCAAGAACTTTTGTTATCAGCTTGGGCAGGCTGTGGACCAGGGAGATGGGGCGGAAATCCCTGATATCCGTAGGCGCTTCCTTCTTGGGTATGAGCACAATGTTTGCTACATTGATGCCGTTGAGGTTGCTCCCCATATCATAAAATTCCTGAAAAAGCCGCATCAGATCCTCCCTCAAAACCTCCTTGAAGCACTTGTAGAATTCATTTATGAATCCATCAGGTCCCGGGCTTCTATTGTTGGGGCTCTTCTTGATGGCCGTAACAATCTCCGCCCAGGTGAACGGTTCTTCCAGTGCCCCAAGGTCATTACTGTGATACAGTTGGGATAGATCAATCGTTGGCAGAGAGGGGGATAGTTGTCCTAGCAGATCCCTGTAGTACCCCGTTGCGATTTGCAGCTTGTCGTTATCCCCAAAAAACTGTACCCGTCCTTGATCAAGAGCCTAACTCTGTTCTTCTTGTGGTGTTGATTGGCCGCAGCATGAAAAAACCTTGTGTTCTCATCCCCGAGCGTACATCCTCTAATTTTGCACGGCGCCTCCATGCCAAAGTCTGCCAGAGGATGAGCTATTGGGCTTTTGCGTTCGCATGCTTCCTCAGAGAAACCTCCAGCCTTGATAATTGTCGTCTCTCTTCCACTGTATCCAAAAACTGAACCACATGTTTACAGTTATCTAGAGTTAACTGTATTGGTCTTTTGGCCCTGTCCCATTTCCTCACAGCAGCCCGGACCCTTCTTAGCTTGAAGTTAAGAAGGGTTGCCATTGAAGCAAAAGCCCGACTGCCCCTTTGCCAACTCTCATTGATCAGTTCTCGCGCTTCCGGAATCAGTAGCCAATGGTTCTCAAACCTGAAAAAAGAGCACTTTGGCGCCTCTCTGCATATGTCCACCCCAATGAGAATGTGATCTGATGTGACTGCCGGCAGAGCGGTTGCTGTGGTGTCCACGAAGCCCAGGTTCCATTCGGCATTGGCGAGAACTCTATCCAGCTTTACCAGTGTTGGCTGCACCCTTTTGTTAGACCAAGTGAACGTGCGATTGGCGATTTCGATATCATCCAACGCATGCTCTCTGATCCAGGAGTTGAAGGTGTCCATGAGTGCCCAATTTTTTCTTCCCTTGGATTTTTCATGTTCAAACCTGTACATGTTAAAATCCCCCAGCAGAATCCAGGGGCCGCTAACTGCCGCAGCCATTTCAGACATGGCTTCAAAAACTGTGTTCTTGCACCATCTTCGCATGGGGCATAAACAGCAGAAACTACAAAATTGTCGCTGTTGCTGCTTGATTGGAACTTCATAGTAACACAAAACCTGTTCTTAGCCACTTCGACGCCCTGCAAGTCGTCATTCCAGGCGACGATAATCCCCCCTGAGGATCCTGACGCAGGCATGTAAGCGAAATTCTTCAAGTTGGGAGGGAGGAAGGCCGCGGCCTTCGTCCTATCCACTACCTGCAGCTTGGACTCCTGCAAGCAAATCACACTCGATCTACTAGCCAAGAGAGCGTCCTTGACTAGTGAGCATTTGTCAGAATCACCAAGTCCTCTAACATTCCAGCTAGTAATGCGCATATTCGAACGGGAAGCATCTCATTGCATTGATATAGAAGTAGGGGTGCTCATTGGAGCTTACATGGACTAAGAAGAAAAGAATAAACTGAGAGAAAGGGAAATATGCAGCACAATGCAGATACAAGGCCACAGAGGGCCGAACATGATGATGCGAAGCGGGAACAGAGATGCTACAGAAAGCAGAAAGATGAACTAGCATGCTGGCATGGCAATCCTTCCATCGAACGACGCTGTGAAGGTGTCTAATCATGAGCGGACCTGCTGGACTCAGAGGAAGCAGAAGCTCCACCCGTGTCATCCGAAGGGATGCGTCAGAGAGGACCAAATCCGCATTCAGATCGCAGCACCGTGCAAGCAGCTTGGCCTTGCCTCTTGTTAGCGGCCTCGGGGTGCCTTGGAGAGGCAGCTCGAGGAGATCCACCGCTCGCTGGGTCTTGTGCCTTCTTTGATTTGGGGGGCGGCGACGGGCAGCCCCGCCGTCAGAGGGGCTGGAGGCGGCCTTGCGCTTGGAGGCACGCTCCACGGAGCCCACCCTCGCCCCGTCGTAGAGCTTCTGGATGACCATAGTTCAACAGAGCAATGAGGAGAAGACGGTGAGGACTATGTCACGAGTAAGGCAAAAGATGACCACAATTCAGTGGAGCAAGGAGGAGATGGCAGAGTTAATCAGGAGCCATCGTGAAGTATGCATGTGAGTTCTTGTAATGTGTCGGGAGCTCAAGTGCGTGAGTTTTCCGTGGTAGCTGAAACACATCGCTGGAGGAAGAATTGTGGAGGATAGAGTGGAAAAGAAAAATAGTGACGCAGAGCCTTTAAGAGCATCTACAGTCGGACATGTCAAATCCGGCCTTTAAAATGCTGGTCAGTTCACAAATTTTGTCGTTCACATCCACGTATCTCATATCCGATCCTTTATATCCATACTGAATCATTCAACACTCGTAGATACATTATAGATCATGAGTGGACATAGAAACGGACATACAGATACACAATCCATTCACCAAAAGATCACAGCTGGATCTTTTCAGAAGATAGTCAAAGTTCACATAATGCACATACTACATCTAAAACTTGAAATTAAAGTGGAGAAGACGAATCTTCACCACTTCCTCGCCGGCCCTTTTCCTTTCTGGTCGACGGCGCTGCTGTTGGCGTTGGCGACTGGCGGAGGATCGTCCGAGTCGTCGGACGAGGCGTCGTGGTCATCGACGTCGGAGGATTCAAAGTGGGAGAGGACAATAAGCCCTTTGAGCCGTCGGATAGCCCTGTCCTGCTGCCGCTTGAGCTTCGCCAACCGAGCCGCCTCCACCGCTGCCTCCGCCGCGTCGAGCTCCGATTCCTCACTGGCAAGCCCGAACGCCTTGGCGTTCTTCCAACAGCCGCCAAGCTTCTGTCTCCGCGGTCATAAGTGACCGGCGGTAGAGCCAAGCGAGGAGCCGCTCATCCTCGTCGGACTCCGTCGACAACCTGCGGTGGCGGCGCACAGACTCCTCCGCCGCGTTCGTCTCACTTGCCCGCCACATCTCGCGGCGGGCGTCACGCGCCTGCGAGTTTGGCGTGCGCGTCCGAGACGGCGGTGCCGGCACTAGCACCTACAACTGCCCGCGTTCAGCAGCAGCAGGCGGGGGTAGGGGACAAAGTGGCGGAGGCGCGGACTGCGCATCCATCGCGGAGCTGGGCGCGTGCCGGGAATGGCCAAAGCCGGCGGGGAGATGCGAGCCAACAAATCTGGATCTGTAGCCATGTCCACCTTGGACCTCTCGAAGGCAATGCGGAGGGCCGGCTCCTCGTCGGTATCGAATTTGGAGTCGGAGCGGCTGCAGGAGCTCGACATGGTCGCTGGAGTCGTCGAACTGGATCGAATCAGAGAAATCGGAGGAGGAGGAGAAGACGAAGCGAGAGCGGAGTGGGGTAGGATTTTCGGATTGGGCATAACTTTGGGGACGGAGTGGGGTCAGGGTGCGCCGGGCTAGCGAGGCGGACGCGCTGGGGCGCGTCCAGGCCGCCCCATATCCGTCCTATATTTGGGCTGGATATGAGGGACGCCGGACAGCTTGGTCATTTGAGGCCCGTTTAAGATGCCCCTCTGGTTCGAAATTCATGACCGGTTAGTGACCGGGACGTCCGTCCAAGCGTTTGAGACGAATTTAAGGCGCCCGGCTGTTGATGCTCTGAGCCATTGAGGGAGCTGAAACTAGATAAATTGCGTCCCTGGTCTCCGGTGTCGTCACACAATTCGTTTGGCAGGTGACTCCCTGTTACATAGCTCGACAACCAAATCGTAGAAGACCATCTACGCATGCACTATGACCGACGGATCGTCGACACGGCCATGAAACCGTGTGGAATGAGTTGTGTAGTGGTGATAGTGTGTAGCTTGCCTTGTGCGCAATCCGCTACCGAGTCGGCACCAGTAAACAATAGACACGCAGATGGATCGCGCTTGTACCACATCATGCATATGTTGTTTATAATTTTTGTAGTACGTAACAGTACATTTTACCCTTAGTCTATTAGCCGTCTGCTACCTATTCTCCACCTAACGCTAATTCTGATGTATAAGAAAGGAAGACCAACGCGGCGACGACCACGACCATTGACCAACTGCACTCGTGAATAACTAATGCATGCATTGAATATCCATATCTACTACATATATCCAAGAAAAAACAAGAGACTGGTGGTGGAACACGTCAACAACCCATTATTCTCCTATATATACATTGCGAACTACTCAACCCAACCGGAGCAAAGCAAACACCACATCCACCTCACTCAGCTCAGCTCAACCCAACCAACGAAGAAGAAGAAGAAGAAGAAGAAGAAGAAGAAGAAGAAGAAGAAGATCACGTCATGTTGCCAGGAAGGTTTCTCGGTCAGAAGAAGGCGAGGTCACCGGCGGGTCCGCCCACAACCCTAAGAACACCAACGCCGGCGACTACCTCAAGACCGTCATCAACAACAGTGGCTCCGCTGGTGGCCTCAACAGCGTCACCAAGTGTGGCTACACCTGCGGCCTCAAGATCATCAGCAAGGGTGGCTTCCTCCACCGCATCAAGAACGTCAGCAATGGCAGTTCAGCCCGCGGGCTCAAGAATATCAGCAACGTCGGCTCAACCCGCTACCCCAAGAACGACAACAACAACAAATCTGCACGTGACCTCAAGAACGTCAACAACGGCAAATCGGTACGCGACCTCAACGACACAACATCAAATACACATGCGACCTCAAGAATGTCAACAAGGGCAAATATATATCCGACTTCAAGAACGTCAGCGGCATCAGCGATGGTGGCTCCTTCTACGACCTCAAGGATGTCAACAAGAGTCACTCCATCCGCGAGCATAAGAACGTCAACAGGAGCAACGGTGGCATCAAACCGGTCGACGAGACTGCAGCCAGGTGCGTCAACCTCAAGAACGGTTAGGACGACGGCCCCGCCCTTATCTGCAACGACAAGTCATAGTGGTGCTGCTCCCACACGTCCAACTGCTTCGAGCACGCGCCGATGATCTCCGTCCATGTACACCGTCCATCTTCCATGAAGTTAAGTGCGTTGAGACCAGATTAGTTATGTTATAGTAAATTAATAAATTTGCAAACTCGATTGGTTCGAGCCTGTGAGATGTAAGCCAAAGGCGTGCCAATTGATGAATAGATGGTCTACGGACCTGGATGTAGTTTTTGTTTCTTGTGTTGTTCTTTGTGGTGTCGTGACATCGATGAATAGAATGGAAAAAAAAAGATACTAAGAATATGACATAGGAAAATATTAGGGAAAAATATATATATTGAAAAAAAGGCTGACACATTAGAATGAAAGAGAGGGAAAAAAAATAGAAAAAAAAAGGCTGACATCACACCGTACTTCTAACTCCCAACACACAGCGAGGGTGACCAAGGGTTACAGGCCGACAGGACAGGCCCAGCCAGAAGTACGTAGCGAAAGCTCTTTGCCTCGGCAGAGCTATAGAATGAGCTTTGCGTCCTCGGCGATGGATATCTCAGCACCGGGCCATTTAAGTCGCGTAGTACCTTCTTAGCCGAGCAGTGTGGTACTAAACATAGGAACGGAGCGGCGCTGCGGTTAGTTTATTCCGAAACTGGGCCGTCAACTTCGGCCCACCAGACCTGCTGGGGCTCAAAAAAAAAAAAAAGCGCTTCGCGGTGCCGTCGCCGGAGGAACAGGATCGCGCACACCCTGCGCTGGCCGAGAGAGACTACATGTTAGCAGGAAGTGATCAGGGGGATCGACCGCGTCCGCGCTGGTCGCCGGAGGCGAGGAAGACTGGTGGCGCCGGAGGAGGTGCTGGTGGCTCCATCGGGTATGCCTCCTCGCGCCGGGAATCGAGGCAACCCGTCCTCTTCCCGGAGATAGCCGGCGGCGGAAGTTCGGGAGGTGTCCAAGATTCGAGGCTGCACTCCTCCAAGGTCCTACGGGAGGTCTCCGTCTACAACGGCAAGTCCTACTCGGCCACCGCCGGCCTGCGTCACGGCGTCACTGTAAATTCATGCCGCCGGCTCTGCCATCTTTGGACTGCTCAAGAGAACACTCCACCCGCTGTAAATCCAGTCGGAGGGCTGGGTCCAGCCCACTCCGGCCACACCCGCGACATGCACGCACACGTCCGGGTCGTGGCGAGCCCGCAACAGACCAGCTCAACGCGCCCCTCACTCGCCAACAGACCAGCCTTACCACACGGACACCCCCCTGCTACACACGCACTCACACACACACTCCACAGACCCGACGCGGCCGCCGTGGTTTATTACCTAACAGTAGTGCCCACGGGTAGGCGCACTCCGCCGCTCAAGGCCCTGCCCCCGATCACGCGCCACGGCCGACGCCCTTCCCCGTTCAAAGACACGGCATGGTGGCCGCAGACGAGCTTGCTTCGCACATCCGCATGTGCGTGTTGTTGACATTGACGCCGAGCGTGTCCGAAAGTAATATAGATCGAAGGGAGTAGTATATATTTTTATGAGAACTGGCAGTTGTTCTGCCTATTTCATCAACAGGGAAAGAAAGACTACCGTTTAGCATGAGCAGTTATCTATTTAAATGAACAATAAAAAAACAGGGGAATCAAGACTAGAAGTTACAGCAGAAGATAAAGTATCAAGAAGAAAGAAGTGAAAACGTTACACGTCGTCCAGTTCTTGAACAACCAAGCCTGGCTGTACAAACATTATATCAATCTCTGTTGCTCCATCGGGAGGTCGCCATCATCTTATAACTTTATCATGTACCAACAAACAACACAAGAACATCGTTAGCTATCCGTTTAATTCTTACTCTATTAGCCGCCTGTTTCCTAAACTTAACCTAACGCTAATTCTGGTTCAGATGTATAAGAAATGAAGATCAACGCGGCAACGATCACGACTATTGACCCAACTGCATCGTCCGTCCGCCAAGAAGAATGGTTCCAAACAAAACAATAGAGACTGACTAGCACCCACAACGCCACCAAACCATTCTCTCTTGGCGGATGTGCTTCTTCCAGCCTATATATATGATGCGGTTGGCGCAAGTTTCCTCAACCCAACAGGAGCAAAGCAAACACCACATCCACCTCACCTAAGAAGAAGCCAAGAAGAAGTGGAGGGAAAAGAAGAGAAGCAGATCGCGTCATGCCACCTGCAGGGGATCTCTCTAAGAAGGTGAATGCATCGTCAAGCCGTACACCGTTGAAAAAGCCAACGTCGTTCAAGAAGAAGCCAGCGCCGCCTAAGAGGAAGCCAGTGTTTCTGCCTACGAAGAAGCTTGAGAAAAGGTGAGGGCACAGACGTCCGTCCAGCCACGCGCGCATGTGGTGGTCTCCATGGACACTGTCCGGCCATGGTGAAGTTAAAGTGTGTTTCTGTCAAGTAGATTAGTTAATTTTAATTTGTAAAGTCGGTTTGATCGAACTCATGGAGCCCTTACCTAGTTTGCATCTTTGGGCCAGAAGTGAGCTGGTTTATGTTGCGGCCAAGTAAAATCTTGTTTTTTCCTTTGCGTTGTCGAGTTTGTGTATCTGGTTGTTGTTGGGTAAATGAATAAAATAAGAGAGCTGGAAATGATATACCGTTATCGCTGTATTCATCCCGTTTCTTGCGATATAATTCTACCAACTGAAAATTGATATCAAAGCATGTGATCATGATCGCGGTGACATTTGTCGTGGCGGTTTGATAGTTGGAGTAGTCTTTGAGGCTGCCGGAGTTCGGGTACCACGTTTTTTGGGGCAGGTGATCATGGCATACGACTTCTTGTGCCAGGAAGATAGGCAACCCATCTGTTTACCTTCATGACCCAGTCAACATGGAGTTCACATTGCTGGCGGGTTGTGAGGCTGAGCTAATGTGCCTAGACTACGTCGCAAAGATGATGCCGCTGGCGTGGCCATGTTCGCGGCGTGAGCATCAGCGCCTTCGAGGTCAAGACAGAGAGGAGAACAGGGGGAAAGATGATGAAGAAGCCAGTTGCGATCGAGCAGCTGGATATTGCCACATGTTTTCATGGGCATGACAAAGGACATGTGGATTGATCGCAGCTTGTACCAGAGTGTGCATGTTGTTTATAGTTTTGTATGTAATTATACATTTTATACTCCTACTTACTCTATTAGCCGTTTGCTTCCTAGCCTCAACCTAACGCTAATTCTTGATGTATAAGAAAGGAAGACCATTGACCAACGGCATCCATCCATACGTTTGTCCATTCATCCATCAATAACTAATGCATCCATCATTGACTCTATTGACCAACTGTAACCTATCTTGTACAATAATATTCGACATAATTAAAACATTACAGATAGATTAATATGATCAATAGTTAGTTCGCCTTCCTACTTCATAGTAGGAATATACCTCCGGGGCAGTCCGATGAGTCACCGGACTGCCTGACAAGGGGAAGACAAAGGGATTCTCCGTGGCCGGACGTAGATTAGTGTAATGTATCCGCGCCATGGTAGTGGACCTCCGTGCGGTGGTACGTGCACATAGTTTTAGTTTTTTTGTTAAAATATGTCAAAAATATAAATATTTTCGCCAAGTTTATATGTAATCTGATGTGTTTGCGTGAGGTACATCCCGTTTGTTGAAAAAGTGTTTGAAATGTATGCGGGCAGTGTTGGATATTCGGCTCCCGCATTTGTGTCTGGACTGATCCTCTCTGTCTGCGGACGGATGTTGGAGATAATTTATGGTCACTGTTGAAGATGCCCTAACAAGTAACAAGCCGTGTGGCATGGGCTAGCAAAACTTGACCACCAACACTTATTCTGATGTAGCTGTAGTATAAGGAGGAGGAGAAGAAACGAAGACCAACGCGGCAGCAACGAAGACCACTGACTCAACTGCATACCTATGACCTATCCGCCATGAACAAATGAATCAAATATACATATCTACTCCCCAAAAGACACAAAAGAGACTGACTAACAGCAGCACCGGGGACGCCACCAAACCATTTTCCTTTGATGAAACCACATTGTCCGGCCAGAGCGCTTTCCCAAGTCCTTATCCCTCATATATATATATATATATGCACGCGCCATTGCTGCAGAACACCACAAACCGACCGGTGCAAAACAAACACCACATCCACCTCACCTACCTCGCACAAGAAGAAGAAGAAGAAGAAGAAGAAGAAGAAAGAGGAGGAGGAGGAGGAGGAGCAGGAGGAGGAGGCGTCATGGACAAGACAGGTACAGCGGTTCCCCATAACAAGCCAACGCCACCATCACCCAATAAGCCCAAGGCACAACCAAAGAAACCTAAAAAGTCGCGTAACCGTAGGAAAGATGTGAAGCTGACTCACAAAAACAGAGGATAGCTAAGAAGAAGCAGCCGCAGCCTAAGAAATAAGAAGTAGCCTCAAAAGTGGTGAGAGTAGCCGCGTTCTGATCCATGTTTTCTTTACTATATTTCATTTTATTTTATTTTATTTTCGTTCTGATCCATGTTGTCTGGCAATGATGAAGTTAATTGTGTCTCTGTCTTGTACGTTAGTTTATGTTGTCGCACGTTAATTTGTAACCTCAATATGTAAACCATAAGTGTGCTTATTCACGTTGCGGCCAAGTATACTTTCTTATTACATGTGTTGTTGAGTCGTGCATCATGTTGTTGTTGGATGATTGAATAAAAGGAAAGATTGACATACATGTTTCATGGGTGCATCCAGTATATTGAAAAATATGTTAGCATCGATACAACGGCATTTCCAAGGGCGGCGCTAGGCGCCGGTCGACTGGCCCAAAATTTGGTTGGTCGCCTGGTGCCTGACGGATTGGCCCCACGCGCACCTTTCGAATCATCTTCTCTTCGTCTCCTTCCTCACACAGTGTTCGCTCCTTCCCCTTCCATCAAAAAGAGTCGACAGCTAGCGCCACTATACTTGTGATGGACGCGCGCCGACCGACTCCCGAAGCTCTACTGGCTTGCTACCGCTCGCCGCGGTGTTACCTCCCTCACAGGACAGGTCCCTCACATCTGTCCCCATCACTGGCGTTCAAACACAGTAACAACATGGTGGTTGTCCGGTTCCAACACGGTGCGACGCCCTCGTGTTTTGAGCATGCCGCGACACTGATTCCCAGCACGCCGAACATGCTAATCCAAGCAGCAACTGGCACGACCATTCTAGCTTGCTATGTTTTGCAGCTCCCAAGCGTGAATGTCATAGCAAGTCAGGCGCTTGTCCCAACCAAACCGGGCGCCAATTCCAGTAAAACTCGAGCGCATGTTGCAAGAAATCAGGACTACAGGTTGCACCTTTTGGATGGCCGGTTGCAACACCTCAATAGGCACCTGGACCTCAGCTACACCTATTGCAGTTTCGTGTTATGATCGCAGCTTTTCCCCAACTAGTTGCAACTTTTCGAAAGCCCAGTTGTGGCACATGCAACAGCTGCTGTTCTTGCACGCACGGCCAGTGACCTACCGGCGCATCACGGGTTGCTGCGCCCCATTTTGACTTTTTTGTGTGTTGGTCGTAGCTCCACCCCTGTGATGTCCTCTCTCAGCCTCTATAATGACGGGCATGATGACGGTTGGAGAAGGGGAGACGGGGGATAGGCGCCTCGAGTATGAGGCCAGAAGCTGCGGTGGAAACAGAGAAGGATATGGGGGACGGTTTTATGGGGCCCACATGGGAGGACGTAGCTTTCGTGTGTGAGCGCAAACCGCGTGACGAGCGGGTCAACGGGCCAAAGCTACGTCGGTCGATGGGAAGGAAAATTTACCCATGTCCAAGGGGCTCCTTCAAACCTTTACTATATATCCGCTCGGAATGTTCGGAAACTGTCCGGAGAACAAAATACCACCTAGCATGCTCCCCTAAACCTATCGTGTATCTCTGAACTGTGTTGACTCCCCAAAGCTAGCTCATATGTAGGAGAGTAATGGGGTTGTCTGGACTGTCTACCACATGAGGCAAGAACCACCCACCACACCTCAAGATCATTTCCCCCCTATCTCTCCTCAAATGCCCGGAAAAATGATGCAGGGCACCACCAAGTTCTGGGGAAAGTTTTCGTGGTTGTGAGCACTAAACTTGATCACGGCCGGTTTGTGATGGCCGAGTCGTCCGCGCGGAGCTGGCAATGAGCAGCAGCGTCGGTCGAGCAGTTGGGCAGCCGTGGAGTGTGGACGTGCATCATTGGCGCTGCATGTGGATCATGGCACAGCTTTTCCGGTCGTGGGCTGTTGAGTTTGCGTGTGCATGCAAGTTAGTTAGCGCTACTTGGTCATCTAGTCATACATGGATAAGTTGTGAAGCCGTGGGTCATCATGGATATGGATATGCATGTAGTGATTAGCTTAGTCCGTGAGTTAATTGCCGGGTGTGCCGGCTGGGTTATGTGTGTGCACGGGTATAAAAACCGCTCCCCTATGTACTGATCGCTGTGCTGCGGTGCGTTGCCGAGCCATGGTGTGTGATATGTGTCACCGAGCCGGTATGTTCCCAGGTTGAGAAAACTGAGGCCGTTTATGCGGCCGAGGCGCTGTTCGTGCGGCGAGGCGTTTGTGCGCCGGAAAAAGCAATGTGCTCCTTCTTCCATCTTTGTTTGAGTGAGAGAGAGAGAGAGAGAGAGAGAGAGAGAGAGAGAGCTGGTCTGGGTTTGTCCCCACAGTGGTGTCCACAGACTTGTTTGTACGTCTTCGGGATGAAACATGTTTGTGCGCGCGGTGATCGACGTTTCCACGCCAGGATGAAGTTAAGTGTGTTTCTCAGGCAGGATGAAGTTAAGTGTGTTTCTGTCGAGTAGGACAGTTTGTGTTACAATAAGTTAATTTATAAACTTGATTCAATCCAATTATTCCTGTAGAATCCGTAGCTAGTTTGTATGTAGGCCATAAGCGTGCTGGTTCATGTTGCGGCCAAGTGAAGTCCCTTTTTTCTTGTGTTGTGTTACCAGTCGTGTGGGAGGTTATTGCTGGGAACTTGAATAAAAAGAAAGATACATATAGGGGTAACATATCGCAAACCATTATCTCTTCAGTGAATTTAGCGTAGGACAGTTTGTTTGGTTTCTTGTGGTGGAACCTATCCAACCGGGTTCAAGTCCTTGACTTGAGAAGGGTGTTTGCACTTTTCCAGATATATTGAAGGGTTTAATGACTTATTCTTTCAGTGTAAGCGACGAGCCCATCGGTAGCGATGCACATGTGGTGACATCGTTAATCTGACAGCTTGTTGGTTCACTTTCTTGGAGGTGCTCATAAGGGATAGTGTGTGTGTGTGTGTGTGTGTGCGCATTCATGGGGGAGTATACATTCATGTATATGAACATCCCTTGATTAAAAAAACTTTAAGTTTCTTGTTTAAGCACCAGCGGTTATCTCTGTAGGTGGGATGCCTAATTAAGTATCTACCCTCTAGAAATAAACATTGATGCTTAAAGAAAATCTGATTTATTTCTCTAAGAACCTCCCTTAAGCATCTTGCATTCAACAACTCCTAAGATAGGCAAATCGAGTATCTTGTCCTATTCATCGTCACGCAAGTCGTTAGGCAGGGTCACCGAGTCTTGAAATAGGCTTTCACCCAGCTTTATATATAAAGGCAAACCATCACTTTGTACAACAAGTTCAAGGGTCAAACATAAAAATAAAAAGGCGTGCTAGGGCAACAGCACAATTATGCCCGAAAAGAAAAGTAAAATGGGGTACAAAGCTCCACAGAGCTGACATAGCACTGTGAAAGAAGCTACCCGAGAAGACACCCAGCCGCGATCAGCACCCTGATCATGGCATCAAGACACACGTTAACCCGCTGTCTCGAGTGAGAGGCCACCAAATTGCTGTACGAAACACCCAAATCGTACATACATTTTATATATGATCGACGTTAATTTGAGTATACATGATCGGCCGTACACGATTAGAATTGGTTTAGATAATCCAAGCTCAAGAACTAATTGAACATCTCAACAGCAAAAGCGCGTATGCGTACATCACCGATCTATATAACTCATGATGTCTATATGCATACGCATATGACTACACGTATATACCTAAAACGTAATCAGTAATGCTAGCTAATTCTGATGTGGTTGTAATAGTAGTATAATGAGGAGGAGAAGAAAAAAAGAAGACCAACGTGGCAATGACCACAACCATTAACCCAACCACATTAATCTGTAAATAACAATCTTTCTAAAAAACAAATCAAGAGACTGACTGACTCCGGCAATGTCACCAAACCATTATTTACCATGGAAGAAGCGTGTTGTCCGGCCTATATAAATACTGTCGTTGCCGCATGTTCCCTCAACCCAACCGGAACAAAGAAAACACCACATCGACCAAAAGAAGAAGAGAAGCAGATCGCGTCATGGGAAAGCCAGGTGCAAAGTATCTCCCTCAGAAGGCGAAGGCTAAGGTGAAGAAGGCACCGTCTGCTTCCTCTAAGAAGAAGAAGGTGGTGACCAAGACGAAACCCACGACCTCAAAGAAGAAGCAGACACTGCTGTCTAAGAAGAAGCCCAAAAACAAGTGAGACCAGCCACCCATCGAGCTGCTCGGAGATCCCCATTGATGTTGGCCTGCATGAAGAAGTTAAGTGTTTTTCTGTCAAGTATTGTTAGATTAGGTTCAATAAGTCAAGTTGTAAACTCGATGATGAAGTGAGGTGTGTTTGTGTCAAGTAGGTTAGTTTAGGGTGCAATAAGTCAATTTGTAAACTCATTTCCATCTAGCCCGTGAAGTCCACATAGCTAGTTTTCATGTAGGCTAGAAGCGTGCTGGTTCACTTTAAGTAAAGTTTTTCTCTTGTGTTGTCAAGACGTGTGGCAGGTTGTGCGGTGACGATTAAAAAGAAAGGGTGACATATATGTTCCCTGTTTCCATCTAGTTTCTTTTCTATCATTTACTGTTAGGGAGCCTGCATTATGTGTGATCACCGTGGCGATTGTGATGCCGGTTCGGTGACTGGAAGAGTCATGTATCCAGCTGAGGGCGTGTGGAGGTTTGCCTCCGTCGGATCTTGTGGGATTCGGTCGGTGCTGATCTTCGGTGGATCTATTTGGATCTGGTCTTCTTTCGACTTTGTTTAGGTATTTACAGGTTTGAACCTTCTGATTTACGATTTTCTTCATCGGCAATGGTTGTTACTCTGGTGCGCTGGTCCTATGGGGCCTTAGCACAACGACTTTCTGACTGTCTACTATAAAAAGGTTTGCCCGACTCCGGTTAGGGAGGGGCGATGACGGTGGCGCGCTTTTGGCTCGCTGCAGTGCTTGTAGTCGTCACTAGGTGGTCCATGAACATGGTTGTAATTTTTATTACTCCCTCCGTCTAGGTGTGTAAGTCATCTTACGTTGCGCACCGTGACCAAGGTGGAGGGGAAAACGAGAGAACTTAATGTGTTTTTGCTAATTAATAACAATGCATGCAACGAACTAACCAATGCAACGAACTAACCAATGCATGCAACGAGTACCTTTGTTGTTCTTTGTACTGCCATGATTGAAGATGAATAGATTTTAAGTTTCTCGAAAAAAATGTGGCCAGCAGAGTTCGAGTGCCAAATCAGAAGCTAGACTAAGTAGTGGTTGTTTCGGGGAAAAAAAGACTACGTAGTGGCAAGTCTCCGGTGAATCTAATACCTACAGCGTCTCACCGATCGAGAGACCCTGGCACCTGTTTCAAAACTTAGCTTACTCCAATACTTGTGGCCATCCCAATACATGATTGAAGAGCCGACGAAGGCAACATTCTTTTGAATCCTGACATGGTCTAAGCCTACCTGCCTAATCAAGTATAATTTGACTATATATAGTTGACGAGTCATGGCATGCCAGTGCTGGTTAACAAGGGACAAGATGGATCGCCACTTGTAATACTGCATGCATGCAGTATAAGTGCACTTACTGCAAAGGAAACAATAATCCATGATTGACCATCACTAACAGACCAAATTTTCAACAATCATGCCTTGTGCACAATCCCCGACCGAGTCAGCACACAGATGGATCACCACTTGTACCACATCATGTATGTTGTTCATAATTGTATATGTAATTATACAATTTATCCTTACTCTATTAGTTGTCTATTTCCTAATCTCCACCTAACGCTAATTCTGATGTATAAAGGAAGGAAGACCAACGCGGCGACAACCACGACCATTGACCAACCGCATCCATGCATCTATCCGTCAGCCACTTCATCCGTCAATCGATAGCTACTTCAACAACCCATTATGCAGGCTTCCTCAACCCAACCGCATCCATCCATCAATCAATAACTAATGCATACATTTAATATGCATATCTACTTCCAACGAAACAAAAGAGACTGACCGGTCGAACACGCCAACAACCCATTATGCTCCTATATATACATTGCATTCAATGCAGGCTTCCTCAACCCAACAGGAGCAAAGCAAAGCAAACACCACATCCACCTCACTCAGCTCACCTCACCTCATTTCGAAGAAGAAAAGAAAGAAGATCTAAATCGCGTCATGTTGCCAGGAAGATTTCTTGGTCAGAAGAAGGCAAGGTCACCGGCGGGTCCGTCCACAACCCCAAGAACACCAACGCCGGCGGCTACCTCAAGACTGTCAACAACAGTCCCTCCGCTGGTTGCCTCAACAACATTACCAAGGGTGACTACACTTGGGGCCTCAAGATCCTCAGCAAGGGTGGCTTCTTCCACCACATCAATAACATCAGCAGTGGCAGTTCCACCCACGGGCTCAAGAATACCAGCAACGTCGGCTCAACCCGCTAACTCAAGATCAGCTAACTCAAGACCACCAACAATAGCAAATCCACAGGTGACCTCAAGAACTTCAACAACGGCAAATTCGTATGCGGCCTCAAGAACTTCAACAACTGCAAATCCGTATGCAACCTCAAGAACATCAACAACAACAAATCCGCCCGCAACCTCAAGAACGTCAACAACGGCAAATCCATACGCGGCCTCAAGAATGTCAGTAGCATCAGCAGCGGTGGCTACCTCTGCGACCTCAAGAATGTCAACAAGAGCCGCTCCATCCACGACCTCCAGAACGTCAACTAGATCAACGGTGGCCTCAAACCAGTCGACGACACTGCAGCCAGGTGCGGCGACCTCAAGAACGGCTAGGACGACGGCCCCACCCTTGTCCGCAACGACAAGTCGTAGTCGTGTCGCTCCCACACGCCCAACTGCTTCAAGCACACGCTGATGATCTCCATCCATATGCGTCGTCCATCTTCAATGAAGTTAAGTGCGTATTAATAAATTTGTAAACTCGATTGGGTCGAGCCCGTGATATGTAATAATGTAAGCCAGTAGTGTGTGAATTGATGAATAGAGGGTCTACAGGCTTGGATGTAATTTATGTTATTTATGTGGTTCTTTGTACTGTAGTGACATTGATGAATAAATTGGAAATTTTTCCAGCAATAAAAGAGAAGTGTATGTTGCGGCTATTTTTGTTTTTCCTGGTGTTATCGAGTCATGTTGTTGGGTGACCAAATAAAAGAAATGAGTCAAAAAGAACTTACGCATGATTAATTACACGTCAACCACCAACAAAGGAGCTCCTCCCAAAAAAAGCTAGGTTCCTCTGTCTCCCGTCGGCGCTGCCGCTGGTCCGCCTCGTCTTCGCTGGCCTTAGGGTCATGGCGGCGTGGTGGATCTCGCCCCTTGCCCGCGGGGGGGCTTTGTATTCATATGTTCTTTCAAATTTTGTAGGGTTTGTGTCCTGCTCAGGAAGACGATACGATGGCGAATCCCTGAAAATGAAATAAGGTTCTCCCTGCATAGCCCCCATCCCGATGGTGCGTCTAGTATCATCGGTGGGCATGTGGAGGAGTGTCTCTGGCAGATCTCATTGGTAGATTTGTTCGGATCTGGTCATAGTTCGTCTACGTTCATGCGTCTTCGGGTTGGATCCTTCTAATCTACACTACTCTTCAACAGCGGCGGTTGCTGTTCTGATGTGCTGGTCCTATGGGGCCTTAGCACGACGACTTCCCGACTGTGTACTACAACAAGTTTTATCCGGTTCAGGCGAGGGAGGGGCAATGACGTCGGCACGCATTTGGCTCGCTTCAATGCTTGAAGTCGTCGCTAGATGGTTTACGAATCTAGATGTAATTTTTATTATTTTTTGATGTTTGTTGTACTGCCATGATTGAAGACGAATAGATCGAAAGTTTTCTTATAAAAAAAATTAACATGTCGCTGAACTACCTTTGTCCTGTGTTTCATCCCAGTTTCTTGCAATATTCGTTAGCATTGATCTAAGGATAGGAAACTTTCCATGGAGTCTACGCTAATGTTTTTTTCCTTTGAAATGTGAATGATTGGACCTTATCCTACACAGGAATAGGAATCCAATCCTACAAACCAAAGGGCTCCATAGGAATTTTTCCTTTGGAAATCCTATCCTATAAAATTCCTACAAGATTCTTACAAACCAAAGGAGGTCTTATATTTAGGAACGAGGGAAGGAAGTAGTTTATATTTAGGAACGAGGGAAGGAAGTAGTTTATATTTAGGAACGGAGGGAGTAGTGGTTAACGCAATGCAGTGGTAGCAGGAAGAGCAAATTAAATAAGGAAGGTAGCTTGTGCGTGCGATGTTAAGGCCGGCAGCCTCCTATTTATTTTGAAACTTGATATAATTTGACAAATGTTTGACGGATTTAGTGGCGCAGCATGCCTTGTGCTTTCCGACTGAATCAACACTAGGTATATATAGATAGATTAGTAAGGTTAGTATTTCGTTGTATGGCTACTTCGTAGTAGGTAATTATATGCTTTTATGAATCCCTGCATAATTGAGCCGTGGCAATTAGGGTTTCAGAAGGAGGGATTTTTCGAAGTCAAAAGCATATCTTTTAAATGTTTGATGAACATCTATACGACTAATGTGTAATGCAATGCATTTTTTCTGAATAAAATGTGTGAATTTTTTTTTAAGATGTTGAAATTATTGTGAAATACTAAGAGAAAAACTAGTTACAACAGAATGAATGACAAATGAATCCATCACTAGAAGAGATAAGGCCACTGGGCGGTGTCGCAATGTGTCCCGTTAGTTGTAGCTATACCTCTGATGGACACCGACCGCGGAATATTGTATAAGCTACTAACTTTATTGACGAAACCATGTATGCGTGCCACTGAATCTAAATGAACTAACCGGGAACTTCTATTGATTATATTTGTTCGACGTATTTTTGTGATTACCATTTTCAGAAGATATAAGTATAAATGTATTTTTTTAATTGCAAGTTATACACATCTATGTTTTATATTGGGTGTATACGTACACACACGCATTAGGCAATCCTGGATGCAATGGTACGTGCATGCATGCATTTTGAGTTTGCTCACGTACTAACCAATGTATATACTTGCACTTGATGCTCCGTGGCATAGACTTATATACACATGCAGGCTACAATCAGAAGGCTGAGTCCACATCTACGACACGCCCACAAGATAACATACAGTACGCGTATCTCTTTAAGTACCATATATACCGGCTGGCGAGCAGGTGTATACGTACTTGAATACCTGCGATTGTTTCAACCAGCAAACCCCGGAGATAAGCGTGAAGATAGCGATCGAACGAACCCGGCCCACCGGCAGTCGGGTAGCTAGGTGCGCACGAGATGGCTTTCATTTATTCTGCGTGCAGGGTACACGCCAAGAAAATGAAAGATAAACATCAGCGAGATGATAAGATCCAAGACGAGATCGCATCCATATCTCTTCCAAAAAAATCGGGAGGTTACGCCCGTCACGAGAGCGTGGAGGGCTTCAGCTCTGCCTATAAATACATCCATCAGGAGATCCATCCGGGGTCACGCACGTTCAGGGAGGCAACTCACGCAGCAATCCATCCATCGCACAACACCTCCGGCACCCATCCAATGCACAACACCTCCAGCACCCATCCATTTGTCATCTCACGCACACATCCATTCATCAAACCACGCAGCAATCCATCCATCCACAACCCACGCACCCATCAATTGGGACTCACGGCCAGGCCGAGGGAAGAACGCACGTAGAATCCTCACGCATCGGCCGGAGGCGGAGTGGATCGCCTCTGGCAGAGTTTCAGGCGGCTGCATCCCGGGAGCAAGGCGAGGAGGAGGAGGCGAACCACCATGGAGGCCAAACTCGTGTTCCCAAAGCATAAAACTTTGATCTAACAAATCTCTTTCCTAGTTCTTTCTTGGCATATAACATGCACACACACAAGTCGGGAGCGTTCGCATGATTGGACCGCCATCGGAGATGGAGCCGCCGGACCGGAAGATGAAGTCAACGTTGCCGGGGATGGTCTTCACCAAGCCAGCGTCACAAAGAACGATGAGGAGGTCGCCATCACCACCTGCTGTCCACCTCGTCACGACGGTTCGACCAAGATGACGACACGGAGCACGCCACGACGCCGCCCACCGTCGAGGTCGCCAGATTGATGCCCCAGAGGTCGACGCCACGGTGGCCACCCCACTCAGCACCGCTCGACGAGGACAACGCAGCGCCGGAGCTCGTCTTCACCAGGCCTGCGCTATGGACGCTGACGCCATAGTCGGTGTCACGGAGGTCGACGCCACGGTGGCCACCCCCACTCATCACCACTTGATGAGGACGACGCGTCGCCGGCGCTTGTCTTCACCAGGCCCGCGCTATGGACACTGACGCCACCGAGGTCGGTGCCCCGGAGGTCGGCGCCACAGTGGCCACCCCCACTCACCACCGCTCGACGAAGACGATGCGCCGCCGGAGCTCGTCTTCACCAAGCCCACGCTACGGATGCTGACGCCATAGTCGGTGTCATGGAGGTCGGCGCCACAGTGGCCACCCCCACTCACCACTGCTCGACGAAGACGATGCGCCGCCGGAGCTCGTCTTCACCAAGCCCACGCTACGGATGCTGACGCCACCGAGGTCGGCGCCACAGTGGCCACCCCCGCTCACCACTGCTCGACGAAGACGATGCGCCGCCGGAGATCGTCTTCATCAAGCCCGCGCTACGGACGCTGACGCCACTGAGGTCGGCGCCCCGGAGGTCGGCGCCATGGCGGCCGACCCCACTCACCACCGCTCGACGAAGACGACGCACCGCTGGAGCTCGTCTTCACCAAGCCCACGCTACGGACGCTGACACCACCAAGTTTGATGCCTCGGGGGGCGACGCCGCGGATGCCGCCACTACTGACCACCTACTCGACGAAGACGACGAGTCGTCGGGGCTCGTTCTCACCAAGCCTGCAATCGAGGCCAACGGCACATAAATCACCATCACCACTCACATCTACCTCATCATGGCGATGCGGTGAGGGTGTTGACACAGAGCTCGCCGAGACGCCGCCCACCGCCGACGTCGCCAAGCTGCTGCCATGGAGGTGGACGCCATGGAGATCGCCATCATCACACACCCTTTGCCCTCTACACCGAGCTCGTGCCCTGAAGGACGAAGCCGTGGAGCACACCATACTATGCTGCCCTGTGTCTTGGTCGAGGATGACGAGGCCTAACTTTGATGCCGGCGCAGCGCCTCTCCCACACCTCGGCGGGACTAGATGGAGCCATCCTCTCGAGTACCATCGCTGGGTATAGTCGCCTGTGGTGTACCCGGAGAACAGCTGAACATCTGAGGCGGAGTACATTACGTACAGGTGCACGTATAAGGCCCAGCACCAGTGCACGCCTGAAGACTGATCGCCGGCTAGCCATCACTGGAGACGGTCTAGCCTTGTCGCTAAGTTTCTAGTCTACCTCTTGCCGGCGAAATCATCTTTGTGTGTGCTGCGCTCCTGAACGCGTCTTTGTGCACCGCGAGGTGGCCATTGCACGTGCATGTGCCATGCACGTACTCATTTGATGGCAGGGTGGCACGTTTGTTAACCTTTCGTCCACTGGAAAAGCCATTTGGTTGGAGCCCTCACGCGAGATGACTCGTGACCAAGCTCTCCTACGTGCTGCAATATCTTCACCATCGTCTACGTCGAGCGCTTAGAAGAGACGAAGACATTTAGTTCGCTGTCGTCATCTGGGCAAGAAGAAGCTGATGTCGACCACGTGGAGGTCCATGGCCTCTCCTTAGAAGATGGTGCCACACCAGGGCGATGCCCGCGCCCTGCTTGCAACACTGCTCCTCTACGAACTCGTGAGACGACGCCTTGACGACACCGACTGCCATGGACTCGGCATCTGGCCGGGACGAGGTGTCGACCACTCAGGCCATGTTGGCGCGATCAACGCGAAGGTCATACACCGACGCCGGTTTCCATCGACAATTACTCCCGCAGGGCGTAGACCCTTGTACACCTCGAGAAGCTACTGGTCGTCGAGAAGTCCGAGCCGAGCGTGATCCATGCTACCCCAACAACAACTCCTCCAACGCCGCCAAGACCGACGAGGCACGACGGCGAGGGTGAGCGCGGCCACCGCAAAGGCTACGCTACTCGCGGCGCGTGTACCGACAAGGACACGGGCTCTGCCGCCGCCCACACACACATCACCATCATCATGCATGGAGAACGCGAAGCGAAGACGACGAAGACGACCACACAACTCAATCGGAGGTATCTCGCGGGAGCAACCCGCGGGAGTAATTAACCGGGAGCCTTCCGAGGCCCCGGGAACCAGGAGATCACACAATCGCCACAGCCAGCTTGGCCGTGCTAGTAGGCCACAAAGCACACCTTTTTTATGGGATATTATAATTTTATTTCTTCAATGAGATTAATGAAATACATGTTCTCGTATCTCTTTTTTCTTTTTGTACTACGGTACACTGGCACGCCCGCATACGCAGTTTTCTATCCCCGGCGTCTGAGAAAAAGACACTCCCTTCTTCCCTTCTCCCCGGAGTCCTTAGATGTTTTTCTCGTGTCAAACAATATTATTAAAGTAATAAAAGAATCTGTCATATTAGCTCGACATAAGCAACAGGAATAGAGCAGCTCGTATTCTTTGAAGATATGTTAAAAGTCATGCATGAATTCGATTGAAGCGAAAGAAATCTACAACGACACGGATTAGTCGAAACAGTTAAACATGTCTTGTACTGATACATGGTTCCACTCTAAATATAACATGGACAAAATGAACTATGTATTACCCGCAAATAAAAATGAACTATGTATGATACGTCGGTCCAAACACTTGACTTACGCCGGCACATGGTCCTCCAACACGTTAGTACGGGTCCCGCCATTTTTACCAGAGAATATTGAAATATTTTTGGCCCGCCATCCAAAGTTTTGAATTAAGGCAAACAACCAAAAACCAGTAGTCAACGAGACATAATAACTGAAGAATTGCGTTGAAAAGAATGGACAAACCTTGTACCTCACGAGGTCTGAACCTGGGTAAATAGCTCTCTTGTCTCCCGTTTCTCAACTTGACACCTGACTCATATACAAACATGTATAGAAGATCGGTCCCACTTGGTTACAACCGGTTTAGCTAATCCAAAATCAAGCTGTACCTGAACATCTCGTGCAACGGCAACGGCGTGTATAGTTACTACATAAATGATGCATGACGTACAGTAGATGCATATGTATGTATGACTAACAACAAGTCACAAGCCGGGTGGCGTGCGCTACCAAAACTTAACCACCTACGCTTATTCTGCGTGTAAGGACTAATTAAGGAGATGTAGGAGAAGAAATGAAGGCCAACGCAGCGACGACCACAACCACTGAGCCAACCGCGTACCCATCAGAACAAATGCATCGAATATACATATCTACTCCCCAGAATGGAATAAAAGAGACTGACTACCAGCAGTAGCACTGGCGACCCCACCAAACCATTCTCCTCCCGTGAAAGCGCGTCGTCCGGCCGGAGCGCTTTCCCAAGAACTTCTCCGTCCCTCCTATATATATGCAGTCGTTGCCATGGGGCTTCCTCAACTCAACCAGAGCAAAGTGCCAGAAGAAGAAGAAGAAGAAGAAGAAGAAGAAGAAGAAGAAGAAGAAGAAGAAGAAGAAGAAGAAGAAGAAGAAGATCGCGTCATGGGCAAGGGGAAGGAGCCTGCAAAGGATGCCCCTAACAAGACCAAGGCACCGTCAACCAGTACGCAGTTGACAAAACCGCCGTCGTTCAAGAAGAACAAGGTGCAGTCCAGGAATAACCCGATGCTGACTCAGAAGAACAGGAAGCCCCCGCCTAAGAATAAAAAGTGAGAGTAAGCGTCCAAAAGGGTGAGAGTAGCTGCCCGTCCACCTGATCTCCGACGTCGTCCCACCAGGACGAAGTTAAGCAGTGTGTTTTTGTTAAGTACACTCATTTATGTCGCAATATGGTACTCCCTCTATAAAGAAATATAAGAGCGTTTAGACCACTACGTTAGTGATCTATATGCTTTTATATTTGTTTACGGACGGAGTAATTTGTAAACCATGTTCAATCAAGTCCGTTGGTAGTTTTCATGTAGGCCAGAGGCGTGCTAGTCCACGTTGCGGCCAAGTAGAAGTTTTTTATTTCCTTGTGTTGTAGAACCATGGGCAGGTTATTGTTGGTGACTCAATTAAAGGAACAGTTTTGTTAAGTCTCAGTTTACTGAGACTTTGTTATGTCTCGGTCAATGCTATATTTCTTTAATCTTGCAAAGGGATTTGTTAAAAAAATTATTTTTAGTTTCTTCCTTTTTGCTTCTTACATAATTTATGTCACTTGATTGAGACTTGGTTAAGTCTCGGTCGGACTGAGACCTAATCACACACTAATAAGAAATAGTGACATACATGTTCCATCAGTTCATCTAGCTTCTTGCAATATTTTAAGCAACGATCTGACATTCGGTGGTAGAGTATGCATTTGTTTTTCTTTTATTTGAAAAGGA
Source organism: Aegilops longissima (assembly GCA_021605205.1). Classification (NCBI taxonomy): domain Eukaryota; kingdom Viridiplantae; phylum Streptophyta; class Magnoliopsida; order Poales; family Poaceae; genus Aegilops; species Aegilops longissima. Next base: position 763,804,005 of record CM038679.1, read on the forward strand.
GTCTGCATTCGTGATGGCTGTTCAGCGACTAGAAGATTCCCTCAGCTGGCGACATGGACCACCACTTGAAATAATACATGCATGCACTATACGTGGTGTGGCTGCTATGGAAACAAGAATGATTAACTATTGATACATGCATTTTACATCATGATTTCATAAGGTAAATACTCTAATCTGATCATTATTTGATCACCATTGCATCATTTTTACTTTAAGTTAAGCTTATATTGCAGAGAATTACCTGAAGGACTTCCGAAAAAGCTGCCAGAAGGGGGAATAAATGTTTATCACCTTTTTCCTTAATTGTTGATCCTGATGAGGGATTGGAAATTAGACAATAAATGTCAATTTTGTGGTTTAGATTAAATAGTTGATCACATTTTCCTTAAGTGTTCTCTTGCAAAATTAGTGTGGAATATTTTGCAGTGTGCCTTCCTGGATTTAGACATGTCTGATTCAGTCCAATAAATGTTTACTTCCTGGATTTCTTGATCTTCAAGGCAAGTCAAACATCTAGTAATGGTTGGAATTGCTTATGTTTTCCTGGCCATTTGAATAATTAGAAATGGTGCTTGTTTTGATGTTAAGAAAATTGATTATCGATGTACTGTGATCAACTTGGTGGGGTTTTGAATTAAACCATGGCCAATTTTGCAGAGGAAACAGGAAAATAAAGAAGTGTCGAACTAGGGTGTAAGACCGTCCGAACAGTTAGCAAGTGAAGTATTCCACTCTATGCATGGATGGTGTCATGGCACAAGCTTGTTTAGTGCTGGATGAAAAATTAGTTCATTGGACAAAGAACCAACATGTGGAGCTCCTTTTGTTTTGATGTTGGCTCTTAACTTTGATGTTTGATCTGAATAAGGATTTTTAATATTTGACTGAAGTCTATGTGAACTGTGCTGCTTCTAAGTTTCTCTATCCTGCTTCTCGATGTGCACCGTGAAGGGGGGGGGGGGAGCAGGCCTCCGGAACCACGTCTCTCGCAATCATGTAAAAGAGAAAGGTGATTAGGTTTTTGGGGACCACAATACTGCTACTACTCCCATGACTACTCGAATGTTCATGCTCCATCAACTAGTTCATGGACTACTCGTTGGCTCCGTTCAACCACAATACTAAGGACACCGCCGCTGCAGCTAAGGTTCCTTATGCTACACCATCTCGTAAGTACTCTTATCACTTCTTTTAATTAGGGTTTTCCATTGGTGTGTTCGTAGTACAAATCAAGATGGACATCCTATGTTTTCTCATCTATCTGATTGCATGTCTAGAATGTTTAGTAGTTATATTGGTCCGATTATCATATATGTTATGTTCATCATGCTCTATCATGCCTGATGGTTCAAGTCCAAATTTAGTACATTGTGGTCCATGGTTGGGAGCTTCAAGATGGCGAAGACATATTCACGAGTCATAAGTTTGTTTGAATTTTGTCGAATATGTGTTAGAGTTGTACTATTATTAGACTTGTACTTTGCGGAATGTAAGGTATTTGAACGGAATACGCGTAACCAAGGTCTAACATATAAAGGCACTACGGGTTGCCAAAATAGACTAGACGAAACGTGCAGTCTAGACATGAATCACACGAGGGAAGGTGCGGGGGACATGACAGGGATGGCCTGACCGGTAGTGGTGTTTGGCTAGACATGTTGTTCGATTGCCTTAGTAGAATTTGTCGTCTCAATTTAGTACCTGGGAAGGCTTCGTGAGTTACACTAGTTTGCAAAACCTTGTCAACAAATATTGATCTTATGCTTGTGATTGATTGTCCTCGGCCTCAATTTTCTACCAAATAGGTCCCCTCTTTGTTGTGCATCTGCTTTCTTTGGAATATTTGGAAGCACCATAACCCGAAGATTTAACAAAAAAAAGGACTACCCCGTTCTTATTCCTAGTTGTGGAGATGACCTTCTGCTATGGGCAAGCACACATGCCACAAGCAGTTTACTCATTTCTCTACTTTTCTATCTGATCTCTCGTTCTGTTCCTTAGTGACATGTAGTTATTTTCTGTAAGCTCTCCCCCTCCCCTTCCCCTCCCCCTTCCCCTCCGTCGCCCACCGCGCAGGCGACCGAGGGGACCCAACCCTCCGCCGCAGGTCCCCCTCCTCCTTCCCGTTGTCCCCTCCGCCGCCATCGGTGGTTGGCGCCGGGATAAGCCTGTGCATGCGATGGCGACGCGGAGGCATCGCCCTCTCACTCGGGGCTCGGGATGCGCGGGATCCCCAATCTTGAGGATGAGGCCCCGATCGATGGTGGTGGTGCCGATCCGGCCCACGGCGGCCTCCATCTGGAGCACAGCGGCGTGGCGGCCGGCCGGTGACCCAGTGACGGTCGTGGCGGCCGACCGGTAACCCAGTGACGGTCGTGGCGGCCAGCTGGCTCTGCTCTGCCTGATTTAGGGCGGAGGGTCCTGGATCTGGGGCGGCAGCCCCTGGGTTGGCCTCCTTGTCCGGGCGCAGCGGGACAGGTGGGCTGCCGGGGATTAGATCGGGTGGCCGGTGATCCTCCGGTGGGTTGGTGTCGTGGCGTCAGATCTGGAGGTTCTCCTTTCCCCTGCTGCCTCTCTCGTCGTCCCGGTGGTTTGCGGCTGCAGGCTTTGGTGATGGTGAGAGCCCTGGTGGTGTACCTTGTGTCTGGGGAAACGTTGGCCGGTCTGGCTGGCCTGGCAGCGGCGTCGCCCATGGGTGCCGCTTTCCTTCATGAAGGCGCAGCTGAGGGCCCAATCTACCCACCCCGATCTCATGCCGGGTGAAAACCTTCAATCCTCTTCGGATTTGGCGGCAGCGGCGCTGTTCATGTCCTAACCTTCTTGGAGTTGTCGTCAGGGGCCTTGGGGCTCGGTTGGGAGTGGAGGGGATGGCACGAGTGGCTGCAGGTGGTGTTAGCGAAGGAGGAGCAGCGTTGCATCTGACATGTCGACAATGGCGGGTCTCAGCGGCATGGAGCAGCGGGGTCTCGCTACTAGGCGTGTGTTGATGGACGAGTTCATGATGGTGGCGTTGTCTGGCGTCATGGTGGCGTCGACGGCAGCTAGACCGGGCAAGGTTGATGCGTCAGTACAGCTCTAAAGATGGATTGGTGGCAGTTTGCTGCGGCGGCCTCTGTGTGTGCGCCGGACCGGTGTGTGCCCCATACCCGGCAAGTGGCTTGGTTGGGGCCTCAGGTCTTAGATGTTAGGCTTGGCCGGGGGTCTTCCTCCTTTTCAAAAAAAAAAAATATATTCTGTAAGCAATAATTCTTATTTCTTGGTTGTGTTCTCTGTCTTCTTAGATCTCTTCCCCCTTGTAATTATCTTATCTCCATGTTGTACAATAGCTCGTTTTGTTTTGGAATGATAGAAAATTGTTCAGGCCGGTAGTTGCTGGTCGTAGTAGGTCAAAGAAAGGATTTGCATAAAAATCACAGATGTGTATGATTATGGTGTGATTGCAAGATATTTTAAGCTGATTTCTTGTAAGTCAGTGCTGGGGCAAGCCTTGTATGAATGAGCCTGACTATATATTAACATAACAAACAAGACAAGGACATCATCCTTGTCAATTAGCAGTCTGCTACCTAAACTTTACCTAACGCTAATTCTAATGTACGTAGTAGTATAAGGAGGAGGAGGAGATATGAAGACCAACGCGGTGACGACCACGACCACTGACCCAACCGCATCCATCCATCAATAAGAATGCATTTATATATACGAGGTAATTACACCACTGGTGCTTGAACTTGTCACGAATGTGCACTTTAGTGCCTGAACTTGAAAAATACATTGAACTGATTTCATAACTTGGCATGGACGTGCAAATACGGTTCACATCTTATATGTATACGTCCACGGCCTTGACGAGGCACCCCTGAGATTGTTTTCTCCTTACATAAAAGACCTCGGTGAGAAACAAATATATATTCACATGCTTGTGGTGAGGGATCGAACCTGTTACCTGTACCTTCATGTGGGAGTGGCTAACCAGCAGACAAGGTAAAATTTCTTGTCATATATGTATTCACACGCTTTTTATACAGCAGGTTGAACAACGTAAACAAATTAATTTAATCGATCAAAAATAGTGCCGGGTCAATTATTTGAACCTGCACCCTAATACTATATAGCAGCCACAAATACCACTCCAACCAAGAACATGTAATTTTACAAAGGATAAATTTCTCTTTATATAACATAATGCGCTCGTGTGGGTAAAATGGACCATTTTCAACATTTCAGTTTTTCCAGTTTTGTAAAACTATGTAAATTATAATTGTGTGTATAAATGATATATATATATATATATATATATATATATATATATATATATATATATATATATATATATATATATATATATATATAATTAAATTAAAGTACATTAAAAATTCATATGATTTAATAAAATATCTCCACAAATGATTTAAAAATATAAATATTAAATATTAAATGAAATTAATTTTACAATTTTTAAAAGTGCTCACATTTCTAATGAAATATTAAAGTAATTTAAGAAAGTTTTGTATATTTAAATAGATTCCCATATAATTCTCAACATTTCCATGTTATAAATAAAATATTTATGTAGTACATTAAAGTGTTCATACTTTAAGAAAAAAGGTGTTGTTTTAAAAGTTTATATAATATATAAAAGTTTCCGTGTTTAAAAAAAGAGAACCTAGTGCCCTCAGATTGCAGATCATCACATGAATAATATTTGAATAAAATAGACATTTTATAATTCAAAAATATTTAAATTGTATGTATATATTTTAAAATAACACATGAATTATTTTTAAAATGACGTGTAAAATTTAAATTCTTTTTGAAATCGTGTTTTTTATATAGTCATAAATATTAATTATACTTTAGAAACATGAGACCTTTTTGGTAGAAGTGGTATCCAAGGCTGATATATAACATTTTGTCTGATGTTTGGATCACAGACCCGACACTATTTTTTGCTGGATTATTAAATTCCTTTAATTTATGTTGTTTCGCCTAGTGTACATAATGGTCATGAATCCAGTTTTGACTATACAACTGTGCTGCGGTCGACTGGCTAGCTGCGAGCTAACAGTAGTTCACTGGTTCGAGTCGCAAGAGAAGTCCCGCTGAAGACTCCGAGGTAACTCGGCCGGCCCATTCGAGCGTGACTATCGCAGCGACAATTTATCGCCTTAAACGAGTCGCTAGAGAAGTCTCGCTGCAGGCTCTGAGGTAATTGGGCTGGCCCGTTCGGGCGCGCTAAAATAAAAAGCTAGCGAAAGAGAGAACCAGGGATTGTTGGCCGCAAGGGATATCAGGCGCGTTGCTAGCCACTATGACCGCATTCCATTCGTCATAAGTACAAGTGGCGATGCCATTTGAGTCAGTTTTTTTCTACTTATTTTTAAACTTTCTGTTAGTTTTCACATATTTTGTTTTATTTTCTTTTTCTTTGGTTTTTTGTATTCTCCTTTTTCTTTCTTTTATTTTGACTCTTTTTCCTCCTTTCTTCTCCATTTTTTTCATTCTTTTTAGCATTTTGCTGCTTTGTTTTTTCTTCTCTTTATTTTTCTATATTTCAGTTTTATTTATTATTTTCTAAATTATCCTACATTTTTGAATAGGTCAACAACATTTTACTAATATAGGTTTATCATTTTTCCAATACAAATTTTACAGTTTGGTTATACATGATCAACATTTTTCTATTCACATTTAACACATTCCAAATGATTGATAAATATTTTAAATACTTGTTCAACATTCTTTCAAATCCTTGATTCAAATTTTCAATATACATGATCAAAAAATCATACGTTTTGAAGACATGGTCTACATTTTTTATAAACATTTAACATTGTTCAAATGATTGATCAACATTTTCAAATACTTGTCCAATATTTTTTAATAGTTGATTGACATTCTTATGTGCATGATAATTTTTTATCATTTTTAATACATGTTAAACATTTATTATAGATATTTCACATTTTCAAATACTTGTCCAACATTTTTAAAATGTTTGATTAAATTTTTATACACATGAGTAATATAATTCATTTTATTACAAGGTCAACATTTTTCTATAACCATTTAATATTTTTCAAAAGCTTAATCAACATTTTTTATTTGATTATTAACATATTTATATACATGATAAAAATAATTCATCATTTTTAATACATGGTCAATATTTTTTCTTTACACATTAACATTTTCAAATACTTGATCAAAATTTCTTCAAATGATTGATCAACATGTTTATGTACATCATAAATAAATTCATCATTTTTTATACTTGACCAACATTTTTGTGTACACATTTAAAAAATTTGAATGCTCGAAAAGTATTTGAGAGAATATAAACCAATGTTTTGAATAATGTTGAATGCGTATAGAAAAATGTTGACCTTGTATTAAAATGAAATATTTTGACCATGTATATGAAAATGTTAATCAAGTATTTTAAAAATGTTGAACTAGCATTTCAAATGTAAATAAAGTATTTGAATAATGTAAAATGTGTATGGAAAAATCCTCTGGACATATGCGAAAAAGGTAGAATGAAAACCCAGAAAAAACATATAAACTAGAAAAAGAAGGAAACCGACAAATACAATGAAAATAAAAACATAAAAGCTAGAAGAAAACCGAAAAAAAACAAAAAATGGAGAAGAAAAAAGGAAAGAAAAAAAAGAGAGAAACCCAAATAAAAGAGGAGAGAAGGAAAAAAACAGTGGCAGAACGAAGAAAACCGATGAAAAAAGAAAGACAAAATAAAAACCAAATCCAGGAAAAACTAATGCAAAGCCAACTCTTTTACCCTCACCTACGTCGCGCCCTTGGATTTTATGCAAATCTGAAGCTGGCATAGTGGCCAGCAGAGATGCCTGTGAGCTGGAAGACCAACGATTGAATAATGTTTCTCTTCCATTTTTCTTCTTCTTTTTTTCAATACGTACACTAACGGTTCTGCCTAGTAGTTACAGATCGGGGCATTCCCTTCAGCGAGACATGACAAGCACACGCCTAAAGCGAGATATAGCGCTCGCGCTAGCAGTGGGACGCATATTCTGTCAAATAGGCTCACGATGCACGGGCGGAGTCCTGATGGCCCGGCCCATTCAGAGCGCTCTTGGGAGTTGCGTTGTAAAAAAATCGGAAAAAAATGCTGCCCCCACAAGGTACCGACCTCTGGACCCGTCGCTAGTGAAGGGCGGTTGCTATCAGTGGACCTCACATGTGTGAGTGGCTTATAACCAGCGGGAAACATTAACAAGTAGCTGCAGATCCAAAACTATTTGCAAATCTTCAAACATTTATTGGAAATTGTGATCAAGTAAAGGGATTTTTGTTTTTTGAAAATCTTATTTGAACATCAGAAAAATTGAAATTTGAACTTTTTGAGGAAAGTACATACAATTTTTAAAGCCATTAACATTTTTGATTTGTATTTAAAAATAACAGAAGTTTTCGTAATTGCGAAAAATTGTTGAAGCATAAGCATTTTGTTTAGAATCCTGAAAATTTTGAAATGCAACACATTTTTGAATTTGTGAATTAAAATATGGAAAACAAAAACATTTTTGAAAATTATTAGTTCGAACAAAACTTGAATAAGGGAAGATTTTTGAAATTCCAATAATTTTTCTGAAACCATGACCCATTACATAACAATATTGTACAAACAATATTCATCGTATTTTAAAATGTTAATCTTGTGTATGAAAATGTTTGTGACATTTAGAAAATGTTACATATATTTCAAAATGTCTGTGTAATTCGAAGGAATGTATGTACCATTTAACAAAAATATTCATGAGTTCCAAAAATATTTTCTGACATCTGTCATTTTCAAAAAAGTATCAAACAAAAAAATATTTGCAGATGGTAAAAAAATGCATTGTACCATTAAACAAATATACACGTCAATTTAAAAAAAATCCGGCGAGTCAAATAGTTGTTTGGTGTATTTTTAAAAATGTAGAAAAACGTCCAAGAAGGACAAAAAACGTTTATTTGTATTAATAATATGTACAACATGTATTTGGAATTTTTATTGCATATTCAAAAAGTGTCAAAAAATGTATATAAAAATATACATCATTCATGTGAAAAATATTCAAATTGTATCATAAAAATGCTTCACTTGTGCTCTATAATTGTACATTGTGCACTGAGAAAAAAAGAGACATGTGTGGAAAAAAATGAACCAAAGAACCAATAAAAGCCGACAAAGAAACATAAAAGAAAAGCGAAAAACCGAAGAGAACTTAGGAAAATAAGAAAGAAACAAAATAAAAGAAAAGTATAACGAAGAAAACCAGAAAACCCAATGAGAAAACAAAGACAACCAATGCAAAATGAAGGAAAAAAGGAAAATCAAAAAACTCGGTGAAAAACCAAATGAAACTAAAGAAACAAAAAAAGATGAAAAGGGAAAAGGAAACATAGTAAACCGGACTTACACGAACCAACGGACAAAAAACATAGTAAACATAGCTTGCCTTGTGCGCAATCCCCAACGGACATGCAAATGGATCGCCGCTCGTACCACAACATGCATGTGTTTATAATTTTTCTATGTAATTAACTAATTATACATTTAATCCTTACTCTATTAGCCGTCAGCTTCCTAACCTCCACCTAACGCTAATTCTTATATGTATAAGAAAGGAAGACCAACGCGGCGACAACCACGACCATTGACCACCCGCATCCGTCCATCCGTCAGTCCATATGCATATCTACTACATATATCCAACAAAGCAAAAGAGACTGACCGGTTGAGCACGTCAACAACCAATTATGCTCCTATATATATACATTGCCATCGATGCAGGCTTCCACAACCCAACCGGAGCAAAGCAAACACCACATCCACCTCACTCAGCTCAGCTCACCTCATCTCGAAGAAGAAAAGGAAGCCAAACAAAATCGTGTCATGTTTCCAGGAAAGTTTCTCGGTCAGAAGAAGGCGAGGTCACCGATGGGACCGCCAACAACCCCAAGAACACCAACGCCGGCGGCTACGTCAAGACCGTCATCAACAACAGTGGCTCCGCTGGTGGCCTCAACAATGTCAGCAAGGGTGGCTACACCCACGGCCTCAAGATCGTCAGCAAGGGTGGCTTCCTCCACCACATCAAGAACGTCAGCAATGGCAGTTCAGCCAGCGGGTTCAAGAATATCAGCAACGTCGGCTCAACCCGCTACCTCAAGAACGTCAACAACAGCAAATCCGCACGTGCCCTCAAGAACGTCAACAACGGCAAATCGGCACACAACCTCAACGACAACAACAGCAAATACGCGTGCGACCTCAAGAACGTCAGCAACGGCAAATATATATCCGACCTCAAGAATGTCAGCAACATCAGCGATGGTGGCTCCTTCTACGACCTCAGGAATGTCAACAAGAGCCACTTCATCCTCGACCATAAGAACGTCAATGGGAGCAACGGTGGCATCAAACCGGTCGACGACACTGCAGCCAGGTGTGTCAACCTCAAGAACGGCTAGGACGACGGCCTCGCCCTTGTCCGCAACGACAAGTCGTAGTCATGCTGCTCCCAAACGTCCAACTGCTTCCAGCACGCGCCGATGATCTCCGTCCATGTGCGCCGTCCATCTTCCATGAAGTTAAGTGCGTTGAGACCAGTTTAATCATGTTACGGTAAGTTAATAAATTTGTAAACTCGATTGGTTCGAGCCCGTGAGATGTAAGCCAGAAGTGTGCCAATTGATGAATAAATGGTCTATGAACCTGGATGTAATTTTTGTTTCTTGTGTTGTTCTTTGTGCTGTCGTGACATCGATGAATAGAATGGGAGTTTTTCCTGCAAAAAAAATTAAGTGTGCCAGTTCACGTTGTGGCTATTTATGTTTTTCTGGTGTTATTGGGTGACCAAATAAAAGAAATGAGTCAGAAAAGACGTACACGTGATTAATTAACACGTTGCTGAACTACCTCTGTCTTGTGCGTGTTCATTCTAGTTTCTTGCGATATTCTTTAGCATTACCACAAAGGAGAAACAAGCGGGGCAGCTCAAGGTAGTGCGCCAGTAATTGAGCAGGGGGAAGACTCCAGTGAGAGATTGAGCCGTGTTTTTATGTAGTGGAAAACGACTAAAAGTGGCGATATAACGGCTAGAAATACTAATGACCTGAGAGGGCTGGGAGGGTGCTCGGTTTTAATATTAGCATAGTAGTACTTAACTCACTCCAATATTAGTGGTTAACGCTATGCAGTGGTACCTAGAGGAGCAAATTACATAAGGAAGAGGAGGTCAACGAAGCTAGGCAGCTAGGCAGCTTGTGCGTGCGATGTGAAGGCCAGCTGACTCCTATTGATTTTTGAAGAGAAAAATCCACATTTCAACCTCAAACTAACCATATACGGTTTAACTTACAAGCCTGAGCTCTAAAACCGGTCGAAATACACCCCCAATTAACCTTAAGGTTCACATCTCAACCCTGGTCTTGGTTTTGGATCAGTCAACCGGTTTTTACTGCAGTCAAGTGGTTTTGACCAAGTTGACTATTGACCGGACAGTGCCAAATCAGCAAAGAATGCTTTAAAACAAAAACATTCATCTCTATCTCAGCCGCTCATGCTCATCGCCTCCCGCATCCGATTCCGATGATTTTGACCGTAATAATTTGATTTTGGGCACCTGCAGCTTCACACCAACAAGGCAAATTCATGCCAGCGACAGGGACCTCGACTGAACCACCGCATCCAACGAATTTGACCATCTTCTTTAACTCGTCCCATCCTGCAGAGCGCCAGATCTTGTCCTCGAGGTCCCTCGGTGACCAGCTCCGGCAGGTGTCAGCTCCTGGGCTGGAACGGCACCGCATCAGCGTGCGCCATGCTGCTGAGCTAGAACAGCACCGCATCACCATGGAGGTGACGATGGCCGGAGCAGCGGTTGTTGTGGTGGTGGCCATGGTCGGCAGCATGAGGAGACAGGGTTGCGGTGCTGCTCGAAGAAGGGGAAGCAGGGCTAGCGGGGTCGTTGTTTCGCGACAGTCAGAGGAACAACCGGAGGCGTGCTGGCTGACAGCAACATCGAGCAGCGTCGAGCAGTGGCGCAAGGCGGCAGCTCGAGATATACGGAGGCCGGAGGAGGAGAGGAGGCGCGATGGCGCGCAAGAAGCTGGAGGCGGGCGGCGCTGCGAGTGGCGCCAGCGGAGGAAGCAGCCTCGGGCGATAGCGGCGTCGGTTCATACGAGGGAGAGATCGGGAAGGTGTGCAGCCGGGCGGGTGGAGGAGGGGAGGAGAATAAGGGGGCGGAAGACGGGCAGCGCTCGCCGACGACCGATGGGCGCCCAAGCTGTGCGGCGCGCGGGATCTGAACATGCGGTGGCGGTGACATGGGCAGCGGCTGCAGCTTTTTGTGCTCAGGGTCTGATCAAGAATGAGAGAGAGGGGGAAGGGGAGTTGGTTGTTTTTTTAGTTTTGCATGCTGAGTTGGTAGTGCCCAGTCAGCATTGACTGCGGTCAAAACCGGTTGACCGGTCCAAAACCATGACCAGGGTTGAGTTGTGAATCTCAAGGTTAGTTGGGGGTGTATTTCCACTGGTTTTAAAGTTTAGGGTTGTAAATTAAACTGCGTGGTTAGTTCGAGGTTGAAATGTGGACTTTTCTCATTTTTGAAACTTGACATGATCCCTCCCTAATTTTTGAAACATAATGTTTGACGGCTTTAGTGCGCAGCATGCCTTGTGCTTTCCGACTGAATCAACACTAGGTATTTATAGATAGATTAATATGATCAGTAGTTAGTTCGCCTGCCTACGTAGTAGGTAGTTAGTATGCTTTCAAGAATCACTGCATAATTGAGCCCTCACAGTTAGGGTTTCAGAAAAATGGATTTCTCGAAAGCATCTTAATCTTTGAAACATATGATGAATATTTATACGACTAATGTGTAATACAATGCGTTTTTTTGAATAAAATGTGTGATTCTTAAGATGTTGAAATTGTGGTGAAATACCAAAAAAAGAAGTAGTTATAACAGAACGAATGACAGAAAAGAACCTGTCACTGCAACAGATAAGGCTGCAAGATCGGTCGCACGTCATTACAATGGGTTTAGTTAATCCAAACTCAAGCTCTACCTTAACATCTTATATAACGTGTGCACTTACGCCATGAATCATGCATGGCGTAGGTGCACATGATTTCTCTAACCTCCTCTTTTCATACGAAGGAAAACGTACGTAATAGATATGAGCCGTTAATTTAACTAAGTAGTTTGTCTGTAACTCTTTACCTTCTTACCTACCATGTCAAAGAGGAGGTAAGAAGGACCATGTCAAAATTGCTCATGAGTAAGGGCATCTCCAACGACGACCCTTAAACCCGCATACGTCTGGACTAGGCAGAGGGGACGTGTTTTGCCATGCAACACGCTCTTGTATCGGTCCGTTCAGTCTTCGGACGCACTTTCTCCCACAAACTGAAGACAAGCATAGGGGCTTTGCAGGCGTCCGGACCGCTCCCACGCCCACTGCTGACAACCCTGGCCCACCCAAGACCATCCATCCTTGCCCGTGCGCGTTCCCTCTCGACTAGCTGCCTGCATTCATGTCGTCGTGGAGCATCCGCTCCCGCATTGAAGCCGTCCTAGAGCGGGCGCGACCTCTCACTTGCTTCGGCATTGAAGCGGCGCGCCAACCGAGGGTGTCGCCCGCTGCACGCCCAGCTGAACACACCTCCATTAAACCCGCGTGTGTGCCGAGAAAGCTACTCCGGCCACACGTCTATTCGTGACCCGGCCGGCATTAGATAAAGCAACGGGCAAATTCCTCGCACCCGCTCACCATTTTAAGAAGTCTGTTCGTGACCCGGCCGGCATTAAATAAAGCAACGGGCAAATTCCTCGCACCCGCTCGCCATTTAAAGGAGGCCAGACGCCGGGCGACAATTGCACTTCTCCTCCGCTCCCCATCTCCTCCTTCCACTATTTTTTTCACCCTTTTCATGACATTCGGCGACCAGGAAGAGCCCGGTATAAAATCCGGTTGGGTGGCCCACCGAGCCCATAGGATACGAGCCATCTGACATCATCGTCCGTGGGACTGCGCCATGCCAATGGAGAAACAAGCTGGCTTGGAGATCAGCGAGGCGGCGGCCAACACGTCCGCGTCCGCCGCCAACGCAGAGAAAGAGTAGAACATGGGAGCCCGTCGCCGCTTGCGTGCTTGGAAGGCCATCGCCATTGCGTTGCCGCATCCACAACAAATGTCTTGCACTGTCTCACGGGCCACCGTATACCCCGCTCCCAAAACCAATCCTGATCCGCACGGCCGGCCTTGAGGTTTTGGGGGCCAGGGTGATACTATACATAGGGGCCCTTAATATAAACACAAATATGTATAGCAAAAAATATTTTGATCTCTAGTCAAAGGAAATACAATGTGTTTCTCTCTTTTTCTTTACTATTTACACGACATGTTCTTGTTATAAGTCTTTTATTTACTAATATATCTGGTAGCTTTATCATTAAGTTTATCCTAATTTCTTTCATCCTAATATAGTAAAAACTGGCACCTCGTCAAGAATAATGAATGACTTAAATGCCAATGATCACTCACATTGTCATCCATTTTGATGTCAGGTTATATTATGTATAGCTCTATATGGATTAGTTTATTTGGCAAGTCACCAAATATAAAAAATTATAACCCCAATGATATCTATACATTAACAATACCGATAAATTGATCATTAGTGTCCAATTGCAACAACGCAGAGGCCATGTCAATGATCATTCATAACTTTTTATCAACCATCATGATAAAATTTCCTAGGCCATATAGACTACATATACAAATAGAAATTAGAGACATACCATCTCGTCTATGACTGTCATCATGCCCTAACAGTATCGATCTAGCCTCCAAAGGAGTCAGTGTGGTCTCCTGCGAGACATCGACTGGCAATCTCCGTCAGTCCTGCCCTCCTCCGACTTAGATCTACTTCGATGCAAGGCAGCACCATGCATGCATGGTAGATGGATATCAAGCGTTGCGATCTTGATCTATTCTCGACATCTGTGTCATTGTCGCTTCCCATTAGTCCTGGCCATGGGAAGCCCGGCCCGGCCCGGCCCGAAAAAGCCCGACCCAACGCTACCTCCGGGCCGGGCTCGGGCCTAGATTTTGAGCCCGAAGACCGGGCCGGGCCGGGCCCGGGCCCGTTGATTTTGCATTTTTCTGAAGGTCAGGCCGGGTCGGCCCGGAGCCCGATGGGCTTTTACGTGTTCGGGCCGGGCTCGGGCCCAGAAAACAGGCCTAATGGCGGGCCGGGCCCGGGCCTGGGTTTTTTGTGTCGGGCTTGGCTAGGCCCGGCCCGAGGTTTGGCCAGGTATACTTCCCATTAATACTGTTTTTCTCACAAATTAGGCGCACAACTTTCAGCTTGTGGATTAAGGAAGGCGTTTTTTCGCGAAAAGATTAAGGAAAGAAACCAAGGACGGATGGTTTTCATAACTGTACCTAATTAATCGCATCCAATAACTGCTCCATTAATCAAATAGAAGGGCCCTCAATCGTACTACTAGTAGCACGAGGAAAAGAAGGCAGGAAATCAGTGAAAAGGTAGCAGGTGCATCGGCATTCTAGGCAAGGGAGCTATAGGCTAATCAACAGAAGAATTAGGTGCCCCTTGGCGCTTGGGGGCCTGTGGTGGCCGCCCGCCCCCACCCCCGCGGTTAGAGCCGGTCCTGTTGATCCGCGCTTCACGGAAGCGGATTCCCCTCTTCCCCTCTGAGTGAAGCACCCTCTCTGCCACTCCGATCAGTGGTGCAGCCAGACATAGGGAAGATACGGGGGAGGAATATACCTTCGGGGCTTCCGGTAGTCCGATGAGTCATCAGACTTCCTAACAAGGGGAAGACAAAGGGATTCTCCGCGAGCGGCCGTGGACTAGTGTAATGTATCCGTGTCATGGTAGTGGACCTCCGTGCGGCCATACGTGCACATAATTTTAGTTTTTCAGTTAATATATGTCAAAAAGGTAAATGTTTTCGTCAGGTTTGTATGTAATCTGATGTGTTTGCATGAAGCATCCAGATTATTGAAATGGTGTTTAAAATGTATGCGGCCAACGTTAGATAGCCGGCTCCCGCATTTGTGTCCATGGACTGATCCTCTCTGTCTGCGGACGGATGTTGGAGGTAATTTGCGGTCGCCGTTGAAGATGCCCTAACAAGTAACAAGCCGTGTGGCATGTGGTAGCAAAACTTGACCACCAACACTTATTCTGATGTAGCTGTAGTATAAGGAGGAGGAGAAGAAGAAACGAAGACCAACGCGGCAGCAACGAAGACCACTGACCCAGATGCATATACCTATCCGTCAAGAACAAATGCATCAAATATACTTATATACATATCTACTCCCCAAAACGACACAAAAGAGACTGACTAACATCAGCACTGGGGACGCCACCAAACCATTTTCCTTTGATGAAACCATGTTGTCCGGCCAGAGCGCTTTCCCAATTCCTTATCCCTCCTATATATATGCACGCGCCGTTGCTGCAGAACACCACAAACCAACCGGTGCAAAACAAGCACCACATCCACCTCACCTCATCTACCTCGCACAAGAAGAAAAATAAGAAGAAGAAGAAGAAGAAGAGGAGGAGGAGGAGCAGGAGGAAGAGGCGTCATGGACAAGACAGGTACAAAGGTTCCAGGTACAGCGGTTCCCCATAACAAGCCGTCACCCAATAAGCCGAAGGCACAACCAAAGAAACCTAAAAAGTCGCGTAACCATAGGAAAGATGTGAAGCTGACTCAGAAAAACAGAGGATAGCTATGAAGAAGCAGCCGCAGCCTAAGAAATAAGAAGTAGCCTCAAAAGTGGTGAGAGCAGCCGCGTTCTGATCCATGTTTTTTTTACTATATTTTATTTCACTTTATTTATTTCGTTCTGATCCATGTTGTCTGGCAATGATGAAGTTAATTGTGTCTTTGTCTCGTACGTTAGTTTATGTTGTGGCAGGTTAATTTGTAACCTCAATATGTAAATCATAAGTGTGCTTGTTCACGTTGCGGCCAAGTATACTTTCTTCTTACATGTGTTGTTGAGTCGTGCATCATGTTGTTGTTGGGTGATTGAAGAAAAGGAAAGATTGACATACATATTCCATGAGTGCATCCAGTATATTGAAAAATACGTTAGCATCGATACACGGGCATTTCCAAGGGCGGCGCTAGGCACCGGTCGACTTGCCCAAAATTTGGTTGCTCTCGTGGCGCCAGATGGATTGGTCCCACGCGCACCTTTCGATTCATCTTCTCTTCGTATCCTTCCTCACGCAGTGTTCGCTCCTTCCCCTTTCATTGTAAAGAGTCGACAGCTAGTGCAACTATACTTGCGATGGACGCGTGCCGACTGACTTTCGAAGCACTGCTGGCTTGCTACCGCTCGCCGCGGTGTTACGGCCCTCACAGGACAGGTCCCTTGCATCTGTCCCCACCACTGGTGTTCAACCACAGTTACAGCATGGTGGTTGTCCGGTTCTAACACGGTCGGTGCCCTCCTGTTTTGAGCATGCCGAGACACTGATTCCCAGCATGCCGGAGATGCCAGTCTAAGCAGCAGCTGACCCGACCATTCTAGCTCGCTATGTTCTGCTTCTCCCAAGTGCGAACGTCATAGCAAGAAATCACGTGTGTCCCAACCAAACCTGGCGCCGATTCAATCAATTATTTGATTTCCTTCCCTTACCCACACATCCCCTCTACTTTCCTTCATCATCATATCTTAATTTTGGTTTCTTGTTTTGACAAGGATATGTTAATTTTGGTTTTGTCAACCCTCCTTCATCTCCACCAATTTTGTTCCTTCTCCCGATCTAGAATCCCGCGTCTTTCTCGCATGGCCGCGATCATATATCTAGCGCCAGCGGCTTCGGGAATCTCTACTTCTAATGGGAGAGTTGGTAGCCTGGTATGTAGTTCTCCCTCTCATTAAAAACCAAATCCACCATTAAAGGGGAAGATCTTTTCTCGAAGGGCCCTTGGCCGATCTTTATTAGAAAGGAAGCAAGCAGTACAACAGGAAACACTCTAGGCAGGTTAGACTGAAACTAGCATAGACCATGCACTAGCAGGGTGGAAGCCCTGTTACAACCCCCTAAAACCTGCCCCTAATGCCCATAGTAAACATATTTTTGGTGGATTTGGTTTTTTTCAAAACACAAACCTTATTCCGAAGAATCTAATTTTGTTGGAAGATGTGTAAAAAATGAACAATAAACAATTTTTTGAAGTTCCTAATTATATTTGAATTTGTGAACACTTTTTGAAAACATGAACATTTTAAAAAATTACAATCAATTTTTATAATAACATGCCCATCTTGTAGTTTGTGAAGAATTTTTGGAAGTGAAAACATTTTTAGAAATTCCAATAAACTTGTAAAACATGAACAATTTGATATATTATAAAAGATATTTTTTTTTCAAAAAGAGCAATTTTTAAGAAAAAAAAGAAAACGAAAACCGGGAAAGAATAACAGAAACCGGTTAAACCCAGACTGCAACCTTCCGGAAGGTTCCCAAAGACGGAGAACAACTGTACAGCTTAATGGGCCGGCCCAGCTCGGCCGGTCTGTGCCATTTGATGCAACACGCCAATAGGATTTTCCTTTAAAATAATCATACACAACGTATCTGAGGCCGAGAGACTTGGACTACTATTAGAGCGAGATGCTGCAATTGGACAACTGAAGAATTTTGCCAAATTAGCAGACACATCAACAGCAGCAGTAAGAATTAGTCTCAGCCGCAGCCAATAGATAATTTTCTTTCCTTAACCGTTCCAAATTCGCTTCGCCGTCCACTTCTGAGAATGACTGACTTGTGTAGTGAATATTTAGAGAAGTCCATCCAATCAAAGGATGCATAGGCCAACATGCATCCTCAAAGAACCATGGCAGATTAAATGCTATCAGCAGATGCACTAGACGTACACGGTCTGAATTTGGTGCAATTACCTCCATCTTGTACAGGTGGCTCGTTTTGTTTTGGATTGATATAAAATGGCTCAGGCTGGCAGTTGCTGGTGATAGCAGGTCAAAGAAATAATTTGCATGAAAATCACATGTGCCTATGACATGGTGTGATTGCAAGATATCTTAATCTATTTGATTATAACTAAAAGAAATTCCGTATGCTTTCTAAACTTAACCTAATGCAAGTTCTAATGTAGGTGTATAAGGAAGAGGAGATGGAGGAGAAGTGAAGACTGACGCGGCGACGACCACGACCTTTGACCCGACCGCATCCATCCGTCAATGACAAATGCATCGAATGTGCATACATACTCCCGAAAACAGAACAAAACAAACGAGACTGACTGTGAACGCCACCAAACCATTCTCCATGGTGGAAGCGCGTTTTCCGGCCGGCCGTGCAGGAGGTTTCCTTGACCAAGCTGGAGCTGTTAGAGTTGTATGGAATATTATGTACAAGATATATTACAGTTGGACTCTGAGTAATACGTATTGTGTTTACATAGAAATATAAAGTTGTGTCCTAGTAGGACACTTGTATACTAGGCATCTCATATACTTATAATGGAGATCGGCGAGGCGGCAGCCAGCACGTCCGCGTCCGCCGACAAAATCGAGGAAAAGTAGAACCTGGGAGCCCGCCACCACTTGGGTCCTTGGAAGCACTGGTGGAAAAACAGGCTTCCGTCCAGCCCCATAAGTCGCGAAGCTGTAGGAACCGCGACTAATGGGACCTTTAGTCATGATTCGAGGTGAACGCGACCAAAGGCCTGGGCCAGGCGCTCGGTGGCCAGCTGGCGCGACGTGAGGTCTTTAGTCGCGGTTGGCCAGGACAACCGCGACTAAAGGCCTTCGGGCACCTTTAGTCACGGTTTGCCAGACCAACCGCAACTAAAGCCCCTCCCCTATATATACCCATCCAGCAGCCAACACTTAGCCATTTGGAGCCATTCTCTTCACAAGTGGGTGTAGGTTTGCTTTTGGTTCCTCTTATGCACATAAGGTGTTTGATGAAATGCCCCAAGAGCATGAAAGAAACATGACATGAAGTGTTGGAGCCACACTCTTCGATCGCGGTTAGCAACTTGATGAACCTTTGATGTGTCAATATGCATGTGTGTAGTTCATTGTTTAATTTATATTGTTTGTAGCTAGTTAGTTTAACAAATGCATGATGGTTAATTATATATTTTATATTATAATAATGCAGATGAATCGGCAATGGATGTACGGTAACCGACTCTCCGCGAGTTCACTACGGGTTTGAAAGATTTCCTCGTAGTGGCTAATGCGAACAAGCGGGGGGTTGTTATCTGTCCATGTGTTATCTGTAAGAATGAGAAGGGTTACTCTTCCTCAAGAGTTGTTCACATGCATCTGCTTCAGAAGGGTTTCATGCCAAGCTATAATTGTTGGACCAAGCATGGAGAAAGAGGGGTTATAATGGAAGAAGATGAAGAAGGGGATGATTTCATCGATGAAAGCTATCTTGCTCATTTCGGTGATACTTTCATGGAGGATGCTGAAGGTGAAGGGGAAGGTGAAGAAGAGGCACGTGATGATCCCGTTGATGATCTTGGTCGGACCATTGCTGATGCACGGAGACGCCGCTAAACTGAAAAGGAGAGGAGAATTTGGATCGCATGTTAGAGGATCACAGAAAGGCGCTGTACCCGGATGCGATGATGGTCTGAAAAAGCTGGGCTGCACATCGGATTTGCTGAAATGGAAGGCAGAGGCAGGTGTAGCTGACTCGGCATTTGAAAACTTGCTGAAAATGTTGAAGAATATGTTTCCAAAGGATAACGAGTTGCCCGCCAAGACGTCTGAAGCAAAGAAGGTTGTCTGCCCTCTAGGTTTAGAGGTTCGAAGATACATGCATGCATCAACGATCGCATCCTCTACCACGGTGAATACGAGAATTTGAATGAATGCCGGTATGCACCTGCATTGCGTTATAAGATCGAGGCGATGACCCCGGTGACGATGTTGAGGGCCGAAACCCGTGAAGAGGGTTCCGCCAAGGTGATGTGGTATGCTCCTATAATACCACGGTTGAAACGTCTGCTCAGGAACAAAGAGCATGCCAAGTTGTTGCGATGGCACAAAGAGGACCGTAAGTCGGACGGGAGTTGAGACACACCGCAGATGGAACATAATGGAGAAAGATCGACGAGATGGTTCAAAGATTTTGCAGCTGACGCAAGGAACATAAGATTTGCTCTAAGCATCGATGGCATGAATCCTTTTGGCGAGCGAGCTCCAGCCATAGCACTGGCCCGTGACTCTATGCATCTACAACCTTCCTCCTTGGTTGTGCATGAAGCGGAAGTTCATTATGATGCCGGTGCTCATCCAAGGTCCGAAGCAACCCGCAACGACATCGATGTGTACCTAAGGCCATTAGTTGATGAACTTTTACAGCTGTGGGTGGTGTCCGTGTGGGATGAGCACAAACAAGAGGAATTTGACCACGAGCGTTGCTTTTCGTAACCATCAACGATTGGCCTGCTCTTAGTAACCTTTCGGGACTGTCAAATAAGGGATACAATGCATGCACGCACTGCTTACATGAGACTGAAAGTGTACATTTGCCAAATTGTAAGAAGAACGTGTACCTTGGGCATCGTCGATTTCTTCCGAAAATTCATCCAGTAAGAAAGAAAGGCAAGCATTACAACGGCAAGGCAGATCACCGGCGAAGCTCGCGGAACGACCGGTGCTGAGGTATTTGATATGGTCAAGGATTTGAAAGTCATCTTTGGAAAGGGTCTGGCGGACAATCAGTTCGAAGGAGCTGACGGGCACACAGCCATGTGGAAGAAGAAATCTATATTCTGGGAGCTAGAATATTGGAAAGTCCTAGATGTCCGCTCTGCAATCGACGTGATGCACGTTACGAAGAATATTTGCGTGAACCTCCTAAGCTTCTTGGGCGTGTATGGGAAGACAAATGATACAAAGGAAGCACGGCAGGACCAGCAACGTTTGAAAGACCACGATGACCGCATCCGGAATGGTTTCAAGGTCGTGCCAGCTACGCTCGACCAAAGAAGAGAAGGTCATCTTTTTGAATGCCCGAGCAGTATGAAGGTTCCGTCTGGATTCTCGCCCAATATAAAGGGAATAATAAACATGGCGGAGAAAAAGTTCCAAAACCTGAAGTCTCACGACGCCACGTGATTATGACGCAATTGCTTCCGATTGCTTTGAGGGGCTCCTGCCGGAAAATGTTCGAGTAGCCATTGTGAAGCTATGTGCATTCCTCAATGCAATTTCTCGAAGGTAATCAATCCGAAGTTCTACCACGGTTACTGAACGATGTGATCCAATGTCTTGTCAGTTTCGAGTTGGTGTTCCGCCATCCTTCTTCAATATTATGACGCACCTCCTGGTTCACCTAGTCGAAGAGATTTTCGTTCTCGGTCCTGTATTTCTACACAATATGTTCCCCTCGAGAGGTTCATGGGAGTATTAAAGAAATATGTTCAGAACCGTGCTAGGCCAGAAGGAAGCATCGCCAAGGGCTATGGAAATGAGGAGGTAATTGAGTTTTGTGTTGACTTTGTTCCTGACCTTAAGCCGATTGGTCTTCCTCGATCGCGCACGAGGGGAGACTAAGTGGAAAAGGCACGATCGGAAGGAAATCAACGATATGTATGGACGGCCATTCTCGATGAAGCACACCACCTTGTGATTGACCAATTCCAGCTTGGTGGCTCCGTACTTTGAGAAACACAAGAATATTTTACGTTCGACAACCCGGGAAGCCTGAATCCTGGATTAGGAAGGCCCACATGGAGACTTTCGCAGTTGGTTGAGAAAACATTTAATGAATGACAATGATGTTGTAGATCAGCTGTATATGTTGGCCAAGACACCATCTTCGACTATAACGACTTTCCAAGGGTACGAGATAAATGGGAATACATTTTACACGATCGCCCAAGATAAAAAGAGCACCAACCAAAACAGTGGTGTCCGCTTTGATGCAGCAACCGAGAATGGGCATCAGGTCACATATTATGGTTACATAGAGGAGATATGGGAACTTGACTATGGACCCTCCTTTAAGGTCCCTTTGTTCCGTGCAAATGGTTCAAGCTAACAGGAGGTGGGGTAAAGGTGGACCAGCAATACGGAATGACAATGGTGGATTTCAACAATCTTGGTTACCTTGACGAACCATTCGCCCTAGCGAAAGATGTCGCTCAGGTTTTCTATGTGAAGGACATGAGTAGCAAACCGAGGAAACGGAAAGATAAGAAAACGATCAGTACATCATGCGATGATTCAAAGCGCCACATTGTTCTTTCAGGAAAAGAAACATCGTGGGAGTGGAGGACAAGATGACATGTCGAAGATTATAATATGTTTGCTGAAATTCCGCCCTTCAAAGTGAACACCGACCCAAGCATTAAGTTAAATGATGAGGATGCTCCATGGATACGGCACAATCGTAAGCAAGCAGGGACACAAGGGAAGAAATGATGTGTAATAATTTATTGTACCAAACTTTGTTGAATGGATCATGTGAATTATATTACCCGTGATGTGTTTGGTGTCCATTTTCGAATGATTCGAGATACCACTGATGATACATGAAATTTGGAGTGATTTAGTCATACTCCTGCCTAGGCGTATAATATGCATACTCGTAGTCTTCATAG